>JARQOC010000004.1:64954537-65554537 GCA_033576535.1 Allobates femoralis
AAAAACTGCCGAATCTGCTGGAAATGCCGAGAATTGCAGATATTAAAGCAGCCTTAGGAGAAATATTGAGCAGTTAAAGGAAAACTAAAATTTCACCATCTCAATTGCTCAATTTCTTCTGTTAAATCAGGGGTGGGAAACTCCAGGCCTCAAGGGCCGCCAAAAGGTCAGGTTTTCAGGATTTCCTTAGCATTGCACAGGGGTTGGAATCATCACCAGTGCAGGTGATTTTATTATCATCTGTGCAATACTAAGGAAATCCTGAAATCATGACCTGTTGGTGGCCCTTGAGGCCTGAAGTTCCCCATCCCTGTGTTAAAGTGAGAATATTACCAAAAACCCAAAATGTACAAAATACATTTATTCAGTATTGAAACAGCTAGAAAGAAAGAAATGGTGCAGAATACAGATTATCTGTGATTAAAACTTGTAAATTAGGAATAGTCTCTCTCACCAGGAAGGGTTGTGAACAATCACCACCACTGACAACACATTGAATCAGCGCAGCCGGCTGCGGTCCCCAGGAGATAATGTCCAAGAAAGCAGAAAGAGAGAAGGATTTCAAAATTGTGCTACCGTGCCCATTACTAACGATGAATAGTATGTACATGTACAAGTGTGATTTTTACTAAAGAAGGGGTAACCCCACGAAACATGAAGAAATAAAGTTCACATCGATTTTACATACTATTTCATCTTCATTAATTTGCACGGTAGCGTGTTTTTTTCTTTTCAGTAGCAGTCATAAGCCGCCCATCTATGGAGTCTGTCAGTTTCTTAATGTCTTGGGTTACATCAACCACAGCCTCGCAGACACTGCTCAGAGAGGTGACTGTTTTCCATAACCTTCTATTTAAGAAGGGTGCACAAGTTCTTAGTAGGGTTTAGGGTAGGTGAGGATAGGGTTGTGTTAAAGCCTTTAGTGGCAGCCGATGATGTGGATACTTCAATGTTGTGATGGAGCATTGTTCTCCATTGAAATCATGGTTTTCTTGAAAGATTCAAACTTTCTCTTGGACCACTGTGGGAGGAAAGGGACTTCTAAAATCTGGTAGTAGGTTTGGGAGTTTATTTTGAGTTCATTGTCAACCCAAAAAGGTTTGAAACTAGCTCATCTTCATTAATACTATCTTCAATACAGCAGAACCCCCCTCCACCCTGCTGGCATCTGAGGGGAAGATGTGGTCTGTTCTCATTACTGATTCAGCCATGGGACCATCCATCTGGTCTGTCAAGAGTCACTCACATCTCATCCGTCCATCAAACCTTTGAAAATTCTATCTTCAGATATTTCTTGGTCCAATCTTAATGCTTCCCTTTCGGTGTCTTGCTCAGTGGTGGTCAGTTTTAGCCTCACTTACCTCGGTCATATCTTTGAGCACTGGACACCTTGTACTTCTGGGCTCTTCAAGAAGGTTGTAGTTCTAGAATATGACAGCACTGGCGGGTAATGGCTTCCTGGTTGCTTCCCCAAATTGATTCTTCTCATATCTTTGGCAGTTAATGTGCATCTTTTTTCTCAACACATTTTTGAGACTCTGTTGACTAATTGCCACCAAACTTTAGTTTAGTGATCAAAACTATAACACAGCGTTTGGCCATAACACGTGTCATAGCGGCTATTGGTGCTGTTCACACTACTGTCTTTGACACTCCATGCTGTGGTTTCACTGGTGGTACTAACATACACAGGCAAGTCAGAGCATTGACCAGCTGTGTTTTCACAAGTGATCAGGCTAGCAGGAGCTAATCTCTACTAGCAGGCTCGTGGCATTATATGTTTTGGGAAACCTATCACTTTCACTCTCTGCCGATTTAAGATGGTGGAAACCTTTCTTCTCATGCCGACTATAGCTTAGCAATATTAGTCCATGTGCTTTGGTGATCCAGTTGCTGAAGACCTATTTAGTGCTGCATGGTGTGCCATGGAAATCCTCTCTTCATCTGATTATTTCATCCCTACTCTTTCTTTCCTGCTGCTCACCTTTTGACTTATTGATTTTCCCATTTGTTTATTGGTGTTGGGGTTGTACCACTTCTATTTCGGGCCCCCAGTGGGTGCGGGAGAGGGGGTATCAGATCAGGGCTGCCCAGGAGAAGGGCTACAATTCCATGATAGAACCAATATCTTGGCAATGTGAAGAGTGCTATATCCCTCTGTAAGATTTAACAATTTTTGACTTTTCAAAGACTTGCTTTGGAAAGCAAGCTGACTTATAATTCTATACACCTTGATAAAGGTTGTTGATATTCTTAGGCCACAAGCTGCGTCATTTCACAAAAACACATCATCTGATCTGCAAATCCAATGAGTCTTCTAGTTTATGCAGCTTGGAATTTGAAAATCTGTATAAAAATGATGTTATGGTCAAAATATTCCACTGTCTAATATTTGTGCATACAGTGTATGCTGACACAATCTACAATGGAGTTTACATGTACATCATACAAACCTATACCAGTCAATAGCCCAAATAATATGAACCATTTTCCTTATAGATATATGGTCCATGGGGAAAAAAATACAGCATAAGTGATCAAAAGTCAGATGGGTTGAATTGGACCAATTAACACACACAGGTGAACTGTGGACAGGAATCCCCCGGTAAATCCACTGGTAAAACAATGACTGCATGAAATGTATTTCCTGCAATTGTGTGTGAATGAAATATTTAGGGTATGACTGTTCAACTAGCAGAAATCGACTATATTCATTCGTTTGGTGCTTGTTTACTGGTCTTTATAGATGAGCTGGTAAATAATGATGAGTGTAAAACGATAATTAACAGATAGCTCTGTCTCTATATGAATCATGTTGTGCTCGTCAGCACATCTCCCTATGTAAAAAAATGTGTTGTGGACAACAATTGCTTTTGTTACGGCATAAACAATGTACAAAAACGAAGACAGATATCACCATCGTACGATGATCATGTAGCGGTACAGTCCCTGACAAAAGTTATGTCGCTTATCCATGTTATGTAAATAAAAGCTTATAACCTGACGTTAAATTCATCCATTGGTTGTATAAATTACTATTTTGAAAGCTGAAACCCTCCCAAATGTGGCTTAGGTTAAGAAAATAAATTGGCATCAATGCTGAAATATTGATCATTTAATGAACACAGAATAGTCTGATTTTGGCAAGACAAAAGTTTTTTCGCCTGGTCATATAATGCACCCAATCCTAGTTTACATCCTCACCTGTGCTCTGTAAATGATCCGTTAATTAGTGGGTGTGTATAATAAGAAACCCAGCACCCCTGAACTTCAACTAAACTGCAACTTGAGCTCTGACAACATGCCAAAAATCTACCCTGCGACCAAAGCCTTGACTATCAAGATGCTGAAGACCAGATCCACTGCAGAGGTGGCTGGCACCTTTAATGTGTCTCAGCGTCAAGTACAAAGAATTAAAAAAAGATTTGAAGAGGCTGGAGATGTGTTTGACAAGCCCAGGTCCGGCAGACTCTACAAGACAACTGCTCAGGAGGAACGTTTGTTGGTTAGAAAATCCAAAGCAAGCCCCTCTTCCACTGCAGCAGAGCTCTAACAGGCCTGGTCACCTCAAATCCCTGTGTCAACTAGAACATTTTTAGGATTCTGTCTCGAAATGGCCTCCATTGTCGAATGAGTGTCCAGACACCAGCACTAAACAAAAGGCAAAAAAACGTATGGCATTTGCAAAGTTCCACAGCCTGCTAAACAGATGGACGCTGGAAAAGTGGCAGAAGGTGCATTTCTCTGATGAATCTTCAGTAGAATTACACCACAGCCACTGAAAATACTGCAGGAGACCTATTGGAGCCCGTATGGATCCAAAATACACCCAGAAAACAGTTACATTTGGTGGTGGAAAGATCATGGTCTGGGGTTACATTCAGTATGGGGGTGTGCGAAACATTTGCAAGATGGAAGGCAATATCAATAGCCTAAAATATCAAGACATTAGCTACCTCTTACATTTCAAATCATAAAAGGGGTCAAATTCTGCAGCAGGATGGTGCTCCATCTCATACATCTATCTCTACAACAAAGTTTCTCCAGGCAAAAAAGATCAAGGTGCTCAAGGACTGGCCAGCCCAGTCACCAGACATGAACATCATTGAGCATGTTTGGGGTAGGATGAAAGAGGAAGCTTGGAAGACAAAACCAAAGAATCTAGATGAACTCTGGGAGGCATGTAAGACTGCATTCTTTGCTATTCCTGATGACTTCATTAATAAATTGTATGAATCATTGTTGAACCGCATGGATGCAGTACTTCAAGCTCATGGAAGACAAACAAAATATTAAATTTGACTAATAGCACCACAACTTCATTCACCAATGTTATGCAACATATATTTGTATTTTTAGTTAATTATTTGTTTGAAAATCACATTACTTTCTGTGGGTGACAAAACTTTTGTCTTGTGAAAATCTGACCATTCTGTGTTCATTAAATGATCAATATTTCAGCATTGATGCCAATTTATTTTCTTAACCTAAACCACATTTGGGAGGGTTTCAGCTTTCAAAAAAGTAATTTATAAAACCAATGAATGAATTTAACTTCAGGTTATAAGCTTTTATTTACATAATATGGATAAGCAACATGACTTCTGTCAGGGACTGTAGATACCAATTCTGAAGATCATGTTAAGAAATTACAGTGCAGCTATAGACTTTGTCTTAGTAGTGACACTCTCTCATGGAGTCTTGACCTGTGGAAGTGCCAGCCAGGTGCAAAACAGCTGCTGTTGTCCTTGTGTTCCCGCTTTCCCACCCACCCTTGTTGGTCTTCACCCAGATGAAATAAGGCAAAATGTTTTTATGGAGAGTGTTATCTTGTTTCTGCTACTCTGTTGGATTTACGCACTGTCTGGACTTAGACATAGAGCACCAGCTAAACCTGAATTTTTACCCCGTTGTGTCAGATACATCTGTGCTGAGCGCACATATACAACCCTCTAGTCGTGCCCAGAGCTCTACTATATGTTTTTTCATATGAAAGAAATGTCCTGAAACCTTAGACTGGTGGGAAGGATGATCCTACTAACAGATTCTCTGTAAGAACATGATCTCGATTTAATACAGGTATTTTGAAATAACATGTTTAACCTGATTATATTGTAGACTGAAAGATATACTAAAAGTAATTGGAATAACTAAAATATGGGATTGAGTTCTATTTTTCTCATTGTATAGAACCATATCTCGATTTTGAGACTTGACTCAAGAAAAGAAGAGTTCACTATGTTTATTGTAACCCATATTTCATACAACTGCACTTTCATTACGAAAAGCACTGTCGCTTGAGCAAATATGTCTATCTCATAAAAAATATCACCATATGGAATGGCTCTGGTCATATTATGGGCATGACAAATGTATTACTTGAAATATTCTTCTTATAAAGAGATGTACGCACCTTGTTTGAGTGTTGGATCACCTTGTAAGTAGATATCAAGAAACTGAATATGTAAACTGGAACAGCTAGAAGTAAAATATAAATTATGATGATTTTCATTTATATATGTGACAGTTTAACAGGGAAACCACATAGCCTGACCATGCAAAAAGTAGGTTGTCTACATAACGGCCATACCAAACCAAGTAGCCCAAAATGGATTATTGGTATGAAAAATGAATTCCTCCTTCCATCAAACCATGAAAAGTGTTACTAAAGATGGGAAACATTTGGCCTCAATCTGTTAAAAAAAAGAAGAATTTAACATAAAATAATTGTGACTCAATAAATAATCCAATGCAATAAGAATAAATATTTGAGCTAATTAGAACATGATCGACAATGATTCCGATGATGTTTTATCTCTTTCTAAATGTTTAAACTAGATGAATTTATTAACCAATTTCAATAATCATGAATTGTCTTTCAAATGTTTAGAAATTGTGACTACTAACAGTTGGAGATATTCATTCACCGAGTCCTTCATTAAGTGAGCCAATGCCTGAGATTATTAAGTGTTAAGGAGGAGGTTATTCTCTTGAGTTTTGGGCAAGCCGTGAAAAATAGAAATTATAGGATTGTATGGCTGTTGGCATTATTAATTTTTTTTTATTAATAACACCCAAAGCAATTCCCTCCACCAAATATTTGGATAAAATATCTTTGAAATCGGGAAGTTAATCATGTGGATTGTCTATATGTAGACTGGTTATTTAAATTAAATGAAGGATGGGTGTCCAAGACCATAACACAACCAACTTTAACTGAATTTACAGATAATAATGTTATGGCTTTGTTATTACTCCTTAATCGCTGTCAATTGGCTTGTGGATTCATTTCGAAAGTGTGGATTGGGGAATGTAAATTCTCATGAATAGTTTTTAAATCTTGCTTCACTAATAATTGAAATAAATCCAGTGCTGAAACCCTGGACCCTAATGGATAATTATGATTTTAACATTTTTCAATCACGAATTTTAATTCTTGTAACAACAGAAAGGTATGTGATCTGTGAATAAAAAAATAAATCAGAGCAAATATTATCTGTAATGAAGGAACTTTTAAAGAATCAAATGGTGCATCTGGTTTAAATTCAGAGAGAAAATATGTGGCAACCCACGGTTCAGTTGCCACAGGAACATCAGGAGCAGGGAATGATTTGCACATCGGGTAAGCTTACGCACAACACCTTCCACCCCAGACCTGAAGGGGGAGCTCTACTTGCCGACTTCAGGCAAGGTCCCCTATAAATTCAGGTCTGGGAGCGGAGTTAGGCTGTTCAGTACGGATCAGACTGAGGAAGACCTCCTGGTGGACGGTGCCACGCTAGGCCCATGCCAGTGAGAGAGCCTGACCAGCGTGGGGGATCCAAGAGTGAGGGTCGGAGGCAAGGCGAGTTAGCCAGGGGGAGCGGAGCCATACCGGTCCGCACCTGAAGAGCTACATCAACAGCCCGGACACCGGAGTCCGAAACTGCACGGGTCCAGACAGTCCAGCAGTAAAGACCGGAGGCCAGGGAGACTTCAAGTCTCCTGGCGCAGCAGCACTTGAGGCACAACTACCCAGCAGAGCCCAGGACTGTAGTGAATACAGCGGTGCCCCGCAGCAGAGCTCTCACTGCCTGCCATACAAGTGAGGACACAGGAGAGGGTTAGGGCCTAACTTCAGACAGCCCAGGACTAAAGCACACACACAGCGTTAAAGGGAGGCCTCATAACTCATCAGATGTGGAGATCCTGAACTGCTCCCAGACCACCCGGACTATGCCCTGGACTTAACCTTGCTCATCAAATCAGTAAAGGTACAAAAAAGCAACCCTGTGTGTGTGGACTGTTATTGCAGCCCCTGATCCTGCTCCCATCATAGACTGTCAGTAACCTACGGGGAGCGTAACCATCCTGCTGCTCCACCATCACCCTGGAGGTCTGTTCCGCAGCGCCAGCAACATTACCGGAACTGTAGGTGGCGTCGCAAATCAGCTTTTATTCTATTCCATAGACTGTAACCCCCTTTTTAGCAACCACCAGGGCCACAGGACCGGGCAACAGGCCCCGTGACATCCCCTGTGAACTACAACGCCTGAAACCGGGTCCCCCATGGCCCTGGGGCCTGTCAAGTACCATTTAACAAATGAATATGTTGACACCTTGGATAGTATGAAAAAATCAAAGTTCTGGCTAGACATAAAGTTTAGACTCTTGGCAAGAAGCTCGATCTGTTAAAAGGTAATAATGGTAGAAGTAAATATTAAAACAATACTGAGGAATGTATCTACAGATCATGTTGATTTTTTCTCTCGTGTTGGGTATTTCTTGCAATAATCTCTTTCTGACTCTTCGCCATCACCTCCTCCTTTTGTGTTTTTTTGTTGAAGTCTGGAAATTATTAGTTTTTTAATTGCTAGAATGAGAGGCTTCAGGACTAAAATCAGTACAGTATATTCACATTCAGATGATGAGAATGAAATATGTTTTCTGACATGAGTGTGTAGCACTCTTTGCCAATGCGCCGGCGTCTCCATGGCAGGAAGACCGATGTCTGCAGGATACTCACCAGACCAGCAGGCCCTGGGTGTCTGGCCATATCCGGTCTCTCACATCTTACTCCCATGCTCCCAGGGCCTGCAAACGCTGCACAGGTCTCCTGGGAGCACGCTTAGGGTGTGCACGCTGCACTCTGGCTCTTTTTAAAGGGCCAGTACACCCTAACCTGAAAATGTTTCTCAGTCTATGGCTGAGAAGCACACTCTATTTAAGGTGCCTTTTCCCACCGTTGGGAGATGCCTGAGCAATGCGGTTTCTTCCCTGGTAACACGTTGGGTCCCTTTCCTCTAACCTTCTCCTGTACCTCTGTCAGTATACCCATACCTGTGTCTGCCAACTTGTGTCTTGTCCTAGTGCCTGCCTGTATGTGGCTAGGCTGCACCTTTCTAGTCCATCTAACTATCTATGTCCATATCCCTTGGGTCAGCCGTCGTATTTCCAGTCTTCCTGAGTGGCACCCAGTTTCTACCTGCAGAGCAACATCCTCACCTTTAGAGGCTCTGATGTAGAACTGGTCAGACACCATAGTCAAGCCTCTCTAGGTTTTCTGCGTGTTGTGGTCCAGTGAGTCCATTTCGGGACAATAGATCCATAGTTGGATTCAAAATCTCCTTGTCTACATTATGATGCTGTCAGATGAGGTAGCAAAAACCTGCTGACAGATACTACAGCAGCAAAATGTTGGAACACTTTTATGTACGACTACTTAAAAAGTTGCTCAACTTTGCTTTTTGGAAACAAAGAAAAAAGAAAAGATCTCTATAAAAGAGTTCATAGCCTTTATAAGTCATTTTCTAGTAATATGATCTTTGGTATAGATGAGTAATTAATATCAGATTAGTGGGGATCTGACAACCAATCAGCTGTTATTAATGCCGGTACCGACCTGGTGAAAACCTTGAAAGGGATCTGTACCGCACTGCTTCATTTTATGTGTAGCAGCTGCTGCCATGTCCTGCAGGTTGGCTCTTATTCTCTTTTGTTCACTTTGCTACATAGTTTAGGCTCCTTTCACATTAGCGGTTTTCGCTTATGTGCGGCAGATCCGGCAGATGGCGCCGCATCTGCCGGACCTGCTGCCTAATGGCCGCCTTGCAGCCCGATTCCGGCAAGCCCCATGCATAGTCTATAGGGCTTGCGGCCCGGTGTGGCAAGTGCGGTTACGCCGGATGCGGCAGATCTGGCACTTGGAGCCATGAAATAAAAATGCTGCTTGCAGCTTTTTTTTTACGCGGCCGCAAGTGTCAGATTCAGCCAATCCGGCGTAACTGCACTTGCAAGTCAGCCGTTAGGTGGCAGAATCGGCAGATGCGGCGCCACCTGCCATATCTGCCGCACATCGCCGAAAATTGCTGATGTGAAAGGGCCCTAAGGCATAAAGTATTTATGGACATATTTGCTGGAGAAAATGGTTTATATATTCCATTTCACAGATTTTCATCTTGTGTTGAAATAATTTTTATTGGGATCATAATGAACAATAACTGGAGAGGAGAGAAGGATGGGAAAGGAATAGGGAGAAGGGGAAGAAAATATTTTGAACATATACATAGGTAGCACCACAAATGTGAGTGCAGATAGAGTATCATGAGGTCTCTCAGCGACTAAGCTCATGCACCAGTCACCTCGGGTCGTGGACATTACTACTTATTGTTTCCATTACTTATGAATGTCTGAAAATCACATCTTGTTAGTGAGTTGAGGGAATTCTTTCCACATGGTTTTCTAATAAAAGCGAATTTGGTTTTTGTAGAAGATTGCTTGGGAATATTTTTATTCTGAAAGGTTTTGCTGACTGGAAGTATGTCTTCCTTATGCATAATAGAAGGAAGCCCTCTCTTGACACTTTCCTTGTTCTGGAGATGACAAGCATTTCTTTGAGGAAGGCCCGGCCCTTTCTATGTTTCAGCTCCTCTCACCTCCTATAGCCTTGAGAGTATTTATAAAAGCAACTCTGTGACGCATTTCTATCCGGAGTTCATTAATGTCCCCTCCTTTGTATGTTTCCTACTCAGTTCCTGACATTGTGCACTACTGGATACCCCCATTAGTTCTTGGATCGCAAGCTTTTAATCTTCGTCCAGACCTTGTGTAAGATCAGCTTGGTCATCAACGGGAGGAAACATCCTATAGATCACAGCTCCTCAAACTTTTTTTCTAAGTATTTTGACAGTAATGGGTGAAACCTCAGTCACAACATTAGTTAGGGGGAGAACTTAGGCTCCTGGGGTGGTCAATGTCATAACTAGCAAAAGACATAGTACCCTATTTACTAGAACTATGTTTTCTGCCTGAGAAAATGTTGGAATATGTTTAGTTCAACAGCTCCATGCCTGTCTATGAGTGTTTAGTTAGTTGCTAAGTTTGTATGCTGTTAATATACTTAGAACAGAAAAAAACTCCTAGAAGGTTACACAGGAAGAACATGTGACTGTATTTAGATCCCTGTGTCTATGTGAAAGGAACTGCCTGCAGATGGTGCACAGAGAGACACAGAAATGATTTCTTGCTCATCTACAAAGCTTATTATTTTGTTCTTGATTGTTCCTGAATAAACCAACTGTTATTGTTACACGCTTGGAGAGTATCATAAATAATCCGCTGCCAACAGAAAATCTCTCCAGAGGGACATTCATTAGTGAAGTCTCCCTCTTATCTAACATACTCTCCACTGATTTTTTTAAAGTAAAATCCATCACTAGCAACAAAAACATGGAGTCTGATTATGGGAAATGGGGACTTCACTTTATTCCTCTGCTCCTGCTCTCCTGTCTGTCAAACTACATACAAGCAGTCTTTCAGTTAGGGGTAGGCAAGCCAATGGACAATAACTAATACAATGCATTATGGGAATTGAGGGAATCACATTTGCAGCACCTATAGTGCTCACGAAGGAGGACTGCTCACTTAAAACAAGAGGATGACATGTGACAAACCAGGAGAATCGGGATAATGGCAGGACATATTACCCTGGCATCTGAAAACATGTTTAATTTTTTGAGGGGAAGGAAGGCAGCAAGACTTTGAAGTTTTTCCATGGTCAATTGCGCAATGTATATTTTAGTTGCAACTTGAATCACTACAATGGTCACAAAATAAGTCAATGATTGTATTGAGCCAGTTTCAAGGTGCCAAGTGATATAATAAACTGTGCTATCATATCAGTCTTAAGCTGGCCGTAACTGTTAGATGGCTGTCAGCTGATTAATGCTTGCAATAGTTTGGGTGATAGTCCTCTCAGTCGACACTTCCATACACAGGTGCTCTAATTTGGCTGAACACTCCTGTGTCTTCTATGAGAAAGCCGCCAACTTACATGTCGGCTGGCAACATATCTCCAGGAGAACAATGCGTAGTCTGAAATCGGACATGCGTAAATGACATCTCGGCCATCAGTTGGCTAGCAATCCCCTAAGTATAATATCGTTGGCTGAACCCATCAATATCGGTGGGTCCGACCAACGATAATCTATTGTGTATGGGGTGCCTTTAGTGTTAAAATAAAGCTCCAGCTTCACTTTCAGGCATAGTCCTTAAAAACAGTGCCAGCCACATTGTCTAGTAACCCTTTTTGTCTTAACAATTAGAGATCATCTCTAATGTCTATCTCTTCCATTGACCTTGAGAGATTGTTACAACCAAAGAAAAGTCTTCATTCCCAGCTATCAGATGTTACTTACCCCTGATAATCAGTGTTGTCATCTTGACTTTTCGTTTTTTTTGGACAGCTTATCAAAAAATCACGAACAGACAATATTTTTTAAGGACACATTGGAAAACTACAATAAGTCATTATCATGACTACAGCCCATAGCTTCATAAAATCACAAAAGTTTTAAATATTTTTTTATAGCGAGAGCAAAAAAGTGCCCTATTTTTATGGACTGTCCTGGAATTTCTGGATGGTTTGCAACCTAGGATAGTCTCACAAATTCAGAGGAGACAATCATTGGAGGAAAAAAGCAACAGATTGTGTATTTTGAGTTGGGATAAAAGTTCTCTTGTGGGTCATTTTATGTTCATAGATTATCTGTTAAAGGGAATCTGTCAAGCCAAAAATCCATATGTAATTTATCATTTTCTAATTCCTTTCTCTTAAGGTCTCTCTATTTATGTATTTCTATACTCCTCTCATATCCTCTGCAAACTTCAAAATAAAAGATTAATTACATCTGTCAATCACAGTGAGCTCTTGTGGCGCCCTGCTAACACAGGTAACCACAGACTCACCTAAAGCATGGATGGGTTTCCACAGCGGGTACACAGACACAAGCAACACCTCCCACCCCGGCACAGTAGGGGGAGCTCAACTTGCTGCTTTTAGGCGAGATACCCTATAAATACTGGTGCTGGGGGCGGAGTTAGTTAGAGTGTGCAGATGCTACAAGAGCTGTGAAGACGTACTAGTGGTCAGAGCTGTGTTAGGCCCGAGTCAGTTACTCCGAACAGTCTCTCCAGCAGTCCTGCAAAGCCCAAGAGTGGGGGCGGAAGGCAAGGAGAAAAGAAAAGACAAAGGGACCGAGGAGCCAGCGATAGGTTCACCCCCGAGCAAAACACCGGACACCGGAGTCTGCGTCTACTGGAGATCACCAGGCCCAGTACAAAACACCGGTACACCGTGGAGACTCCAGTCTCCCCGGGCATCTGCGCAGTCACCACACCAGGGAGCCAGGCACTGCAGAGAGAGAGATACAGCGGTAGTCAAGTGAGGGTATCCCGACGACAGCACAGGTGGTGAAAGAGAGCAGAGGAGACCAGCCAAGTTCTACACAGGTGGAGGCTTCATACACAAGGGGCAAACAATAAAGAAACCTTATACCCACTCGCTGTGGAGACCCAGAAGTGCACCCCGAACACCCGGCAGTGCTCTGGACAGTTTACCTGCAACAACTTCAGTAAAAGGTAAAAGAACGACCAGTGGTGTGTGTGTCAGTTCCTTCTCCGCACCCCCTGCCATCCTCAAACACTGTCCCATTGTCCAATACCCCAGCCGAATTCTTGCTCCATCCCTCGCCAGCACCTCCATCACCAATGGTGCATCACTGCCTCGGAGGGCTAGCTCTACCAGCAGGGAGCTGTACCATCTTAGCCGCCACAACACCACCCTCCGGAGGTCTGAGGTGGCACTGGTGCTCAATCACCAGAAGCTGCGGGTGGCGTCACGACAAACTTTATAAACATTTATTTCTACCATTCAACTTCCACCTTCTTTTAAGTCGACCACCAGGGCCATGGGTCTGGGTAGGCCACCAGTGACATCCCTACCGCAGCAGAGGGCCCAGAGTCCCCATACCCTGGGGTGTGTCAGAACTTTCTGGCATCACGAAAAGGATTCTGTGCCCGGTGATACCGGATACTGTGTGCTGTGTTTGAACCGTGTTTTGTGACTGTTAAGTTAGGCCGCCATTACTGCGCCACGGAGCGGAAGAAAGGGGGTGTGATGGCTTGCAGAGCGCGAAACCAAAACCCGCCCCCCCTTCTCTGCCGAACACTTCCGAAGCGCGGAGGCCTAATCCGTAAACTCCCAAACTGTTTAACTGTTTAAAGACTGGCCGTGATGCATTAGGAGGGGCCCCGAAAATGTCCACTACGTCCAGTGATGACGAAGGCACCTTCGCAGACCCCGTGAATCACCCCCAAGCGACCATGGCTGCGACTACTAGAGCCGTCGACCCACCGGGCGCAGTGGCCCCGATCATGCTGATCTCGCTACAGTATGTCCCGGGTGCTAAGTGGTTGCTCTAGTATGATGTCCGCCCTGATACTTTGTCTTCTTTCAAAAGAAAAATCTGCAGTGTGCTGGAAATGTACACCATGACCAGTCAGCAGCACGCAGCTATTGTGCTGGGACAGTGCAGCAGAAAGAGTGGCTGAATCCGTGTCCACTGCTGAAAGGGGATCAGTAGCTGTAATCTTTGAAAAATTAAAAGTTGCTTGTGAGGACTGTAATGAGGCTGACAAAAGAATGCGCTTCTACCACTGTTATCAAAAGTCGGAGGATGACATCTGGACCTATGCATGGCGCTTACAGGAGGCACTGCGAGTCTTAAAGCAAGTCAACCCTGCTAGTGTCCATGACGAGAATAGACTATTGAAGGGGGAGATTATCCGGGTGCTCCGATCACCAGAGGTCAACAAATCCCTGCGCTGATGGTCCCTAAATCACCTGGATGCCAACTTTAACACTTTAAAAGACATGGCCATGAAAGTGTTACAGCCGGTGGAGACTCCTGAAGCTGCAATCCAGCGGTGGTGCAGTGGCAAGGCTCCGGCTGCAACAACACCAGTAACTGTGCCTGCAGCTGAAAGTCGTGTTCAGTCTACTAACTCTGATAGAATTGATTCTTTGTATGCTGAGGTGCGCCAGCTGTGTAGGAACCGAACCACTGTCATGGAAGCCCTACAGCCCCAAAGCCAAAACCACTGCCTAACCCCCAGCCTCTAATCCAGCTTGCCAACAGCCCGGAGGACGTCCCGTGGATGAGAGGAAAGAAGACCACGTCGCTCAGTAGAAGGACCACTTACCGTTACAGCTCTACAGGAGAACCCATCTGCCGACACTGCAGCAAGACCGGCCACATCGTAAGATACTTTCCTTTAAACGAGCAGACCCTGGGGGCCGGGGCCGAACCCCAGGAGTAACTCAACAGGGCTCAGCCAACTGGTATGATACCTACATCGGACAACGACCGTTCCTGTCTATCATACTAGATGGCATCTCTACACCTGCTTTATTGGACACCTGGTCACAGGTGACCACAATCCGCGATATCCTTTACAAGCAATTTTGGTCGTGTAATGAACTTAAACCGCCCTATATGAACCTTGACATTTATGCTTCTAAAGGTGAACCACTTACTATAGTGGGGGTTAGAGAAGTACCCATAAACGTTGGAGGGTGGAGTTACAAGACCAAGGGGTTATTGGGGTGGAAGAAAACCCCAATAACCGAGACCCATACATTATTCTGGCTATAAATGTTGTTAGCAATTGAATGGAAGAAGTGTTGTTTTTGCTTCAACAGATTGCAGACACTGCGAAACCTGGGCAGAAGAAGGTTCTTCAGAGACAGATAAGAGCCCTCCTGCATCAGCAACAGGTAAAACTTACAGGTGATGAAATCGGTACCGTACGGGTAACAGACCCGCTACCTATTGTAATACCTCCAATGAGTGAAATGATGATTTGGTGTCGAGGAGGCATAGGTCTGTGAGGGCAGGACTATCAGGCGGTAGTGGAACCCATCAGTTCAGAGTACAGGCCTATTCTCTTGACAACCAGGGGGTAGTCGATGTACACAAGGGAAGAGTACCAGTTCGCATCTTAAACTGTGGCAGTGATGAGGTCAAACTACCCAGGTATTCCACCGTTGCTAAGCTGTACACTGCAAATAACAACAAAATACAAGCAGTAGGACCCTTACCTCTACCCAAAGAGGCCGAGGATAACAATGCTAAGGGGCAGCTAGAGGACTGGTGTTAACAGCTCCATGTAGGAACTGATTCCACTACTATGCATAAAAAGCAAAGTGTCTACTGGGTAGTTCAAGAATTTGAACAGGTATTTAGTAAGTATCCACTTGATTTTGGTAGGATCAAAGGTGTACAACATCACATCCCAACAGGTACGCATCCACCAATCAAAGAGCAATACAGGCCATTCCACCCGCACACTATCAGAAAGCCAAAGAGATGTTACAGGATATGAAGGACGCAGAGGTCTTAAGAGATAGTTGTAGTCCCTGGGCGGCTCCACTAGTCCTAATCAGAAAGAAGGATGGCAGCATAAGAATGTGTGTAGATTACAGGCAAATAAATCGCATAACATACAAAGATGCTTACCCGTTGGCACGCATTGAAGAATCACTAGCTGCATTGAAATCTGCTAATTACTTTTCAACCCTAGATCTCAATAGTGGGTATTGGCAGGTCTCCGTTGCAGAAGAAGATCATGAGAAGACGGCATTCCCATGCCTATGGGACTATGTGAATTCAACAGCATGCCCTTCGGACTATGTAATGCACCCAGAACGTTCCAGAGGCTGATGGAGTGTTGCCTGGGACACAAGAACTTTGAAACGGTACTGCTTTACCTGGATGACATTATTGTGTATTCAAAATCCTATGAAGAACACCTAACCCATCTAGCAGAGGCATTTGAAGCCTTGTCCAAATACGGGATGAAGCTAAAACCATCCAAATGCCACCTGATAAAGCCGAAGGTCCAGTACCTGGGACACATAGTCAGTTCTGAAGGAGTGGCCCCAGATCCAGACAAGGTCACTGTCATCAAGGAATGGCCAAAACCAAAGACCCTCAAGGAAGTACGTCAGTTCCTGGTATTGGGGGATACTACAGGGGATTCATTAACTAGTACACAAAGAAGGCTGCTCCCCTGCAAAACCTCCTAGTAGGCCAACCCCAGAAAGGCAAGTCCAGAGATCCTCCCTTGGAGTGGGGCACGGAACAGGAAGAGTCGTTCCAACAGATGAAAGAGGCCCCAACAGGAGAAGAGATCCTGGCTTACCCCGACTACAACATACCATTCCTGTTATATACCGATGCCAGTAACATGGGGTTAGGAGCTGTACTCTCCCAGAAGCAAGAAGGCAAAGAACAAGTGATTGCCTATGCTAGCAGGAAGCTCCGCCCTACAGAGAGGAACCCTGACAATTACAGTTTGTCCAAGTTGGAGTTCCTAGCCTTGGTCTGGGCCGTCACAGAAAGATTTAAGCATTATTTGGCATCGAACAAGTTTACTGCCTTTACGAATAATAATCCCTTGACCAACTTGGAAACTGCGAAGTTGGGAGCCATGGAACAGAGATGGATGGTGAGATTATCCAATTACCAGTTTACCATCAAGTATCGGGCTGGGCATAACAATGGCAATGCAGATGCCTTAACCAGGATGCCTCACCTAGCAGATATGGGAGTAGACGAGGATGAGCTGGAAGAGATAGAGCTACCCGCCTTCCATTAGTTGAGAGTATCCCAGTGTCAATAAATCCGTACAGAAATTCCTGAGAGAGTAGTGAACCCGTTACCACACTTTGGTTGGAAGGAATCTCAAGACAGTGACCCGGCTATCAGTTTAGTCAAAGGACTGATAACGCAGGAGTCAGCAAAGCTACCTTCAAATCCTACGCCAGAAGCTAAACACATGTGGAACGAAAGAAGCAAACTGTTCATCTACCAGGAGAAGCTCTGCTGAAGGTACATCAATCCAAGAGCCCACGAAATGGTCTGGCAGATCATAGTACCCAGAACAGAAGTCCAAATGGTACTAAATGCCTACCACAACCAAACTGGACACTTTGGCTGGAAAAAGTTGGAAATGCTGCTCAAGGACAGATTCTATTGGGTTGGCATGCGAGGATCCATAGAAAGGTGGTGTAAAGACAGTGGACCATGTAACCTACGCAGAAAAGATCAGCAGAGTCAAAGAGCACCACTCCAATCCACCGTAACAACTCAACCACTCCAAATGTGAAATTGATTCCAAGCAGGACAGGCTACAATTATGCTTTGACAATGGTGGACCACTACTCCCGATTCCTGATGGTCGCACCCGTAAAGGGCCTTACAGCCGCAACAGCCGCAAAGGAATTCCAGAATGTCTTCTGTAGACCACTAGGCTATCCAGAACAAGTTTTAACGGACAGAAGCTTAGCATTCGAGGCAGAACTCATTCAAGAGTTTTGTCATCTTTATGGTTGTAAGAAAATAAGAACGACACCATATCATCCCCAATCCAATGGGTTATGTGAAAAGATGAACAACATTGAGATTGACATGCTCAAGATACTACCTGTCATGAATGACTTGGTCAGGACCTGCAGCTCTCTGGCGCCCCCTTAGCCTGCTGGCCAAATCCGGTATTGCCAGAGGATAAGAAAGGAGCCCAGCTGCCCTAATGTATGTTGTCTACTGCGGCACGTGATGTGACAGGATGTATATATACCACCAGTTCCTGCTAAAATTAAAAGAGAGAGGAGAGGGGGACAAGAGGTGCAATAGTGCCCTTATCACTCGACACTAAATTTCAGCGGTGAAAAACGTAATTCACTCACCTACTCCAGTTGTGTGACCCACAACCGGCTTGTGCGCATGTAGGATAGTATCCTGATGGCTGCCGCTGGACCTCCACCGACTCCACACACGTGGGGTTAAACCAGGAATTTCAGGGAAGAAAGGTGTACTGCGGTCCGTGCTGCCAGAAACATCAAGGAATACCCAAGACGAAGTTTTGATCCAAGCCTTCTTTATTCTCCTCCTACGCGTTTCAGTGCCCACCTGGCACCTTCATCAGGGATCTGATCCACTATACTTGGAGACTTTCCCGGAGATTGGCCCCAACATGAAGAAGCAATCATCAACTTCTATCAACCACAAGAAGTTCAAAGGAATCAGGAAGAAATACCTGTTGCCAGAGAATCAGAGGATCCTGCAATCGGTACATCTGCTAGTCCAGTAGTGAGACTAAGGTCACGCAGATGCTTACCTGATACACCCACATCACCTTCTCCAGACATCACACCTGAGATAGCCACACCCTTAGTGCGTAGATCCAGTTGTAGCACACGTGGACAAACCCCTTCCAGGTATGGAGATGGGGCACAATAATGTAATATAGAACCAAAGCAAGTAAAGTAAATAGTATCGTACAAAAAGGCTGAAGAGTAGGCCAAAACAGGTCACACCAGATACACAACACCAAAGAGGGGTGAGTGGAGTTGGCGTAAGGAGCTGTCTAGGGAGAGCAAAATCTTGGCCAATAGGTGATCCCAGGGCCAGGAGGCCTACAGCGCTTATGACCGGTAGAGTCCCCTGCGGTACCTAGGACTCCTACGCCGAAGCACCCATAGTAAATGTTGTTGTGTATTTTGAACTTAAGCCTACAGAGACTTTGCTTGTAAGGTCTTTGAACTTTGTTGAACTTTTGAAAAACTTCATCCCTTTTCACCCAAAGCTAAAGAGACTACTGTAAAGACTCTTCAAAACAACTTATTTTCCCTTATTTCCAATTTAAAAGGACTATAGTCACAGGATGGTGTGACAATTAATTTCTTATTCCAGCCTGCGGTGGATGGACTAACACCGTATGGACTGTACCTGTTTTGCCCATTTTCAGTGGTTTTCGTAAATTTTTAATTTTGAGACTTTGTAAATATGTTACCTGTTATTTTTATATGAATGTTAATGTAAAATGTTTCAGTCCAGGACTACTGACCTTACCTAGGGGGAATGTAGCGCCCTGCTAACACAGGTAACCATAGACTCACCTAAGCATGGATGGGTTTCCACAGCGGGTACACAGACACAAACAACACCTTCCACCCCGCCACAGTAGGGGGAGCTCAATTTGCTGCTTTTAGGCAAAATCCCTTATAAATACTGGTGCTGGGGGCGGAGTTAGTTAGAGTGTGCAGACGCTACAAGAGCTCTTTGTCACTCTCTGCTGCCCACTCCCCAAGGAATGAATATTCATGCATCATTATACAATCTGCCTTTCTGTGACCTGTTAAGCTGTGTGTGTGACTCATTGCAGAGCAGAAAGGAGGTGGGAGGAGGTGTGTGCTCTCAGAGATCTTCATTGTGTGTATGAAACAATGCAGTGTGTGCAGTGTGAGATATTTCTATGTGATTATAACAACATTTGATCATTTGCTCAACAGATACACACATTACATGTATGCAGGAAAACCAACCTTCATATAATAGAAATTTTACAGATCGCACAGTGCAGCACAATACACCTCCCCCCTCCCAACAAAGAGCACAGAGGGGAGGGACAGATAACAGCATGGGTGGGTGTGGATATTTACACTTATACAGCAACTGGACTAATCCTCTGTAACAGTAATGGAGAGGACTAATGTACCAGCTCCCTGCAGGGTCTGAAAATGCTGATAGCAAGGAAACTACAAATGGTACAATAATGATTTTACATGGCCCAGGCCCTATTCAAGGGTAATATTAGTATCATACTAAAAATGACCTGACAGAGTCCCTTAAACTGTTTCGTCCATATGGCCAAAGGTGTATGTGACATATATACTATATTTCCACTGTATTTGCTGTGAAGTTCAAGGGCAGAGAGTTCTAGTGGGCCAAATCCTCATTTTCCATAGGGTGGGACAAACATAAAAGGTTTGTCCTTTTATATTATATTAATGACCTATCACTGAGAGTTATATGCTCAAGATGCTGCAGGTCAGCCCAAAAGATCAGTTAATTAATTTGTTGCTCATTAAGTTGGCCTGTATACCCTTAATATAAAATTAATGTACAGGTGCACAAATCCACTGTGTGGCCAAGATATACACATAGATATTGTGGCACCCCTGCGACCAAGAGGCCAGAGGGTGAACTGCAGTTGGCATAGGTAAGACGGTCAGCTCACAAAAACACCAACACACACACTCCGACTCTCAGCCCAAGTCACTTCATGTCAGGCAAGGGGTGGCGGGAGTAGCAGAGTGTGGGTGGAAAGTAGAGAGAACCCAGGAAAGGGGTGGAGGAACTAGACTCCAAGAGGACCTAGGAACACTAAGTTGGGCGAGTAGATCGAGTGATTCCCTGGAGGGTGGAGGAGTAGGGAAGCCTCCCCAAGCCAAGACACCCCTTCAGCTGAGTACTGACTGAGACAGATTGAGAGAACAACGGGACCTGGCAGCCTGCACCCTTAATGGCCGGCCGGGAGCCTAGGCTGGAACCCGCGGAGAAGCAGAAGGAGCCAGGTGAGCCTGACTAATCCGGGTCACTGGTGGCTGGGCCAGAGAACCAGAGTGCCAGCTCTGTTGATGTGGCCGGGAACGCTTCAAGCCCCTAACCACGAGACACCCAGTTCAGTGCGGGAACTCCATGTCCCCGAGACCCAACAACCGGTACGGAGTAGGACAAAGCCATCGTACTAGGGCTAGTTACCCAGAGTGTGGGATGACTCACTGTAGAGCCCGTGAAGGCCGGACCGAAACCATAGAGGGCCCGAGAGATACACTGAGGGGAATCACGCAGAGGAACCATCCCAGCTGCAGTGAGAGCCTGAGCCCGTGACCATTGTGTGGACCCAGTCCACGACAAGTATAAAAAGAACTGTGACTAGTGACAGAAGTGTTATGGGGTAACGGAGTAAACTCAAGATCTGTGTGTGACTGTTATTCCAGGAGTGTTTAGACCGGTCTTGCCTGCGAAGCCACATACTGACTGCGTGAGCTGCTGCATGGGAAGCAGCAGGTGCCTGCTGAGAGGTACCCTGATCCCTGCGTGTGCTGGTTGGAGGAGCTGCGGATAGAAGATACGTGCAGCATCCAGGCACACAGCTTCCCTAAATCTGCACGGAGACCAAGCCCTACCCGTGGAGGGCTCACCATTCCGACTGTCACCACTACCACTGTCCAAGGCAGAGTTCTCGGCAGTGGTGGCCACATTGGCGACGAGCCGCGGGTGGCGTCACAAATAAATCCCATAAACTGTATTAAGCTTTTTCTTTGCATTGCTGCAACTGGGACCATCCAGCTGGGCCACGCCACCGTGGCACCCCAGAGACAGATCGGTTCGGCTCTGAGTACTTCGGCCCCTGGGGGTGCGACAATACACACTATGCATCAGCACACTGAGAATAATTATTAGATGAACTCCAATATTGCTGTAAATGTTAAAAGCGTCAGGTACTTGCCATTTTTTGATCAAAACCCATCCAACCACGTCAAGGTGTACCTAAATATGGATGGTCCCTCAACACTAAATGTACTACTTCTTTTTATGCCAGACCAAAACTCATCTTATTGGGAAGTGAAAAGGAGAAGAAGCATAGCGCTCAATTAAAACTTTGTGTGGGAAAGATGGGTAGATAAGGGTGTTGCATCCTGGAGGGGAATAAGAAAGGAGACCTGCCCTGAGAATCCTGGCCTTTGCAGTAAGGATTGCTTCAAAAGCGTACCACATGTCGATGAATTGATAACATTTGGTTTTGACCTGTTAATACAGACCCTTTTAAAGTTTGATATACTCCGCACAACTTACACATATGACCACATTATAAATTTGTGCACCAGTAAAACCAAAAGCATTATTATCACGACTATAATTATGACTCTAGATAATTTCTAGAGTATTTCAAAATGGGGTCACTTGTGAGGGGGTCCACTGTTTAGGCACATTAGTGGCTCTTCAAACGCAACAAGGTACCCTCAGAACATTCCATTAAAGTCACTCCTTCCTTTTGGAGCTCGGCAGTGTGTCTAAATAGTAGTTTCTCAGCACATATGAGTAATCGACGTACTCAGAAGTAGTTGCACAACCAATTTTGGGGTCCATTTCTTGCTGACCTTGTAAAAATGAAAACATTTGGAGCTAAAGCAACATTTTAGTGGGAAAAATATATATTTTTAATTTTCATAGTTCAACGTTGTAAAATTCTGTGATGTTCCTGAGGATTCAAGGTTCTCAGCACACATCAAGATAAATTCCTCGAGGGTCTAATTTTCAAAATGGGTTCACTTGTGTTTTTTTTTTAATGTTGAGGCACATCAAGGACTTGCCTAATGCGACAGGGTACCTACTGCCTACAGACCATTCCATCACAGTCTATGTTCCAAAATGTCACTTCTTCCTTTTGGAGCTCGGCTGTGTGTCCAAACTGTAGTTTTCCTCCACATATGGGGTATTGGTGTACTCAGGAAAAATTGCACAACAAATTATGTGGTCCATTTTGTTTGGCTTTTATTGTAAAAGTGAAAATGTTTTGGGGTAAAGCAATATTTTTGTGGGAAAAATGTGATTTTTTTTATTTTGATAGCTCAACATTATAACATTCTGTGAAGAAACTGGGGGTTCAAGGTGCTCACCACACACCTAGATAAATTCCTCAAGCCGTCTAGTTTCCAAAATCTGGTCACGTGTGGGGGATTTCCAGTGTTTAGCCACATCAGAGACTCTCAAAACACGATATGGCATCTACTATCAATTCCAACCAATTTTGCGTTACAAAAGTTAAACATCAATACAAAAAAGGTGGGGGAACAAGAGGCGCAATAGTGCCCTATCACTAGTGACACTCAGATGTGAGTGGTGTAATGCAGTTACACTCACCTATTCCAGTTGTGAGACCCACAACTGGTTTAACAGCATATCACAGTATCAGCTGCTGCAGGACCTCCACCGACCACTCCAACGTGGAAAAACTGCCAGAAAATATGGGAAGTAAGATGTGCCACTGTCCGTGCTGCTGAGTCCACAAAATCACCTGGGATGCAAGATATTGTAGCAGTATACTTCTTTATTCCTTCCTACGCGTTTCGGCGCCCTTCCTGGCACCTTCCTCAGGCATATTCAATATATATATATATATATATATATATATATATATATATATATATATATATCCCTGAGGAAGGTGCCAGGAAGGACGCCGAAACGCGTAGGAAGGAATAAAGAAGTATACTGCTACAATATCTTGCATCCCAGGTGATTTTGTGGACTCAGCAGCACGGACCGTGGCACACCTTACTTCCCATATTTTCTAAAAGTTAAACATCGATCCTTCCCCTTTGATCCCTTCCTTGCACCCAAACAGTGGTTTTCCACCACATATGGGGTATTGGTGAACTCAGGAGAAATTGCATAACAAATTCTATGGTGCAATTTCTCCTGCAACCCATGTGAAAATAGAATACTTGCGTCAAAATTAACATTTTTTGTGGGAAAAAGTAACATTTACCTTTTTTCCTTCCACAATGCTTTAATTCCTGTGAAGCACCTGAAGCATTAATAAACTTCTTGAATGTGGTTTTGGGCACTTTGAGGGGTAGAGTTTTCAGAATGGTGTCACTTTGGGGTCTTTTCTGTTATGTAGGCCCTCAAAGTAACTTTGATTGTGATGTGGTTCCTAAAAAAAAATTGGTTTTGTACATTTTTTAGGAAAATTTAGAAATTGCTGATGAACCTTTAACCATTCTAACTTACAAACAAAAAAAATATCTTTCAAAAATGTGCTGATGTGAAGTAGAAATGTTAGAAATGTTATTTATGAACGATTTTGTGTGACATAACTCCCTGGTTTAAGGGCATAAAAATAAAACATGAAAATTGATGCACTCTAATACCTCAAGTGTGCATTAAGATGACCACGTAAGGTCAACCACAGAAGCAATATACCAGTTGCCGTACACATAATTGGCACCTTCTTGCATTCAGCACTTGTCAGCAATTCTTACAGTATTACACATAAAACAATGTTATCTATTTATAGGCTGCTGTCGAGTTAAAGTAGTTTCCTTAATCCATTAGAATTTGGAAAAATCTTGCTCCTACGACACTATCTCAGATTAGGACAGAACATTATGTCTTGGTCCCAGACTCGCCCATCCCACTGTTTTCACTAATGTCCTTCCTTCCATCATTACTCCTCTTGAATAAAGGCCATTTCAGACGGTACAAAAGTTCAGTTCTTCGATAACAATACTTTCTTATGGCTTTGTATATGTCAGGAAGGTGAGGGGTTGTAAAGAACAACTCAACCCAAACATAAGGAAAAAAATTGCATCCCACGGCCATGCGTCATAGCTATCAAAACCTCTGATGATGAATTGACAACTGGGCTTCCGTAGGCAGGGTCCTTGCATTGAAAAATATTGATTTTGGAAAAAAGGTTAATTACACTCCATCCTAGGTAGTCTATGGAGTGAAAGAGTTTATTAGACTTTCCAGGTGGTCTAGTGTAGTGATGGGATTTTGCATCCCTGATGGTGTAAAGCAGTTAATCGTTTAATGACATAATTTCCAAAAATTTAGGACAGTAAAAAATGTTACCCTTATCCTTGGTGGTGTAGGACAAAGAAAAAATTACCGTAATGTCAGTTTCTCCATGGCAGTGAAGGGGTTAATGCCAGTATTCCTGGCATACTACTGCATAGGAAGAGTTAGTTTTAAAATCATTGGCCCTCTGGGCAAAATCCTTGATGGTCTTGGACCATATATGACTTACAGGGAATCTGTCAATCGATTCTTGCTGCTCAGATCACGGGCAGAGTGAATCAGAGCTTGGCTGCACATCTGCGTCCAGGGATGTTATTATTTTAAATGCTCTGGTGTTTCAGACAAAACAGCTGAATTGAATCTGTCACCAGTGTTTCTGCAACCCAGTCTGTGAAGAGACAGAGTCCCTGATTTCAGCAATGTATCACTTACTGGGCTGCTTAGTGAAGATTTGATGAAATCATCATTTTATGAGCAGGAGATTATCACTAGAGGACTAGTAAACCTGCTGCCATTTAGTCCTCCATATACATGATCTGTATAATCCTGCCCCCACCGCTGATTGGCAGTTTTCTGCCTATGTGCGGCATATACAGAAAGATATCAATCAGTGGCGTGGGTGGGATTATACAGAGCTCAGCAGTCAGAGAAGTTTGATGTTGTTTGTAGTTTAGAGATGATGAATCGTTTGACAAGTACTTGTGTTCCATGGTTTCTTATCCTGCCACATCCCACGCTTGTCCAGGCTGTAACAGCAGGCTGAATACTTCTTTTTTCCTCTGTGAATTGATCATAGAGATGAGTTCAGGAAGGAGCTATAGAAGACACTGCTGTGGGAACTGTTCAGCCGCACAGTTCTCTATATGACTGAGCAGAACTTAAGTGCTCTGCCCAATACCTACCGTGTTTCCCTGAAAATAAGACATCCTCTGAAAATAAGATCTAAGGGGGATTTTGTTAGGCTGCTAAATATAAGTCCTCCCACAAAAATAAGACCTAGCAAAAAAAATTTCATTACAAGCATGTCTGCAGAACAGATAGAGAAGGGCATGCAGCTGTGATGTAATGTACCACTACGGTATTGCTGCAGCCCGCCGCCGTCGCTTTATGCATTTCTCCATGTCCTCCTGTATGTACCGTATGGTATTCCGGGCACCACTCAACGTACATGTATGGTAGTAAGCCGTCGGCCAATCACATTATATGCTAGCCTTTGATTTGCCGGCGGCTACTGGCATCTGATTGGCTGGCAGCTGCTGGCACCTAATTGACCGACGGATTAACGTACATCTACACTGAGCAGCGCCTGGATACCATACATACAGGAGTATGCAGAGGATCAGTGAGAAAAGGTGTGTGTGTTTTTTTGTTGCAGGTACGGTACCATAATGGGGGATGATGGAGGCTGAAAGGGAATATTGGGGACCACAGATGGATGATGGGGATGTTGGGGGTGCAGGGGGAATAATGGGGGCTACAGGGAGATGATGGAGCTGCAGGGGGATGATGAGGGCTGCAGGTGGATGATTGAGATATTGGGGGCTGCAAAGGGATATTGGGGGTTGCATGGGGATCATGGGGGATGCAAGGGGATATTAAAGGCTGCAAGAGGATATTGGTGGCTGTGTGGGGATGATGGGGAATGGGATATTGGGGGCTACAAGGGGATATTGGGGGCTGCATGGAGATCGTGGGGGCTGCAAAGAGATATTGGGGGATGCAAGGGAATGATGGGGATCATGGAAAAATAAGACATCCCCTTAAAATATGACCTAGTGCATCTTTGAGAACAAAAATCAATATAAGTCAGTGTCTTATTTTCGGGGAAACAGGGTAGTATAAATGTTGCTGTCTTCCTGAATCTGGCTTTTTTTTTTTGCTCTTGCGCTTCGGCATTATGGGTCTCTCTTCCTTAAATATATAAATCTAGTCTTGTTTGCTGAGGGGGAGTGAGTCTATCCTCACAAAGATGCCAGCAGAGGTTACTGCCCACTGAGATAAAAATACTAGATTTGCATACAGGGAAGAATAGACCATATATCAGCAATAGAGAGGTGCAAGAACAATAGAAAAACAACCCCGGATAAAAGAGAACAGGAGGATTTTTGCTAGACCATACTGTGAAGTGCTAATGTGGCGCCCCACTGGTCAGGCGTCACAAGTGGGGGTACTGCAACCAAAAATGAGCATGTGGTTATCCCTGTCGAAGTAGAATGCAGAACACTGTGGGAGGATTTGATCCCAGCACTCCCACACACCGACCTAGGCAACCGGGGGAGGTTCCAAAGTTCGAGAGTCGGAATTGTAAGGGGAGCAGGGAGGACGCACGGGGAGTCTTCAAGAGTGTCTTCCCTGAAGAAAGACAGAAAACGGGAGCTACCTGCGAGTGAAAGGGGGCTCCAAGGGAGAGCTAGAGAGAGAAGTAGCCCAGACAGAGAGGTTCTGACTTGCTCACCTGGAGTGTACGGGTCTGACAATGCGGCCTGGAGTGTTTACCCTCTGATTGTACTCGTCCCGGCTCCGAAGATGTTATCAGGGTGTTCATCCCCTTGGACGTAACACTGGTAACTAAGCAGGGATTGAGAAGAGAAAGAACAGGACAAGGGTTAGATCCAAGAAGGTACCACCAGAGACTTCCACAGATTCTGCATTCTGCTGCGACTACTCAGCCGGCCGTCTTGTTGGAGAACTGTAAGCTGTATCACCTTACCACTTTTCAAGTAAAGTACCCGGGTAGAGTGACTGAGTCTCTGTGTGCTTATTCACTGCGGTGCTGCAACTACGACCTCCATCATCTGCACCTTCATCCATACAGGTGCATCCTTGCCCCGGAGGGTCAGCTCCCCTGCAGGGAGCTATAACATCTTAGCTGCTGTACTATCACCCTCCGGAGGACTGAAGCAGCGCTGCTGCCCTTTCACCAGGATCTGCAGGTGGCCTCACGATAAACTTTATAAACTTTTATTTCTTCCATATTAATAACCCCTTTTTAAAGTAAGACCCCAGGGTCATGGGTCTGGGCAGGCCACCAGTGACATCTCTACCGAAGCAGAGGGCCCAGATACACGAGTCCCCATATCCTGGGCGCGTCACTAAGGACTTGGGTACTCAGACTACTGAGCAGGGTAGCACCGATTGCTATTCATGGTGGTGGCTATCTCAGCAGCGTGTGACCCTGGCTTCACATTGAAAAGGTGTTGGGGGTTATTATATAAGGGAGGCATGGTTTATAACGGCAAAAATAAATGAAAAGAAAGTAGAAAGTTCAAGTTGGGATGTTCAGGCAGGAGGTGTCTGGCACTGCAAGGGGTACTTGGGGGATAGTTGGTGACAGCAGTGCAGATGGTAAACCCTTCCCAACCAGGGCTAGCTCCCAGGAAAGATTATGCTAAATATGGGGAAACAGGAATAAAGCAGCAGGAGACCGGATGGTCAGTTTACTGTTTACTGAATGTCCAAATAAATCTGCAGGACACAATACTATCTTCCCAGGCATGCAGTCTGGCTTGTCTGATGGGAGTTTTCTCCTCTGTTGGATGATAGCTTTGCCTAATGCTGCTACCTCTTTAATTATAAAGTTTCTCAGAGTCTGGAATTACCAATACCACCTCACTTCTGGTTCCTGAGAGTTTCCTCCAGCAGGGCAGGTAACACAGATCCTCTGGAGCAGGTCCCTGACCCTATGTGTTACTGAAATACATGTGCTGCTGGGTGTGAGGGACACACACAGCCTTCTCAGATTCAGCTACAAGACCTTGAAAGTCAGAGTGACCTGGGGACTGAGGCCCATCATGTAGTTATCCTTGATGAGTGCTTCACAGCCCCTCCATCTTGGATACCTTTTGTGCTCAACTCTTCAACTGAAACTAAAACCCCACTAATCCCTCACACTTAGCTGAGAGAATGTGTCATATGCCCAACTAAAACATCAAGTGCACAACCTCCCAATAAGGGATCAGGCATCGTGCGTCCATGTTTCAGCTTACAGCAGAGAAATCATCACTCCATCAGACTAACAGTACAACACAATATGAACATATCAGCGCCACAAAACAATGACACATTAAAGATGAATGACAGCTCCCCGTTAATCCACTGTACCACATTTCTTAGCTGCATTTAATGTCCATTTTACGGCAACACTCAGCTGTCAATACTCTTCTACTGAACCAAATTTATATAATTAAGAATGTATTTTACATAACTGATGAAATTGATTGTTGCTACAAATAAGTGTGGTGGAGCTCTTCATACCCGAGGTTCTTCATCTGAGATATACTGGTATAAATGAATATTTCTGAATCATCTGCATGATGAGCGAGAAGTGAGAAAAATCCTTTATAAGTCGATTCTTATTATCATTAGCACAGCTTTATCTAAACAAGCCATATCCTTCCTGTGAGAGGATGAGGATGTTATTCATAAATTCCCTCCTTTATAGCTTTGCTTTCATTTCTCTCCACCCTGTTTGCAGGAAGACATGCTACTGTAGATAATAGTCTCATCTACTGAGTTTCCTTTGGCATATTACATATGGATGAATCAGATAGAGTTGTGCGCCATAAACTTATTAAATCAGATCCATAAAGTCTGTTATCACCGGGGACGACACCTGATTATTGATGGAAATCTACTGACATTCGTTAAATACAATGACTCTGAAATGTCAATGCTGAGATGACTTATTCTTCTTACCTTCATATCACAAATTGTTTTTACACCAATTTTATTAAACCCATATTCAACTGCTCTAAGTGGATCCCACCAGCAGTGGCGTAACTACCATGGGCCGCAATGCATTATGTGGACCAGCATGTTGGTCCGATGGACAATGATACTGTAATAATGTCACCCATCTTGTAATAATGTGTTCCGTTCTCGCCTCTTTCCTTTATAATGCGCTCCTTCCTGGCCCTATCCTGTACTAATGACTTCCATCCTGGACCCATCCTATACTAATGTCCTTCATCCTGGTCGTTATCTTGTAATAATGTTCCCCATCCTGCCTGTTTCTTTTATTATTTCTTCCTTCCTGGCCCTATCCTGTACAAATATCCTTCATCCTGGCCCTATCCTGTACTAATGTCCTTCATCCTGGCCCTTATCCCGTAATAATGTCCCCTGTCCTGCTTGTTTTTTTTAGCATTTCCCCCTTCCTGGCCCTATCTTGTAATAATGCCTTCTGTCCTCTAATAATGGCCCCTATCCTGTAATAATGTCCTCTGTCCCATAATAATGTCCCCCTATCCTGGCACCATCCTGTAATCATGTCCTGGGCCTCCATTCTGTAATAATGTCTCCCATCTTGTCCCCATCCTGTAATAATGACTCCCGTTCTGGGCCCTCTGTTCTCTAATAATGCCTCCTTTCTTTCGTCTCCAATACATTTTGAAAATAAAACAATTACCACATTTTTTGGATTATAAGACGCACTTTTGTTACCCCAAATTTTGAGGGAAAGCGTGGGGTGCGTTTTATAAAGCGAATACATGCTGTAGGATGTGCTGTAGGGGGCAGCTCTGGAGCGGTGTCCGGAGGCTGGAGCAGGCTGTAGCTGCCACTTGTTGTCATGTGCTCATTATGCTCATTTAATATGCATTGCATCCCTCGGTCAATCACCTCAGTGCAGAAGCAGCGCTAAGAGGTGGATGGGGGGAGCAGCGTATATTATATGAGTCTGTACTTACCCCTCCATTTTGGATATGACCTCCCCCGTCACGGTATATGCCCCCCTGCTGCTGCACACACACAGAATAATAAACGCTGTTAACTCACTCTCTTTTGTTTCCTGCCTGCTGCATCGTCGCCGTCTTCATGTTCCTGTGAGGGGAATCCGATCATGTGACTGGCACAGCACAGTGATGTCATCACTGTGCACCCCCCTCACATGATCCGATGCCAGGACATGCAGGAAGAGACCGCTGAGCTGGGAGCAGGGAGCAACGAAGAGTAAGTTAATAGCGTGTATTATTTCTTGTGTGCGCGGTAGCAGGAGTGCATATAACGTTACAGGGGGACTATATCCAGGACAAGGAGGCTATGTACCAGGACAAGGGGGCCATATCCAGGATGTGGGTCCATATCCAGAATGGGTGTGATATATCCAGGACAAGGGGGCTATATAGCAGGACAAGGGGGCTATATCCAGGATGAGGGGACTATATCCAGAATGGTAGGGTCATATCCAGAATAAGGGGGCGATGTATCAGGACAAAGGGACTATGTACCAGGATGGGGGAACCATATCCAGGATGGAGTGACATATCCAGGATGGGGAGTCTATGTACCAAGACAAGGGGACTATGTACCAGGAAGCGGGGGCCTTATTCTGGATGGGGGGGAACCATATACCAGGATAAGGGGTTTATATACCAGAATGGAAGGGTCATATCTTGGATTTTAGGGCTATATTCAGGCTGGGGGGGCTATGTGGTGGCCCTGAGATCTGGTCGCCACAAAGGGGTACTGCACCCATTCCACGGGTGTGATATTTTTGTTCTCAGTAAACAGAATGGTAAGTCCAGACACCCACAAAAGCATCCAACACACCTGGTCCCAGGGACGGCGGGCGGACCTGACAGAGGAAGGGCCCAGATAGTCAGTGGGACGAAGGGAAGGAAGGTGGAGGGTGGGAAGTTAGTTGGAGGCAGTCAGAAAGGAGGAGTAGGAGAGTCAAGAGGAAGCAGAGGAAAAAGGAGACCTGGAGGACTTGGGTCCCGGCAACAGCAGACTGCGGAGAGGCAGAGGGAGCCCCAGGGGCACGGGCAGTGAGTGATCCACCCATGCGCCCAAATCTGAAGTGAAGCAAAAGGGCAGGTTGAGATCCAGGGGACTGGCCCTGAAGGTGGTGAGGAGACTCTACACTCCAACTACGGAACCACGAGATCTAGAGTAGCTGTGGCCAACTCCTGACACATCCGCCGAGAAGACAGCCGTATTAAGGTCAGTGGACATAGCCGGTTGCCCTACAGGACCTGTGGCTGCTGGATTGGGGCACTGTGTGCAGAGGCGCAAGGAGAGAGGCGGACAGGCAGCACTGAGAAAGCAACCCGAGAAGGAAGGAACATAAAGGCGGTGTCTTGGATGAACTATCCTGGTTGCTGAGGACTATCTGGACCACGATTGTGCAAGGATGGTACCCTGTAACACCGCTAAGTGAGAAGTTAAGTAAACCGGGTTAAGAACTGTGTGTGAGACTGTTCATTTGCCACCTGCGGAGCGGTAGACTGATAAGATGCGCAGGCTGCAGAAGTCCTGCCAGAGAATTGGCCCGATTCTCTTGATAGAAACAACCCTTCTGGCCTCCCATCACCAGATATCACACCGGTTGCCCTGGGGAACCGCTCCACCCGTGGGAAGCGAAACCACCACAGCTACCCTCCCATCATCCCCAGAGGCCATGCATCGCAGCATTGGTTACTAAGAGCCGAACACCACGGGTGGCGTCATGACAACCATCCCTAAATCCCTATTCCCCAAACTTTTATTGACACTGCCAGGGTCACGGAGTCAGGTCTTAACTAGTGATGAGCGAGTACTAAAATGCTCGGGTGCTCGAAGCTCGGGCCGAGCATCCCGAGATACTCGTGTACTCGGCCCGAGTAACGAGCCCAATGTCATCCTATGGGAGACACGAGTATTTTTATGAAATGACTGCCGGCTGCCTGGAAAAACCCTAAAAATGTCACAAAGGTCTCAGAAGAGTGCTGAAATGACATGGCAACACCATGGGGAAGACCCCTGGAAGCATTTCTCACTCAAAAGTCACAGCTGTGAACAATGTTGTCCGAGTTTCACGCCAATTTTACGGAGTGTCCAGAAAACCTTCCAAAATGACACCAAAATGAATATTTAGGGTGGAAATGTTAAGGGCACATACCCAATAGTGAGATACAGCTGGTGTATGTCACTTTTTGTGATTACATAAAAGATTTTACGTGAAAACATTGTGCGACACTCCGATGACCCTGACAAGAGACGTACATGAAGCCCTGTCTAGAAATAAAGTGCCCATTTTGAGGAACTAGGTCTATTGTAGTATCTTCCATTGCAAGGGCAGTCAAAAATTTGGAGGTTCACCAATGCCCCTGGATACAGACATGTAGTAGGGCCTGTAACCCTCAAGTGGGTGTATTGTAGTATAGCCCTTTGGTCAGGGCAGCCAAAAATTTGGAGGTTCAACAATGACCCATGCTTACAGAGATGTAGTAGGGCCTGTAAACCTCAAATGGGTGTATTGTAGTATAGCCCTTTGGTCAGGGCAGCCAAAAATTGGGAGATTAAACAATGACCCATGCTTACAGACATGTAGTAGGGCCTGTAAACCTCAAGTGGGTGTATTGTAGTATAGCCCTTTGGTCAGGGCAGCCAAAAATTGGTAGGCTCCTCATTGTCCCTGGATAGAGACGTGCAGGAGGGCCTGTAAACAAGAACTGGGTGTATTATAGTATAGCCCTTTGGTCAGGGCAGCCAAAAATTGGGAGATTCAACAATGACCCATGCTTACAGACATGTAGTAGGGCCTGTAAACCTCAAGTGGGTGTATTGTAGTATAGCCCTTTGGTCAGGGCAGCCAAAAATTTGGAGGTTCAACAATGACCCATGCTTACAGAGATGTAGTAGGGCCTGTAAACCTCAAATGGGTGTATTGTAGTATAGCCCTTTGGTCAGGGCAGCCAAAAATTGGGAGATTAAACAATGACCCATGCTTACAGACATGTAGTAGGGCCTGTAAACCTCAAGTGGGTGTATTGTAGTATAGCCCTTTGGTCAGGGCAGCCAAAAATTGGTAGGCTCCTCATTGTCCCTGGATAGAGACGTGCAGGAGGGCCTGTAAACAAGAACTTGGTGTATTATAGTATAGCCCTTTGGTCAGGGCAGCCAAAAATTGGGACATTCAACAATGACCCATGCTTACAGACATGTAGTAGGGCCTGTAAACCTCAAGTGGGTGTATTGTAGTATAGCCCTTTGGTCAGGGCAGCCAAAAATTTGGAGGTTCAACAATGACCCATGCATTCAGACATGTAGTAGGGCCTGTAACCCTCAAGTGGGTGTATTGTAGTATAGCCCTTTGGTCAGGGCAGACAAAAATTGGGAGGCTCCTCTTTGTCCCTGGATAGAGACGTGCAAGAGGGCCTGTAACCCTCAAGTGGGTGTATTGTAGTATAGCCCTTTGGTCAGGGCAGCCAAAAATTGGTAGGCTCCTCATTGTCCCTGGATAGAGACGTGCAGGAGGGCCTGTAAACAAGAACTGGGTGTATTATAGTATAGCCCTTTCGTCAGGGCAGCCACAAATTGGGAGGTTCAACAATGACCCATGCATTCAGACATGTAGTAGGGCCTGTAACCCTCAAGTGGGTGTATTGTAGTATAGCCCTTTGGTCAGGGCAGCCAAAAATTTGGAGGTTCAACAATGACCCATGCTTACAGAGATGTAGTAGGGCCTGTAAACCTCAAATGGGTGTATTGTAGTATAGCCCTTTGGTCAGGGCAGCCAAAAATTGGGAGATTAAACAATGACCCATGCTTACAGACATGTAGTAGGGCCTGTAAACCTCAAGTGGGTGTATTGTAGTATAGCCCTTTGGTCAGGGCAGCCAAAAATTGGTAGGCTCCTCATTGTCCCTGGATAGAGACGTGCAGGAGGGCCTGTAAACAAGAACTGGGTGTATTATAGTATAGCCCTTTGGTCAGGGCAGCCAAAAATTGGGAGATTCAACAATGACCCATGCTTACAGACATGTAGTAGGGCCTGTAAACCTCAAGTGGGTGTATTGTAGTATAGCCCTTTGGTCAGGGCAGCCAAAAATTGGTAGGCTCCTCTTTGTCCCTGGATGGAGACGTGCAGGAGGGCCTGTTAAGAAGAACTGGGTGTATTGTAGTAGAGCCCTTTGGTCAGGGCAGCCAAAAATTGGGAGGTTCAACAATCACCCATGCTTACAGAGATGTAGTAGGGCCTGTAAACCTCAAGTGGGTGTATTGTAGTATAACCCTTTTGTCAGGGCAGGCAAAAATTGGGAGGTTCAACAATGACCCATGCATTCAGACATGTAGTAGGGCCTGTAACCCTCAAGTGGGTGTATTGTAGTATAGCCCTTTGTTCAGGGCAGCCAAAAATTTGGAGGTTCAACAATGACCCATGCTTACAGAGATGTAGTAGGGCCTGTAAACCTCAAGTGGGTGTATTCTAGTATAGCCCTTAGGTCAGGGCAGCCAAAAATTGTGAGGCTCCTCTTTGTCCCTGGATGGAGACGTGCAGGAGGGCCTGTTAAGAAGAACTGGGTGTATTGTAGTAGAGCCCTTTGGTCAGGGCAGCCAAAAATTGGGAGATTCAACAATGACCCATGCATTCAGACATGTAGTAGGGCCTGTAACCCTCAAGTGGGTGTATTGTAGTATAGCCCTTTGTTCAGGGCAGCCAAAAATTTGGAGGTTCAACAATGACCCATGCTTACAGAGATGTAGTAGGGCCTGTAAACCTCAAGTGGGTGTATTCTAGTATAGCCCTTAGGTCAGGGCAGCCAAAAATTGTGAGGCTCCTCTTTGTCCCTGGATGGAGACGTGCAGGAGGGCCTGTTAAGAAGAACTGGGTGTATTGTAGTAGAGCCCTTTGGTCAGGGCAGCCAAAAATTGGGAGATTCAACAATGACCCATGCATTCAGACATGTAGTAGGGCCTGTAACCCTCAAGTGGGTGTATTGTAGTATAGCCCTTTGTTCAGGGCAGCCAAAAATTTGGAGGTTCAACAATGACCCATGCTTACAGAGATGTAGTAGGGCCTGTAAACCTCAAGTGGGTGTATTGTAGTATAGCCCTTAGGTCAGGGCAGCCAAAAATTGTGAGGCTCCTCTTTGTCCCTGGATAGAGACGTGTAGGAGTACCTAAAAACATTTTTCCCATTGAAAAGGAGCGGGTCTCCTGTCGTTGTAATGCCCATTCTAACAGAATGGGCTAAAAAATTTACCACTGCGGGTATACCTCAAACAAGAGCCTAACTATTCTAACGCTCATCATGGTGTCACATGAGGAGAAGGAGTAGCAGTCCAGCGATTAGCCAAAGTACGGAAGTGTGTACCCATGGGTGAGTGGAGGTACATGTCAAATTCAAATAACTAAATAAAATTCAGTTGTCATTTGCTGGTGGTGTGGTGAAGTCTGGCCCAATCCAACCCTTGTTCATCTTGATCAGAGTGAGCCTGTCCGCATTTTCAGTTGACAGGCGGGTGCGTTTATCAGTGATGATTCCACCTGCTGCACTGAAAACACGCTCTGATAAAACGCTAGCGGCAGGGCAGGCCAGGACTTCCAAGGCGTAGAGAGCCAATTCATGCCACGTGTCGAGCTTGGAGACCCAATAATTGAAAGGCACCGATGAATCTCGCAGTACAGTTGTTCGATCTGCAAGGTACTCCTTCAGCATCTGCCCGAACCTAGCATTTCTGGTGGCACTACCCCGCACCTCAGGGGCTGTGGTACGTGAGGGGCTGAGAAAACTGTCCCACATCGTAAAGACAGTTCCCCTGCCTCTGGCGGATTGGACTTGTGCCCCTCTCGGCCGTACGCCTTGGTTGTCCATCGAATCCTGACCTATGCCGCTAGCGTTTTGTGAGGGGAAGGATTTCACAACTTCCGTGACTATGGCCCTCTGGAACTGCAGCATTTTGGCTGACCTCTCCGCCTCAGGAATGAGAGACATAAAGTTCTCCTTGTAGCGTGGGTCTAAGAGTGTTGCCAACCAGTACTGATTGTCGGCCAAGATGTTCTGAACGCGAGGGTCACGAGACAGGCAGCTTACCATAAAGTCAGCCATGTGCGCCAGACTCTTAACAGCCATCACATCAGTATCCAGACCAACACGATGACTGAACATGCTGTCCTCCTCCTCCTCCTCCTCCTCCTCATCTCCCCTTTCCTCTGGCCAGCCACGCTGAATCGAGGGTATGACTGGTGTGCATGTCATATCCCCAATTTGGCCTGAGAGTTGCTCCATGTCTTCATCCTCCTCCTCCTCCTCCTCGTCATAGTCCTCCACTACACGTTGTGATGACATGAGGCTGGGCTGTGTGTTTTCACCCACACCCACTACAGTTTCTTGCTCTAAGTCATCGCGCTCTGCCTGCAATGCGTCCTCTTTTATTTTCAGCAGAGACCGTTTTAGAAGGCAGAGTAGTGGTATGGTGACGCTAATAATGGCGTCATCACCGCTCACCATCTTGGTGGAGTCCTCAAAGTTTTGGAGGACGGTGCATAGGTCCGACATCCATCTCCACTCCTCAGGTGTTATGTGTGGAGTTTGACCCATTTCCCGACGGCTTAGGTGATGCAGGTAGTCCACAACTGCCCTCTTCTGCTCACATATCCTGACCAACATGTGCAGCGTTGAATTCCAACGCGTGGGGACATCACACACCAGTCTGTGGGCCGGAAGACGCAAACGGCGCTGAAAGCTTGCAAGGCCGGCTGAAGCAGCAGGTGACTTGCGAAAATGTGCAGACAGACGCCGAACTTTTACCAGCAGGTCAGACACCTCCGGGTATGACTTCACAAACCTCTGAACCACCAGGTTGAGCACATGGGCCACGCATGGAACATGCGTCAGCTGCCCTCGCCTCAAAGCTGCCACCAGGTTCCGGCCATTGTCACACACGACCTTTCCTGGCTTTAGGTTCAGAGGTGTGAGCCAGTGATCTGCCTGCTGTTTCAGAGCTGTCCACACCTCTTCTGCATTGTGGGGTTTGTCACCTATGCAGACTAGCTTCAGCACAGCCTGTTGCCGCTTTGCAGAGGCAGTGCTGCAGTGCTTCCAGCTTGGGACTGGTGTGGAGGGTACAGTGGATGAGGATGCGCAGGTGGAGGAGGAGGAGGCTGAAGAGCATGACATTCCGGAGCTGTAGAGTGTCGGTGAAACCGTGACAGAGGTAGGGCCTGCTATCCTTGGTGTGGGAAGGACGTGTTCCGTCCCTCGCTCAGACTGGGTCCCAGCCTCCACAATATTAATCCAGTGTGCCGTCAAGGAGATGTAGCGGCCTTGCCCACAAGCACTTGTCCACGTGTCTGTGGTTAGGTGGACTTTGGCTGAAACAGCATTGTTCAGGGCACGTGTGATGGTGTTGGACACGTGGTTATGCAATGCGGGGACGGCACATCTGGAGAAATAGTGTCGGCTGGGGACCGAGTAACGTGGGACAGCAGCCGCCATCAGGTCGCGGAATGCGTCCGTCTCCACCAGACGGAAAGGCAACATTTCTAGCGCTATGAGTCGCGAAATGTGAGCATTGAGGACTGTGGCATGTGGGGCATTGGCAGCGTATTTGCGCCTGCGTTCAAATGTTTGCTGAATGGATAATTGAACGCTGCGCTGGGACAAGGACGTGCTTGATGGTGGCGTAATTTGTGCTTCAGCAACTTCAGGTGCAGGAACGGAGGCTTGTTCGCGGCCAGCATGGACAGGGGATTGGCTTGCATGCACAACAGCCAAAGACGTAGCAGTGACATCAGCACGCACCGCTCCTCGACTCTGTGGTACTTCCCACAAAGTCGGGTGCTTGGCTGACATGTGCCTGATCATGCTGGTGGTGGTCAGGCTGCTAGTTTTCGTACCCCTGCTGATAGTGGCATGGCAGGTGTGGCAGATGGCCTTTTTAGAGTCTTCTGGAGCCAACTTAAAAAACTCCCAGACTCGGGAAGACCGAACATTTGCACAGGCACCTTGAGTCGTGTTGTTGTTCCGGGGAACGGTTGCCTGCCTTCTGCCTGCGGACGCACCCCTGCTTCGTACTGGCTGTTGTGATGCTACGCCTCCCTCCCCCTGTGCACTGCTGTCCTCGCTCTGCATATCCTCCTGCCATGTAGGGTCAGCTACTGGATCATCCACCACGTCGTCTTCCTCTTCCGCACCCTGATCCTCCTCCTGACTTCCTGGCAATTGTGTCTCATCATCGTCCACCCCTTGTTGAGACACTTTGACAACGTTCCGTTCGTCATAACGCGGCTGCTCAAATATTTGGGCATCTGTACATACCATCTCCTCATGACCCACTTCAAGAGGAGGTGGCGACAGGCCAGATTCTGCGAATGGATACGTGAACAGCTCTTCCGAGTGTCCTAGTGTGGGATCTGTAATGTCCGTGGACGTGTAATCGGCCAGGTGGTAGGAAGGAGGATCAGGTTGGGAAATGTGCGGTGCAGTATCACGGCTACTGACAGTTGACCGTGCGGAAGACAGGGTGTTTGTGGAGGTGCCCATCTGACTTGAAGCATTATCCGCTATCCAAGTAACAACCTGTTGACACTGGTCTTGGTTCAACAGTGGTGTACTGCTGCGGGCCCCAAGAATTTGGGACAGGACGTGCGAGCGAGGAGATGTGGCCCTTTGTTGTTGCGAAATGAGTGCTTGCACACGACCTCGGCCTCTGCCTGCACCACCATCACGTCCACTTCCTTGTTCCTTGCCAACGCCCTTGCCAACGCCTTTGCGCATTTTGCTTGTATAGAGCGACAACTGCCTGGTCACTGTGGAGGTCACAGGAGATTAGGATTTTAGTTCCCTAACCTGTATAAAGGTATGACGTACAACAGTGTGGTGACTGTTGAGATGACAAGAGTTAGGATTTTAGTTCCCTAACTTGTAGAAACTTATGACGTACAACATGTGTGGTGACTGTTGAGATGACAATAGTTAGGATTTTAGTTCCCTAACTTGTAGAAACTTATGACGTACAACAGTGTGGTGACTGTTGAGATGACAAGAGTTAGGATTTTAGTTCCCTAACTTGTAGAAACTTATGACGTACAACAGTGTGGTGACTGTTGAGATGACAAGAGTTAGGATTTTAGTTCCCTAACCTGTAGAAACGTATGACGTACAACAGTGTGGTGACTGTTGAGATGACAAGAGTTAGGATTTTAGTTCCCTAACTTGTAGAAACGTATGACGTACAACAGTGTGGTGACTGTTGAGATGACAAGAGTTAGGATTTTATTTCCCTAACTTGTAGAAACTTATGACGTACAACAGTGTGGTGACTGTTGAGATGACAATAGTTAGGATTTTAGTTCCCTAACCTGTAGAAACTTATGACGTACAACAGTGTGGTGACTGTTGAGATGACAATAGTTAGGATTTTAGTTCCCTAACCTGTAGAAACGTATGACGTACAACAGTGTGGTGACTGTTGAGATGACAATAGTTAGGATTTTAGTTCCCTAACCTGTAGAAACTTATGACGTACAACAGTGTGGTGACTGTTGAGATGACAATAGTTAGGATTTTAGTTCCCTAACCTGTAGAAACGTATGACGTACAACAGTGTGGTGACTGTTGAGATGACAAGAGTTAGGATTTTAGTTCCCTAACCTGTATAAAGGTATGACGTACAACAGTGTGGTGACTGTTGAGATGACAAGAGTTAGGATTTTAGTTCCCTAACTTGTAGAAACCTATGACGTACAAGAGTGTGGTGACAGTTGAGATGACAAGAGTTAGGATTTTAGTTCCCTAACTTGTAGAAACGTATGACGTACAACAGTGTGGTGACTGTTGAGATGACAAGAGTTAGGATTTTAGTTCCCTAACTTGTAGAAACTTATGACGTACAACAGTGTGGTGACTGTTGAGATGACAAGAGTTAGGATTTTAGTTCCCTAACCTGTAGAAACGTATGACGTACAACAGTGTGGTGACTGTTGAGATGACAAGAGTTAGGATTTTAGTTCCCTAACTTGTAGAAACTTATGACGTACAACAGTGTGGTGACTGTTGAGATGACAAGAGTTAGGATTTTAGTTCCCTAACTTGTAGAAACTTATGACGTACAACAGTGTGGTGACTGTTGAGATGACAATAGTTAGGATTTTAGTTCCCTAACCTGTAGAAACTTATGACGTACAACAGTGTGGTGACTGTTGAGATGACAATAGTTAGGATTTTAGTTCCCTAACCTGTAGAAACGTATGACGTACAACAGTGTGGTGACTGTTGAGATGACAAGAGTTAGGATTTTAGTTCCCTAACCTGTAGAAACGTATGACGTACAACAGTGTGGTGACTGTTGAGATGACAAGAGTTAGGATTTTAGTTCCCTAACTTGTAGAAACGTATGACGTACAACAGTGTGGTGACTGTTGAGATGACAAGAGTTAGGATTTTAGTTCCCTAACTTGTAGAAACTTATGACGTACAACAGTGTGGTGACTGTTGAGATGACAATAGTTAGGATTTTAGTTCCCTAACCTGTAGAAACGTATGACGTACAACAGTGTGGTGACTGTTGAGATGACAATGAGTTAGGATTTTAGTTCCCTAACTTGTAGAAACGTATGACGTACAACAGTGTGGTGACTGTTGAGATGACAATAGTTAGGATTTTATTCCCTAACCTGTAGAAACTTATGACGTACAACAGTGTGGTGATGTGAGATGACAATAGTTAGGATTATTCCCTAACCTGTAGAAACGATGAGTACAACAGTGTGGTGACTGTTGAGATGACAAGAGTTAGGATTTTAGTTCCCTAACCTGTATTAAGGTACTACGTACACCTGTCTGGTGACTGTAATGGTTTGAAGAGAGGATTTTAGTCCCTAACCTGTATTAAGGCAGTACGTACACCTGTCTGGTGACTGTTTTGATGACAAGAGTTAGGATTTTAGTTCCCTAACCTGTATTAAGGTACTACGTACACCTGTCTGGTGACTGTAATGGTTTAAACAGAGGATTTTAGTCCCTAACCTGTATTAAGGTAGTACGTACACCTGTCTGGTGACTGTTTTGATGACAAGAGTTAGGATTTTAGTTCCCTAACCTGTATTAAGGTAGTACGTACACCTGTCTGGTGACTGTAATGGTTCAAGAGAGGATTTTAGTCCCTAACCTGTATTAAGGTAGTACGTACACCTGTCTGGTGACTGTGTTGATGACAAAAGTTAGGATTTTAGTTCCCTAACCTGTATTAAGGTAGTACGTACACCTGTCTGGTGACTGTAATGGTTCAAGAGAGGATTTTAGTCCCTAACCTGTATTAAGGTAGTACGTACACCTGTCTGGTGACTGTTTTGATGACAAGAGTTAGGATTTTAGTTCCCTAACCTGTATTAAGGTAGTACGTACACCTGTCTGGTGACTGTAATGGTTTGAAGAGAGGGTTTTAGTCCCTAACCTGTAATAAGGTACTAAGTACAAGAGTGTGGTGACTCTAATGCTCACAGAAAAGCTTGGATTTCAATCTGTATCACCCTGCCTATATCCTCCTAGATTAGTCCTGAGAAGGACTGTTCTGGTCACTGGAAATCTTGGACTCCGATCTGGATCACCCTGCCTATGTCCTCCTAGATTAGTCCTGAGAAGGACTGTTGTGGTCAGCAGCAGCAGTTTGCAGCCCTGATCCGGATCTACCTATGAGGGCCGCAAATCTGTCCCTAATCAGCAGCAGACACTCTCCCTACACTCACTGTCTGGAAGGCTGTGTGCCGAGCACAGCGCGCCGGGACTTATAAAGGCTCGGTGACGCTGTGCAGGCCGGCCAATCACTGCTATACCACAACCAACAGGGCTGTGGCATTGCAGTGGTCTGTCAGCCAATCCCTGCACGTGGGCTGGCTCTCAAAAGAGCGCCAACATGGAGAGATGACGACCACGAGCACAGCACGAGTATCGCGAGATTACTCGGTGCTCGGCGAGTCGCCCGAGTACAGTGATACTCGTGCGAGTAACGAGTAGTGCTGAGCATGTTCGCTCAACACTAGTCTTAACCTCCGTGACTCCCCCAGCAGAACTGTTTGCACGGTTCTGAGTACCCCACGGCCCTGGGTGGGGGGGAGTGTCAGCTATATCCCAGGATTGGGGATATATATATACCAGGATGGGGGACAAATATTGATTATAGGATTAGACTCTCTTTTAATGTTCAAAATTATTTTTTTTCTCTTTTCCTTCACCAAATTTGTGGTGCGTTTTATAAAGTGAAAAATACAGTATTCTTTCCTTTCTCCACTCTATTCACGGGCAGTGTCCTCTACTATTGCCAGCATAAAAGCCAACAGATGACTTCTGTGTGCCAGCACTGGCAGCAAATTAAGTGTTTGATGCCAGTGTCATGCGTGGCCCATCACTGGCAAGCCGACATCCTCTGCTCGCCTCTGGTTTTATGCGGCAACGTGTACTGCAGTGCAGGGAGGCGGCAGCATCTGTGGAAGCACATCCAGGTGAAATTGGCATTGACAGGCTCCCCGCCCGCATGGCTCAGCCAATCGTTACGCCTCTGCCCACCAGTATGTGACATATCATATACCTATCTTGAAGCGAAGCTTATACTTTAGTTTAAACACTGCTTTCTTAATGTATTTTGTACTAATTCGTGCTACTTTAGGTTGTGTAGAAACCCCTATCCAGGTGACCACCTTCTGAGTACTTGCAGCTACCTGTTCATTATTGGTCTCAGAAAAGTCATATTTGCTATACAGTGTACTACTACTCCATGCTGTACATGCTTGGCTTAGATCCCTGACTCCATTAGAGTTAAGTAAAAATATTTGTGGTGCAGTGGTCCAGCGTCCAGTCGGATCCTCTGTTGCAGCTGGACCAGGGCAGTCTTCACTTCTGTGGCCAGCAGCCTCAGCCTTGCATCCTGGGCACTTTTTTCACTTATTGAGACCCACAACGTCATGATGACATGTTTAAGGCCAGCCTTGGACTGGCTGCCACGGAGGACCGGATTGGGTGTCACACAAGGGCAGCAAATCATTTTGCATAACTGTATTTTCCGGTGTAGTGAGAATACTGATAAGGGAATGGCAGTTACGGGCAGGGTGACCAGGGAAGACTAGTCTGACCCTAATCATGAAACCCTGAATGGCCCTGATCCCGAAGGTATCTCTGATGGTGAGAAGGTTCGGGCCTCCAGCCTCTCCCTAAAACTCCTCCACCAGCCCTGCACTATTCCCCCCTCACCTCCCTCCACAGAACTGGAATACAGCAACTCCAAAGGAAAGGACATCAACCACACAAACACACAAGTCAGCACAGCACTGCTTCCAGGAATAGAGTGAAACTCTATCAGCAGCACCACCTGGTGGAAGGAGAGGCTACTTAAAGGCTAGGGGGAGGGAAGTTCAGAAGAGTCGCACATTAACTCCTCAACCAGTAGTTGAACCTAATAGTGGATGCAGTTCTGGAGCCCAACACAGGAGGCCAGGACCTTCACAACTATCAACCATGCAGCTCTTAAAGACAAACATACACAACAGCATCCAGCAAGGTCAGTGCGTGACAGTTTACTTCTAGACTTCTAGACATATACAGCTCCGGAAAAAATTAAGAGACCACTGCAAAATTTTCAGATTCTCTGATTTTTCTCTTTATAGATATATTTTTGAGTAAAATGTACATTGTTGTTTTATTCTATAAACTACTGACAGCTAAAAAGCTAAAAATTTATTTATTTGCAGCAAATGAGAAATCGTCAAAATAATAAAAAAAAGAAACAGTGATTTGAGACCTCAAATAATGTAAAGAAAACAAGTTCGTATTAGTTTAGAAACAACAATACTAATACTCAGGAATTCAGAAAGCAATATTTGGTGGAATAACCATGATTTGTAATCACAGCTTTCATGCGTCTTGGCCGCTTTCCACCAGTCTTTCACATTGCTTTTGGGTGACCTTATGCCACACCTGGCACAAAAATGTAGCTGTTCGTCTTTGTTTGATTGCTTATGACTAGCCATCTACCTCTTGATTACATTCCAGAAGTGTTCAGTGGGGTTCAGCTATGGAGTTTGGGCTGGTCATGACAGGGTCTTGATGTGGTGTTCCTTCATCCACACATTGATTGACCTAGCTGTGTGGCATGGGGCATTGTCCTGCTGGAAAAAACAGTCCTCATAGTTGGGGAGCATTGCTTGAGCAGAAGGAAGCAAGTTTTCAAAGATAACCTTGTATGTGGTTTGATTCATACGTCCTTCACAAAGATTATCCTGTCCAATTCCAGCCTTGCTGAAGCATCCCCAGATCATCACCGATCCTTTACCAAATTTCACAGTGGGTGCAAGACACTGTGGCTTGTACTCCTTTCCAGGTCTCCAACTAACCATTAGACGACCAGATGTTGGGCAAAACTGAAAATTAGACTCATCAGAGAAGATTACCTTACTCCAGTCCTCTATGGTCCAATCCTTATGGTCTTTGGCAAACGTCAGCCTGGCTTTCTTTTGCTTCTCATTGATGAAAGGCTTTTTTTCTAGTTTTACATGATTTGAGATAGTCACAAGACATCAAATAATGAAGAACTGCTTACATTTTTGTGCCAGGAGTGCATAAGGTCACCCAAAAGCAGTGTGAATGACTGGTGGAAAGCGGCCAAGACACATGAAAGCTGTGATTACAAATCATGGTTATTCAAACAAATATCGATTTCTGAACTTTTCCTGAGTGAAAACATGAGTATTGTTGTTTCGAAATGAATAAGAACTTGTTTTCTTTGCATTATTGTATACTTATAAAGAGAAAAATAAGAGAAACTGAACATTTTGCAGTGGTCTCTCATTTTTTTCCAGAGCTGTATATCTATCCAGGTTCTCTTGATTTTTCCATATATGGTTTGTTCAAATAACCCATTTATCATTATTATACTGGTAGGAGTCTTTCCCAAGTTATATGGTATATATTAATTAATTTAATGTTTTTCACATGGCAGGGCTGGGATTTGAATCCAAGTCTCCCATGTTGGAGGCTTGATAGGTGTCCAAGCCACTATCATGAATGAAACAAGGAGTATAGGAGTATCCAGTAATACATCAGAAAAATGGCACCAAAAGATGAGATGGTGAGGGAGCGTGTAAGGCAGAAACAAAAACAGTCCTGGAAAGAATTACAGCAACAAGGCAAGTCAAACTACTGCGTAGGATGTGCCATTGACAAATAATGGAGGTGGCTGACATGGAGAAATCCTACCACTGGCTGGAGAAAGCTGGACTCCAGGACACAACAGAGGCACTAATCATAGCGACACATGAGCAGGCACTAATTACCAGATCCATAGAATCAGGGATTTACCACACAAGACAATACCTGAGGTGCAGATGTAGCGCACCATTTTGTAGGCCGCCATAAGAGGTACTGCACTCCTCCATTAGAGGGAGAGTTGTGCTTCTGGTCTCCAGGTACTGGGGCAGTGCAGTGGAGTTTCACACACTCACAACACTTAGGACCCCGGGACGGTGGGTGGACCCAGAGGAAGGACCCAAGCATAGCCAGGAGTGAAAAGTGAAGTGCAGGAAGAGAACAACAGCAGAGTAGGAGAGAACATCATAGAAGAGTGGAGAGGAAGTCGGGAGTGTAGGGGCTGTGTGGTGCCGTCTCCCACGGGCTGGAGTATGACCATGCTCACCCCGGGAGGGAAAGACTGAGAGATGTAGTGGAAGAAGGGAACCCTTGGGGCACGGAACAAGACATAGATCCCTGTACACCCATATCTGGCAAGACAGAGGGGCTGGTGGATGACACTGGGACCTGGCCCTGAACACGGCGCGGATGCTTCAAGCCCGAACCATTGAACTGGAGGCTCCAAGCTTCTAAAGGGAGCTGTGGCCGAACACCCGACACAACTCGGAGGAGGAGGCCGAACTAGAGAGCAGTGCCCCGGGAGGGGTTTACAAATTTGCACTTGTGGCTGTTGATACCTGAGCTCTGTGTGCGGACGCGCTGAGAGCTTGGATGGCAGAGCGGTGTCACGCTCACCCCAAAAGAGGACTACCCCTTATAACCGTGAGAGGGAGAGAGACCAGCAGAGAAAGAAAGACGTAGTGAGAGAGGAATGGACACCAAATGAGACTTGACTGCACTGACCTGGTTCTGAAGACAATGCTGAAGCAACTGAGTAAATGTAACAGAACTTTATTGTTACCTGTTGAAATGCATTTATAAAAATTTTGCATGTCTTAATACCAGTTTGTTTTGTTTTGTTCCAGCCCGAAGATGTGTGGAGTTTAAGGAGAGGGGAGTGTGGCGCCCCAGTGGGTCCAGTCGCCACAGAGGTACTGCACCTTGGCTAGAGGTGTAGTGCCCCATTTTCGGGTAAGGAGGGGATACTGACTGGTATTCAAACACCCATAGCCAACACTACACCACTCCAGGTCAGGGTTAGGGCGAAATTACTCCAAAGGGAGAGCACAGTCCCTGATCCTGTCTGGAGGGGAGAAACTAAGGTAGAAGGGATGGGTGAAGAACAGAGTTTAGGGGAGCCCCCAGGAAGTAGTGACGTTAGAAAGGACGTATGTTAGTGATGTAGGACACTTGACAGAGAGCATAAAAGGACCAGTAGAAACATCTAGAAGGCAGTTGGTGGGTGGCTGGCAAGAGCTACAGGAGTCTGTGAAGTTCATAGAGTCTGTCAGAGAAGGACAAGAGCAAGTACGAGACATCCTGGGGACTGGAGCCAGTGGGAGCTCGTCCCCAGACCTGGGAGAGACAAGATCTGATAGTGGAGCTGAGAGAGAGGGTGCTCCCGTAGACAAAAGGGATCCCTGGTGTCCGGGTAATGCACCGTTGGCACCCGCATCCACATTGGGACTGAGAGAGAAGTTGCCCTACAAAGGCCCGTGGCCATTGGCTCGGGGCTGTGTGTGCGAGGCGCAGGGCAGGAGGGCGAAGTCAACTCAGAAAGAGACGACTGAGAGAGGACTGTGGAAGGGGTTACTGGTTAAGTGCCACCAAGCTACCCGGGAGTAAGCTGGATCCCCTCCTCCAAGAACTCAGAGCTCAGCGTGCTGTTGCAACAGTGATGATTGTTGTAACCTGGAATAACGGAACTGCGAGTAAACATCTTGAGACTGCACCCGGCTGTGTTTGGGAATTTTATTGCTGCACCATCAGCCCTGCACTGTAACATCAGTTCCAACTCACCTAAGTAACCTCTGCTGCCCTGGGGATAGCCCTACCCGTGGAGAGCTTTCCAACTTAGCTGCATTGCCATCCCACCCCAGAGGAACTGTATTGCAGTGGCGGCCATCAATAGCCGCAACTAGCGGGTGGCGTTATGAGGACTATTATCCCTGAATCCCAAGTCCACTAGTAATCCCCCTAAAGCAACAAAAACTTCCAACTTTTAAGTGACCACTCAGGGGCCACGGACCGGGTCACGCCACCGTAGCACTCCCCCAACAACATCTACAGACCCGGCTTCGAGGATCCAATGGCCCCCACAGGGCACGTTATATATATATATATATATATATATATATATATATATACATATATATATAATCAGCACAACCTTATTAATAAAAGCGGGTGCAATACTTCCTGCATAAACAGTGCTTCTGTTTTTTTTGGATATATATATATATATATATATATATAAATATATATATATATTGTATGTATATACACACAGTATACATAGATATGGGCTTACTTTGAAAATTGCACTGTGAGCCCCTATGTGGATTATCATAGAGCCTGTGTCTCCATCTGTGGACCTTCTACTATAGCCTTCCTTCCATACCTTCAGCCCCTCATTCTTCAGTTGTGCTCAGTGATGATCTGTGCTGCCTTCAATGTGTATTCCAAGACTTTCTTTCTAATTCAGCAGGATCTGCTGCAGTTCATCCTGCCAACTTTTTCCACCTAGTAAAGTATGGAAAATTGAGCTGTTCAACACCGCTAAGTGTACCCTTTGTAAACCAGCTTTTTGGCTGTGTGTCAACATATTCTCTTTGCATTTATTTGATGAATATATTTTCCTCCAAACTTATTTTTCTTGAAGCCCGAGTCAGTGATTCTTTCCACCATTGTAGGGGGACAACATTTTTTCTTCCTTTCACAATTGAACTGGTAAGGCTATGTGCACTGGGCGGGTTTTCGGCGGTTTACCTGTGTAAACCGCCGTTTTGTTTACATTAGTTTTATTTAAATTTATGTTAATCCAAACCGGCGTTTGGATTAACATTAAAACTAATGTAAACCGCCCAAGGCAGTGCACACACCGGCGGTTACACAGCGTCATCCGTTGCTAACCCGCAGGTTTCCCAGCGGGTTAGCAAAGAATGAGCATGTTCTAAAAAACGGCGGTTCTGCATGTGCTGCTTCCAGCCGCTGCAGATTCGCCGCCGAGAACACGCTGTGCATCCGCCGGCTACCGCCCGGCTCACGCCGCACATACCCGCCAGGAAGCCGGTGGACGGCGCCGGAGCTTCCTGGCGGGTTCCGCCAGCTGCCGCCGACCAAACCGCCGGGTAAGTGTGCACTTACCCTAACATTTTTACACCTTAAACTATATTCTACATTGTGACCACATACGCTATACTGACCTCCCAATCTGCATTGTTAAAGGGAATCTGTCACAGGTTTCTTTTGCCACCTAATCTGAGAGTAGCATAATGTAGTGACAGAGATTGGATTTCAGTGATGTGACACTTACTCAGTTGCTTAGTGTTGTTTGCATAAAATCACAGTTTTATCAGCAGGAGATTATCACTAGAGGACTAGTAAACCTATTGCCATGTAGTCCTGAATATTCATGAGCATTGAATAACCCCACCCTCAACAGCTTTCTGCCTATGCACTGTGTACATACCAATCAGTGGTGTGGGTGTGGCGTCCCTGCGGGAAGGAGCTGGGATTGGTAAATCGGTCACTTCGCACCAACACCCCACACCCACCTCCGATCCTAAGCCTAAATTACTTAATGTCCGGCAAGGGATGGCGGGAGGAGCTAAGTGGAGGGTGGAACATAGAACAGAACCCGGGAAGAGGTAGAGGAACTGGAGTAAAACCCAGGAACACTAAGTTAGACTTAGTAAGAAGGTGAAAGAAGTCAGTAAGACAGTCAGAGAGAGGAGTCTGAGAGAAGTGAAATGGAGAACCAGACGTCTAAGCAGAGACACCCATCAACTAATCAGTGACTGAGACCAAGCTGACAATAGCGGGGCCCGGCGGCCTGCACCACTGATGGCCGGCCGGGGACCCAGGCGAAAACCGAGGAAAGACAGAAGGAGCCAGGTGGGCCTGACTGCTTGGGACACTGGTGGCTGGGCCAGAACCAGAGAGCCGGCTCTGTAGATGTGGTCGGGAAGCTTTATGCCCCAACCACAGGAACCCCGGCGGGGTGCGGGGTCTCTATGTCCTGAGACCCAACCTCCGGTGCGGTGAAGGAAAAGCCATCGAAATAGGGCTAGTGACCCAAAGAGGGGTAATACACTGAGAGCCTGTGACAGCTGGACCGTAACTCGTACGCAGAATGGAGAGTGAGAGGGCTCGAGAGGTACACAGAGAGAGAGTGTCGCAGACAAGCCATCCCAGCTGCTGTTAGAGCCCAGGTCCGCTGCAACTGCTGTGAACGAACTGTGAAATAACTGAATTGTAGTGCTTGAATTTGTGAGTCAAAGCTCGATAAAGCCCAGTACGGTGTGGACTCTGTTCACCTGCAGGAAAGAAACGAAGGAAATAGCGACAGCGCCGGGACTGTGTATGCTGCCTGGAGGTACTGGAAACTTTACACTCATACACTTATTCTCTACACACGGTTGCCCTGGGGACCAGCCATACCCGTAGAGGGCTCACCATCTGGCTGCACCCACCATCACCCCAGCGGTCCCGATTGAAGCAGTGGCCCCTTAGGGTATGTGCACACGGGGGCGGGTTAGTAGCGGCGGCTGGGCGGGACCCGACAGGAAGCTCCAGAGCCGTCCACCGGCTTCCTGTCGGGTATGTGCGGCGGGAGACGGGCAGGTGACGGGCGGGTTAGCGGCGGCGGTGTTGCGGCGGCTGGAAGCAGCACATGATTCTGCTTGCAGCCGCTGCAGAACCGGCCGGAATATAGAGCAAGCTCATTCTTTGCTAACCCGCTGGGAACCCAGCGGGTTAGCAACGGATGAGCATGTGTAAACCGCCGCTGTGTGCACAGCGGGTGTCGGTTTACATAGGTTTCTATGTTAATCCAAACGCCGGTTTGGATTAACATAAATTTGCATGAAATTTATGTAAACCGACCGGCGGTTTACACACCTAATCCGGCCCTAACCCGACCAGTGCGCACATACCCTTATAGCCACACACTTCGGGTGGCTTCACAATTTATTCTTTTACCAAAAACTATTCAATTTTTATTTTTATTTTTCTTCCCTTTTTATTGACCACCCAGGATCACGGAGCTGGTTCACGTCACCATGACCACTCAGCCAGCCCTGACGACGTCGAGAAGGCACGGTTTCGAGTACCCCACGGTCCCAGCGGGCGGATCAAAATTGGTGTCACAATTTAGTCTTTTACCAAAAACTATTTAATTTTAATTTTTCTTCCCTTTTTATTGACTGCCCGGGATCACAGAGCCAGGTCACGTCACCGTGACCACCCAGCCAACCTAGACGACGTCGAGAGGGCCCGCTTCTGAGCATCCCACTGTCCCAGCGGGTGAATCATGGGCGGGGTTATACAGAGCTCAGCATTCAGAGAACTGGTTTATCTGCAACAGAGAAAATAGTGATTTTATCAAAATTGCAGCACGTAGTAAAGTTAGGGACATATTGCTGGATTCAGGGTCTCTGCCACTACATAATGCTGATCTCAGTCAAACCTAGTGATAGATTCCTTTTTAATATTCATCCTATGCTTTACACCTTTAGCTAAGGAGATTGTTTCCTGAGATTTGTGATCCTGTTATTACTCTGAATGCTGCCTTTATTTTCTATTTCTATTTTCTCTTGGACTGTGCTATTCTTCTCATTTAGGTATGATCAGACCTGTGAATGTTCAGGTTTACTAGGTTCGGCCAGACTTTAATTAAAATGTTCGGTTCAGTACACAGTCTTGACCCAAACTTGACCCTGTACCCCATATAAGTCAGAGGGACCCAAACTTTAGTTTCTGAAATGGTCATCATAAGGGCTAGGGGGTTGCAAAAGGAAAAAAAAAAGTGGGCAAAAGCATGTTAATTGCACGGCAAACAGATGTGGCTAAGAATAATAATAAAATAAAAACATGATGTGGGGCTTCCCCCCATTTTTGATAACCTTTCAAGGTAAAGCAGACAGCTGCAGGCTGGTATTATCAGGCTGGGAAGGTCCCCAGTTATTTCACTTTTCCCAGCCTAAAATAACAGCCCATAGCTGTCATCCACTGAATGCACCACTTCTGGTACTTCACCTTCGTCTCTTCCTGATTGCCCTAGTGCTGTGACAATCAGGGTAATCTTTGGGGTTGATATCAGCTGTGAATTAACAGCTGGCATGAAGCCCAACGGTTAGTAATGGAGAGGATGCTATCAGACACCCTCATTAGTAAGCATACAGCTGAAAAACGCACACATTGGAAAAAATAGTTTATATAAATAAAGACTCCCCCACACTTTTCCTCGTTCACCAATTTATTAAAAAAAATGTGCCCACGAAGTTCTGATGTAATCCAAGTTCCACCACTGCCGCTCCGACTTGTGTGAATAACAGTAAAGTGCAGCTATTTACAGGCATCTGGTGGCCTTGCTGAGTGCAGTGCTGAGCCAGTAGCTCTGATGGGAGTTGTACTCAGTATCCAGTGTCCGGCACAATACCCAAACTTTACCATTCAGGGTCGCTCATCCCTGCTTTCTTTCGTTCTGTAATGTTTATTATGAGTATCAGCCGGACCTTTCCACACAGGGAATAAGGGATGGGTGACATAACGATGGGGGGGTTGGAGTGACCTTGGGAGGAGATGGGGGTAAGAGTAGGGAGGGGGACAAAAGGTAATCTATGGGGGAAGTGGTCTGAAGGTAAGGAGGAAATGACATAGGTTATAGGTGGGGACTCAGGGGGAAAAAACATAAATAGGAATGACTGAATTTGAGTGACCCTCTTTGACCGTGAATCACTGGACAGCAAAGTCCCACTAGCACTAGTCCTCCCTACAAAAAAGAGGAAATTCCGTGTCACAGTGGCCACTGGCAATCATCAGCGGCGCTACCATGTTCGATTACATCATTGCTATTGTCTCGCGCCAAGGGCTTGGGGTACTCGGATCTCGGGTGTACTGATACGGGGATGTCACCGGTGGTCGGTGCCCAAGGCCATGCCCTTGAGCAGACAATAAAAAGGGGAAAAATAATAAAATAAAGTCAATCGTGATGCCACCTGTAGGTCCGGTGATGGGACCTCCGGGGTGATGAGAGGCAGCAAGGTGTTTTAGCCCTCTACAGGTAGGGCTGAGTCCCTGAGGTGTTGGAAGTAGCAATAGTGAAATAGGGCAGCGCGGTAGGAATGAGGGAGCATAGTCGTTGTGGCGTGGGACAGGTTGAAGAAGGGACATGCACAGAATAAAGTCTTTTTCTGTACCTTTTACTGATGTTCTTGCAAGTAAACTCTCCGGGTTGAAGGCTACACCTCAGGATTTCCACACCGAGCGGGGTATAGGCCTCCTTGTCCTGTTCTTTGTCCCGAAACCTGGCTGGCATGAAACCAGACCTGACCTCCTGCTTCTCCACACCCGTGTTGCTGCACTGAGGCCTCTCTCTTGGCTAACGCTATCTCTCCTGAGGTCCCTGGCTCTCAAATGTGGGTGCTGTGGGTGTCTGGGAAGCTAAGCCTCCATGGTGTACTGGATTCTCTGTTGGGCTGATCTCTTTCCCTTGCAGACTCGGTCTCCAGTGACCGGTGTTCTGGTGGGGTGAGCTGGTATGGCTCCTTTGCCCCCTGTGTAGTGTTCCTCGCCTCTGCTTTCGGTCCTCACTCTCTGGACCTCACACTGGCTCTGGCGTGCACTAGTGTCTGGCCTAGCACGGCTCCGTGACCAGTTTTAGCTCACTAGGCTCTGAGCTGAACTTCATAGTTCTTCTGACAACTGCACACTCTGGCTAACTCCGCCCCGTCACCTGTATTTATAGGGGATCTGACTTAACAGCAACCAGTGGTGCTCCCCCTACAGGCCTGGAGTGTAAGGTGTGGGGTGTATGTGAGTACCAGATGTGGAAATCCGTTAGTAAACTAGTTGGTTCTGTGGTTTACCAGGCATAGGGCGTCACACTATGAAAAGTTAATTTTGGCATTCACCTTTTAAGCCCAAGGGATGGGCCATCCTTCAGCCATGGTTCCCTAGAGGTTTCCTTCACAGCGTTTTTTTCCTCTCCTGGGCACTGTAGGATGACTCTTTGTGAGTCGGAGGTTTGTTAAATTCAGTTTTCTTAATGCTTTAGAGGCGTTGGTGAGTCCTCCAAGTTGGTTAAAAATTCAGGGTTGGGGATTCTTTAAATACAGATATCCCCTTTATTGGATGGTTATTTGATGGTGATCTGGTGAGATTTGGATGATACCCGGCGATGGAATGGTTCATATAACGGTATTGCAGGACAACCTCTTCTCTCGGTTTCACAGTGCTCCTGAGCTGGTGAACACGGCTAGGAGTAAGGGAGGGGAGGGGCAATGTCATGGGAAAATCACCAGATTTTTTGCAGCTTCGAGGACCTCACCTATTGATTTAATTATATGTTTTTCTTATAAATAAATTGACTGCTGTGCTCATTTTTATCCAAAGAATAATGGATTGTTGTCTGAGCTTTTAGTCATGGGATGGGGTTGGGGGGAACTTCCGTGGAGAGGTAGGATTGGTGTGAGTGGTGGGATCAGAAGAATCGTCCTTACCAGCGTCATGCTTTTCCTTGTAGTTATCATGTATACAACTTTTCTCTAATGTGCCTAATTTTAGAATTTGATCAAACTACATTATGAATAAAGTAAATGAGGAGCTTTGTATGTTTTAGTTAATAGACAACTATAGTAAACTCTGCGGCTCGTCTGACGACTCTTACTGATTTTGTAAACTAAATATTCTGAGTCATTGTCTCTCAGCCGGTGTGCGGTCACGTAATGTATGTGCAACGCTGATTCATCCAGACTGAAAGATTAGTGATTCACCAAAATGGACATTGTATCCCCTGATAACAGGTGAGATCTTGTATTCAGTAAATAAGAGGTGATCATGACAGTGGAAAGTAAAGCAAAAAGTGCAGTGTATTCCAGCTTTTCGTAAGGGAAACCTGTCACATTAAACATATCAGATCTACATGCATCATATTATAGAGAAAGATATGAAGAATAGATCCAAAATCCACTAGTTGGAGACCGTCTCTTCTTTACTATATTGCCAGACCTATTGTTAATGCACCAAGCAATCAGATGGCCGTGAGCCACATATGGCTCTCAAGCCATAGCTTGGGGATCCATGATGTAGAGGATGACCCCTTATTCCCATTGCCAGCCAGGGTGTAAAAAGATCATTAGAAAGCTCTCTGTTCTTTCCTCTCATATATATTACATTGTAGTAAGATCGCCCCTAACCTTCGATTTCTAAAGTGAATAACTCAAAGTTTGATAACTTATCTTGGTATTGCAGTTCACCCTTTGCCTTAAAAGGGTTGTCCGGTCTAGAATGACAAGTGTGCAGTCACTCTGACTGTCACTCTGTGTGACTACAGACTTGTAAATTCTCCTAGCGTATGCACTATGCGCTGCAGGAATTTGTAAGGTTTCTGAGCTGGGAACGACAATCACATGACCAGAATTATGTGATATGCCGGAACCCATCTAGTCGGTGCGGTCGTCTATTAGGAGCGGCCTTGATTAATATCTAATATATACTTACCTTAAATTGTCCATCATCCCCTTCTGTTCGGATGTCCCCAAATCCCACAATCCATGGCGGCGCACCAGAAGCACACCGACCACCATATTGGAATACCCAAGTGATGACAATATGGCACCCGCTGATGGTACCAGCCCTTGCTCGGTACCACCAGTGGGACACTGGCAGGACCCCCCGCCAGACCGCCGCCTCCCCACCCCCGCTGGACCGTCGCCTCCCCACCCCCTGCCGGACATTGCAATGCGCTGCCCTCACCCACCTCCGTCCAGCCACAGTCGTCAGGAAAGTCCGCGGTTTCAGGCCTTTGCTGGAGAATGAGTGCGGGCGCCCTCTGGTGGCGCCGGTACTCTTTCTCATTCATCACAGGCCACAAGCCAGGGACTTTCCTGATGGCTGTGGCCAGATGGAGGTGGGTGAGGGCAGCGCATCACTACACATAGACACAGGCCCGGCGCCAGCACCCTACATACCCGGGTAGATGCCGAGGCCCTGCCTGAAACAGTGAGACGGCCGACAGCTGTCTGTGAGCAGAAGCAGAGGAGACCTGCTCACAGATAGTGGCCATTTCTCCCTCTCTTCTCTCCTGCTCTGCCCTGATTTATGTGATCGGTGCACATCAGGAGAAGCTTACCGGGAGCTGAATTGAGGCTGAAGGACCTTCCATTTCCAGTCATATGACTGATCACATAGCTTAAATCAAGGTCCTAGAAGAAACTGCTTAACATACACACACGCAAGCATGCACGAACACATGCATGCGTATACACATGCAGATGCACACATACACGCATGTGCATGCACATATATTACGCACATACACACAAACACACACATGCACATACACACACAGAAGAACGCACATACACGCATGCACATACACACACTCACATATATACACATGCATGCACATACACACATACATGCGCATATACATGCACGTACACACACATGCACATTCACACACCCACATACATGCACACACACGCATACATTCACACACCTCCAGGCACATACACACATTTGCACATACACACACATGCATATACACACATACATGTGCATACACATGCACAAACATACATACCCATAATTACAAGCACACACATGCACATACATGCATACATGTGCATACAAGCAGACATATGCATAAATATACATGCACATACATACACACACACACACACACATTCATACATGCATACATGCACACATAGACACACTAACACATGCACGCACATACAAACAAACATGCACATGCATACACACACAGTATAATATCCCCACACATACATACGCACATACACACACACAGGCACACACATACACATGCATGTGCATACACACGCAGATGCACACATACATGCTTGTGAACGCACATACATACGCACATACATGCATGCACATACACACAAACATGCATGCACATATGCCCATACACACACATAAGAACGCACATATGTACGCACATAAACACAAACATGCATACACAAACGTACATGCATACCACATGCACATACACATATACACATACATATGCATATACATGCATGTACACACTCATGCGCATTTACACACACACACATACATTCACACACATCGTGGCACATACACACATGCACAAACATACACATACTTACACGTACACACACATGCATACATGCATACATACTCACACATGCACGCACATACATATGCGGCTGCCATCTTTGGACACTCAAGTGTATAAAGATGGTGGCCGCGTGATGCATCACACCACCCCACTGCAAGATTACAGGATTAGGCCGGAGGAGAACTTGGTGGGAGCTAATAAAATGGATAATGAAGCGCTGCGGAATATGTTGGCGCTATATAAATAAAAATAATAATTATTATTATTATTATAACGAGGTGTCTCTGTCTATTTTGTATGTTATAAAACACTTCTCTGTGTTGTGTTTTTTTTCCCTTCACTGAAAGTATTGCTAATGGCCGCTGTCATACTGATGGCTGACATTAGCAATAGGGCTTGATATCAGCTGCCAAAAAAACTGACATCAACCCCTTTATTACCCAGTCTGCCTCCGCTACACAGCAGCTGGAAGAGCGGGGTATCCACCAGTTTTGGCATCTCTCATTGAGGCGCCAATTCTGGGGCAGTGAAGCCCTACATATTTTTTACCAGGAAATTAAACACTTTATCATTAAAAAAACACAGAAACAGGTTTTTAACTAAAAATACATTTATTTACATACATTGGGAGTGAGCACAGTGGGGGAGAGTGACAAATTTGGGAGACAGCTGCCACCACCAGCGCCACAGAGCTGCCCCCACCGTGATGTCACCGCCCTTCTGATGCGATAGCATCAGGCCCACATCTAATATAGTTTATTGAGCGAGGCCGTGGCCATTAGATGGATATTGGCCGGGAATATACACATGCATATTTGCAGTCAGAAAGTAAGCTGGGAGGATTCACATATCTGCAATCACACAGTTTGGCTGCAGACGTGTCATTCTAGACCGGACAATCCCTGTATTAACCTTCGTCGCTCTTCTCTGCACTCTTTCTAGTTCAGCTATGTCCTTCTTATACACTGGAGCCGAAAATTGTACACAATGTTCTGTTATATTGTGCTGATGTAGAGAGATGGGGGGCTTAATTCTGCACAGGAGACCAATGGAGGAATCACCTGTTCTTCTATGGGTTCTTCTGCGACTTTATAAAAATTTATGGAATAGTTCAAAGCAGCACGGTAAGTAGGGGAGAATGTGGCAACAGATGACTATGAAGATAATGGGCAGCAAAACAGCTCTGTATAGGTGGAATAAGGGAGGACAGACATTAAGAGCTGACATATTGCCCATCAGATTATTTTTCCTTTGAAGACACGGTGACTACTCCCAGTACTATGCATACTGTTCCACCAAAACCACTGGTATATAAAACTCAATATTAGGAATGTGAATTATGTTGACTGGAAATAGACCTTTTCCAGGAAAGATTATGAATTTTGGGGGATAAAGATTAACTTGGGAGATCATTAGAGGATAGGGGATCCCATGTAGAGTACCTATGTCTAAGAATGCAATCTTAACCATTGTGGGAGTCAGACTGATGTCCAGTTGTGCTGGCGAAACAAAGGACTTTCTTGTCCTACTCTACTTTGAGCTGTTATGGTGCTGTCACACCAGGCGACGTTGCTAGCAACATCGCCGGAAAAGTGACGTACCAGCGATGTCGCTAGCTACGTCGCGCTGTGTGACAGCGCGACGCCACCGCGTTTTATCGCTAGTCGCAGGTTGTCAGGTTTACGGGAAGAACTGTAAACCTGACAACCTGCGACCTGCGATTAGGCTGGATCGCGCCGTGTGACATCGCCAGAGCGATGTCAGCGGCGATCCAGCCTATACAGCAGCGTTGCTGCGGATCGCTCGCTAGGCTGAGCCCAGCCCAGCGAGCGATGTCACCGCCCGCATCGCTGCGGCATCGCCGGCCGCAGCCGTGCTGTGTGACAGCTGGCTAGCGATGTCGGAAACGAGCGGGCACCCGCGCATCGCTTCCGACATCGCTGGCCAGGTTGTGCTGTGTGACGGCACCTTTATAGTCAAGAAGGAGCAACCCTCAACCTTTCACCACAATGCTAATGCCAAACACTTAAGAAGACACAGCAGCAATCTCTTGATTACACAATGCACAATATATTCACCTTTGCTCATCCAACCACACCAAACTCTGTTGAAAATTAATAAAAATTCAATACAAAATAGACAAAGAATTAAAATAAATGAGATCGTCCAATGCCGGTTATCATTTACTGGTAACATTAAAAGGTGGCAGATGAAACAAATAAAATTAACCATCAATTTACTGTTAATGCTCTCCCATTATCATTAATCCCTACTTCTTTCATCACTCCTGACATGTCTTTAAAGCTTTGCACAAAATCGTTTGAGGATACAATATATTTGAGCTAGACTTCTAAGAACACACAGTTGGAGAGGGTTGGTCTATGTCACTGAATACCCCAATGCTTTATTATATAGTACGTACATGTAGCCAGCATAATTGCACTGACTTGCAACAATATTTGATGCTGTTAATCTCTTAATTTGCCAACAAAAGATGATGAGGTCTCGCCAGCCGATACAGGCCTTTTACACATGGTAGGTAAATCACAAATGATTTTAGAGTGTGCGGTACAAACATCTTCAAGGAGCTCAAATTCTGTACATGTCCTCACAAGAATGAATGAACATTATTTGGAGATTGGATTTTGCATCTTTGTTCATTTTTGAGCTTCTGAATAATGTGTAATCCACATATATTTCACATGTCATATATCTTTCAGATCATAGAAGATACTTTTTCCAGAAGACTCTGAAATACCGTATTACATGTTTAATTTCAATAAAACTTTGCCAAATTTTAGAACAACTTCTTTAGGAAAATACCCATCTTTGTGCCTGTTAGAAGAACATATAATCGTCTTACCGAAAGGCTCTCACTTAGGGATGCCATATTAGAAAGACTCCATGCAATGGTTACCCAACCATGGTTTCCAGAATCTTCTGCTGCTGGACTCACAGAGATGGGTCTACTGCCACTGGGCCTAAATAGCAAAAGAAGATCGGTAGTAAATATACCATGTTCCAAATTATTATGCAAATTGGTTCTAAAGGTACACGTAGCAATGTTGCATGCAACTTCGCTGAAATTTTGCTGTGTCAGCAAAGTTGCAGCAATATTGCTGGAGCATCATGCTGTTTTACAGCACGATGCAACTGCGATAAATTGTTGGTTCCAAGTTGCCAGGTTTTTGAACATGTTCAAAAACCTGGCGATCTTGCCCCAGCGATTTGGCTGTATTGTGCCATCTGACACCGCAATCGAGATGTTGCCGGCAATACAGCCTATTCGCAGCATTGCTGCAGATCGCTCGCTGGGTTGTTTCCAGCCCAGCGAGCGATCCTTGCGGCAACATCGCAGCGGCGTCGCAGGCAAAATCTTGCCGTGTGACACCAAGGCTGCGATGTCGGAAGCGAGCACGCACCCGCGTCATCACTTCTTACATCGGCCGTGATGCAGTACCATGTAACGGTACCTTAAGTGTCATAGGGGTTTTTTTGTCAATGAAACCCATTGACGGTACTGTGTCCCAGGGTTCTTTGGATCACTGAAATCAATCTCAGATTCCTGTGATAATCAGTTTGGCAGGTGAGCCCAATAAAAGTAAAACTGGGTGTTCCACAATATTACGCAGGCCACGGTTTTCAAATAACATGGGAAAAAAAAGAATCTCTCTGCTGCCAAAAAGCAACAAACAGTGCAATGCCTTGGACAAGGGATGAAAACATTGCACGAAAACTTAAGCGTGATCATCGTACTGTGAAAGATTTGTGGCTGATTCTGGGCACAGACGTGTTCGTGCAGATAAAGGCAGAATAAGGAAGGTTTCTACCAGGCAAGTTCATCGGATTAAGAGAGCAGCTGCTAAAAAGGCCTTAGAAACCAGCAAACAGATATTTTAAGCTGCTGGTGCCTCTGGAGTCCCTCAAACCTCAAGGTGTAGGATACTTCAAAGTCTTGCTATGGTGCATAAACCTACTATTCTAACCCCTAAATAGTGCTCACAAGCAGAAACAGTTGCAGTGGGCCCAGATACACAGAACATGAAGACTAATTTTCAAACAGTCTTGTTTAATGATGAGTGCCGAGCAACCCTGGATGGTCCTGATGGATGGAGGATGTGACGTCAGAAAGGAGGTGAAGGATTCATGTTTTGGGCCGGAATCATTGGAAAACAGCTGGTAGGCCCCCTTAAGGTTCCTGAAGGTGTGAAAATGACCTCTGTAAAGTACAGTTGTGGCCAAAAGTATTGACATGACACCCCTGCAATTCTGTCAGATAATACTCTGTTTCTTCCTGAAAATGATTGCAATCACAAATTCTTTGGTATTATTATCTTCATTTAATTTGTGCCTTCAGGAGCAAAATCATCTTCATGCATGACAATGCACCATCTCATGCTGCAAAGAATACCTCTCTATCATTGGCTGCTATGGGCATAAAAGGAGATAAACTCATGGTGTTGTCACTATCTTCCCCTGACCTCAACCCTATAGAGAATCGTTGGAGTATAATCAAGCAAAAGGTCTGTTCACATCAAAACAGCAGCTCTGGGAGGCTATTCTGATATCATGCACAGAAATAGAAGCAGAAACTCTCCAGAAACTCACAAGTTCTATGGATGCAAGAATTGTGAAGGTGATATCAAAGAAGGGTTCCTATGTTAACATGTAACTTGGCCTGTTAGGATGTTTAGGAGTTAAATAGCTTTTTTATTTCAGTGAATGTGACCTCCTAATGCTGCAAATTCAAAAAATGAGCATTTTCAGTTCTTTCAAACATATCAAATGTTTAGAAACTCTCCTGTGCCTAATAATTTGGAACAGTGCATTTAGAGGTTTTTTTTAATTTTGAAGATTATACTGTTATCATTGGGAGGTTTCTTTAATAAAATTCGATGTATACTCTAACGCAGGAGCCTCAAACATGCGGCCCCCGGGGCTTCAAAGTGTGGCCCGCGGCACTGCGGACAACATAAGGACGCCGGGATCCACTGTGCAGTGGTCCGCCACGGTGCGCTGTGTAAGGGGCCGCCGCGGTGAAGTGTGCTGGGGACTGCGGCTTTATTATCACTTCCTACAGCCGCTACGACAAGCTCCGATCCTCCTTCCCTCAGCTACACCAATGGAAGCTGGCTGGCCAATCAGATCACAGACTCGCAAGGGACGTCGGCCAATCAGAAATCTCAAGTGACGTCATACGCTGACATCACTTGCGGGGTCTTTGATCTGATCAGCCCGTCAGCTTCCATTGATGTAGCTGAGGGAAGGAGGCTCAGAGCTTGTCGTAGCGGCCGCAGGAAGTGATAATAAAGCCGCAGCCCCCAGCACTATGCACCGTGGCGGCCCCTTACACAGTGCACCCGGAAGTCCCTTATACAGTGCACGGTGGCACCCCCCTGCACAATGGATCCCGGCATCGTTAAGGTGTGTGTGAGCGAGAGAGAGTGTGACTGTGTGTATGAGAGATTGTGTGTGTATATGAGTGCATGTATGAGAGTGTGTATGTGAGTGTGTATGAGAAAGTGTGTGTATGTGAGTGTGTATGAGAGTGTGTTTATATGAGTGTGTATGAGAAAGTGTGTGTGTGTATGTGAGTGTGTAAGATAGTGTGTTTATATGAGTGTGTATGAGAGTGTGTGTATATAAGTGTGTGTATGTGTGTATAGGAAAGTGTGTGTTTGAGAGTGTGTATGTGTGTATGAGAAACTGTGTGTGTGTATGAGAGTGTGTGTATATGTGTCTATGAGATAGTGTGTGTGTGTATGAATGTATGTATGAGTGTGTGTGTGTATGAAAGTGTATGTGTATATGAGTGTGTAGGTATGAGAGTGTGTAGTAATGTAGTCTTGTAGTAATGTTCCCTGATATCAATTTTAATTTTAACGCATGCGTTTCCTATAGGGCCCCATGTTAAAAAAATGCATGGGTTTTTAAACGGCAACCAAAAACGTTCCTAACAACGTTTTTGGGTAAAAAAACGCTCCTAGCAATGTTTTTGGGTGCAGTAAAAAGATGGATAGGGTGTTTATTACATATAATCCGTTTTTCCATCAGTTTTTGGACTTGGAAAAAAAAATGCAAAAACTGATCCCAAAAACGGACCAAGGGCTTATGTGTGACCATAGACTAGCAGAGGTATTTTGTTGAATTATACACTTTATTGTGGGTGAATTGATGCTAGTTTGGTGCAATGTGGCCATGCTTTTTTCAAATGGGGAGACATTTTTTGTGGTGTGTGTTGTGCGTTTTTTTATTTTAGCTAGGCTTTCTGAGCACCATGTCTACACCTGTTACTCATCTCCGTATTCCTGATTAACGTTGAAGCTCTGGTTTGGCAATACTAGTATCATGATGACATTGATTTGAATGTGGTTCAGTATTTCATTGATCTTTTTCCGATATAGTGGGCAAACATATGCCCATTCAGCAAAACAAACACAAACTTTATAAGGTTTGGTCATCTGTAGCTCACATCATTTTTAAAAGTTAACTGTTTTGGGAAATTTAAGTTGTGTTGCTGTCATTTGGAGGGGTTTGATTACAAACTAGGTATAAATCTAGTCCCTCTTGAATTTAATCAGAGTAAGTCTGCCTGAATTGTCTGTGGAGAGTCATGTGCGCCCATCAGTGATGATTGCCCCACCGTAACTGAAAGCACACTCTGACATGACACTAGCAGCAGGGCAGGCCAGCAACTCCAAGGCAAATAAGGATAGGTCAGGCCAAGGGTTCAGCTTGGACACAAAATAATTAAAGGGCAGTGAATCATCATGAATGATGCGGTGTGGTCAGTTAAATACCCCTTTATTATCTTGTTCAACTTCTTTTGCCTTGGCATTGTTACAGGCACAGATAGCCCTTGTTGATATGCTGGTTTATTTCCCCACTTCTGTTGTAGCATGTGTGTGTGTCTCTCCCCATTAATCCTTGCTGTTGAAAAGAGCTGGTACCTCTGCCACTAGCGTTGTCAGAATGTGATGTTTTCTGCAAGTCATGTACATAACACCTCTTGAAGGATTCCATTGTGTAACCCTTTTGTAACTTAAAAAGAAGAGACGAAATGTTCTCCTTGTAGCGTCGGTCAAGAAAGTTGGCTAACCAATATAGGTTGTTGGCATAAATGTGTATCATGCGAGGGTCTTAAAACAGACACTTACACTTGAACTGTGCCATGTAGGCCAGCCTTCAAACAGGCAAAGGTTCTGTGTCACCAATGGGAGGAACAATACCCATACTCTCCTCCCGCTGCCTCACCTCCACCTCCTCCTCTCCAGCCCATGCAAGCTGGGGTTGGGAGTCCCCTCTGTAGCAGTGGGAGTCCACTTGATGAGGACCCTCCCAACTGTATTTAAGAGGGCCCTCGCAAATGTATACATGAGGGCCCTCCCTAATGTATAAAGTGATAGAGGAGGGCCCTTCCCAAAGTATAGAGGAGGGCCCTCCCTAATGTACAGATGAGATGACCTTCGGTGCCAGCAACCATGGCTTTGCTTATGCTGTGTTACTATTAATGCAGTGGTCTCTGCACCAAATGTATAGAGGAGGACCCTCCCAAAAGTATGGAGGAGGGACAGCCCAAATGTCTAAGTAAAATCGGTCCCTCCAAAACGTACGTTACAGGGCCATCTCTGGACCCTCAGCAATTTCAGGTTTCCTGCCTACTGCAGGCCTTCTTAACATTTGAATTTAGGGCCGCAAATGTCATGGAGGTGGAGAAGGAAGAGATGGGGGTAAAGCCCAACGCTAAAATGAGCACATTGTAAACTGCCATGGAATATGTATTCCACTCTCTGAGTGTCAATGAGGCAGAGACCGCCCAAATGTCTAAGTAAGAGCTGTCCCTCCAAAATGTATGTTACAGGGCCCCCTCTGGGCCCTCAGCAAACTCAGGTTTCCTGCCTACTGCAGACGCCCTGAACATTTGAATGTAAGTCCACAAAATATCATGGAGGTGGAGGAGAAGGAGGAGGAGGAGGATGAAGCCCAACGCTAAAATGGGCACATTGTAAACTGCTATGGAAATATAATGAGGAAAATAGAAGAGTCGTCCAGGCGCCAGTACCATTCTTGTGTGTGCCTGCCTTGTAACCTGTATTCATGCAAAAAATAGTAATGGCGGTCTGATTAGGAGCGCTCTAAGGCTCAAGCAGACATGTAAGATGTTTTAATAAATGGCAAACCTTTCATTAATTTCTAAAAGCTCCCCAAACAGCTCCACTACGCATTTCAACTGTATAAAACAGTCTTCATCAGGTGGTGTGCCACTTAGACGTTTTTGATAAGGGGATCCTACACATTTGCGTCCCTTTTCCTTTTTGTTTTGCATTGTAACCTGTATTGGAATACTGACCTTATTGAATAAATTGCTGTGATTTATTATCGGAAGCCAGACTACTCTTCTATTTTCCTCACTGAATGTTGTACGTAATCAGGACACCAGGTTCGTGCATGCCAATCTCTTCCAGTGAGCTGGAATTCTCTCTGAACTTTATGGAATATATATTCCACTATCTGAGTGTCAATGAGGGAGGGACCGCCCAAATGTCTAAGTAAGTGCGGTCCCTCCAAAACGTACTGTACATTAGAGGGCTATCTCTGTGCCCCCAGCAACCTCAGGTTTCCTGCCTACTGCAGAACTTCTGAACATTTGAATGTAGAGCAGCAAAATGTCATGGTGGTGGAGAGTGAAGCCAAATACTACAGTGGGCACATTGTAAACTGCCATGGAATATGTATTCCACTACCACAGTGTCAATGGGGGAGGGACTGCCCAAATGTCTAAGTAAGAGCAGTCCCTCCAAAATGTATGTTACAGGGCCCCCTCTGGGCCCTCAGCAAACGCAGGTTTCTTGCCTACTGCAGGCCTTATGAACATTTGAATTTAGGGCCACAAAATGTCATGGACGTGGAGAAGGAGGAGCAGGGTTTGCCCAACGTTACAATGGGAACATTGTAAACTGCTATGGAATATGTATTCCTCTATTTTCGTCTGAATGTGGGAGGGACGGCCCAAATGTCGAAGTAAGAGCGGTCCCTCCAAAATGTATGTTACAGGACGACAAAGATCAACATACCTACTGGTATGTTGTAGCTTGCCTTGTAAAGTGCTGGGGCATAGCTAACTAAAAATGATGTATGACAGAGGAACCCACAAAATATTTGAGTCAGGGCCCTCCTAATTGTAAAAGGCGAAAAAACATACAACAGTACATGAGAACAAATGCTAAAAGCTCTGGTTTATTTAGCCTTGTAAACAAGTGATTATGCAGGAATAACTGTTTGTGAACCTTTTTGGCCTGTTAAATGTGATTTAGGTTAGGTTTGGTAGTTGTTCTTGTGTATCTGTAACAGTGGCGTAATCCTTCGACAATGCTATTCCGACAAACCATATGTGAGTCAGAAATGCATGCAGGTATATTCTCCAGGCTCTTCCCATTCTGTTTCATCACTTTCACACAAATTTCAGCTGTCACAATCTCCACATTGCTTGTGTTGTTCTAGGTTTGTGGAGACAGTCAGGCTGGGCTGGCTCTGTGCCTCAATCACCTGAATTCAGCTCACTTAATTAGGAGCCTATTTAAACTTGCTTGCAGCTCTGTTCTGGGTCAATTGTACATTTGCTTTCGGCTATGTAGGACTTGATCTCTTTGTGTTCTGAACCAGACCCTGCCTGACTTTGTTTCTTACCTTTACTTGACCCTCTGCTAGTGACCTGACTTCTCTTTCTGTTTTGTACCTACATACTCTGTTTCTGTCTCTCAGGCTTCCTGGCTTCGGCTTGAATTGGACTTTGCTTGGATTGCTTTGACCTCTCTTTACTACCAGTAAGTAGTATAATTGTTATATTTACTTTCCATTTATTTCAGTTAGTTTTCTGCTCCTCTAAAGGTACCTTTACACACAGAGATATATTGCTTGCAATTCGCTGGTTGCAGTGAAATCATGGACACATTGTTCCACTTGTACATGGCAGCAAAATGGAACAATGTGTCCATGATTTCACTGCAACCAGTGAATTGCAAAAAATATATCTCTGTGTGTAAAGGTACCTTTAGACTAGTTATTACTTGTGGCCAGCGTCACATCAGCCTTTTCCTCAGACCCCCAGACTAGGGATGGGCGAATCTACTCGCTAGGACTCGTTACTCGGCGAGTAGTAAGGGACTCGCAGGACTCGGTACTCTGCGAGTTTCCCAGTGATTACTCGCGAGTCTAATGCAAATCAATATCAATCCTAGTTTTGTCAGAAACGCTGACAAAACTACGATTGCCATTGTTTGCATTAGACTCGCGAGTAATCACTGGCTACTGTGCCAGTGATAGCAGGGAAACTCGCAGATAACTGCTGTTTCTTTGCGAGCCGAGTCCAGCTGTCTTCTCTGTGCAGCTCCAGGGTCCTAGAGCCCGCCTGCTCACAGACATGATGTAGCAGTGCTGAGATTGTTCTCAGTCTGCTCATTCCCTGTGTACAGACATGAATGTCTGTGCACAGAGATGATGTAGCAGAGCTGAGATTGTTCTCAGTCTGCTCATTCCCTGTGTACAGACATGAATGTCTGTGCACAGAGATGATGTAGCAGTGCTGAGATTGTTCTCAGTCTGCTCATTCCCTGTGTACAGACATGAATGTCCGTGCACAGAGATGATGTAGCAGTGCTGAGATTGTTCTCAGTCTGCTCATTCCCTGTGTACAGACATGAATGTCCGTGCACAGAGATGATGTAGCAGTGCTGAGATTGTTCTCAGTCTGCTCATTCCCTGTGTACAGACATGAATGTCCGTGCACAGAGATGATGTAGCAGTGCTGAGATTGTTCTCAGTCTGCTCATTCCCTGTGTACAGACATGAATGTCCGTGCACAGAGATGATGTAGCAGAGCTGAGATTGTTCTCAGTCTGCTTATTCCCTGTGCATAGACATCTATATTTATGCACAGGGGATGTAGCAGAGAGGACATCGCGTTTTGGACTGCGTCGGACGGAAGAGGATTTTTTTAATTAAAGATGGAGTCCCTAATGGCTTTTTTTTTTATTTCTAATAAAAAATTTTCCTTGTGTTGTGTTTTTTTTAAAACAATTTAATAGAAATTCATGGTGGTCATGTCTAATATTGGCGTGACCGCCATAAATTTCGGGCTTAGGGCCAGCTGATAATACAAAGCTGGCCCTAACCTCTTTATTACCCAGCGTGCCACCTCTACCAGGGCCGCTGGAAGAGCGGGGTTCAGCGCCAGAGGATGGCGCTTCAATGAACGCGCCATCTTCTGGGGCGGCTGCGGGCTGCAATTTGCAGCGGGGGGTGCCCAGAAAGCTTGGGCATCCCTGCGCTGCGGATTCCAGCCCCCAGCTGCTTAGCTGTACCTGGCTAGACATAGAAATTGCGCGGAGCCCCACGCATTTTTTTTAAATTATTTCATGAATTTCAGAGTCAGAGTCTCAGAGTCAGAGTCTCAGAGTCAGAATCTCAGAATTTCATGAAATAATTAAAAAAAAATGCGTGGGGCTCCGCGCAATTTCTATGTCTAGCCAGGTACAGCTAAGCAGCTGGGGGCTGGAATCCGCAGCGCAGGGATGCCCAAGCTTTCTGGGCACCCCCCGCTGCAAATTGCAGCCCGCAGCCGCCCCAGAAGATGGCACGTTCATTGAAGCGCCATCCTCTGGCGCTGAACCCCGCTCTTCCAGCGGCCCTGGTGGCGGTGGCACGCTGGGTAATAAAGAGGTTAGGGCCAGCTTTGTATTATCAGCTGGCCCTAAGCCCGAAATTTATGGCGGTCACGCCAATATTAGACATGACCGCCATGAATTTCTATTAAATTGTTTTAAAAAAAACACAACACAAGGAAAATTTTTTATTAGAAATAAAAAAAAAAGCCATTAGGGACTCCATCTTTAATTAAAAAAATCCTCTTCCGTCCGACGCAGTCCAAAACGCGATGTCTTCTCTGCTACATCCCCTGTGCATAAATATAGATGTCTATGCACAGGGAATAAGCAGACTGAGAACAATCTCAGCTCTGCTACATCATCTCTGTGCACAGACATTCATGTCTGTACACAGGGAATGAGCAGACTGAGAACAATCTCAGCTCTGCTACATCAGGCAGCAGGCAGGCTCTAGGACCCTGGAGCTGGGGCAGCCAGAACACAGAGAAGACAGGATCTTATCTGTGCGAGTCAGCGATTACTTACAAAGTAAACTAGCAATGCAAATAAATGACACAACTAGGATTGCTTCAGGCTGAAGCTTCCGAGACACATCTGCGATTTGTAAATCTCACACTACTCGCTATTACTCGCTTCCCCATTCATTAACATTGGACTCGCTAGACTCGCAACGAGTAGCGAGTCCTGGGCTCGGACTCGCTAGAGTCAAGCGATTCCGAGTAATTTAGGATTCGCCCATCACTACCCCAGACCCCTTTGTAGTGTCCAGCAGAAAAATACTCGCGTTTCCCATTGACTTACATTGTACTCGCTATTCGAAACGAATATGCGATTATTAGAAAGTACTCGTAACGAGTATAGTGATTACGAATATTACAGTACTCGCTCATCACTAGCGAGTTGCAGTCTATATACTGTTGTTTGTCATACACTGTGTGCATCTGACCTAACACTTTATATATCTATTATATAATTCCGAATAGCTTTTTTGCCCCCGGCGTGGTCATGTGGATACGCGCGAAGCATTGGCCGCGAAGCGGCCATTGCGAGCAGTTCTAAGTCGACTTGCAATGCTCCCAGCTAGTATATGTATATTTATATATATATATATATATATATATATATATATATACATACATATATATACATGTGTGTTACTTACATCAATTAGGGTTTGGATTTTTCAAAGACTAAACCTTCTCTGCTCTGTAAAGATTTTTCCATTGTGCTGATATTTGTTCCTTCTTGACTGTCATGGAAAAAAAGTCTCTAACATGAAACGGTTTAGTGACATTTAGAAATGACATATTACATAAACATCAAAGCAATAAGTGGAGAGGATATAAGCTGGGTCTGCCGATAAATACGGTGTGGCTCGCCCTGACATGTGCTGTATATAAAGGTGTCCACTTCTACATTGATCTTACCAGGACCATGGTCTCTTCACAGAAGATTATAGCCAAAGATGCAGAATTCATTCCAATACATTTTTTCATTCAACCTTTCTCTGTATTCTCATATGACCCATAGAAGATCAATAAATGGCTTCCTTGCTATGAAATAGCTCAGCATAACTTCAAGACTCTAACAAAAGACCAGTAAGGCCTCATTCACACACTTAGTTGCACGTATAGAGAAGGATTTCCAGTTTGTCAAGGAGCGCTTCCAGATGGTTCATTGATTACTCCGATTATTTCAAAGAAATTCTGATTTATTATATATACAAACACAACGCGTTTCGGCTATACATAAAATTAGCCTTCATCAGGTAAAATCTTTCTACCTGATGAAGGCTAATTTTATGTATAGCCGAAACGCGTTGTGTTTGTATATATAATAAATCAGAATTTCTTTGAAATAATCGGAGTAATCAATGAACCATCTGGAAGCGCTCCTTGACAAACTGGAAATCCTTCTCTACACTCCCTGATGAATCTCCTGCAAGGTGGTTCATTTCACCTGTTTTGAGCTGCAGGCCAGAGGATCCAGACCATTACTCCACTACCCTAATACAGGGTTACATGCTGAACAACAAGACACCAAAAAGGTGAGGAGAAATCCTAATTCTGCTTAATATAATTATATTTCTGCACTTAGATCTGCGCCCCCCTTCTTTTTTCCTCTCACCCCTGTCTTGCAGACTTCACTGTCCTCAAAGACGTTACTGATTTAGTTGCACGTATGTATCACATCAGTTTTTTGACAGATACAACACGTAACCATTATAACCTATGATGCTGTTCACATGTCCGTATTTTTCCGGTATCACGTATGGAAAGGGCCAATACAAATCTACATGAAAAAACACATTCAGCATACAAATTGCATCCATGTGCCATCTGTATACTGTATGTATTTAATATTGCAATGTTTAGAAGAAAAACACTTATGACACACTGATGGCAAAAACGGGCACACGGACCGTACACTGATGACACACTGATCCAAAGCACTGATTACACCGATACCATTTTTTCACATATGTTTTTAAATAAGAATGTGTGAAGGAAACATAAGGATTTATCTTCAATGAGACTATTGAAGAGAGCGGCGCATGCGCATCAATGGCACCAGGCGGAAGGATCCGCTTTCTGTACATAGGTACATAGGTACATAGGTGCAGGTGCAGGTGGGACCCGCATCTATCATACATATATGGTTCATCCTGTGGATTTGCAAGAAGTGAATAGGATGAGAATGCCTCTATAAATTGCATAACTTGTGCAGCTCTATTTCTTTCTATAATATCATCTGTAGTATAGCTCCAAGTTAGTGCAAGAGTACAATAAAAAAAATTATATAATATTATTTTGTGGAGTCGTGATAGCCAGAAACATCTATTTAAATACTTTTATACCCTAAAAAAGCCAAAAGTATTCTAGGGGTGTTTAGAACAAATCAAGAAAACAGGCCCAGCAAAGCGGCATCACCGCCACAAAAACTATAAGCCAAGGTAATCACATACCGTTGGTGGGTTCTTCAGAATAGATGATATCCACAGGCGACCATGAAAGGTGCTCACATAGGATCCCAGATAAGAGGGACAGTCCGTGCATCCAAACAGTGAATATAACGGCACTCGTCCGGGCAAAGTAAAACAAACTTTTATTGAAGATGACATTAAAAGCAGCTACAGGGTAGCAATATGTTCAGGGGTGAGGGCGTGCCTGGAGGGGGTGGGACTACAGCTGTTTCACGCTAGCTGTGCTTCTACAGGTCCAGTAGAAGCGCAGTTAGCGTGAAACAGCTGTAGTCCTGCCCTTTCCGGGCACACCCTCTCCCCTGAATACCTCGATATCCTGTGGCTGCTTTTAATGTAAGGTTCAATAAAAGTTTGTTTTACTTTGACCCGGAAGAGTGCCACTATCTTAACTGTTTGGATTCTAGGAGTGTTTTAATAACTAGAAAAATTATATTTACTAGCTTTCGAAGCAAATAGGCACATTAATCAAGCGTGATTGTACTCCGAAAATTAATTTTTATCCTTATCTAATAAAGATATCACGCCTAGAGAATACTGTTGTGTTTTTGTGGCACCCATGCGACCGGGCGGCCACAGGGTGAACTGCAGCTGGGATAGGCAGGACGGTCACTCCACACAAACACCCACACACACACTCCGACCCTGAGCCTAAGTCGCTCCATGCAAGGCAAGGGGTGGCGGGAGTAGCTACATGTGGGTGGGAAGTAGAGAGAACTCAGGCAAAAGGGTGGAGGAACTGTAATAAAACACAGGAACACAAAGTTGGAGGTAGTTTTTCCCTGGAGGGTGAGGAGGAGGGAAGGATCTCCAAGCCCAGGCACCCTTCAGCTAGTATTAACAAGATGACGAGCACACCTGTAAGTGTAGGTGCTAGCAAGAAAAAAACATTATTGTATACGTATAATCCGCTGCACACTACACATTATAAGATATAAGTATATAAGGTATAGCATAATGGCTAAAAGTATATAAAGCTAGTACAGATTTGGACTTCAGCTAGTGTCGTAGACAGAGAGACCAATGGGACCAGGCCGCCTGTACCACTGATGGCTGGCCTGGAGCCCAGGCTGATCCTGTGGAGAGACAGAAGGAGCCACGTGAGCCATACTAACCCGAGTCACTGGTGGCTGGTCCAGAGAACCAGAGTGCCGGCGGCTCTGTAGATGAGGCTGGGAACGCTTCAAGTCCCTAGCCACAAGACACCCGGCGGGGTGCGTGAACTCTATGTCCCGAGACCCGAGACTGGTACGGGGTAGGACAAAGCCATCGTACTAGGGCTGGTGACCCAGAGTGTGGGACAGATCACTGCAGAGTCCGTTATGGCCGGACCAAACCTGTACGAGTAGGAGAGCATAGAGAAACAGAGGACCTGAAAGGTACACTGAGGGGGAGTGATGCAGAGGAACCATCCCAGCTGCAGTGAGAGCCCCCGCCCGTGACTGTTGTAAGAGAACTGTAAAGAGTGCTGTTAAATGTTGAGACTGAGACTGTTGTGTGGTGGTGAAGTAAAGTACCCGGTGAATTCAAGAACTGTGTCTGAGAATTATTGATACTGAGACTGCAGCGGCTCACATGCGGAGCCGCACACTTGTTCCCTGCCACAGGAGAAGCTGCAGGAAGAGAGCCATTGCAGTTTCCCACCACTCTCTATCCACTCACATGCGCTAGGGACAAAAGCCCTACCCGTGGAGGGCTCATCATCCCGGCTGCCACCTCCACCATTATCCCTAGCGGTCTGAACGGCAGCGGTGGCCCATATTAGCCACAAAAAACGGATGGCGTCACGGACAATTCCATAAACTTGATTCCCTTTTTCTTTTATTCCCTTTTTATTGCCACGCCTGGGCATAGGGAGCCAGGTCACGTCGCCGTGACATCCCCTCTGCAGACTGACAAGAGGACCCGTGTCTGAGTACCCCTGCCCTGGGGCGCAACATTTTTAAAAGCATACAATAGTTTACATGGATGCAACATTAGGAACAGTCATAGTGTACCCCTGCCATTACGCTAAATTTTTCCGGGCAATATTCGTGAACAATTGATAATCCTAGGAACTCTCGCTTTGTGATTATTAGACTGTTTATTTGTCAGGTGAAATAATTTTTAAGTTTGCTTAGAAAATCATCATTTTAGGCAGCATATTGTCCTATGTGTTGAGCTGATCAGAACAGCGTGCACAGATTGTTTTATAGAGGACCTTTCAAAAGTTTGAGCATGTTAAACTGGCCACACCATGGAATCGTGGCTGCAGAGCTGTATAAAACATAGCTTTTATTTTTAATTTAACTTTTAGTTTAGAATTTATGTTGTAGTTCAGCTGGGTGTTTCCAAAGATCTGTCTCCAGGGGTGTGTTTACTTTTTCCCCTGTATGAGGTTGACCAATCATGACCGGAGGCTTTATGGAAGGGAGAAAAGAACACGCCCTGCTCTCCTCACTGATCTCTGCAGCTAATGTATAGAGATATGGCAGAGCAGGGTTATGTATGATTACAAACCTAATTTAAGCAGCAAGGTAGGTTGCCCTCCGTTAAGACCTATGGAGTCTAGTCAGGTACGGCTGTGTTAAACCAATAGCATAGAAAAACTGAGAAGTTAAAACTTAACTTTTACTAGCTCTATATTAAAAAGACATAGTTGTCTAGACCAAACAAAACAAAAAAGTGTGCATACGTGACTGTGCAAGTCAGTGTAGTGCTAAACTGAACCCCTCTTATTACCAGGGTTCACAGGTACCCAAGCTAGGTCCCGTCCAAATACCCTAGGGACGCTGGCAGGTGCCTGCTTTTTTCGGTTTTGAGTTTCCCCTAGGATGTAGTCATCAGAACAAACAATCCCATTAGGTTAACCCAGCCACATGCATTAGTGAAGAAACAGCTTGTATACTCCTATAGGGAGCGATCTCACCCAGCTGCGTCCACCTGTACGCATATATACGAGTCCACATAGCTCCGGATAACCTTCTGCTAGTGTTTTGCAAGCTGCTCAGGGCTCCGTGAATATCATATAGCCACCATGTCATCTGATACGTTCCCTCCCGACAAGTTTCAGATCCCTCTTCTTCAGGGGAGTCATGGTACACATATAGAGATTAGTGTTCAAAGATACACATCTCTGTGCAGATGATGGCGATGGTGTCTGTAATAGACAGTGAATATCAGTTGCAGTACCATCATTATCCACAGTAACCTATGCGCAGCTCTGATACTGCATGGTCTAAAACCTAATCAGGGACCCAATTAGGGTCTTCACTTACCCAGTCTGGCCCCCTCAAGGTTGTGCAGCCGGATCACGCCGCCGCCGCCTGTAAATGCTGGTTTTATCATGCCCGGGCGGTCACATGGCGTGTCACGTGACTGGAAGTGACATCACAACGTGTCACTTCCTGTTCCTGTAACCTGTGGAACACAAGCTTGTGTTCCACCTATCACTTCCTCCCTAGTATTGAGTCACGTGACCGGAAGTGATGTGTCACTTCCTGTTCCTGTATCCTGTGGAACTCAAGCCTGTGTTCCACAGACCACTTCCTGCCTAGTACTGAGTAGGGAGGATCACAGAGATTCAAGACCTCCCCGCAGGAGGCAGAGTCCCCCACAATGTACACCATACATAGGATGATGTCACTGTTAGGGGAGGATACACACATTACATGCAATGGGTGTATCAGTACCCAAGTGGGTGAAGGGGTTAAACATCACATCTGATCTGATCATACTTATTCATATTTACATTGGCCTTATTCTCTCCTAAGCTAGTCATAGCATAGAGGTAGTCAGCATCATTTTGTGTGTCGTATTCCTTTTTTATGTCCCTCTTGTGCTCCCATACCCTCCGTCTCAGTTCCGTCTTTGTCTTTCCTACATACTCCAAGTTGCATGGGCACTGGGCTCTATACACCACACCTTTGGTCTTACAATTTATGAAGGATCTGATGTCATAATTTCTTCCACTTACATTGCTGAAGTTTTTTGCTGTGACTATAGAGCCACATTCGCCACAGTTACCGCACTTGAAACATCCTTTCAGGTTACTTCTTAGTCATGTACCAGAAGCAGTGTAGTGGCTGTGCACCAATCTGTCTCTAAGGGATCTAGCTTTACGATAAGTCACCCTAGGGTTGGTTGGGAGATATGGACAGAGATCAGGATCCATCCTTAAACTCTGCCAGTGTTTGGCCAAAATCTCCCTTACCTTCTCTGACCCGCTGGTGTAAGTTGCAACCAGACGTACCTCATCCCCACCCTCAGTCCTAGATGGTTCAGGTTTGGTCGCAAGCAGTTTTGATCTGTCTAGGTCTTTCACCTCTTTCCAGGCCTTCTTTACCACTCTGTCTGGGTATCCTCTCTCCTTCAATCTCAGCTTTAGATCCTTCGCCTGAGTTTTGAACTGCTCTTCATGTGAGCAGTTCCTCCTCATGCGAATCATCTGGCTCTTAGGGTACCTTTACACGCCGCTACTGGCGGGTGGATACAACCAGCTACTTGCACGAGCACGCACAAACGGTTAAAAACAGTAATCGCACCACCTTTACACGCCGCCACAAGGTGCGCTACAGTAGGTTACATCTATCTCTAGATACACCGCCGGGTGTCTCAAGTCACCTTCTGTAGCTCACCTTACCTCATTTACACACCGCTACAACAAGCTAATATGGGCGGACCTGGTGCAGCAGGGACAACACATAGGCGTGCCACAATTGTGGATTACGAGACGTCCGTACGCTGATAGAACAAAGCAAGAACATCATGATTGGGCAGGCATTGCAGGAGGCTGTTTAATACATGACGCTCGAGCAATTGTGTAGTGTGACTGGTCAGCTCCTTAAATATGCCTCCCTATGCAGCGACTACCAATCGTAATGCAGGAGCTTCCTCCAATGATCGCTGATGGGGCGCGGTAACCCGGAGCCTGTGTCACGCCCCAGCTACATACCAGGTACATAGCATGGTGTAGAAACAACCCTTCTGTTCCTTCTTTACACGCCGATACAGGTCGCTACAATCGGCTGTGTAGCCACCTGTTTCAGGGCAGTGCTCGGAAACAGGTGCATCTACTGCCGGGTGGCTACAACCGTCTTCACACGCCGCTACTACGGGGTACATTGCCGATGCAAGATACATTTCTCGCAAGTAGCTGGTTGTATCCACCCGCCAGTAGCGGCGTGTAAAAGTACCCTCAGGGATACCCTTTTTATGGCTCTTAGGGTGGCCACATTCCCATCTTAGTAACGAGTTTGTTGCGGTCCTCTTTACGGTATGAACTCGTCCTGAGGTTGCCTCCCTCCGTTCTTTCGATCAGAACATCCAGGAAGGGGAGTTTGTCCTTAATAACCTCTGATGTGAAGTGTAGGCCCACGGTGTTATGGTTCAGAGTCTCTACCATGCCACCAAAGTCCTTTTCAGTCCCTCTCCACACTACAAAGACACCATCTATGAAGCGAACCCACAGCACCACCTTATCGGTGTCGATCTGTGGGCTGTCTCCAAAGACAACGGTTTCCTCCCACCAGCCCAGGAGCAGATTTGCATGAGATGGGGCCATAAAATTCCCCATCACGGTGCCCCTGAGCTGGTGGAAGTACTTACCGCCAAATGTGAAGGCATTCTTGGTCAGACAAAACTCCAGCATTTTGATCGCAAAATCATTGTGTTTCTCCTACTGAACCCCCCTGCTTCTCAAGAAATACTTTACTGCCTCGATTCCCTTTTCATGGGGGATCGAGGAGTATAGAGCCTCAACATCAATACTGCCTAACAGCATATCATCATCTATGATCACGTCTTCGATCTTTTTCAGGAGGTCTGTTGTATCCCTCAAATAGGAGTTGAGAGAAACCACGTATGGTCTCAAGATCTTATCCACATATATACCTAGATTTTGTGTGATACTATTGATGCCTGATACAATAGGTCTGCCCTTGAGAGGAGACACCCCTTTATGTATTTTGGGCAAGCAGTAAAATGTTGCCATCACGGGATGTTTCTGAAGAATTAAATCAAACTCCTTGCAGTCCAGGAGACCTTTGCCGAGTCCCCAGTCCAAAAGGGCCTTCAATTCTCTTTCATACTCCTGGGTGGGGCTAGATGGTAAAATAGCATAGTTTTCGCAATCCATTAAGATGTTATTACACATAACCTTGTATCCATCGGTATCCATAACTACCACATTACCACCCTTATCGGATGACTTTATGGTTATGGATTGATCTTTCACTAAACCGAGGATACAGGACATCTCCTCTTTGGAGAGATTATGGTTTCCCTTTTTGGTTTGCAGATTCCGGATCTCATTGCAGACCAGATTGACAAAAATGACTCAATACTAGGCAGGAAGTGATAGGTGGAACACAAGCTTGTGGGACAGACTGGGTAAGTGAAGACCCTAATTGGGTCCCTGATTAGGTACTAGACCTTGCAGCATCAGAGCTGCACATAGGTTACTGTGGATAATGATGGTACTGCAACTGATATTCACTGTCTATTACAGACACCATCGCCATCATCTGCACAGGGATGTGTGTCTTTGAACACTAATCTCTATATGTGTACCATGACTCCCCTGAAGAAGAGGGATCTGAAACGCGTCGGGAGGGAACGTATCAGATGACATGGTGGTTATATGACATTCACTGAGCCCTGAGCAGCATTGAAAACACTAGCAGAAGGTTATCCGGAGCTATATGGACTTGTATACATGCGTACAGGTGGACGCAGCTGGGTGAGATCGCTCCCTATAGGAGTATACAAGCAGTTTTTTCACTAATGCATGTGGCTGGGTTTACCTAATGGGATTGTTTGTTCTGATGACTACATCCAAGGGGAAACTCAAAACCGAAAAAGCAGGCACCTGCCAGCGTCCCTAGGGTATTTGGACGGGACCTAGCTTGGGTACCTGTGAACCCTGGTAATAAGAGGGGTTCAGTTTAGCACTACACTGACTTGCACAGTCACGTATGCACACTTTTTTGTTTTGTTTGGTCTAGACACCTATATCTTTTTAATATAGAGCTAGTAAAAGTTAAGTTTTAACTTCTCAGTTTTTCTATGATTACAAACCCTTACAGCTCTCACATCTGTCAGTGTGTGTGGTCAAATAGCACTGACAGCACTGTGACATGAGATTTGAAAGGATTTGAAATGATACATAACTCAACTGAGCTGTATCTCTACACTGTGGCTGCAGAGATAAGTGAGGAGAGGAGGGCGTGTTCCTTTATCCCCTGTATGTTGCTGTCTGCTTATGATTAGTTAATCTCATGCAGGGGAAAAAGTACCGGCCCCCAGAGACAAATCTCTGGTAACAGGGTTTGAACTATAACATAATTATAACCTAAACTTTACAAATAAAAATTTCTGCAATGGAGGGGAGAAATTAAAAAATAAAAATTACATTTTATGCATCTCTGCGGCAACTATTCCATGGTGTGTACAAAAAGCGACACTGTTTAAAGACAAAATATAAAATTTATAACTAAGCTAAAAGAAAAAGACAACTTAGCATTATCAATGTGCATTCATAACCCACCCAGTTACCAACGTTGAGGTGTGTCTTGTCAACTGGGACCCTGACTTCCTTCCTACCCATTTTCTGGCTCATTTTGAATTCATTTTTGCAGGCTATCTGATACCTGTGAACAATAGAGAATGTAGGCCTATAGGGGCAAGGAAAGGTGTTTTCCATTAGCAATCTCTGCCTGATTGAAATAAGGTTAACTCTTTAATTATGAACTAGAAGGCTGACATCAGAAAGTAATAGCATATATGGACACTGGATAACTAGGTGGGGAAAGGTACATTACATAGGGGGTGAACCCATATCAATTTATTCATAAATGTAGTACTCATTCCTATTAGTGCAACGCTAACCACAATTTAGACAAGTACAAAGAGCGGCACTGTTTAAAGACAAAATACCCCCTATGTAATGTACCTTTCCCCACCTAGTTATCCAGTGTCCGTACATGGTATCAGATAGCCTACAAAAATGAATCCAAAATGAGCCAGAAAATGGGTAGGAAGGAAGTCAAGGACCCAGTTGACAAGACACAACTCAACGTTGGTAACTGGGTGGATTATGAAGTACATGTTGAAGTAGCCACACCATGGAATATTTATTCATAAATGTAGTACTCTTTCCCTATTAGAGCAACGCTAACACAATTTAGATAAGTACAAAGAGCGGCACTGTTTAAAGAAAAAATATAAAATTTATACCGTAACTAATCTACAGTGTTGGCCAAAAGTATTGACACCCTGCAATTCTGTCAGATAATACTCAGTTTCTTCCTGAAAATGATTGCAATCACAAATTCTTTGGTATTATTATCTTCATTTAATTTGTCTTCAATGAAAAAAACACAAAAAGAATTGTCCTAAAGCCAAATTGGATTTAGTTCCACACCAAACATAAAAAAGGGATGGACAAAATTATTGGCAAGGTTAGAAAAATCATGTGATGCTTCTCTAATTTGTGTAATTAACTGCACCTGTAACTTACCTGTGGCACCTAACAGGTGTTGACAATAACTAAATCACACTTGCAGCCAGTTGACATGGATTAAAGTTGACTCATCCTCTGTCCTGTGTCCTTGTGTGTACCACATTGAGCATGGAGAAAAGAAAGAAGACCAAAGAACTGTCTGAGGATTTGAGAAACCAAATTGTGTAGAAGCATGAGCAATCTCAAGGCTACAAGTCCATCTCCAAAGACCTGAATGTTCCTGTGTCTACCGTGCGCCGTGTCATCAAGAAGTTTAAAGCCCATGGCACTGTGGCTAACCTCCCTAGATGTGGACAGAAAAGAAAAATTGACAAGAGATTTCAACGCAAGATTGTGCAGATGGTGGATAAAGAACCTCGACTAACATCCAAACAAGTTCAAGCTGCCCTGCAGTCCGAGGGTACAACAGTGTCAACCCGTACTATCCGTCGGCGTCTGAATGAAAAGGTACTGTATGGTAGGATACCCAGGAAGACCCCACTTCTTACCCCAAGACATAAAAAAGCCAGGCTGGAGTTTGCCAAAACGTACCTGAGAAATCCTAAAATGTTTTGGAAGAATGTTCTCTCTTTTTGGGCAAAGGCATCAACATAGAGTTTACAGGAGAAAAAAAGAGGCATTCAAAGAAAAGAACACGGTCCCTACAGTCAAACATGGCGGAGGTTCCCTGATGTTTTGCAGTTGCTTTGCTGCCTCTGGCACTGGACTGCTTGACCGTGTGCATGGCATTATGAAGTCTGAAGACTACCAACAAATTTTGCAGCATAATGTAGGGCCCAGTGTGAGAAAGCTGGGTCTCCCTTAGAGGTCATGGGTCTTCCAGCAGGACAATGGCCCAAAACACACTTCAAAAAGCACTAGAAAATGATTTGAGAGAAAGCACTGGAGACTTCTAAGGGGGCCAGCAATGAGTCCAGACCTGAATCCCATAGAACACCTGTGGAGAGATCTAAAAATGGCAGTTTGGAGAAGGCACCCTTCAAATATCAGGGACCTGGAGCAGTTTGCCAAAGAAGAATGGTCTAAAATTCCAGCAGAGCATTGTAAGAAACTCATTGATGGCTAACGGAAGCGGTTGATCGCAGTTATTTTGGCTAAAGGTTGTGCAACCAAGTATTAGGCTGAGGGTGCCAATACTTTTGTCTGGCCCATTTTTGGAGTTTTGTGTGAAATGATCAATGTTTTGCTTTTTGCTTCATTCTCTTTTGTGTTTTTTCATTCAAGACAAATTAAATGAAGATAATAATACCAAAGAATTTGTGATTGCAATCATTTTCAGGAAGAAACTGAGTATTATCTGACAGAATTGCAGGGGTGTCAATACTTTTGGCCAACACTGTAGATTAGTTACGGTATAAATTTTATATTTTTTCTTTAAACAGTGCCGCTCTTTGTACTTATCTAAATTGTGGTTAGCGTTGCTCTAATAGGAATGAGTACTACATTTATGAATAAATATTCCATGGTGGGCTACTTCAACATGCACAAACTCAGTGGCGTAACTTGAAGCGCATGGGCCCCAATGCAAAAGCTCCAATGGGGCTCCAAATTATTGCAAATGTTTAATAGCATTATTCTTTATGTGTAGGATAAAAGGAGTTTTGGGGTCCCCTAGACTTAAGAGCCTGGGTGCAATTGCAACCCCAGCACATGTTGTAGTCACGCCCCTGTACAAACTTGTAAAGAGTCCTCCTTCAATATTTCTTTTGTGTGCATGGAAGTGTGTTTGGCCTGCCTAACCAGCTTAATAAATGATCGGAGGTCGTTTAGCAGCCTCAGGCAGCTTGTGTATGTGATGATCCACCGCTACTTTGTAATTGGTTTGGGGCTGACGGTTGGGAACTTCGCAAACTTAGAGAATGAAAAGATGCATGACTGGTTTACAGGGCTGGCTGGCAGATTTCAGCCTGGGGCAAGCACACAGCAGTGGCCCATTAGCAGTGAGCTTCAGGGGCAGAGCAGCCTCACAGACCAACATGACACATGGTCGAGCAGCCCAAAACTTCTGCTTAACCACTGGCCTGGGGGCATCTGCCCTCCTGCCCCTGGGCCAGCCAGCCCCTGCAGGTTTAGCTGTGGGACCATTTCAAGATCTCCTAGCATAACAGCGCTTTTTCTTGTTCATGGTTGTGCAGGGAACTGCAGCTGGCCCCATTCTCATGAAAGGAGCTATCCTTGATGGCCAAGAGCAATGGACAAAATATATTTTCTGAAGGTTTTGCCAGATGTGAAAGCACGGCCTGAAAAGGTGCAAACTTCAGCATTGTATAATATCAATATTTTATGAGTACAATTTATCATTTAGGTCTTTGTGATGTTGGACACTTCACGAAGAACTATTACGATTGTAACTGTATCTATTATCTTCCAGGTGAAAGTGCCCTTGTTAGAGCGCTACATATCTTGTCAGCTTCTGTCATTAAGCATTCCTGTCCCGCTACTGCGAAGACCGTTCTTTACCTGAGCGCTCGGATTTCTCTAGGGTAAGAAACAGATGGATATTAATCATTTGCCATCATTTGTCTAGATGGAAAGTTAAAAGTTGTAAAGCTGACTTCTGCCCTTATAATGGCTCTTATCTGCACGTTTGGCACACAATTATAGCAAAGGATGAGATGACCTTCCGAAAAAAGGCACGTTTTTAGTGTTAATAGACTGGGTTGGGGGAGGGGAGGTGTTGACTTCTGATTATATTGATTGATTTCCCATTATGTAATAGGAATCTACAATGACAATTTACCTTGAGGTCATTACTTCTCACTCATTATGTATATACTGCTGCATATATTTAACTCTTCAACACTTTTTTACTCTGCTGCGTTTCACTATTCAAGCAGAGTGGATGTGAGTCCATGCCCACACATGCCACGCTATTGAAATGTGCGGATTTTGGTATGTATTTTCTCTACAGACCTTGAACGCAGTTGTGTTTTCAGGTAAAATCCTCATGGAAGTTGCTTCAATAAGTCACACGTCATCTTTCAAGTTGGATTGAAAGACGAATCGGACAAAATGTCATCATTATGACCAGCAATGACGTCTTTCCATTAAAAACACTGGAATGTGGTTGAATGCATTTTTCACTTGGTTTGTGCTTTGGATTATATGCAGATTGCATAACATAATCCATCTGTGTGAGCTTTCCTACTGGTGAATGAAGATCTGGCTTGTAGAAGCAGAAGGTAGGACTTCCAGGTCCAGTAACAGAAGAATGATAACAATATGAGAGCCCTCAGTGGTTGATACCTTTTAATGGCTATAGCTCCATAAACAATTGATACCTTCTAGTATCCTCCACTTTGATACAGGATAGGTATAGATAGGTCCTGTAACAGATAATCCTCTGAGGACTAGATTAGGACAAACATTAGTTACAAGGGAACCCGTATATCAAGTTGGGGGGGTTATAAAGCAAGGAATAGTATGTAGGACAAAGTAAACCAGAAGTAGATATATGTCTAGTCTTCTCTGTAATAACATATGACAGTGAAACATGGACGTTAAAGAAATAAGACAGAAGAAGAATCAACGCCTTTAAAAGGATGTTATCAATACCATGGATGGCAAGAAGAACAAACAAATCCATTGTGGAACCAATCAAGCCAGACATGTCACTTGAAGCAACAATCATCAAGCTATGGCTTGCCTACTTTGGACACATCATAAAAAGAGAAAAATCACTAGAGAAGGACATTATGGTAGGAGGAATAGAAGGAACAAGGCGCAGAGGAAGACCAGCAACCCAACGGCTTGATACTGTCAAGATAATGGTGAAGAAGACCCCGGTGGACTTTTCTTGGCTCTCGGAAGACCAATCTTCCTGCAGAGTGTTCATCCATCAAGTCACCATGGTTTGAGATTAAGCTAAAGGCCGATAAAGAATAATAAGAAAAATTATTATCACCGGCATTAAACATTAATAACAAATAGCAGTACAGGGATCAGGATTTAATATTTCTGATATAGCTCTTATCCCCTCTAAGACACTGCACTATATGATACATTTTTACATTTTCTATATTAGATCATGGGTTCTCATACACTTGTGTTTTGTTAAATATATATATTGATTTATTTCATTTTATATTATTCAAAACGTATCTGATTTTATCCTTGGTTTTAGTGTTTACGCTTCCATTGTATATAAGACTTTTACTAGATAATTTATATGTTTAAAAACTGGTTTTATTTTGAGTGGGCGTTCCTACAGGAACTGATGTCAAAGTGATGTCATCAACAAAGTGTATATAATGGCTCCTAGTGAGCTGGACTTTAAGTTCATGCCCTAAAGAAGTGGCCAGGAGGCCACGAAAACGCGTCGGCAATTTGTGTGTTCCTGTGTGAATAAAGTGTGTCTTTCCTATCCTGGATCTCGTTGTGGTCGAGCGCGGATAAATCCCGATCTTTTTCTCCTTTGCAACGCATAAAAAATATTGTCTTTCCGTGATTTTTTCTTTTTGAAAAAATAAAACATCATGTTGGTGACCCTGCAGTGGGGCTGGTTCTGGAAGATAGCAGCAATGTTTTTTGGAGTAAGTTTATCTAAAATATTTATGATATAGAACAAGCAAAATGACCCATTACTTCTACTAGTTTTTTTTGTAAAATCCTAGCAGAACAATAGTAGATTATGCGCTGTTTATTATTCTGACTTTCCCTCGAGCTTCTCCACCGTCCTTGATTCTGCCCAGTAAAGTTTTACTACTTGTCTGTTTGTTTTAGCAATACTTTGTTTATGCAGACGGAATTTCTAAGAACTTTCTGCCTTTTGACTAGTGGCTTCAGGATGGTTTTTGCAGAATATGGCGGCATTAATGTGTGTGAAACATGATAGCATTGAATAAAATATTAAACACAGCTGCCGTGCGGTTTTACCTTGCAGAACCGTTCACTTGTTAATACCAGACACCCTGTCATTCACACATATTAAAGGGCCTAGAAGAAAGCTTTATTTCCTGTACTGTTGGCAAATCAGGCTCTAGGCCTTCATTGTGATTGTTATCTTACCCAGCTGTCTCCCCTGCCAGTTGCTCCAATATACAAACCAGTGTCTCTGTGGCAGCAGCTGGAACAGGGGCCCCACCACAATAACCCAGGGGAGTTAGATGGAGAAAAACATGCCGGGCACCAGACACGGTGGAAATACAACTTTACTTTCTGTAACTTTCTTCAACTATTGCTTCTTGTTTTAAATGCAGTGGAATAGCGTGAAATATATTTCATTACTTACCCGGTATTGATTCCGAGTTACAGCCTGTATTATACTTCAGAGCAGCATTCACAATTCTGCTAAGAAACAAAACCCTTAAAGGGGTTATTCGAAAATGATATTCATTTAATACCTAAATTGGTAAATCTATTCATGTAATCTCTTTCATAAAGTGTTGAGTTAAAAATTCTTACCTTTCCCTCACTACCCTCTCTAAGGCTGGCTTCACACCACGGTTTTTGCCATCCTGTTCTGTTCGTTTTTAAAAAACAGAACAGGATCGTTTTTAGCCTCCTATGTATCCCTATGGTGCCAGATTGGTCATAAATGGCCATCCGGTTTTGTGAATTCAGTCCGAGATTCGTTTCTGCCCTGTTTTTTCCCGGCGAAAAAAACGGACCAAACCGGACAGAAACGATTCTGGAGTGATTCAGCACACATAATATGGGAGTCTATGGGCGCCGTACCTGGGAAAAAATACTCATACTCAGCACACTAAAATTGCTAAATTTCCATAATTTCACTTTAGCAGTGTATCTGCATACACTATCTACATCAACAGGAAATTAAAAAAAGGAATGGTTAAAAATAAAAAAAATATTCTCACCTCTCCCCGTGTGTCCCGCGATGCATCCACCTCCAATGGCTAAAGGATTTAATCAGCTGACCGGGAAAGGACGGGGCAACCCGATCAGCTGATGGGTTACATGACCGCATCAGCGCAGTTTTGGCGGGCGGGCGATTTAAACCACACTGAGGTGGTCATGTGACCATCAGCTGATTGGGTTGCCCCACCCCTTCCCGGTAAGGTCCTTTAGCCATAGGAGGTGAATGCACGCGGGACACTTGGCAGACAGGTGAGAATTTATTTTTTTATTTTTAACCATTCCTTAATTTAATTTCACTTCAGCAGTGTATATAGATACACTACTAAAGTGAAAGTGAACAGCACCGTCACCACTTGCCTGTGCTTTGCAGGATCGGCTCCCCCCAGCTCTTTCTGTGTCCGGATCCATCATAAGCCTGAATCCGGACACAGAAATGGCATCTGGAGTTTACAATCCGGGTCTGTCCGTTCCTGTCCATGGGGTCCTGCAAAAAACAGGATCCCACGGACAGGAACAAAACCGTAGTGTGAAGCCAGCCTAACTGCTATGATTTTTTATTACTAACTTCCTGTTTGATGCTACATTTGAGAGCACCCGTGCATGCCTGGATATGCAAACGATATGTCATCAGGGGGTTGCTGCTGCACCTCTTCTACTCCCTGAAACACAGCATCATCACTGGCGTACGTTTCAAGGACTGCCTAGTCCCTGCTCCACTGAGCATACGCCGGTTTACAATAGGATGCAGTAGCGCCTTGTTCACTGTGAGATTAGAAATTATAATAAGCGGCGACAGTGTGCTCCCTCACCACACAGTGTCAGTGCTCATTGTAAAGAAAAAACAGTTTTCAGTATCAGGGGCGAGGCTGGTTTCTACTCGCCAGCAGGGCACAAATACAACAGTTGCAGGGGTTGCAATCACACCGTGCCCTGGAGCCTAGGTAGCCCCAAAAGTCTCTATAGCCTATGGAAAAGACAATTTGTTGGAATATGTTTAGTGCAACAACTCCATTCCTGTATATGATTGTTCTATTGCTAGATTTGTATGTTGTCTATAAAGTTAGAACAAAATAAAACTCCCAGAGCCTCACACAGGAAGAGCATGTGACTGTATCCACTTTCCTGTGTCTGTGTATGAGGAAGAAGCAGTCTGCTGCAGATGCCGCACAAAGACTGAAACATATAAGATATGGTTTATTCATGATTCATTGGGCTTATCATTTGTGTTCCTGTTTGTTGCTGAATAAAGAAGCTATGTTGTCACACACTTGGCTAGTATCCTGAATAAACCTCTGCCAACACCATTTCTATGAAAGATTTGCAATAATTGGGGGCCCTTTTTGAGCTTTTGCTTTGGGGCTCCTGAGCTTCAACTTACGTCATTGCTCAGCTGATAAGGTGTAAAAAAATAAAAAAATTAAAATATTGTGTCCCCCTTCCCTAGTACGTCCATGGCAAACCTTCTCCATGCCCCATGGTCTCTGTACAACCTCACCTCCTGTGATGATACCTTACCCCTTTCAACTTCCTAGATAGCAGTAGTTACTTGGGGAAAGCCATCAACAAAGGAGGCTGGATAACACGGGGAGGGGGAAGCTCAGGTAGAGTAGCCATGGAGCGCCGAGAAAAGTGATACAGCGTAATTTCTTTATTTTGCAAGATGCTGTATTCCACATGAAAATCAGCATGAGGACTCAAAACCGCAGGTTGAGAAGTGGACCCTCAGTAACTTGATCATAGTATCATGTTGGAGTTTGGTGAAGGAAATACGTCTAGTTGAAGCAGAAACAAGCAAACTTGAAGAAGTAAAGAGATTGTGTGAAATGCTCCGTATCATGAAGGAAACATTCTTTAAAGTGTGAACCCACTATCTACTGTACAGTATCCCCACCAAGTTACCATTTAGGAAAAAGTTTATTTTTGAGTGGTGGTCTCTCTCTCTTTGAACTGTTCAATCTCTTTTCTGTCTAGTCAAAGTCACTGGCATCATGTAGCCTGCAAGGGGATAGAGCCCACATAGCACCAACCCACACACCCATCCAGGACCCTACCTTCATGTAACATGGCGAGGCATAGGAGATGAGTACCTCGTCCATGGCTACTGCTCTGCGCCACATTACATAGACATGATGTCATCGCTTCAGGCAGCTAACAAAGACCTTGGGCAGGTGCAGGGAGCAGTGCTCGAGTCTCAGTGGGGGGTTGAGTTCATTTTAATATTTTTAATGTCAGCTGGCATGGGAATTATATAAAGTTATACATGAAAATCACCCTTTAGCTTATGTTCACACAGTTGTTTTTCATCAAAAAGTGCTTCAACAACACCTACTTGCAACGAGCGCCCGGTCCTGACCTGTCAGCGGCTGAAGCTGCGTGCGCTGCACACAGGACCGGAGGGCATAATAGCCCCCCAGTCCTGTGTCCTGATCCGGTCCGCCGCTGTCTGGGTCCTCCCGGACAGAACCGGACCGGATCATGCCACAGTGTGAAGTGGCCCTTATTCCTTTCGATCCCTTTTTTCTGCTATGTAGTGTGTAAGAAAAAGCTTCATGTCAATTCTTTGATGTTTTTTCTGCATGTAAGTCATGATTTTGCTCTGATCTTGAATCATGCCTTTTTAAAAAGAATTTGGCAAAAACCTCAACAAAAATCATAAAATGAAAAAAGGAAACTGACTTTAAAAAAATACAAATGATTGATCTGGTCTCTAAAGCCATGTGCACATGTTGATTATTTGGTGAGTTTTTTACCTCAGTATTTGTAGGCAAAACCAGGAGTGGGTGAAAATACAGAAGTGATGACGTGTTTTTACTATACTTTTTCTCTGTGTTCCACTGACTGTACTCAAGGAGTTCCCGCTATTTTAAGCTCCGCGGAGGCACGAGTAACACCACGAGTCTCAAGCAGCAGTTCGCCACCCCGCAGTACCAGTCGCTACAGTGCACCCGGCCAGCCATGGATGAACGAGACCAGGTGGCGATGCAGAGGCGGCGAGAGGATTGGTACCAGCGGGAGCGGGCGACAAGGAGACTCCGCGAGGAAGCCAGAGCTCAGCCCCCACTTCCACTAGAACTCCGCAAAGCAGGGACAGTCGTTTCCGTCTACCAGTAGGACAGTTGGGGTTTCTTAAGAGATCCTGGACTACTGGACGATGTCTTTTTCTCCCGGGGATATGTGGATTCTTATCTATGAAAAGGGCATCCAAGGCGAGATCTGTACAGAGGGGAGCAGGTGACTTATGAATGTTACCCCAGCCCGTTAGGCTGGTTTGCTATACGGATCGCACGTTGTCAAGATAGCCCTCATTAAACTGTAAGGCCTTGCACTGTATATAGCCCCTACCTTTCCAGGAACCATGCCCTTTATTTTTACACTTTTCCCTTTTGCAAGCCTTGCATAACGTGTGTCCCCATATGTTTTTCTGAAGACTCAAAGACTTTGATTTGAACTGTACTTCCCCTGTTTTACTTAATGATGTGTGCTGTGTGAGCAGCGGCCCAGGGGTGATAATGTGGCACCCCATGGGTTAATGTGCCACAATAACATCACATGGGTTCTTTCCCCCACTACACACTGACAAACACTACCACCTCTGGGCAATAGGGGGAGCACCACCTGCTCCCTTATATACTCTTGCCCATGAGGAAGAGCTCAGACCGTTCAGCGCGGTGCAGTGCTGAGAAGAGAGCAGAGTTAGCTCAGTGCAGACCTAGCAAGGGTCAGAGGAACAAGGAGAACGAAAGACAGAGGAACACATCTGGGAGCTAGAGTGACACCATCACTTGCCCCAGAAGTAAGCACAGAGACAGACACCGGATCCGGTACTGTGTCTGGCACCCACAGCACAGTGAATCCAGGAACAGTGGGATCTCTAGATGCCCCTAGTACCAGAGTGAAGCAACACGGAGGGGTCAGCACAGCATAGAGGACCCAAGTTGCCTAGCCAAGTGGTACCAGCAGCATACAGAGAGACGTGAGAAATCCCAGCAGCTTAGCTAGAAGCAGCAGCCCAGGACACACACACAGTGCAGCACAAGGAAGCCAACGACCCGGACAGGGTGTGGGGAGAGAGCCCAGCCCCATTACAGACTCCGTGGACTATAATCTGCAATAATATCAGCAGTAAAGCCTTGGAAAACTGCTTTGGAGTCTGTGTATTGATTGCGACCTTTGCTCCAGATTCAGCACAGAGAGCTTCCCTACAGATCCAGCCTGTCAGCTCTGCAGCATCAGGAGAAGAAGAGAATTGCAGTGTCTACCAAACGTGAGTGTGTGTCCTCCAACCCCTCTTCCACTATCTATAATCCCAATAGACTTTAACCTTTACTGCCCCGGGGGATACAGTTCCCCCCACTGGAACTATACCACCTCCGCTGCCCTCACATCACCCCCGGAGGTTCTGCAGCAGCGGCAGCCCCCATTTCTGGCCGCATCAAGTGGGTGGCGTCACCCGTGACAATCTCCCTTGTAAATAATCCCCCTTTTATTGTGAGGGCCCAGGGACACGGTCCGGACCAAGCCACCTGTGACATCCCCCAGTACCGTCCGGTCCGGCACCGAGTACCCTAGTCCCGCCTGGGGCTCCACAATAACACACACTGGACTGTGCTGGACTAAAGATTACCGCGGGGCCCGCATACCTAGTACTGTTCCCGTTGGGCCGAGGTAATAATGTGTCTTATATGTGAAACGTTTGAAGTAATGAGCCTCCCAGAAATGGGAAGAAAACCAAGAATGTTTGTTGTAAATAGTTACCTGTTGACGTTGATGATGAATATATATAAAAATGTTTTTTCGCTTCCCAGTAGACAGGTAATAATACTCGCGGACAAGTATATTCAATCAAGGAGGTATGTGGCGCCCTGCAAAGCAGGTGACACAGAGGGGTGCTGCACTCATAAAAGCGGTGCCGATATCCCAGCTGCAAGTAGATTACAGGATGATGGGTGGAACCCATACACAAGCACCTCCACACTAGATCACACAGTGGGAGGGAACCCGGGAGGGTATATAGTCACCTCCAGGGGAACTAGAGACAGTCTAGACAGAGTGTGAGTCCCAGGCAGGGAGCCTGAGGGAGGAAGGAGGGTTCCTCGGCTGAGGACCCAGGGAGAAGGAAAGCTTCACAGGCGCAGACAGCCAGCTTGGGGGAGAGAGGGACTTCAGGAGTCCAACCCCGGCAGCTTACCGGGTACTGGAGCCCGCACCTGTGGGATCCTTTTATTTAAATCATACGATAATAGTGACTCCCATAAATCATATATCTTACTTAAAGTGCACTTCTTAAAATGTAACTTTTAATAAATTATTTGTTAAAATAACAAATCAGTGCTATCCCACACCATGTGTCTATAAAAACCCACACTTCACACAGGGATGAAGAAAAGTCCCTACAATCTCCCTGTTCTTTGTCCTGCCTACCGACGGAGTTTTAAACACCTAATTTATACGGTGTCCATGTTCCACGGCGGCTCTCCCTAAGATGCAATAGCCTATCCTCAGGGCGCAGTCACATCACATATCCGAACTGTTCATTGGTTCTATCTGAACATGGGTCAAACCCCAATGTCCTTCCACCAATAACACTTTTTGGCAACTGGGGTATAAATATATTAGTATGGTCAAAGGTTATATAGTTATACTGCGTAATACCGATATAACAAAAATTAACACTCTCGGTGATCCTAAATACTATAGGCGCCTGATAACCTGAAGTGACGCGATTTCGACTCTGCTGCATCTTCAATCCTATGAACTCATTCCTAACACAGGTTTGCTGCCCCGGAGGTCCCAGTCCTGCCTGCGGAGGACTACAACATCTCAGCCGCAATACCATTGACCTCCGGAGGACTGTGGCGGCGCTGGAGACATCTCACCAGGTACTGCAGGTAGCGTTACGACAACTATAGACTTGTAAATAATCCCTTGTATATAATTCCCCTTTTCAAGATACGGGATCAGCCGCGGCCGCCATTCCCCGTGACACAGTTAACCCCTTCTGCCGCCTGATACCTGAGTACCCCATACCCTGAGGTGACACAATTACTCTCAGGGGCCCCCACTGCACTCATGGTTGAATTTCAAGTCTTGCATGTTGTATTCCATTCCATGGAAAGATACTTTTCTGCTGTGTTTTTCTTTTGTTTTAGTAAAGTTCGTAGCCTTATCATCATACTCCTCATACGTGATCCCCATCCTCCGCTCTCATGAATACTGATGGCACATTAGCTTTTTTATGCTGGCAATTGTCAATTCAGCAAAAGCTTCAGTAGCTCCTTACCAGCTGCTGATTAAACACAGAGATTAAAGCTCTCCGAGAGTTTCTGTGAGTTCAGCTGGAAAAGATTATTACTGGATTATTATTTGCAGCACTCGGCCATAGGTGCAAAAGGTTGAGAGGGAAACATTACTTTCATACCTTCTTTTTTTTTAAAGTTAAAGTAAAAACAGATCAGTTCTTGTATTTCAGAACTTCTGATTTTAAGAGAGAACGCCTATATAATAAGGCATACCCAATTTACAAATAACGGGTATTCAGCAAGGATAATGCAAAAATAGAAAAATATATAAGTTTTTACTGAACCAGAAATATAAAACCATATAGTATATAAAAAGTGATACAAGGGCAGAAGAGGGAAACAGACATAAACATTATATGCTTAAGGGCCCTTTCACATCAGCGTTTTTCGTAATTCGCGGCAGATGCGGTGAAAAAACCGCATCTGCCGCGTTGGCCGCATAACCGTTCCACTTGCGGCGCGGTTGCGGTTTTTTCTATGCAAAGTATAGGCGTACTTGCGCAGATGCGGCAAGTGCGGTTTTGCACTTGCGGCAGATGCGGCCGCGAAAAAAACCGCAGTAAGCCGCGGTTTTTTTCGCGGCCGCATCTGCCGCAAGTGCAAAACCGCACTTGCCGCATCTGCCGCAAGTACGCCTATACTTTGCATAGAAAAAACCGCAACCGCGCCGCAAGTGGAACGGTTATGCGGCAAACGCGGCAGATGCGGTTTTTTCACCGCATCTGCCGCGAATTACGAAAAACGCTGATGTGAAAGCACCCTAACAGGAAAAATACATGAATAAATTCTATAGAAGGATATATGCAGTTAATTTATACAAATGAGTAGAGGCCCACACGGCAGCCAGTGGGGGGTATAAATGGATATACATATCTATACGCTGTAACCAATGCCATTGGTATGTTTTGGAAATAACAAGGTTGCAAAGTTCTTGAGAGAACTCACTGATTTTACTCATCATGAGATGTTTCTTGTGTGGTACCTTGGTAATGAGACACCTTTTTTATAGGCCATCAGTTGAACCAGCCGATATTATTTTTCATGATTAATTACTAGTAGATTTGAGCTGGTGTCATGACTTTCCATGGCTTTCTGCACCTCTTGTATTCATGTGTTCAATACTTTTTCCTTGTGTTATTTCTCGTTATTACACATCATTACATTTATGGTTATCTATGATTTGATTTCTTTGCTGTGTGGATTGGCTGGGTTGTTACCTACACCTGGGTGAGAAATTCAATATCATCTTAAGAAAGATTTTTGCTTATAAATTGGTGACGAGTGTAATATTTACTTCATTTGCTGTATGCTCATCTATACAAATACCCACAATCCTATTTTGTGCTCATGGTATATATGCACACACACACACTCACACACACACACACATATATCAATATATATCAATAAGTCTGAACCTTGTAATCCCTAAAGAACCCATAACCCTAGAAATGGTGTGATTTTGTTGATTGTCAGATAGTCTTAATTTAGGGGACCCATCAGCCCCAAATCCGGTGGGAGGTGATAGCGTGCGTGAAGCGGGATGCGTGATCTGAGTCGGGGTGTGATTGATGCTCCCTTTCAGCATAGGACAGAGGTCGAGTGCTGGATTGAGTGAGAGGAGATAGATTAACCCTTGCAGGCGCAACCCCAAGTCACGTGCTGAGAAGTGGGTACGTGACAAATTATTTTCAGTAGCCATTAAAAGGTATCAACCGCTGAGGACGCTCAGATTCCAATATTTTTCTATATAGATATATAGATAGATAGATTTACATTAAGTCTAAGCCACAATCATAAAATATATAAAAGTAAAAGGCATATCAGCAACTTCTGCAATTAAAGAGATTTTCCAGGACTTTTTTATTTTACAATGTGCATAAGCACTAACAGTCAGGTAATTGCTAACTACCTACCTGTTGTGTCAGGTGCTGATCTCTGCTGGCACAGAGCAGTTACAGAACGCTCCTAATAGTGATTCAGATGCTTCCACTGATATCACGTCGACAGAATGGCGGCTTCTCTTCTGCCTAGCTCAGTGTACAGGGTGTGACTGCTGACTAATGCTGAATGACAGCCGGCTTTATGATGCCTAACTGCGAGAACCTGGCGGTCAAGACCCATTGACAGAGCAGCCCAGAAGAAGAAGAGCTGCTCTGCTGACATGGAGCAGCTGAACCGCCAGCAGGAGCGTTCAGTGACAACACTGAGCCAGTGCATGGTACAATAGGTAGGTAGTTGCCTCCATTAGCAACTACCTGCTTTTTAGTTTTTAGACACAGTAAAAAAAAAAAGCCATGGATAACCTCTTTACGAACATGTGTGAAGCAATGATTAAGTAATCAGAAAATATGGCAAAATTTAAAGGAAATTAATAGATCAAAAAGCTTTACAAATAAATCATAAATAATAAAAGAAAATTACAATTGAAGAGAGATACAATGAAAAAGCTAGCAACCAAAAAGTAAAGGCGTCTGAACACACCATTAGTGTTTAATATGCAGAAAAAGGCAATTCCAATTGTTGGTGGGCGATCAGCAATCAGCTTAAGTAATGTGTGCAATTACTGGACACGTTATTACTTTTTTAGTTATACATAGATATAATAAAGGTTTTTTAGTTCAGCTCAGCCTCTGCAATCAGCAGTATACACAAAAAGCTGGTAGGCGCGCCGGAGTAATGCGGGACACTAGGTCCTGATGAATAATCCTGAACGAGTATTGTCGTTAGTCCGGCACTCTTAGAAAATCTATAAAATACAAATCATAAACATGTTTAAGCCCTGCAGTGTTAAATGCTTATTGCTCCTGTGCTTAGACTGGTTTCACACTGCCGGTTTTTGGAATCTGGGTATGCAGGCTTTTCCTACATATTTCTGATTTGCCCATAATGATGAAACTGGATGCTCCCGCACCCCTTGCGGGAGCATCCGGTTGTATATTTGACAAGGATACGGTGGGTGGTTCTATGCACGCATATTCCATAGAGCACGGATCCACCGGGATCTGGAGTCCGGATGAATTTGTGTCTCATAGACCCCCGTTCAGATTTTACCCGTCGTGCCCTGGATCTGGGTGGATCTGGGAGTTCACAGTTTTTTTCAAATAGACCAAAATTGCAACAAGATGCAGATTTTGTCTCCATGAAAAATCTGTGAACACCTGGATCAGCTTCTCCTCCTATGGTGCATTCTGCAGAGACGCCAGAAGAGTGAGGAGACCTGGTGATGCCGGTGTGACCCCTGGAGTGTCACAGAGCCTTCCAATATCATGTCCACTCTCTGTCTAAAACTCAACCTTTCCAAAACTGAACTTCTTCTGTTTTCTGCCCTCCACTAACCTCCCTAAATCTGATATCTTTCTTTCAGTGTGAGGCACCATGATAACACCTGAACAAGAGGCTCACTGTTTGGAAGTTATAGTTGACACTGATCTTTCCTTCACCCCCTACATACAATCTCTCACCCTCTCTTGCCGCCTGCGCATGAAAAACATCTCTAGACTCTGCCATTTTCTTAACATGGAAACAACAAAAACCCTCCCCAAGGCCCTGATCTATTCCCGCCTTGATTATTGTAATTCTCTATTAATTGACCTCCCCTCACTAGACTCTCTCCAGTCCATCCTTAATGCAGCAGCCAGGTCATCTATCAGGCTAATTGTTATCGAGACGCTTCGGCTCTGTGCACTATAGGATGTAATTCAAATTGCAGCTCTGTCCCTAGTTACCCGCTGTGTGCATTGGATACCAGCCTGTAAGCGGAGAAGGCTGGTAACCAGGGTATACATCGGGTAACTAGGTGCCGTGTGCTGCCTAGATTCTCGCTGTTTACTATAGTTACCAGCCTGCTCCCGCTTACCACAGCCTGGCAGTAGGAGCTAGACATCGTGGAAAGAATATTTTATTCTTTTCCACAATGTCGCTGGTCCACTGGTCGCTGGTGATTCTGCCTGTGTGACAGCTCACCAGTGATCAGTTCACAATGTGGCAGCGATCAACATTGTTGGTTGGACCACTGCCACATCGCAGCGTGTAACGGGGCCTTTAGGCTGGTTTCACACTGCAGTTTTTCCCTGATCAGGGTTCGTTTTGTGAGCCAAAACCAGGAGTGAAACCTGCATAGAAAAACTATAATTGAAAGATTGACACCTGTTCTGAGTTTTGGAGGTAATCCTGGTTTGGCACACAAAACCTGATGAACCTGTGGCACCCATGCGGACTGGTAGCCACAGAAAAGAGCAGCAGCCATTCACCTCAAACCAAAAGCACCCAACTCATCCCCGAATCCCTATACCTAGAACTTTATGCCAGGCAAGGGAGAGGTGGGGAGGAGCTGAGTGGTGGGTGGAGCTTAGGAGACATCTGGGAGAGAGGGAGGAGCTAGAGTAGTTTACCTCGGAGTGAGAGTGACAGTTAGTAAGAACGGAGTTGGGGCAGAGGACGAGAGAGACGTACAGAGAGAGACAGTAACAACAAAGGAAAAACACCGGGACCCGGCGGCCAGTGTCATCTTATGGCTGACCGGGTCCGAGACTACTGACCATGTGTAGTGGAGAAATAGTCCAACGTGAAAGACCGGCTTTACGGAGACACCGAGGGACTGGGTTGATGGACAGGATACCGGCCCGTAAAAGTGGTTGGCAGCTTCAAGCCCCGGCCACAGATTAACCGGTGTGGTGAAGGGTCTCTATGCCCGGAACCAAACAGACCATCACACAAAGGAAAAGCCTCATATAGGATTTGGGAGTCAGTGACAAGACCCCCTGAAAAGTCCACGACTGCCGGCCCTGAGGTAGTGAGTAGTCCAGAGGAGAAAGACCCGGAAAGGCTTAAGAAAGGGGGTGCTTTGGTGAACCAGACCAGCTGCTGACAGGCTACCGGTACGCTCACTGCAGGAACACCGTGGACTGTGTAAAATATGAGCAAGCAGTGAGTAAAGTACCCGGTTGAACTTGAAACATGTGTGAGAGTATTTATTGAACGTCCATGGCTACAGAAATTAGCAACTAAGGAGTTGAAAAGCTGAGACAAAAGGAAGACAGCTGTCAGACGTAAGTTGCACCCCCACCATTACCTCACAACCACTTCACCAAAAACTATTAACATGGCCAAGGGGATAACCACCCTGCCTGTGGAGGGCTCATCACCTAGCTGCATCCCATCATCATCCCTTGGAGCTGAGACAAGCAGCGGGTCACATCTGGCCACATACCACAGGTGGCATCATGACAAACTTTAATTTTATTTTTTCTTCCCTTTTTATATTTTTCCCCTTTTTAATTGCAGTTCCTCCAGGGCCATGGAATCGGTCCACGGCCATTACCATGACATCCCCCCAGTGACAAGACAGCAGGGACCGGTCCCGAGTAATCCACGGCTCTGAGGGCGATGCAAATCCTGTTCAGGAAAAACTGCAGTGTGAAGCCAGCCTTAAGCCGCTTCACACCACAGTTTTGGAGCTGTCAGGCTGTGTCCGGTGTTTTGCAGGAAGCACCGGACACAGCCTGACAGCTCCGGACAAACAGAACCGGTGGGCAAATATGCTCTCCGATCCTGTTTTCTGCCGGATTCAGGACTGTGCGGCCACTGCCGCTTTCTAGGTCCTGTCCTGAAATTTCAAGCCGCGGGGCTGAAATCTCAGCGGGGAGCTCTCCAGGTGCTGAAGTTCAGCACCCGGCGTCCGGCAACCAGATCCAATTTCTGTCTATCCGTGCGATCTGGCGCCCATAGACTCCCATGTTAATGGGCGCCAGATCGCAACGGATTTGGGAGCATCCGGGAGGATCCAGTTTTGATTAACTTTTTCCCCCGGACACAAAAATGCTGCAAGCTCCGATTTTGTGTCCGGGGCAAAAATCAAATGCAGCCTGATGCTGCCAGAGAAAGACAAAACTGGATGGCAAATCACTGCCATCCGACACCATAGTGCTGCATTATGTTTCACAGTCATCTGCATGAGACCTAAATCTAGTGATAAGCTACTGCAAGAGGCTGTTTGCTGCCATCATCTGTACAAAAGAGTATAGTCACGTGCATAGCGATCACAGTTGCAAAGGATGTGTCAGGGATGAGGCCCATTTGGAAAGGGGCCCAACGATGTCAGCACCTATTTCAGCTGGATGTGTGTCCAAGGACGCACATTCAGCTAATATGTATTGCGGTGCAGAGACCTACCGACTCCTTGCACTGCAATATATGCCGTCGGTCAATCAGAGGCAGGCAACTGGCAAAGTAGTCCCCACCACAGGTGCCGCATGACAGTGATGTAATGTACAATACAGGGAGAGCCACAGTCAACTGCCAGCTATAGAAGAGGACACTGTATATTGTGGGAGCGGAGGACGGTAAGAAGAATCTTTTTTTTAATGTATTGGAGAAAAACAGTTAACATTATTATAAACATTATTACTGGAAAAGGCCCAGGCAGACTTTATACCAGGAAGAGGCCCGAGGATGGGGAACACTCAGTGCCCTCGCAGGGGCAGCTAGTATGCTAATTGCTTTAAATTAATTTGTTGTTTTTTGATCAAGGCTGTGTGGACAGCACTTCATTAAGTCGTCTTCTCTCTTGGAATTTGTCAAAATCATTATATGTGGGGGGTGTGGGACACATATATGCCTTTATAGGATCTAGAACGCTTCAAGTACCTGACTCACCGTAGCCGGGGGTACACGTAGCGGGCGTTGTTTCTCCTCCAGTCACGGAACCGCGCCTGCAGTGGTGTAGGCCCGGTGGTCCAGATCAATAGGGGAATGGCGGAACAGTGGGGGGTGATTTGTCTTCGTGACGCCACCTGCGGGTGTTCTGGTAACTTCACCAGCGCTGTTCGGGTCTCCGGGGGATGGTACACAGCGAGATGGAACGCTCCCCACAGGATGAGCGGGAATCCCCGGAGCCGGGAGCTGCGCAAGATGTGGTGAGGCAGCTACGGATGCTGCGTGCTGAATCCTGGAGTAATGCACAACCACACAAAGTCTCTTTTAGGTACCTTTACTGGTTGGTAGTCAGGTACACTCGGACCGGGATAGTGAAGTTGGCACTTATGGAGTTTCACAGCAAGCAGTGTTAGGCTTCCTTTCTCTACTTCTGGTGCTAAGGTCGGGTGGATGTGGAATCCAGCCGGACCGGGCAGTTTGTTCAATGATGGAACTTGCTTCACCTGGTTAGCAGCACTGAGGGCACTGTAAAAGGGTCTGAGCAGGATCAGTACTCTTCCCTGGGCTCTCGTAGATGGGTGCATCAGGTGGAACAGGTGGCTAAACCTCCTGTTGATGGTGCTGGTTCTCTGTGGTGGCTGGGTAGCTCTCACAGCTTCGGTTCCAGTAACCGGATGATTTGGAAAGAGTCAGATTAACTCTGTTTTCCTGAGAGGTGATCTCCTTCTTCCTATTATCCCAATTGCAGGGATCTCCACTCGCTAACAGGCTAGCAGGGCCTAGTGTGTTCCTCATAGGGTGGAGGTTTCACACAGGCTGGCAGCTCTTGTAGCGTCTACCACACTCTGAAGTTTCTCCCTCCAAGACTCTATTTATAGGGGGAACTGGCTCAAGTGGCCAGTGGTAGCTCCCCCAAGAGGCTCGGGGTGAAACCAGGTGTTCTAAGTGTTGTTTGTGTTGTTTGTGGGTTTTGCTGTGCTGTTACTTACTCCATTTGTACCTAAGGAATTCTGTGGTGCCCAACAGGTGCCAGGGTGCCACATTCCCCCTTAGTTAACCTCAGTTCTCCCGGCTGAGCAAAAGTTCTTTTTACAACTTAACACTAAGTATTTTATAACATTCAATTTACATAGTCTTAAAGAAAACACAAAAATCACTGAAAAGGAATTGAAAAATGTGAAAAAAGGTGAAAAGCAGTCCGTACGGCACTAGTCCATCTGCCGCAGGCTGGAAAAAGGTAAAGTTAGTGGTCACACAAGTCCTGTGACAATTGTCCAAAGTTTTTGAAAAGGGAAAAAGGTGAAGTCCAGGGATACACGGCAAACTTTATACATTCCCTACGGGTGTCTCTGCTTGGGAGGCCGGTACTAACCTTCTATACCTTACCAGGCGCTTTCTGTCCCCAACTTAGTATACTTGGGACATAGCCCAGTTCCTCCACCCTTCTGTACACTACTTTTTACAGGTTTTTGAAAACTGGTTAATATTTACAACACTTACAGGTTACGTTTTTCCACTACATTTTAAACCCATTCTCCAAGTTTTTGTGGGGGTTGGCCTAATGTACTACGTGTGGATCTGCGTAGTGTTGGTGTTTCCAAAGCTGTTTGTGTAGTGTACGAAGTGGTTGGTACTTCTCTATGTCTGCTTTGTGTAAGACCATAGTAAGTGCGGAGTCTATCAACTGGACTGACCTCTGTAGGTAGTTGATTAGGAATGGCTTCTCTTACTGTGGGACTAGCAGGCTGACCGATTACAGGAATCTCAGGTTCCATGATAACAGGCTGCAATTCTTGCACTTGAACTTCTTCTTGTTGGACTGGTTGGATTGGATTTGGTTTTGGCTGATCTTCAACAGGTTGGTAGAAATGCATAACTGGAATAAGGAATGCTTCACCTATTTGTGGCCAATCAGCTGGTAAGTATCCAATTTCTGTAAGGACTAGATTTTCTTTTGTTTCTTCATCTTGAGTTACAGTAGGGTAACTGGTTGCTTGTGGAATTAACTGTGGCGGACATTTCTTTAAATGATCCCTTGAGACAGTCGCAATAGTATTCCCATTGTCTTTGCTAATAACATAAGTTTTAGAGTTGTTAAAGTGTGACGGCATAACGGTGTAGGGTATGGATTCCCAACTGTTATCCAATTTGTTGGTTTTTCGCTTTCTTTTCAGCACTACATCACCTATAGCTAGTGGTTCAGCTGAGGCGTGCTTGTTAAAGTCTTTTTCTTGTTTGGTCCTACTGATTTCAAGGTTCCTTTCAACACTCTCCTGTACCTTCCTGTACTTCTCTTGGCGTTGGCTGACCCAGTCTTCATCAGAAGATTCTTCTGTGGGTTCAACGGTTCCCATCTGCAAATCAATAGTGCAGTTTACCTGGTCTTGCTCTCATCAAGTAGGCAGGTGTATAATTTGTCGAACTGACGGGTATGTGGTTGTAGATGTCCACGAGATCTGGAAGTTTCTCTGGCCATTGATTTCTCTCTTCAACTGGTAAGGTCTTGAGCATATCAATGACTATGTGGTTCATCTTCTCACATAAACCGTTCGTTTGAGGATGATAAGGTGTTGTGCGGATTTTCTTACACCCATACAGCCCTAAGAATTCTTGGAACAGAGCTGATTCGAAGGCTGGCCCTTGGTCAGTTAAGACCTGGTCCAGATACCCATGGGGGCGACAGAAGTAACTCTGGAATGCTTTTGCTGCTACCTCAGCAGTTAAATCCTTAACTGGAACGACTACCAGGAATCTTGAGTAGTGATCGACGATGGTGAGAGCGTAGGTGTACCCGGTTCGACTTGGGGTAAGCTTCACATGGTCGAGAGCAACTATTTCAAGAGGTTTGGTGGTAACAATTGGTTGCAACGGAGCTTTCTGAGTTAAGTGGTCTTTTCTTCGAAGGTGACATGGTCCACAGTTTTTACACCATTTGTCAATGGAGCCTCGCATCCCGACCCAGTAGAACCGATCCTTCAGGAGTCTCTCCAGCTTCTTCCATCCAAAGTGTCCGGCATCATCATGGTATGCTTCAAGGATCATTTGGACTTCGGTCTTGGGAACTACGATCTGCCAGATGAGTTCATGGGTTCTTGGATTGAGGTATCTTCTGCATAGTTTACCTTGGTAGACGAACAACCTCCCTTTCTCCTTCCACAGGCGTTTAGCATTTGGTGAGGCATCAGAGTCCATGTTGGCGTGTTCTTGAGTGATCAGATCCCTTACCAGGCTGACATCTGGGTCGTTGGCTTGAGCCTCCTTCCAGTCATGGTGAGGTAACGGGTTCACGGTCCTCTCTACACGTGTCTGGTTTCTCTGATGACATGTTGCTGTACCGGAACGGTGGAAAGCAGGTAGTTCAATCTCTTCCAGGTCGTCTATGTCTTCTCCCTCTTCAGGAAGGTGGGGCATTCGGGACAGGGCATCAGCATTGCCGTTCTTGTGACCTGCCCGGTACTTTACAGTGAAGTCGTAGTTAGCGAGTCTTGCTACCCAACGCTGTTCTAGGGCTCCCAGCTTTGCAGTCTCTAAGTGTGTTAGAGGGTTGTTGTCTGTGAAAGCTGTGAACAGGGCGGAGGCCAGGTAATGTTTGAAACGCTCTGTGATCGCCCAGACCAGGGCCAGGAATTCCAGCTTGAAGGAGCTGTAGTTTTCCGGGTTCCTTTCTGTGGGACGGAGCTTTCTGCTGGCATAGGCTATCACCTTCTCCTTGCCCTGCTGGCGTTGAGATAGGACTGCTCCTAAACCTTCATTGCTTGCGTCAGTGTACAACAGAAACGGTAGATTGTAGTCAGGGTAGGCCAGGATTTCTTCTCCAGTTAAAGCATCTTTTAACGTTTGGAAGGACTTGTCCTGCTCTGGGCCCCAGTGGAACGGGGGTCCCCTGATCTTGCCGTTTTTGGATTGGCCCACTAAGAGATCTTGCATGGGGGCAGCTATCTTGGTATAGCCTTTGATGAATCGTCGGTAGTACCCGACCAGTCCTAGAAATTGACGTACCTCCTTGTGGTTGATGGGTGCTGGCCAGTCCTTGATGACGGTGACCTTATCCGGATCCGGTGCTACGCCTTCGGCGCTGACCACATGTCCTAGGTATTGGACCTTGGGTTTCAGCAGGTGGCACTTGGACGGTTTCAGTTTCATCCTGTACTTGGACAGTGACTCGAACACTTCACTCAGGTGTTGGAGGTGATCTTCATAGGTCTGAGAGTAGACAATGACATCATCAAGGTATAACAAGACAGTCTCAAAGTTCTTGTGGCCCAAACAACACTCCATAAGTCTCTGAAATGTGCCTGGGGCATTGCACAAACCGAAGGGCATACTGTTGAACTCGCACAATCCCATGGGAGTCGTGAAGGCTGTCTTCTCACGATCCTCCTCTGCAACAGCAACCTGCCAGTACCCACTAGTAAGATCTAATGTGGAGAAGTAATTGGCAGATTTGAGTGCAGCTAGTGACTCCTCTATGCGTGGTAACGGGTATGCATCCTTGTGTGTGACTTTGTTGATTTGCCTATAGTCTACGCACATCCTCATACTACCATCTTTCTTTTTAACCAGGACTAGTGGTGTGGCCCAGGGACTACAGCTATCCCTAATGACTCCTGCATTCTTCATGTCCTGAAGCATCTCTTTTGCTTTCTGGTAGTGAGTAGGTGGTATAGGCCTGTACCTTTCTTTGATAGGTGCATGGTTGTTTGTGGGGATATGATGTTGTACCCCTTTAATCCTCCCAAAGTCAAGCGAGTGTTTGCTGAACACTTGCTCATACTCCCGAACCACCCGGTATACTCCATTTTTCTGGTGAGAGGGTGTATTGTCAGTTCCTACACTGAGGTCTTGACACCATTTCTCTAACTGATCTTTGGAGTGAGGGGGTTCATCAGTGACTATTTGGTTTGAGGATTTTACATCAATCACAGCAACATCTTTTACTTGGTACAATTTTGCAACAGTTGCATATCTAGGCAGTCTGACTTCGTCATCACCATAATTTAATATGCGTACGGGGACTCTCCCCTTTCTTACGTCGACTAACCCTCTGGCTGTCAAGAGCGTAGGACTACTATCAGACATTACAGGTTCTACTACAGCTTGGTAGTCCTGCCCTCTGAGGCCTATGGCTGCTCGACACCAGATCATCATTTCACTTCTTGGTGGTACCACAATTGGAATGGGATCTGTGACTCTTACTCTGCCAATCTCACCATTTGACAATGTTACCTGTTGTTGATACACCAGAGCTCTGATCTGCTTTTGGATAGCCCTCTTTTCTCTGGGTTTACCGGCTTCAGCACTCTGTTGGAGTAAAAACACTTCATCGAGGCATTTGATCATGACATTGGTACCCAATATGACATATGGATCCTTGTGGTTAGGCTTATCCTGGACCACTAAGATACCCTGGTTTTCAACTGCACCCTCCCCACCTTTACTGTAGCTTCCCACTGTCCCTCTATGGTAACCGGAATACCATTAGTGGCTTCAAGGTTCATCTCAGGGTTAGGGGGTTCTAGCTTAACATCTGGCCAGAACTGCTTGTAAAGGGTACTGGGGATGGATGTCACCTGGGATCCAGTGTCTATCAAGGCGGAGATAGCGATGCCATCGATGACGATTGGTAAGTACGGACAGTCTCCCACATACTTGTGTTCCCAGCTGGACGTAGGGCCTGGACAGTCTACTCCTGGGGTTGGCCCTTCTCGCCCAGGGGTCGCTCGTTTAAAGGACGGGATTGCAGATTGCGTCCTCCTAAGTCGTTCTGCTGACTGTTGCGGCGTCTGTCAGGACTGCGGCGGTCTGCAGGTTTTCCTCGCGACGGCTGTGTCTTTCTCCTCATCCAGGGGACGTCATCCGGGCTGTCGGCGAGTTGAATCTTGTCCGATGGCCTTGCATCTGTCTTGGGTTTTCTCCCAGCTTGTAGCTTGGCCACGTCTTTCATCAGCTGCTCGACATTAGCACACAGTTGATCAAACTGGTCAGGTGTTACAGTCTGTGCGCTGGACTGAATCGCAGGGATTGGAGATGCTGCTGCCGGCACGGAAGGGGTGTCAGTGTACTGCTGCTGCGGTGAAGCGGGATCAGGTACTTCAGCGAGTCGTTGTCCCCAAACTGTTAAGTCTCTCAAAGTGTCAAACTCTGCGCCTGGGTTTTGTATGGACCACCAGCTTGCTTGCTTCCTATCCTCAGATAGTTTAAGGCCCACAATAAATTGTCCAATTAACGCTTTGCTCTCATCTCGAGCACTATCAGGATCAACTTGTTTTAACAGTCTGTATGCTTCTTGCAAGCGCAGTGAATAATCAAGGACACTTTCTTGTGCCCCTTGGTTACAACGATAGAATGACAGTCTTAATCCAGCTTCGGTATGGCACTCAAAGACCCGAGTTAATCTAGCGAATATCTGCTCCACAGATTCCTGAACTTCTACAGGCCAGCTGCGGCTCTGCAGTTCGGCTGCACCGGTTAACTGTCCCATAATAACTGAAGCTCTTTGCTTACCGGTCATCGGGTACATGTCCAGGGCTTGGCATATCTTCCTCTGGAAGTTCTCCAAGGTGCTGGGTACACCGCTGTACTTGGGTAACCAGGTCGCACTAGGAACGTAGGGTAGAGACATCGGCATAATCGGAGCGGGTTGTGGTAGCATACCGCCGACTTGTTGCTGTCCATCAAAAGGTATATTTTGAGGTACCGCTTGGTCTAGCGGGGGCACCGCGTGATCAGGAGCCGGGTTACTCATGGTCGCTCCCCTTAGTTAAGCGTAGCCTTTCCCTCGGTTGCAAACGGAAGTGTCGGCCTCGCGGTGAGGAGTGAGGCACCACGGGAGTTTCCGGTTCCTGCTGCGTACAGGGGAAGTCATCAGAGCGTGGGGGCGGGGCCAATCTTCGCGCCCTCTGCACAGTCACGCCCCTTCTTTTCCCGCCTTTTCGCGCAGCAATGGCGGAGCAAATGTACAGTTCGATATTTACAGTCAATAAATAGCACACAATACCCGTGATAACGGGCCTGCTCGTATCCTGTTCGTGACGCCAAATTCTGACTCACCGTAGCCGGGGGTACATGTAGCGGGCGTTGTTTCTCCTCCAGTCACGGAACCGCGCCTGCGGTGGTGTAGGCCCGGTGGTCCAGATCAATAGGGGAATGGCGGAACAGTGGGGGGTGATTTGACTTCGTGACGCCACCTGCGGGTGTTCTGGTAACTTCACCAGCGCTGTTCGGGTCTCCGGGGGATGGTACACAGCGAGATGGAACGCTCCCCACAGGATGAGCGGGAATCCCCGGAGCCGGGAGCTGCGCAAGATGTGGTGAGGCAGCTGCGGATGCTGCGTGCTGAATCCTGGAGTAATGCACAACCACACAAAGTCTCTTTTAGGTACCTTTACTGGTTGGTAGTCAGGTACACTCGGACCGGGATAGTGAAGTTGGCACTTATGGAGTTTCACAGCAAGCAGTGTTAGGCTTCCTTTCTCTACTTCTGGTGCTAAGGTCGGGTGGATGTGGAATCCAGCCGGACCGGGCAGTTTGTTCAATGATGGAACTTGCTTCACCTGGTTATCAGCACTGAGGGCACTGTAAAAGGGTTTGAGCAGGATCAGTACTCTTCCCTGGGCTCTTGTAGATGGGTGCATCAGGTGGAACAGGTGGCTAAACCTCCTGTTGATGGTGCTGGTTCTCTGTGGTGGCTGGGTAGCTCTCACAGCTTCGGTTCCAGTAACCGGATGATTTGGAAAGAGTCAGATTAACTCTGTTTTCCTGAGAGGTGATCTCCTTCTTCCTATTATCCCAATTGCAGGGATCTCCACTCGCTAACAGGCTAGCAGGGCCTAGTGTGTTCCTCATAGGGTGGAGGTTTCACACAGGCTGGCAGCTCTTGTAGCGTCTACCACACTCTGAAGTTTCTCCCTCCAAGACTCTATTTATAGGGGGAACTGGTTAGAAGTCACCAGTGTTAGCTCCCCCTAGAGGCTCGGGGTGAAACCAGGTGTTCTAAGTGTTGATTGTGTTTGTGGGTTTTGCTTTGCTGTTACTTACTCCATTTGTACCTAAGGAATTCTGTGGTGCCCAACAGGTGCCAGGGTGCCACATACCCATACATCTGGCTAACATGCAGGTGGGGGCCAAGGTCCAAATTCTGCATTGAGGCTCACCGGACTCTACTTACACCACTGAGCACAGCTAACAGCAGGCATATAAACTGGGGAAAAGCCGAGGTTTGGAAGCCACTTACATGCAATCATCTTTTTTACAGGAACGAAGAGAAATTGCGTAATAAAGTTGTTTGAAAAATTTCATATTTTCCATGTTAGACAAAAATATAAAGTAAATTTGAAAGTTTAGCTACTCTTAAATTAGGTAAAATTGCACTATATGGATATTGCTAAGAGAATAATACCCATGTTCTGGATTGTATGAGAACTGAGACCTCTCCTTTGCTCCTTCCTATGCGGACAGTCCTGTATCTGTTATACTATTACCTCACCTTTGTGTCTTACAGGAAGTTTGTTTCACTGAATATTTGCACATTGTGTATAGTTGTACACGATGTTCATCTGGGATAAAATGCAATCTGATAGAAAGGCGGAAACGCTGTGTAATTACATGTGATTTGTGGATACAATGGCAGCATTTCACGCTCACATCCCCGGTGGAGGGAGAGACAATATGGCAGATTACACAAGTAATGCTACTTCCAAACACCTGATACCCTTCATTGTGGGGAGAATATTATCGGGACGGCAGGTGTAGAGCGAGGCATGGGCTGCATTATTGGTAATGGTGTATTCTAGAGAATAATAAACAGGCGAGCAATGATCTCATCTCATGTCATTTATTGAGTATCTAACACTGGAAAGCTAATGGCAATAACTCAGGATGTGGCCGCCATTATCTGACATTAGGAAACACAATTTATCAAAGCAACCTCATATGGTCAGCCGGATCACAGAGTGTGAGGGCTAATTTAGAGATGATCTTTGCTAATGAAGGCCCAAATTCTGACACAATAGAGAGCCCAGGATAGAGGGCTCTGAAGGCCAGCAGCAGGCAGCTACATCAATGGCTAGAATCACATGTGTGTGTTTCACGGCTAGAACCACGAATGTGTGTCTGTGACGAGCTGAGCGACGATGCCTGGTCTCCTGACTCACCCACTACAGTGCCATATGCATATATGAGGCTGCTGTGTTCGGGTCAGGAGACGTATGGCTGCTCCATCCACGGTGGTCTGTGCCCTGACCGTGACTTATGGATGTGTGAATCTAGCCTAATGCTGATATAGGACAGGTTGAAAGAACCTTTCAATGATCGGTTCGGGTCACTGAACTACCCATTATTGAGCAAACCCGTCAGGGAGCAAAGCTCTGGAGCAAGCATCACTGTGGTTGGGTTCAGTTGGTGCTTGGCCCATTGTGAGTCGTGTGCAGTGTTCGATCGGCTCACACTGGGCTTAAAAGCACAGTTTTTGGGGGTAATTTGTCCAAAATTAACAGCTGAACTGACAATCAGTGAATTCCACTGAGGTTCAGGACAAGTTTTGGGGTCACGAACGGTGCGCCAAAACGTTCAGCTGCACCACTGGAACCTGAACTTCAAAAGTTTCAAATATCTCTATGTAGGACCAGATATAACTGAATACTATCAAGCAAAACTGAGCAGGGGGGAATTTCATACATCCATTTCCATTTTTTTCATCTGTGAAAAACAAGCCTTATTTTTCTCTGGTCATTTGTTCTGTGTGCGTTTTACATCCATTATACATCCATTTTTTTCTCACCCTTCTTTAAAATCTGTAGTAAGTACGCAAAACTTTTTTTCACATTAGCAACTTAGGACAAAATGATGTAAAAAAACACCAGAAATGAAAAATCATCCATTTCTTTCTGGATGAAAAACAGATGATTTTACATGTCCATATCAGAACCCAACCTAATACACACTCGACCACAATCCCTAAAGTCCTGTCTGAATGTCTATTAATAGTAATTGCTCCCAGCTGTGTATCTACCCTAAAGTCATAGCAATTTACTCAACACATAAGCTTTACTCCTTGATAACAGCATGCTGCAGGACCTCATTTGCTTTTAGTTTGATCACAGCTCTTAGGGTACTTTCAGATTGTTTCCTAGCACCCGTTCAGTGGTTCCATCAGGGCTTATGGCAGGCCCCAGGGCCATGGGGTACTCAGAACTGGGCTATACTGTCTCTGGGGAGTCACAGAGGTCGAGACCTGGCTTCCGTGACCCTGGGTTCAGCTGAAAAGGGGAAGGTTTTTGGAAACAGAGTGGTTTAAAATGAAAGTTATTTGTGACGCCACCCGTGGTTTGTGGCTATAGGTGGCCACGGCTGCCGCTGAACTTCCTGGTTGATGGATGGGCAGCTTAGATGGAGTGGCTCCCCACGGGCAGAGAGGAACCCCGGAGAAGTAGATGTAGTAAAGGATTGGGGTGCAGGACAACGGGCATAAAGCAATAAGCAGACTCACTGTTTTGATGGTTATCCAGTCTTTACTAGAGCATCTGCATTCCGGGCAGTTGTCAACGGAGTCCTTGCTTGAGAGCAACTCTGGGTTCTCCTCACCTGGCCAGGTTGTTGGCCTCCTTATTGTGCTCTGTGTTTGGGCTCCTGCCACTGCATTAGCTAAATTGCCGGCCCTGTCTGTCCTGCGAGGTGCCGGTATGACAGGCAGCTCGAGTCTTTTCCTAACCTTCGTCTCAGGTAATGGCTCCTGAACTCTCTGCATTGCTTTGTCTCCGGGCACAATGTGGCTGGGGAACCTAGAATGCCCCACCTTCTGGTATTGACTGCCGGAACATTAGTCCCTGCACAGTCTCCGACTCCGGTGTCCATTCTCTGCGCTTTCCTATGGGGTGAGCACGGTGCCACTCAGCTCCCAAGGTGTTCCTTCGACTCTCCTCAGACCTTAGCCTTAGGCCTGGCACCGAGTCAGCAATCCTGGGACAAGCTTGAGCAGCCTCCAGTCAACCAGGATGCCATCCTCAGTCCTCTCAGAACGGAACTGCTGTACCTAGGATGAGCATAGCACAGCTCGATCCTCCAGGTACTCTTCACAGTACTCTCGGGAACTGAACTAACTGGCTCCACCCCAGACCAAAATTTAAAGGGGAGCTGACCCTGAACCCGGGTTTAGTCTCCTCCTTCTGGCCTGGAGGCAGAAGGCGTTGTGTGCAGGTTACCTGCCTGAGGAGAAGACCCTTCTGTTGCTCTCCAGCGTGACTCCTCCACCCGGGGGCAGTGATGACACTGTGGCACTAAGACTCTGGGGTGCCACACTTACATCCAAGCCCCCCACAAAATGGGATTTGGATGTATGAGCTGACGGGGCCATTGACTTTAATAGTGCAGACGGAGTCACCATGTGCTCTGTCGAACACTATTTTCCAAAGTATATGTTTACTGCAAACGGATACCCTGATGTAGGAGACTGTGTCTGGGTGTCCGCCTACAGTAAACGTATACTTTGGAAAATGGTGCATGAAAGAGCAGAAGGTGACTCCTTCTGCACCATTAAAGTCAATGGCCCCGTTGGCGCATAAGTCCAAATCCCGTTTCGTGGGGAAGGGGGCTTGGACGCAAACCCCAACGTTACGCATCATCATTCTCATTCTGAGTAAACAGAACTTGCGCTGCTGAGAATTATGGCCGAATATGCACACTGAGCAATCTATTACAGCTCTCTCAGTGCACATCGTTTACTTTGGTCTGCTTGTATAAACAGGCTATTAAATGGCCACCAATTGGTAAACAGTTATGGTGGGGTTACACGTCCCGATATCGCGGCGATATCGGAGGCAACGGCGCGGGAGCGCGCATTTTTTCAGCCCTTTTACCGATATCGCATCGGCGGTTTACACGCTGCGATATCGGGAAACAACGTCCCTCCAATGTGTACGCCCACCAACCCAGTAACGACCATTTAACATGGGAGTTAATGGGTAGCGTCGGCGTACAGATCGGAGTTGGGCTGTCACACGCTGCGATGCTGCTACAACGGCCATGCGATATCAGGGAGTTGAATAGCTCGGCTATTCAACCCCGATATCGTTTTGGCATCGTTCCAGCATCGCGTTGTACGCTCAAACCGTACAACGCGCAAACGATATCGGGTCCAACTCGCGACCCATGTGACTTTTTGTCGGAGTTGGGTCGGAGTTGGACGCCGATATCGCGGCGTGTAAACCCGCCATTAGGGCCACTTTACACACACCAACTTATCTGTGCAACTTCTGAGCAACTTACTGGTTGCAGTGAAATCATGGACACATTGCTCCATTTTGTGGCTGTATACAAATGGAACAATGTGTCCATGATTTCACTGCAACCAGTAAGTTGTTCAGAAGTTGGACAGATAAGTTGGTGTGTGTAAAGTGGCCATTACTCTTCGGCAATTATCGCCACCGATCTGTCCATATAAATGAGGTCTTAAAGTTTTTATAATTTAGACAATTCATCTTAGGCTGAAGTGACACTTGCGTGAGATGTGGGCGAACCTCACATCTTATTGCATCGCCCGACACGGCCGCCTGCTCTCCTGGCAGGAGCGTGCAACTGCAAAAAAATACAAGAAGCTGTCACACTCCTATCTGAAGAGTGGGCGGCCGTGCCGGGTGATGCGATGCAAGGCTCGCCCAAGTCTCACGCAAGTGGGACTTCTGCCTTAGGCTAGCGTCACACTTGGCATGCGTTTTTTTTGGTGCCTTAAAAATAAGCATGCGTTTCTGCATGCTTTTTACCTTTCTGTAGGGGTTTTATTAGGTGCTTTTTGGCACCCATGCGCAGTGGCGTAACTTAAGACCCGGGGCCCCGATGAGAGAGCTCCCTACGGGCCCCCAAGTATTGCAAATCTTTAATAATATTAGTCTTTTTCTATGGGCCAAAGGGACTTTTGGGGCCCCCCTAGGCTGCAGGGCCCGGGTGCGATCGCAACCCCTGCACCTATTGTAGTTACGCCCGTGCCCATGCGTTTTTCCGTGCGTTTTTGAATCAGCACCAAAAAATAGTGCATGCACCATTTTTTGGTGCTGTTTTAAAAACGCATGCGTTTTTTAACATGGGCCCCTATGGGAAACGCATGCGTTTTTGCATTGTACTAAATGGTACTAATGGTACCATGCGTTTTTGAAGGCAGCTCCTTAAGGGCAAAACCGCATTCCAAAAACGCATGGCACTTTAGGCATGCGTTTTTGCTATTGGGGCATGCGTTTTTTGCATGGGGGCCTATGGGTGCGTCTTTACATGCGTTTTTAGAAACGCAGGTCTCCAAAAACGCATGGAAAATCTGCAAGTGTGACCCTAGCCTTACAAAGAATATTCCAGTTTCCTAATAAATATTGGATGAAGGGTAACTAAAGTCTGCTTTTCCTAGTGTATTACCTCAAGACTTAATTATCTTTTATCACAGTGAATATTGCTCACCTATTGGTGTTGCTGGCATTAAATACTGGCATTAAAGGGAAGAACCACTACGTATACCGTCAACTATTCCCAGGCTGTAGAACATCCTCAAGAGAAGAAAAGAAAAGTAGTGCATCCGATAATCCTGATGAAGACCTTGTTTCGAGGTGAAAACAAGTTGGTCAATGTAGAGCATTAATTTTATCTTCCCAGTATGTACTATGCCATTTTGGGATTTGTACAAACGAAGAATTATCAGCTTGACTATGCTATAGGTTTCTGAATGCAGTGGTGGTCTGTTTCTAACTACGGACACTGTTAATAAATATTCATTCTTTCCATGTCAATATAGTTATCATTTTTATGTCTACAAGACCATTTTGTACCATTGGCAACTTTAACGATCAGACTACGGATTCATTATAGATGCGGCACTTCAAATCGGATCTGTTATCAGACTTCACAATACAAACTGCATACATTATAAAATAGATCTTAGACCAGATGAGACTGTTGAAAATCCATGATAGGATGGCTGTATAAACCCATATGAAAGTTCAACTCAACCTCTACTTAACATCTCTAGATCTTTGATTCACAGTTCCTCAGTGTTCCTCCTCTCTGTTGCTGCTGAGATCTTGCACTGCTAAGTACAACCTGCAGCTGTCAATCAGGTTGGATTGGTGGAGACTGAATACACTTGGACTCGTGAGCTCTCCCATTATATACAGAATTATTCATCCATTCTTATATGGATTTACAAATGAAATACACCAGCCTTATCAGGAATGATTTAATGTATGCAATATGTATTGTGAAGTCTAGTGGCAGACAAGTCTCTCCCTCAAATATTAGCCATGCAATATAATAATAGCTAGACTGTCATCATAAGCAGCATCTAAGTGACCTACTAATCAGTGCATGTGCCCATTAGTAGTGCCAATCAGAAATACTCCTGAACATAATTTCTCCTTAAGAGTCCCCCATCAAGAATATTGCTATACACAGAACCAGAAACTGAGGGTGATAACCATACTGTATCAGTGCCAGCCAAGGATGGCTCCCATGCACAAACAGGCCTTGCCAGAGAGTGTCTTCAATAAGAATTTATTCCTAAATTAGTAAATTATGCCCTATCCATCTGATTGCTGGGATCCCCAGTTATCCTGGATATGGTTTTCTGGAAACTGGGAACTGGGCTCTGGTATGTAAAGTTGAGTATAGCACTCCTCTATTTCCACTAGTCCTTAGACAATGAGTGTAGCGCAGCTCGAAATGCACAGCTTCTCTTCAATGAAAATAGGGCTATGTGGAACCCACATAGTGGAATTGTTTTTGCCTTCCCGATTGCTGTATATACAGTTATAGTGAGCGCTAATGGCTCTTCCTCCTCCTGACACGTGATCAGTGAGTACATAGAGAGCGTGGGAGTTGCTGGATCTTAGGAGACCCAGTCAGCTCTGTTGTGCATCCAGGAGGCTGTTTTTGCTTGCCTTGTAATTGGGGTTAACCCCTGTACAACATATGACATACACTTTGGTACAGGTTTGCATGCATCTTTTCCCTGCAAATGACAGGTGATATAATCGATCTGTCACAACAGGATTTAACACACGCTAGCAGGGGGCACGTCATTCCCTGCTCCCATTGGCATGCCGGGGACATAATCGTGGGACGCCGATTGGTTGTCATAAAAGTCAGGGGTCAGCTGATGATCCCCATGCCCAGTGGTATAACTTGAAGCTCATGGGCCCTGATGCAAAAGCTCCAACGGGGCTCCCATTTATTGCAAATCTTTAATAGTAATTCTACTTCTATAGGTCAAAGGGACTTTTTTAGGCCCCTAGGCTCCAGGGCCTGATCTCCAGACCTGAATCCAATCGAGGACATCTGGGGCATCATATCTTGTTCCATCCACCAATGTCACATTGCACCACAGACTGTCCAGAAGATGACTGATGCTTTAATCCAGGTCTGGGAGGAGATTCCTCAGGAGAACATCCGCCGCCTCATCAGGAGCATGCCCAGGGATTGTAGGGAGCTCATACAGGCACGTGGAGGCCACACACACTACTGAGCCTCATTTCCTTGTCTTGAGGCATTTTCACTGAAGTTGGATCAGCCTGTAAATTGTTTTACCACTTTGATTTTGAGTATCATTCCAAATCCAGACCTCAATGGGATATTGATTTTGATTTACATTGATCCTTTTTATGTTTTATTGTTCCACTATGTAAAGAATAAAGATTTGCATCTGGAATATTTCATTCATCAAGATCTAGCATGTTTACATGTTTGGTATGTCCGTAATCATACTGACCTGGAAATTCATTATGTCAGGTCATTTTCAACCGTACAATGAACACCATAAAAATTAAGGCCAAAAATCAAGTTTGGAATTGCATTTTATTTCTGCAATTTCACCACACTTGTATTTTTTTTAGTACGTTGTGTGTTAAAATGAATAGAGTCATTGAAAAGTACAAATGATCCTGCAAAAAGCAAGCTCTCGTACACCAATGTGGACGGAAACATTAAAAAGTTATTGGTCTTGGAAGAAGGGAAGGAAAAAGACGAAAGCACAAAAATGATGTTATACATTTTAGTACAGATTGTTGTTACAATCCCGAATACGTTTACATCGTTTTATGTTATTTGATTTTTTAGGACTTTCATGTTAGTTTATTTAATCCTGGTACTGTTTTATGTATTTTACATTTCCAATCCAATGCTTATGGTTTATAAAGTAAAACAACACTAGACGACTCCCTTAGAGAACACGGGGAAAAATCGTGCAGCGGTATTACAAGTCATAAATTTAAAAGGCTGTAGGTTTAATGCAGTGTAAAAATAATAATGCAGGCATAAGGAAAAACTGAAGGCTATAGAGCAGTATAATGTGCATGCTGTGTATTCCCAGCACTGCCAGAGTCTACGCACAAAAGCAAGTGATGACAGTGATGTTGATTTCCAACAGTCTAGACTGAGAAAAGCTCCAGCTGCTTATTCCCATCTCGTCAAACTCTGTCATATCGATACAATTCAGTCCCTTCTCCTCCGCTCACTATATCTAAAGCCAAGGCAGCAAACAGCTGTGCCGAAGAAATACAGAAGACGATTGCTAAACCCTATGATGCTCAAAGAACGAATCCAGGAGCCCCAAGAGATTACATTTACAGATGAGGTATTCAGGGATTGGAGATGGCTCCTGGGCAAAGAAAGAAAAAATATAACAGTGTTTTATAATACTGCCAAAAGGCCCCTATACATATTAAACTAATGGTGTGGGGCAACTGATGGTTGGGGCAGATGTCGATCGTGCATGTCTAATTTCGGACAGAAGATCACATTTTTCTTCGCAAATTAAAGAGGACCTGTCACCCCCCTGCTGCATGGAAATCTAAATGCAGCACTGAATGCAGCATGTCTTCTGCATTCAGGAAAGGGGTCCTCCATGTGTCTGTGTGCTGTGTACCCCGATATATAACCTTAGGAAAAACTCACTGTTAGTAGCCATGAGGGCAGTCCCTGGTGCAGGAGCCAGATCGATTGACAGGGTCCATTCCCTCCCCCTCTGCCTGTCTGTGCCGCCTCCTGCTGTGCTGTTCATGCTTTGTTCAGACAGCAGGGCAGGAATCTGGAGCTGACATCAGGACAAATGATTTGCATGCTGTGTGAGGCAGGATGAGTGACAGAGAGGAGGAGGGCAGAGCCAGCACAGCAGACGCTGCACTGAGAGGCAGGGGGAGGGAATGGCCCCCGTCAATCGAGCTGGCTCCTGCACCAGGGAATGCCCTCATGGCTTCTAACAGTGAGTTTTATTAAGGCTATATCTTGGGGTACACAGCAAACAGACACATGGGGGACCCCTACCCTGAATGCAGCAGACATGCTGCATTCAGTGCTGCATTTAGATTGCCATGCAGCAGGGGGGTGAGAGGTCCTCTTTAAGCTGACATCTCAGCTCATAGAGAGCAGAGCAGAGATCTGCAAAGATGGCAGTCAAGTTGACAGAACAATCGGCCAAAGCATTGTTCGGCTGCCAAACACTTAATGTGTATGGCCAGCTTACTTTAGCTTAGCTGCTATGGAAAACAAGGCTAGCCTTTGTGTATTAAAGGGTACTCTGGCGAAATAAAAAATTCTTCTACTGTCCCTGTCCTCATAAACTCTAAAGATGAGATGCACAGTGCAGTTCTATTATCCTCACAATACCAGTAATTCAGTGTGACGCAGGAGATGCTCTTTCTGCTCCCCACTCCCCTCTGGGACGTTAATCACATATGAGGCGGCCTGATCCCTGCTGTCAGTAATAGCCACCCCCCTGGTAATATCTGCTTGTGTTCAAGAGCAGGGGGCAGGAGAAGCAGAAAGCAGCTCCTGCTTCACAGTAAATTACAGGTATTGTAAGGATAATAGAATTGCATTGTGATCCCATCTTTATGAGAGCAGGGACAGCAGAAGATTTTTTATCTCCCTCAGAGTACCCTCATAACACATGTAAATATGATGCTTTTACCTGTTTTATGTGTGCGTTTTACATAATCTGTACAGCAGTATGTAGTAAGCAAGATGAATGATGGGAAATGCAGAAGTCATTTCTACAGCCTGAAAATTCCTGCTGGGCTGATAGGCCATGTGCAGATTCCATTAAACCTGAGGCTGGAGACCAGTTAGGTCTCATGAAGAGCTCCAATTGAAGGCTAGGAGCCTTAGTTGAAAGTCTATATTGAACCTTCATGGCCAAGAAGGCCTGTGTTCTTTCTGTAAAGTGGAAGGACGGGTCTCGTTACCCTCATGGCTGACTAGGCCTGAAGAAGGTGGATAGGCTAAATTATTATTTTTTTTATTTTATTTTGTTGCGCCTGTTGCTCCCCTATCTGCTGGATTGAGGACACTGGTCCAGTTTGAGAGTTCTGCATCCTCAGCAATGGACTGTTGGTGATGTTCTGGACTGTGTGCTACATTATGTTCCTGGGTCCTTAATCAAGAAGGATCAGATCCATTTGCACTTATGCACGGTAATTGACTTTAATTACCTTCTTTTCTGGGGCTCTTGACCAGATGCTGTGCTAGGGGTTGCTGTCATTGAATGTCACTAGTCCAAGAATTGATTGTTATTTATATTTTGTCATGGTGCATTTATGACTGGCAGGTCCTGGATTGCTGAGGGCAACATTAAAGAGGATGGGTGTAAAGGATTGAAACACTGTTCAGCACCCTTCTAAAGATATGGCATTATTAACATACGGTATGTGTTAAGGTGATGTTTTTTTTTTTTCTGGTTTACTGTTAATGACCAGCTCAGGTTAGAAGGTGTTAAGTGGTCTCAGGGTGCTAGTTCCTGGTTGTGAGGCAGCTGATGAATGCCTGTTGAAGACTTAACAAGTATTGTTGAGTAGAAGACCACACGTTAGGGAGTGTATTAGCAACAGAAGACCTAATGGTACCTTTACACGCCGCTACCGAAAGGTAGAAAACGGCAGGTATCGGAGACAATTGTACCTTTTACCTTCAAAACAACGTGAAGTGGCGGCGTGTAATTCAGGTTGTACCTTCCTGTGTCTTTGGATACCTGTCTTTCAGCCGTGCTGAAAAACAAGCAGGTATAATCCCTATGGTAGCGGCGTGTAATCGGGGCACAGGTACGGTATTTGGTTCCCTGGGGTGTGCCACAGCGTCATGTATACCACGCCCCATCAGCTATCATTGGTGGGGGCTACTGTGTTCCCATTGGCTGTCCCTGCACAGGGCGGCATAATTAATGATCTGACCAGTTACACGCACACATTTGCTATAGCGTCATGTATTAGCCAGCCTCTATGCGCTGGCTGGCCAATCATGATGTTATTGCATTGTCGCGTCCGTAATACACAACTCTGGCAGCCTATGTAGTTACGGCGCACAATATGTACGCCCAGATTCCCTTGTGGTAGCAGCGTGTAAATCAGGAAGGTGCTCACAGAAGGTAATCTGCGGCACCGTCGGCATTCCAGGAACAAAAATACCTTCTGTGGAGCACCTTGTGGCAGCGTGTATTTGCAGTATCAGGTACCGTTAGCAACCGTTGAAAACGCGCGCGTGCACGTGCGGTGCCTACCTGTTGCTACCTTCGGTAGCGGCGTGTAAAGGTACCATTATGGATTAATAAAATGCTTTGTAAATTCTATAGAAAGCCTCGTTTCACATTGGCGTTTGGGTCCGCTTCGTCGCCCTGCGTCTCAGTCGGTTAGCCTATGGATGTGTCCCGTGTCCCTATGTTTAACATGGTGACGCATGTTGGATGCTTAGGCATCAGGATGCATGTGTTTGCGTTATGCTGCCTTTATTTTTAGTGTGTTGAAAACGGAACATACTGCGCTTTTTGGTCGTCAGAGGCTGCAAAAAAGACCGGATGCCTCCTGATGCACTCCAACAATGCCTGGAGTTCAATGGGGACACATTGTAATCTGGATGTCAGCGGGAGCTCTTTCTCTCTATCTCTCTATCACTCTCTTTCCTTCTCGTGTCCCTGCAAACAGAACAGACCTAAACGCCAATGTGAAACCAGCCTAACTGATTACTAAGGCTGATTTCACACTAGCGTTTGTGTCTGCATGCGTCTGGCGTCCGGCCAGCCAATCAGCGGTTCCGGCAGCTGGGAGGCGGAGATCTCCTCCTCCCGGCGGTGTTGGCGCAGGAGATTAAAATAAATCGAATAGGTGATATCGGTGCGGCAGATTTAAACAGCTGTCAGATCAGCTGTTTTTTTTAAATGTCCCGCACCGACACCACCGGGGGGAGATCAGCGGCTGCTCCAGCTGACCTCTCGGGGGCTCCCGGGAAATCAGGAGCGGCCACCAGGAGAGATTTCAATGTGATCCGCAGCGTTCTCCTGCACTGTCATGCAGAGGACCCTATGGATCCATTGACTTCCATGCATTCTTTGTGCGCTTGCGAACGCTTGGTGATAAAACAAGCACCCGCGAACACACAAAAAATGCAACATGTTGCACATAAATTATTTGCATCCAAACGCAACCGCAACCGAACGCAGCCAAAGACAGGTACTATGCGTTCCCATGTTAAACAAAGGAATGCAGTGCGCATGCGTTTGGCTGCGTCCGGTATGCTGCGTTCAAAAACGCTAGTGTGAAAACAGCCTTATAGAGTGCAAATATTGAAAGAACTGTAATGAGAAGGTTCTTTTCATCATTAGTGATTACCAGCCACAGTATATAACAGATCTGAGGGGAGCATAATTCATCTAGGGAGCTAGAAGGAGTGGGCTACAGACAGGCAACGTGTAGACCAGTCCCAGGAACACAGGGTACCCATTGCAGTGGGGGATAAAAGAAGTTGGAACAGACCAAACAGGCTTGTACTTTGTCACTCATAAATAGTACTAAATACGATCATTATGTCATATGCAACTCATGTTAAAGGGAATCTATCAGCACATTTTTGCTACCTCATCTGAGAGCAATATGATGTAGGCAAAGAGACTCTGAATCCAACAATGTATCACTTAGGTTACTGGGTGCAATTGTTTTGACACAATTGAAGTTTTTAGATTTAGCAATGCAGCAGAGCTGACAAAGCTACCCCCACTCACACCAGGCTCTCTATATACAATGTCTGTATGCAGTACGCTGTTAATCACAAAAATGGGCTTCCCGAACTAACTGACTAGTCCTGCAATGATAATCTCCTGAAGCTAGAACAAAGATCGCAGGTAAACAACACCATGGACTTCGATAAAAGAGGCATTGCTGAAATTAGTGTTTTAACCCCTATAGCATGCTTTTGGTAGATTACATAGCAAATGTCTAAAAAGTATTGTGCAAGCTATTGTGACGCCCTGCTCACACAGGTAGCCACAGACTCCTCTAATGCACAGCTGGGTTTCCACAGCAGGTACCTACTACATGCAACATCTTCCACCCCGGCACAGTAGGGGGAGCTTAACTTGCTGACCTTAGGCAAGATCCCCTATAAATACTGCTGCTGGGGGAGGAGTTATTCAGAGTGTGCAGATGCTAGGAGAGCTACGAAGATGTCCTGGTGGTCGGTGCTGCGGTTAGGCCCGAACCAGTGACCCGGAGTGGCCCTTCTGATGTCCCGCAAGCCTAAGTGGGGACAGAAGGCAAGGAGCAGACAGCCTAAAGGGAGTGAGGAACTAGTGGAAGTCCGCCCTAAGATGTACCAGACATCGGGGATCCGCACCTGTAGGATACTCCAGGACTACAGAGAACCCCGTCACACTGTGGAGCCTTCCGCCACCCGGTCCCCCTGTGGGTCAAGGAGCGGGAGCCAGACACAGCAGTGCACCACCGCAGTGATCAGAGAGGGTAACCTGTGTACCGCACAGGAGGAGAGGACAAATATCAGAGTCAGGAAGAGAGAGGAGGCCAGTCTGCCTGCAAGCAGGCTGGGCTTCAACTACCAAAGAGGAACAGAGGAGGCCTTATACCCACTTGCTGTGGGAACCCACTGTGCAACCTGGTCACCTGTCAGTGCCTTGGACATTTTTTTCTGCCGTAACAACAGTAAAAGGTAAAAGAGACTTTTGCAGTGTGCGTGTGTCATTCCTCTCTGTTCCCCGTGCCCCTCATAGACTGTTCCAACACTCCCCATACCATCTACAGCTCCACTACAAGCTGCCCCTTTCACACAATGCTGCCCCGGAGGTCCAGCCCTACCTGTAGAGGACTTTGACAACTAGCTGCGATACCATCTACCTCCGGCGGACTGTGGCGGTGCTGGTGACTCCTCACCAGAAACTACAGGTGGCGTCACGACAACTTGTAAATATAATCCCCTGTAAATATACCCTTTTTCAAAAGAAGTCTCCCAGGACATGGGATCAGGTGCGGTCACCACTCCTCGTGACACAGCAACGCTTCAGTGGAGACTGATACCCGAGTACCCCAAAGCCTGGGGCTCGACACTATCATTTGTTGAAACCCACCTTGAAGTATTCCGGTAAAGATAATTTTCACATTTTTAAAATGGATCTTGGTCTCACTGTTTCATTAACTGGCTGACATTGGTGGGATGGGGCAACTGACTAATGTGTATCATAACCTCTGGGCTCTCCCCAAAAGAAAATGTCAATGCATAGAAAAATCCAGCCTTATGAATTTTGCTCTTTCTGTAGATTTGACTGTTAGAGGAATATGGTTGTCATGCCCTAAGCCGCAGAGCAGGTCTTCCCTGGACAGGGAGACGGGTGCCCACCAAGGCAGCTGTATGTGCCTCATCCACTCTGTTCCTGCTGCAAGGCCGATCTCTGCTGAGCAGACAGATTGGTGCCCATCACGCAGCTCCGCTGGTTCTGCTTACTTTCGAGCCATGACATCCACTGTTCACCATGCCTGTGGTTCCATACGGCTGTCTGCTTCCTTCTCATGTGCTTAGGCACGCGCCACACCCTGCAAACATTTAAATAGACAGTACACCTGTTCCCTATTAGGTCTTTCAGCCTTAGTACTGAGCTTCTCTGTGTATAAGTGTGTGTGCTCACAGGCCGATATTGCAGTGTTTTGGATGCAGCATTTCGTCGCTACGTCCAAAACGCTGAGTGGTAGAGTACAAGCATAGTGGACAGGATTTCAAGAAATCCCATGCCCACTATGCTTCTCCCGACCGCAGCCTTATTTCAGGTTTCCGAACTTCTGGACTTTTTGGACTTTCCACAACACACCATGTTAATTTTATGCTACAAAGTTGGAAGAGATAACCATTGGGTGCACGCAGGGTGAAGACACCCTGCTGCCACCGCAAATCGTGGGCACAATTCACCTGCGGTCTCCTGCATTCACCAACGGGTTTCTGCAGGTCCAGAGGCACTGCGTTCAACATGCAGTGCCTACAGATCATGAGCACACAGCTCAAAAGGCACCTTCTCCCTATGGGAGGTGCCTGGGCAACGTGTTCATTCCTTTGAAACGTTGCCAGTGTCCAGGTCGTACACCTGAAGTGCTCTGCGCTAGAAGACTGTAATGTATCTTGTTCTACATTATACTCACATCTGTCTCCACAGAATCCTCTGCTGGCAGTTCTTTATCCCTGGATCTCTCTGGATATTCTGGATCCCACTGTAGGCTGTTCTAGCCTCTATTTGATTGCACATGACCTTCCAGATTCCTCTACTAGCTGGATCAGCCTTTCCAGGATTGTACAGAGCTTCCAGGATTCTTCCCACTAACAGAGCCAGCGTTTTGCAGTATTCCCAAATCTACTGCTACGGTGTGTACAAGCAGCCCCTCTGTTCCTGGATACACGGCATTTAGACATCCTGGGGCCATGTCGGGTTTATCCCTGTATAGGGGTTCCCTCGCTTATTGCTCCTCCATGGGAATTCAGTGTCATTGTCACATCGCCATTGGACTCGGTGGCTGGTGTTCCTGCCTCGGCCACTGGGAGGAGCCGTTTTCCTTCGGCTGATGGTGCCAGTGATAGGAGGTCCTTGTCCTCATATGGACCTGCTCCTGCGACGTCTGCCTCTGTCGCTGAGCGCCGCCATGTTTCTCCTTTGGGTGGTTTTGGTAGCAGAGGAGCGGGCCCTGCAGAGCTGTCTGTTAGGCGCAGCCTTCGTTCTGCTGTCAGAAGTGGGGTGGGCGGAGCCAGTCGTGCATCACCATCTGGCCTGGTTCTAGGGGCGGTCCGGATGAGATCATCAGGCTGTGGGCTCCAGCCTATGGGAGGTAGCCGCGCCCTTCAAGTACATTGGAGCCTGGCTTGCAGGCCGCCAGATATAGTTTTGGTTCCCCAGTGATAGTGTGTGTTTAGTTTCGTGTCTGACCTTGCCTGAATTTCTGACTCTGCCTCTGCCTATTGATTTTGTACCTCAGTTGCCCTCTTGGTTTTTGCCCGTGACCCTTGCCTGGATTTTTGACTCTGCTACTGCCTGACGATTTTGTACCTTAGCTGCCCTCTCGGTTTTGACTCGGACTTGTGACTTCGTTTTTCGGGTCTTGATTTTCCCCTGGCGACCTCCCCGGCTCTGTTGCTCATATAGGCAGCTACCCCCTGGGCTCCGCTGTAATTCCAGATCCCTGTATAGGGGTTAAGGGTCTCGGGGTTTCTCGGGGTGCTGCCTACCAGCAGCTCGGCCTCACAGCGGATGGTCGTCACAGTCATGATCCAGAGGGCCCTCTCCTCAGACACCTTTCCTTTTTGCTAACCATTTCCTTAAATAAATATCCTTGGTTTACTGAAGTCACTCTCCAGTCTCGTGCTGTATCGGGTATTCAGCTACCACTACAACACCAGCGGCACAGCGAGTTCACTTAACACCTTCGCACCCCTCAGGCGTATCAAAGGCATTGGCTTTCTGATAGAAAACACAGGAAGACTCAAGCAAGCTGAGCATTCCTGTGTATTGGTAGTCGGGAGAGATAGCTGTAGACCATCATCCAACAGTGATCTAATGTGTTTGGGAGCTTTCAAGAGAAAACTGATTTCCAAGCAGATTTTATTTTTCTCAAGCAACCTTTTTGGCTTGGGCTACATGGTGACATGTGTCTAGTGACAGTTATTATCAGACAAGTCACGTGACCAAAGATATCTGTGCAGCTTGTCTGCAACTTGATGTCGTGCAACTATTTTAATTCTGTCATCTTGCTGTAGAAAAAAAAATGTCCAAATCGCGGATAAGTCACATCTGACTTGTCTGGAAGTCTGTGGTACGCGAGTCCCATTCGACCCGTAACAGAAAATCCTACACATTTGGATACATTTACGACTCACAGTCGCAGGATGTTGCAGGTTGCAGTGTGACACCTTAGGAAATCATTAGATGTAATGTTGCCGTGCAGCCCTACCCTATTTATTTTCTTACAAATGCGAAGTGCATTTATCTATATTGGCTCTTCACACCCGTCTTATTATAATAATGTAGAGGTTCCATTAATTCTTCGTTACCGTCTAGCAAGACACAGCAAGTTACATTTTTTTGCCAAGGATCACATAAGTAGTTCTATGTGCCAAATCTAGATCTTAGTGTCTCTGAGGCGCAATATTATGTAAACTCTTTTATTATATTGTGGATTGCGTCTTCTGGAATACGTTCATTGACTCCATAAATCATCGCTTGAATCCCAACTTCTACAAAGGCTTCATCTCGATCTTTTACAAAGACTTGTACTGAAAACATATCTTGCTTCTGTAACACCTCTCTGGCTGTAACACCTCTCTTGCCCATCCAAGGCATATGGGGGATTCCTGACACTCCCACAATATTTGGCACTGGGGGATTGGATATGTTGAATTTCAATTCCTGTTTCTTGTTTATAAGGGCGCACCAGATGTGTAAGGCCACAACTTAAGGCCCCCATTCACATTTGACAAAAATGAGCCGACAAATAATTGTCTGTGGTATGAAAAACATTGAAAAACATCTCTTCATTCATGGGTTAATTCAAAAGTGTTTAAAGGGATCCTGTCACCCCCAAAACACCTCCTAAGCTATTAAAAGCTGTCCCTAGAGCATATTCACACTTTCCCTACACTCCTTTTACCTCCTAAATGCACATAGTCAAAGTGAATAAAAACGTTATTATAGTACCTCATTACTGATGATAATGAGTGACTATGGTATTCATAGTCACTCAGCCAGAGCTGCCCCTCTTCATCATATCACGCCTATTCGGGCGTGATCTTCATCCTAGATTCAAATTGCCGCCTCCCTGCGCGCCTCCCCGCTCTCCCATAGCGTCCGGGATTCAGTGTGGGGGCTGTATGACGCGATCCGTGTCATTTCCGGCGCCGGGTGACGTGTAGTACAGCCGCGCCGCTCTGCCAGCTTCAAAATGCGCACTGCGCATGCGCATGCGCAGTGCGGGACTTGAAGCTAACAGCGGCGCGGCTGTACTACGTCACCCGGCGCCGGAAATGACACGGATCGCGTCATACAGCCCCCACACTGAATCCCGGACGCTATGGGAGAGCGGGGAGGCGCGCAGGGAGGCGGCAATTTGAATCTAGGATGAAGATCACGCCTGAATAGGCGTGATATGATGAAGAGGGGCAGCTCTGGCTGAGTGACTATGAATACCATAGTCACTCATTATCATCAGTAATGAGGTACTATAATAACGTTTTTATTCACTTTGACTATGTGCATTTAGGAGGTAAAAGGAGTGTAGGGAAAGTGTTAATATGCTCTAGGGACAGCTTTTAATAGCTTAGGAGGTGTTTTGGGGGTGACAGGATCGCTTTAACTTCTGTAGAATAAAGTAGTAATAACTAGACAATGAGGCCTCACCCAGGGGTTGGCAAAGTATGAATGGCAGTTTTTGAATAATGAACTTCAGGGTTTGCTTGGACTTAGGCTAGGGTCACATTTATTACAGAAATTGCGTTCACCGCATCCAGATCCGGATGCGGTGAATGCAATTGGCTTCAGACAAGCCGCAATCCAGTAACCGGATTGCTCTGGATGTGTAATCCGGAGCAATCCGGTTACCGGATAGTTTGCTCATCCCTGCTGCCGCAGGGATGAGCAAACTGTTATCAGTGTTCTAAAAGATGAAATTTTATTAATAAATGTGTCTATAATGTCTCTAGGGGCTGCCCACCCCCCTAGAGGCATACCACCCACTCAGGTGGGCATATAATGATGTAATTCCTGATGTACAGTAGCCGGCTCCTGTCAGCTACTGTACATTTTTATGAATGAAGCCGCCGGCTCCTCTGTGCGCAACGCTCATACTATACCTAACGTAGATATAGTATGTGTACTGTCCAGGGTCCTGCAGGCATTTACAGTAGATCTATGGGCTGCGCAGCACCATAGATCTACTGTATAAGCCTGCTGGACTTCAGACAGCGCACATACTATACCTACATTAGGTATAGTATGCGCGCTGCGGACAGAGGAACCGGCGGCTTCATTCATAAAAATGTACAGTAGCTGACAGAAGCCTGCAACTGTACATCAGGAATTACATCAATATATGCCCACCCGAGTGGGTGTTATGTCTCTAGGGGGGGTGGGCACCCCCTAGAGATATTATAGACACATTTATTAATAAAATTTAATCTATTAAAACACTGATAACACTTTGCTCAGCCCGGCGGCTGCCGGGATAAGCAAGGTATATCCGGTAATCGCATTGTTCAGGATTAAACATCCTGAGCAATCCGGTTATCGCATTGCCTGGCTTAGAACCGCTCCGAAAACTGCAGCCTGCATGATTTTTCATGCAGGCTGCAGAGCCAGAGGCGGTAACCGGATGGCATGTAATGCAATCCGTTTTTTATAATAGGCTCCTATGAGGAGCATTTCCTGATCCGGTTTTGAACTTTTTAAAAGCTCAAAACCGGATCAAGTTTTAAAAAAAAACCCTGAAGTTTGACCCTAGCCTTAACTGGTGTCAAGTCTGAGTAATTTCTCTCAATGCATGTGCATTACATAATCTGGATGCAAGATGGGTCAAGGTGACATTCTCGTGCTTGAGGAGACTTAAGAGTGACATATCACTATGATATCATTGTTTTTTGATCAGGTGAGATCCAAATGCCAACTATGCACAGTAACTGACTAGGGAGGAAACTACAACACAGTATCCTTCTAAAACTGGGGCCATTATATTTTGGGAATACCCTTTCAACTGCTCGGTATTTGTATTATTATTATTATTTATTTAATTATATAGCGCCATTAGGTTCCATGGCGCTTCACATGAGGATAAGGGAGACAAGCACAAGCACAATAACTCTAGACAATCAGGACATACAGGTATGGTGATGTAATACCTTTTCAATATTAAATGAACTATGCTAGTATGTGAAATGATAATGATGATGATGATGATGATGATGATGTGTGGAACAGCCAGAACTTTACATCAGAGTATACATTTTGATAATCTGCATTTTTCATTGTCCGCATGTTTGATTAAATTAATTTATGATCAATTCATTAATGTTCTTCAATCTCCACAGTATCTGAGCTTTGGCAGAGCCTTTGTATACAGTTCTGCTAACTCTGCATTACTTTATTAGAAAGGTATAATTATTGTGATCTCATTGCCGCAACTCACAAATGTAACACGAGAATGTAACAGCATTAGGAGAATGCTATGATTATTGGTTTGTGCTGATTTCCTATTTTCCATTATTTAATTTAGTAAAAATCTTTTTTTCTTAAATCCATAAATTGTAAAGAATGGCATACACATGCATCATACGAGGCATCCGGGATTGATACCGGTTTTTACTCTAATGCATTCTTAGAGCTTATTAGTAAATGGTCCTTTCTGTTTGTTGCAGCCTATAATAAATGCTGACATCACCCTGTCTAGACAAAACCTCAGATATTGTATGTGATGGGTCATAGCTGTACCAATGTGAATTTGGTTTATTGTTTTAACATTTATATGATACATATTCTGAATTTATGATATCCAAAGAAGTAAAAATAGATAAGGCACTCACTGAAGGTGTGGCGCCCCACTGGTCTGGCCACCACTGGGAGTATTGCACTCCTACATTAGCGGGAGAGTAGTGCTCCTGTTCTCCAGATATTGGGATGGTGAAATCGAGACCCCATAACTGCAACACACACGTAGGACCCTGGGCAGGGACGGTGGGTGGACCCAGGAGGGGGGACGCAGTCTCAGTGAGGGGAACAGGGAAGTGTAGAGACAGTTGGGAGGAAGGCAGAGAAGGAGTAGGAAGTTGGAGTGATAGTCGAGAGGTGGTGTGAGGTGTTAGCTCCCACGGGCTGGAGCACGGTCACGCTCGCCCCGGGAGGGAAAAAACAGAAAGCGTAGAAGGAAGGAGCCCTTGGGGTGCGGAGGAAGACTTAAATCACCCGTACGCCCGTATCTGGCAGAGGAACAGAGGGGCTGATGGACGAAACAGGCGACTGGCCCTAAACATGGCGCGACAGCTGTAGGCTCGAACTGTTGAACCGGAGGCCATGAGATCTTAAGAGAACTGTGGCCACAAACCCAGGACATCTCGGAGAAGGCAACCGTACTAAGGCGCGGCACTAGGAAGCAGTGCCAGTCAATGTCTGTGGCTGTCGGTACCCGAGCTCTGTGTGCGGAGGCGCTGACAAGGAAAGCAAGGAAAGTTAGAGGAGCTGAAAATATCGCCAGTGAAAGGAACACCATGAGTGAAAGGAACACAGAAAGGGGTCTTGACAACACCTTCCCAGTTCTTGAGAAACAGCTGGACCAGAGGCTGGGAGAGGGAAGCACCTGGCGGCCTGGTCAGAAAGTTGAAGTAAAGGTAAAGATCTCTTACAGAAATGTGTGAGACTTTTCTTTGCAGCGTCCACCGGTTGCGGAGGTGCTAATGCCCTGATGAACACCAGCCAAAGAACAAACTGACTTTCCTACCCACTGCCCTTGGGATCTCGCTCCACCCGTGGGGAGCGAAACCATCCAAGCTGCCGGTCACCGTCCCCAGAGATTCTGCAGCAGCAGCTACCGCACATGGCCGCACGTCCCGGGTGGCGCCATGAATTCCCATTTCCCTTTAGTCCCTGTCACCTAGTCCTGAACGTTTTTGATACCGCCAGGGCCACAGAGCCGGGTTGCCACCCTGATATCCCCATAAAAGAACCGCAAGATCCGGCCAGGTTCCGAGTATCCCCATTGCCCTGGAGTGGGAGTGTCAAAGGTAAAATCCAAGCTTTACTCCATAAGAAAATTCATAAATGGGAACAGGCTAAAGCAGTACTCCATGGGTCAGAACAGTACTCTGTGGGCCAAAGCATTACTCCATGTGTCAAAACATTACTCCATGGGCTAAGGCAATACTCTGTGGGCTAAAGCAGTACTCCATAAGTTAAAATAATCTCCTTGGGCCAAACCAGTACTCCGTGACCAAATTAGTACTCCTTGGGCCAAAACAGTACTTCATGCATGAAAGCAGTACTCTTTAGACCAAAACAGTAGTCTGTGAGTAAAAGCAGTACTTCATTGGTCAAAGAAGTACTCCATGTACACATGAAGAAAAAGAGGTGCAAAAAGCCATGGAAAGTCATGACACCAGCTCAAATCTATCAGTAATTAGAAAGCAATCCAGACACTTAAGGTACCTTTACACGCCGCTACGACAGGATGGATACAATCCGCTACTTCACGTGCACGAGCACGCTCCAACGGTTACAAACGGTAATCGCATCTCCTTTAGACGCCGCCACAAGGTGCGCTACGCTACGTTACATCTATAGCTAGCTACATCGCCGGGTGTCTCAAGTAGCCATCTGTAGCTCATCTTAGCTCATTTACACACCGCTACAACCAGCTACTATGGGCGTACCTGGTGCAGCAGGGACAGCACATAGGCATGCTACAATTGTGGATTACGAGACGTCCGTACGCTGATAGGACAAAGCAATAATACCATGATTGGGCAGGCATCACAGGAGGCTGATTAATACTTGACGCTCGAGCAATTGTGTAGTGTGACTCGTCAGCTCCTTAAATATGCCGCCCTGTGCAGCGACAACCAATCGCAACGCCGGAGCTTCCTCCAATGATCGCTGAAGGGGGCGCGGAAACCCAGAGCCTGTGTCACGCCCCAGCTACATAGCATGGTGTAGAAACAACCCTTCTGTTCTTTCTTTACACGCCGATACAGCTCGCTACAATCGGCTTTGTAGCCAACTGTTTTCGAGCAGTGCTCGGAAACAGATGTATCTGTTGCCGGCTGTCACGTCCCGTCTTCACACGCCGCTACTACAGGCTATATTGACGCTACAAGCTACATTTGTAGCCTGTAGCGGGTTGTATCCATCCTCCAGTAGCGGCGTGTAAAGGTACCTTTAGGCTAACTTCACACCACGGTTTTGGGCTGTCAGGGTGGATCCTGTTTTTTGCAGGATCCACCAGCCAGAACCTGCCTGACAGCACAGAATGAGCACAAAGTGTGGCCAAATATGTCCTCATATCCTGTTTTTTGCAGGATTTGGTTTCTGCTCCTGTCCGTGATGCTGATCTGTCACCTTGTGTGTGCAGTGCTGCTCTCCATGGTCCTATACGTTCAGCCGTGTCTCTGAAATGCTGCTGTCTATGGTGCTGGATGAGCAAGGCAGCATTTCAAAGTATGCGCTGTGCCAGCAATCGCATCCATGAAACAATCCGATTATTTCCAGTACCCATAGTCTCCCATGTTATGGGCGCCGGATAACCCTGGATTCGTTTCTGTCCAGTTTTGTCTGATTTTTGCACCGGAGCCAACAAATGATGCAGGCTCCGGTTTTGGAGACGACTAAAAACCGGATAAAATCAGATCAGGCACAAAATACACAAAACCGGATGACCAAATAGGACCAATCCGGCACCATAGGAATTCATGGGAGGCAAAACCGAATCAGGTCATCTCCGGTTCAAACCAGACACAACCTTATGCTGAAAACCGTGGTGTGAAGCCGGCCTTAGTGAAAAATAATATGCAGTTTTGATAAAATCTTTGTTTTATCTGAATGCTGAGCTCTGACTATAACCCCCACACACCACTGATTGGCAGTTTTCTGCCTATGCAGAGTATACACAAAAAACTGCCTATCATTGGTGGGGGCAGGATTGGACTACATGGCAGCAGGTTTACTAGTCATCTACTGATAATCTTCTGATGATATAACAATGATTTTATAAAATGACAGAAAACAGTCCAGTAAGGGACACATCAATGGAATCAGCGTCTCTTTCAATATAATATTCTGCTCTCAGATTTGGTAGTAAACACCTGGTGACAAGTGGATAAGAAACCCACAAATATTGGCATTGGTCAAAATAACGTTCGCTGGCACATGGTGGCTGACTTTCTATTGCCAGCAGATACTGTACTTCTGAAAGCAGCAGGATATTGAGATTACATTCTAATGGTGCCGTCACATGCATCAATTTGAAGAACGATATTGTTAGCGATCATATGCACGCGCAATCGCTAACAATATCGTTCAGATGGCTGATGAGCTGTCACACAAACAGACTCACCAGCGATCAATGGACCAGAGACATCATGGAAAGATTTAAATATCATTTCCACGATTTCTTGCTCCCCCTGCCAGGTTGCAGTAAGCGGGAGCAGGCTGGTCTCCAAGGTAAACTGCGGGTATCTAGGCAGCGCACGCTGCCTAGATACCTGATGTGTACCTTGGTTACCAGCCTTCTCCGCTCACCGGCTGGTATCCAAGGTACACAGGTCCCTAGTTACCCGCTGTGTACCTTGGATATCAGCCGGGGAGCCGAGAAGACTGGTAACCAAGGTATTCATCGGGTAACTAGGCAGCGCACGCTGCCTAGTTACCCGCAGTTTACCTTGGATACCAGCTCCCAGCGCTTGCAGAGAGGTGCTGGGAGCTGGCTTATCGGTCGTCTCCCGGTGTCACACGCAGCGATGCTGCATGTCCATCGGGCGACCAACGGTAGATTTGAGGTCCTGTCCTCAAATCAAACGATGAACGATCAGACGACTGATTGTTCATCGTTTGTAGCGTCACACGCAACGATGTCGTTTCGACATCGTTCATGTGTCACAAAACACGTGACTTTTGAACGATATCGGCAAAGATATTGTTACGTGTGACAGTACCTTAAGGCTATGGTCAATGTAACCCCACAGTTGAGAATATAGAGTTTATACTATATCTAAAATCAGTTTACGTTGAGTAGAAAAGAGCACAGTGGACAGGAGATTCTATAAATCCCATCCACTTTGCTGTATTTTTGATGCAGAGAAAAAAAATAGTGCTAAAAATTCATCAAAAAGTTCATCATGGGCAAAAGTTCATCTAAGGCTCCTTTCACATCAGCGGTCTGCTGATGTTTCCAGCCGATCCGGCAGATGGCGCTGCACCTGCCAGATCTCCTGCCTAATGGCTGACTTGCGACACCGATCTGGCAAGCCCTATGCATTCTCAGCAGGTGCGGCAATTGCAGTTTGCCGGATGCAGCAGACCTGGCACTCGTCGCGCGGGAAAAAAAAACGCTGCTAGCTGCGATTTTTTTGACACGCCGCAACTGCCGGATTTGCCGGATGGCTGCAAAAACTACATTTGCTGCACCTGCCACAAGCCCCATAGAGAATGAATGGGGACTTGCCGCAGGTGTACCACAAATCGGCCGTTAGATGGCAGATCCGGCAGATGCGATAAATCTGTCGGATCTGCTGCATTCAGCGAAAAACGCTGATGTGAAAGGGGCCTAAAATACATTGTACTTAGCTCAACAATGTTGTAAAAGTTCAAATACGTGCACATGGTGTCTTTCTGACTCTGACGTACCCACTATAAGTTTTCCAAGACAAATACACTTCAGGAAATTCCGACGGTCTTTAAGCTGAAACATCTTTATTTCAGTAGTTTTCCTGCCTTTAAGATATTTATTGTAATTTAAAGAGGACCTGTCACCCCACCCTCCATGGATTAGAATCTAAGTCCAGAACTGAATGCATTCAGGCAAGGGGTCCCCCATGGCTCTGTGGGGCTGCTGCCCCGATATATAGGCTTATGAAAACTTACAGTAAAAATCCATGGAGGCGGGCCCTTGTGCTTGAGCTACCTTGTCCATGGGGGCATTTCACACCCACTACGCTTCTGTGCTGCCCATGTCCTCGCCGCCTCCCTTGTGCCATTCATGAAATCCTCGCTAGCGAGGTTAAGGTTGAGGTGCATGCCCCACCTCCCGCTAGGACGTCCTCTCATTTTATAAGCCTATATATCGGGGTAGCAGCCCCAGATATATAGAGAGCCAGAGCCATATAGAGAGCCAGAGCCATGGGGGACCCCTTGCCTGAATGCAGCAGACATGTCTTGTTCATATCACATCTTAGTTAATGGAAGAAATAAAACTTTTCTCAATTTAAAAATGTTTCTGCCTTCCACCTGTTGGCATCCAGCAAAAAAATACATACATAAGGTGACCCAGATTTATCTTACAACTGTGTATATAAGTCCACAATCGTCGTTATGCAGGGCCGTATTTTCCACTAGGTACGTGAGCTCACGTTCCTAGGACGCCAGGTGTCAGGGGGGCAGCCCCAGCAGCAAGCTTTTAAAAAAAAATATATTTTTTTTCATCTTCCTCATTCTGCATTCACTTGTAACCGGTCCTTTAAGACGCGGTTAAAAGGGAATGTGTGAGCTGAACGTCGTGGCACTTCCGGGGTCGGGGAAGCTTCATTCAGCTTCCTGACCCGACATGCGGCGCTGACATGGCAGAGGTCGGCAGCGTGCTCATCACGCACACTACCGACAGCTCTACAGTGAGCGGCAGACCGGGAGCGCTGTAAGCTGCACAGGAGGAAGAAGCTGCCGGGCATCGGGTGCTGGGATCCAGGAGCGTGGAGTCAGGAAAGGCGCTGTTACAGCTGAAGATAGCAGCCTGGGGGGGCGGCCTGGAAAAGGGGGAGAGAAGCTGGAAGGATGAATGGATGGATGGGGGGTGGCCTGGAAAAGAAGGGAGAAAATGGATGAATAGATGAGTGGATGGATGGGGGGCGGCCTGGAAAAGGGGGAGAACATGGATGGATGGATGGGGGGTGGCCTGGAAAAGGGGAGAGAAGATGGATGGATAGGGGCAGCCTGGAAAAGGGGAGAGAAGATGGATGGATGGGTGGATGTGTGGCGCCCCTGTGGCACAGCGCCACAGGGAGGTACTGCACCCCAAACAGAAGGTGTAGTGCCTCCGTAGCCATGGATATGGAGGACCCTATAGAGTTTGCACCCTGCATCTAAACAGTAGGCCACTTTAACACAGGGGACTGGTATTTAGTAGGTCCCAGGGGGTGGAGCTGAAACTAAAGACTATTGTGTGTATGTGCCTGCTTCACTGCCGCCTGCAGAGTTCACAGCAGGACCACTATTACTACTCCCCTCATCTGCCCTCTGTCCTGAGGTAAAGATCCACCTGTGGGGAGCTGTACTACCCAAGGCTGCCTCCCATCACCTCAGTGCCTGGCCGCAGACTTGGTAACCCTATTACCAGGTACCACACGTGGTGTCACGATACCAATTCCCCCATCATCATCACCCCCACCCCGAGATTGAGGGTACAGGACATGGAACCGGGAACCGACCAGCCGTGATTGCCCCACCGAAGTAACCACCTGTCCCGGTATACAAGTACCCCCTACCCTGTCGACTGACTCAGTTCAATGGATGGGGGGAGGCCTGGAAAAGGCGGGAGAAGACGGATGGATGGAAGGATGGATGGGGCAGCCTGGAAAAGGGGGGGAGAAGATGGATGGATGGATGGATGGGGGTGCAGCCTGAAAAGGGGTGGAGAAGATTGATGGATGGATGGATGGGGGTGGCCTGGAAAAGGGGAGAGAAAATGGATGGATGGACAGATGGATGGGGGGGTGGCCTGGAAAAGTGAAGAGAAGATGGATGGATGTGTGGATGTATGGGTGGATGGAGGGGCAGCCTGGAAAAGGGAGAAGAAGATGGATGGACAAATGGGGGGCGGCATGGAAAAGGGGTTGAGAACGGGATGGATGGATGGGGACGGCATGGAGAAGGGGGGAGAAGCTGGATGGATGGATGGATGGATGGGGGAGAAGGTACATGGATGGATGGGGGGATGGGGGAGAAGGTATATGGATGGAGTGGTGATGAGGGAGAAAGTGCATGGATGGATGGATTGGGGAGAATGTACATGGATGGATGGGGGGTGGAGAGGAGGTACATGGATGGATGGATGGGGGATGGGCAAATAGCTACATGGATGGATGGATGGTGTTATGGGGGAGAAGCTACATGAATGGATGGGAGTAAAAGCTACATGGATGTGGAGATGGAGGGAGAAGGTACATGGATGCATGGAGAGGAGAAGCTACTTTACATGGAACAGTGGGGGAGAAGCTACATGGAACGTGGGAGGAGAAGCAATATGGAACATGGGAGAGAAGCTGCAAGGATGGGAGGGAAGCTACAAGGAACATGGGTGGTGGGAGAAGCTACATGGATGAGGGATGAGGGAGAGGTGCATGGAACATGGGAAGAGAGAGGCTGGGTGAAACATGGGAGGGGAGAGGCTGCGTGGAACATGGGGGGAGAGGCTGCATGGAACATGGGAGAGGGATAATGGGAATGATGAGCTGCATGAGATGTACAGTTGTGGCCAAAAGTATTGACACCTCTTCAATTCTGTCAGATAATACTCAGTTTCTTCCTGAAAATGATTGCAATCACAAATTCTTTGGTATTATTATCTTTATTTAATTTGTCTTCAATGAAAAAACACAAAAAGAATTGTCTTAAAGCCAAATTGGATATAATTCCACACCAAACATAAAAAAGGGGGTGGACAAAAGTATTGACACTGTTAGAAAAATCATGTGATGCTTCTCTAATTTGTGTAATTAACAGCACCTGTAACTTTCCTGTGGCACCTAACAGATGTTGGCAATAACTAAATCACACTTGCAGCCAGTTGACATGGATTAAAGTTGACTCAACCTCTGTCCTGTGTCCTTGTGTGTACAACATTGAGCATGGAGAAAAGAAAGAACACCAAAGAACTGTCTGAGGACTTGAGAAATCAAATTGTGAGGAAGCATGAGCAATCTCAAGGCTACAAGTCCATCTCCAAAGACCTGAAAGTTCCTGTGTCTATCGTGCGCCGTGTCATCAAGAAGTTTAAAGCCATGGTACTGTAGCTAACCTCCCTAGATGTGGACGGAAAAGAAAAATTGACGAGAGATTTCAATGCAAGATTGTGCGGATGGTGGATAAAGAACCTCGACTAATATCCAAACAAGTTCAAGCTGCCCTGCAGTCTGAGGGTGCCACAGTGTCAACTGGTACTATCCGTCGGCGTCTGAATGAAAAGGGACTGTATGGTAGGAGACCCAGGAAGACCCCACTTCTTACCCCGAGACCTAAAAAAGCCAGGCTGGAGTTTGCCAAAACTTACCTGAGAAAGCCTAAAACGTTTTGGAAGAATGTTCTCTTGTCAGATGAGACAAAAGTAGAGCTTTTTGGGCAAAGGCATCAACATAGAGTTTACAGGAGAAAAAAAGAGGCATTCAAAGAAAAAAACATGGTCCCTACAGTCAAACATGGCGGAGGTTCCCTGATGTTTTGGGGTTGCTTTGCTGCCTCTGGCACTGGACTGCTTGACCATGTGCATGGCATTATGAAGTCTGAAGACTACCAACAAATTATGCAGCACAATGTAGGGCCGAGTGTGAGAAAGCTGGGTATCCCTCAGAGGTCATGGGTCTTCCAGCAGGACAATGACCCAAAACACACTTCAAAAAGCACTAGAAAATGGTTTGAGAGAAAGCACTGGAGACTTCTAAGGTGGCCAGCAATAAGAAACTAATTGATGGTTACCGGAAGCGGTTGATCGCAGTTATTTTAGCTAAAGGTTGTGCAACCAAGTATTAGGCTGAGGGTGCCAATACTTTTGTCTGTCCCTTTTTTGGAGTTTTGTGTGAAATGATCAATGTTTTGCAGGGGTGTCAATACTTATGGCCACAACTGTATGGAGGGAGGATGAGCAACATGGGATTCAGGGGAATGGGGGTGAGGATGACCTGCATGGAACATATGGATGGAGGATGAGCTACATGGGACATATGGGGTGTGAGCAGTATGGGAAATGTGGAAGGAGGATGAGCAGTATGGGATATTTAATCTGCATACACATTTATATAGGGAACGTACTGTTCTGGTGATGTATTGACAATGGTTCTGATTATGTATTATTGTATTGCCGGCGGTTCTGGTGATGTACTGACAGGGGGTTGTAGTGATGTATTATTGTATTGATGGGGGTTCTGGTGATGTATTGACTGGTTTTGGTGATGTATTACTGTATTGGCAGTGGTTCTGGTGATATACTGACCGTGGTTCTGGTGAGGTATTATTGTATTGACATTGGTTCTGGTGATATACTGACAGGGGTTCTAGTGATGTGCTATTGTATTGCCGGTGGTTCTGGTGATGTTGTCATGTGGATGTTGTAATATTTAACTTAACAAACTTGATCCTAAAACATTATAGGGCAAGTGTGCTTGACTAAAAATACAGCTGAATGTCAGCCAAACAATTGACTAAAGCCTACAAGCACTATTCATAGGTGTCTGATCACTCGGCTAGCAGCGAGCTTGCTCAGCTCTCCCACATACAGGAGCACTCATTCTGCCAAGTGTTCCTGTATACTGTATGGATGCTGCTGCTAGACATCTCTGGCTGCAGCTTATCACATAGAGGACAAAAGGATCTACAGCTGGTAAATCGGACATGCTGGATCCTTATTTTCCTTGACCAATCATTAGTTAGAGCCCCCATACACATTAGTCTGTCCTTGCAGGTTTAGCAAACTTTAGTCTCATGTGTATGGAGGTCTCATAACTACTATCTGAAGGCTGTAAGCACTGACATCTGGGAACCCCCGGAGTGCTGGAATTCAGATAAAAGATAGGACACACAGTTAAAAAGAAAAACCTCAAAAGACTGAACATATAAACAGCAAGTACATTGCCGTGCATGGGTTCATTCGGTTTAGCATTTTTTTGTTGCTTTTTCAGGCGGAATACCGAGCGGATCTGCCTGAAAAATTAAATCCTGTGTGCACATACGCTTAGTCTGACTGATCGGGAGGGGGCGCGACCGCTGAAAGTGCCTGGGGTGGCAGAAACTCCAAATACGGCCCTGTTTATATAGATCTTCTCACTTTGACCAATGAACAGTTTGAAGAGATTTCTAAATCAATTAACTTTAGATGTCAAGTTATCAAGAATTCAAAGCCTTGTAAGATATTTACATATTTTGTCTCGATGATTTACCATTGAAATATCAACAGTCCTCCAGTAAAATGCCAACATCACAGTTATCCTCAGAGATGTGAAGGACAACTGCAAAAGATAAAGGAATATTTCATTAGTCAAAATATAGGTACTATGTACTTTTGCCCTGAATAATTTTTCCAGTCAGTAGCATGTTATCTTAAATATACAGTCATATAACAATACGTTAATAAATACTTCACTATGTTTCTTTAGGCACCTTAAAGATGGGTGGTTGACTTTAGTCAGCACGTGACTTTAACGGAGACTTAATAAGATCCAGTAATGTGAGGATGGTAGCAACAGTCTGTGACTAAAACCAACCACCTATCGTTAGACTCAATAAGATCCAATAAAAAAACCAATAGATTGAGTCAATGGCCTCCATACACATTAGACTGATTTCGATTGAACCTGCAAAGTGTATGTTGGCGCCTGCTTACAGATGTTCAGGAGAGATGTCTATCACGCATTTCTGATTTCATACTACCGATTACGTTGTTCTCCATAAGATAAGCTGCCGGCTGACGTATACGTTGACGTCTTTCTCATAGATAACACAGGAGCACTCAGCCGAACGGGCACTCTGTGTAATGAGGTCCCAGCCGCCAGCTATCTGTTGTGCATAGCGGGCTTTAAACTAAAGGCCTATTTAAATCAGTTGATAATTAGCTTGTGTATACAGACTGGAAGTCAGCAGAAGAATCAGCAAAAATGCTCGTTCTTTTGGTCATTAATAACGGCATTAAAATTGTGGATTTCTGATCACTTTATATAACCGTTTGGTGGTGGTAAATGATGAGCGAGCATACCCACCACTGCTCGATACTTGATCCGTTATTGGGTACACTCGGTAATCGCTCGAGTATTGTGTGTGCTTGGATGGGTCATTCCTGAACCATCTGACACAAAGTGTCGGCTCGCTTCAGTGAACAATGAGAGCCGACATCCTAGTGGGAGCTGCTTACAGTCTCTGAATAGCTCTCACTGGCGATAAAAGAGAAATTACCTGTGTGTAAAAAAAAATAAAACGCTCACCCTTCCCTGGAAATTTTCTGTCTATGGCTGGCTGTATGTGGGCAGAGGGCCGGATTGCCTATCATTAATTGACTTCCATTACACTCGTTACTTGAGTCACATGTGGGCAGAGGGCCGGACTGCCCATCATTAATTGACTTCCATTACACTCGCTGCTCGAGTCACTTGTGGGCAGAGGGCCGGACTGCCCATCATTAATTAACTTCAATTACACTCGTTACTCGAGTCACATGTGGACAGAGGGCTGGACTGCCCATCATTAATTGACTTCCATTACACTCGCTGCTCGAGTCACTTGTGGGCAGAGGGCCGGACTGCCCATCATTAATTAACTTCAATTACACTCGTTACTCGAGTCACATGTGGACAGAGGGCTGGACTGCCCATCATTAATTGACTTCCATAACACTCGTTACTCGAGTCACATGTGGGCAGAGGGCCGGACTGCCGATCATTAATAAACTTCCATTATACTCATAACTGGAGTCACATGTGGACAGAGGGCCGGACTGCCTATCATTAATTGACTTCCATAACACTCGTTACTCGAGTCACATGTGGGCAGAGGGCCGGACTGCCGATCATTAATAAACTTCCATTATACTCGTAACTCGAGTCACATGTGGGCAGAGGGCCGGACTGCCTATCATTAAATGACTTCCATAACGCTCGTTACTCGAGTCACATGTGGGCAGAGGGCTGGACTGCCCATCATTAATTGACTTCCTTAACACTCGTTACTCGAGTCACATGTGGGCAGAGGGCCGGACTGCCGATCATTAATTGACTTCCATTACACTCGTTACTCGAGTCACATGTGGGCAGAGGGCCGGACTGCCCATCATTAATTGACTTCCATTACACTAGTTACTCGAGTCACATGTGGGCAGAGGGCCGGACTGCCCATCATTAATTGACTTCCATTACACTCGTTACTCGAGTCACGTGGGCAGAGGGCCGGACTGCCTATCATTAAATGACTTCCATAACGCTCGTTACTCGAGTCACATGTGGGCAGAGGGCTGGACTGCCCATCATTAATTGACTTCCTTAACACTCGTTACTCGAGTCACATGTGGGCAGAGGGCCGGACTGCCAATCATTAATTGACTTCCATTACACTCGTTACTCGAGTCACATGTGGGCAGAGGGCCGGACTGCCCATCATTAATTGACTTCCATTACACTCGTTACTCGAGTCACATGTGGGCAGAGGGCCGGACTGCCCATCATTAATTGACTTCCATTACACTCGTTACTCGAGTCACATGTGGGCAGAGGGCCAGACTGCCCATCGTTAATTGACTTCCATTACACTCGCTACTCGAGTCACATGTGGGCAGAGGGCCGGACTGCCCATCACTAATTGACTTCCATCACACTCGTTACTCGAGTCACATGTGGGCAGAGGGCCGGACTGCCCATCATTAATTGACTTCCATTACACTCGTACTCGAGTCACATGTGGGCAGAGGGCCGGACTGCCCATCATTAATTGACTTCCATCACACTCGTTACTCGAGTCACATGTGGGCAGAGGGCCGGACTGCCCATCATTAATTGACTTCCATCACACTCGTTACTCGAGTCAAGCCCGTCAGAGTGTCCGGTCGAGTAATGAGCTCCTGAGCACTTTAGCGCTCGCTTATCATTTGTGGTTGTTTAACGGCTGAAAATACCAATGTGAACTAATGAGCATCATTTACTGTACTGTACGGTACAATGGTGATAATTACAATCCCAGTGATGGATTTAACCCTGACTGGGAGGTTGCAGCTCGCTGGGGTTGTATCTGGGGAGGACTAGTTGACTATTCTTCTAACCAGCGCACTCAAATTATAATTACCAATGGCGTCAAATGTAGGAGCCTCTGTCCTCATAAATCCATTGCACATAGTGTGTGACTGTCTCCAAATCCTAGGGTTATAACCCCCAGTCTTCAGAAGCAGTTACGAAACTTGTAATGTACTTTTGTCTGCCACATTATTTTCCGCTGTCATACTTATCTTACGTGTATCTTTGCAGTCAATAATGTAAATGCAGCTTCCTGTGGCTCTCCAAGCCTAGGCTGACATTTTAATCAATGTTTGGAAGTCCTATCCAAAGTGCCCTGCTGTGTAATGGATTACATTGTCATTTATGGCATTACTGACTCATTGTAACATAAACCTTCTGAAAAGCAATTGTCCTATGTGTCAGATCTGTGAACGGAATATCTTCCTATATACTGCGGCAAGTCAAGTGTGTTACTCCTCTTATTAAAGGGAATGTGTCAGCTGTTTTTTGCTACCTCATCTGAGAGCAGCAAGATTTAGGTAAAGAGACCATGAACCCAATGATGTATCACTTAATTTACTGGGTATGACGGGTCTGAAACAATCAAAGTTTTCAGATTTAGCAATACAGCAGAGCTGCCTCCGCCCACATCATTCTCCCTATATACCATGTCTTTAGACAATTTTATTATTATTATTATTATTAATTATTATTTATTTATAGAGCACCATTGATTCCATGGTGTTGTACATGAGAAAGGGTTACATACAAACAAGTTAAAAATGCAATGAACAAACTAACAGTGACAGACTGATACAGATGGGAGAGAGGACCCTGCCTTTGCGGGCTTACATTCTACAGGGCAATGGGGAGGGAGACAGTAGGTTGGGTCTGCTCTGGTGGTGGTGGAGCCCCAGGTCCAGTGGTGGTGGTGCACCAGGTCCAGTAGTGGTGAGGTGGCACTGTGGTCATTGCAGGCTGTAGGCTGTTCTGAAGAGATGGGTTTTCAGGTTCTGCTTGAAGGTTCCGAGGGTAGAGGACAGTCGGACGTTTTGGGGTTCAGAATTCCAGAGAATGGGGGATGCTCGGGCGAAGTCTTGCAGGCGGTTAGATGAGGAATGTACAAGTGTGGAGGAAAGAAGGAGGTCTTGGGAGGATCGAAGATTACGAGTTGGATGATATCGGGAGATTACTTCAGAGATATATGAGGGGGGACAGATTGTGGATGGCTTTGTAAGAAGTTTGAATTGGATACACTGGGGAATTGGGAGCCAGTGGAGGGTTTTGCTGAGGGTAGAAATGGAAGAATAGCGAGGAGAGAGGTGCATTAATCGGGCAGCAGAGTTAAGGACAGACTGGAGAGGCACAAGAGTGTTAGCAGGAAGGCCACAGAGGAGGAGATTGCAGTAGTCGAGATGCGAGATGATGAGGGCATGCACTAGTAGTTTAGTAGATTTAGTTTTGAGGAAGGAACATTCTGGAAATATTTTTGAGTTGGAGGTGGCAGGAGGTGGCAAGGGCTTGGATGTGTGGTTTGAAGGACAAGGCAGAGTCAAGGGTTACTCCAAGGCAAAGAATTTCAGGTACAGGGCAAAGTGTGATGTAATTTATTGTGATAGATAGATCAGGTAAGGAAGGTGTGCGACATGGAGGAAAGATGATGAATTCCGTATTGTCTACATTGAGTTTTAGGAAGCGAGAGGAGAAGAATGAGGATATGGCTGATAGACAGTCCGGGATTCTGTACAGGAGAGAGGTGACGTCTGGACCAGAGAGGTAGATCTGAGTGTCATCAGCGTACAGGTGATACAGGAAGCCATGGTGTCAGGAGGTGGCAAGAGTTTGGATGTGTGGTTTGAAGGAAAGGGCAGAGTCAAGAGTTACTCTGAGGCAGCAAATTTGAGGGGTTGGAGAGAGCATGATGTCATTTACCATAATAGATAGATCAGGTGGTGAAAATGGAAGATGGGATGGAGGAAAGATGATGAGTTCCATTTTGTCTATGTTGAGTTTTAGGAAGCGAGTGGAGAAGAAGGAGGATATGGCTGACAGACACTCCAGGATTCTGGACATCTAGGCCAGAGAGGTAGATCTGAGTGTCGTCAGTGTACAGGTGATATTGGAAGCCATGGGACTTTATGAGTTGTCCCAGACCAAGGGTATAGATTGAAAAGAGGAGGGGCCCCATGACAGAGCCTTGAGGGACCCCAACCAGAAAGGGGATGGGGTGAGGAGGTCGTGTGGGAGGGGGAGACACTAAATGTGTGGTTGGAAAGGTAGGAAGAGAATCCAGGAGATCCAGGAGAGGGCAAGGTCAGTGATACCAATGGAAGAAAGGATCTGTAATAGGAGACAGTGGTGGACTTGTTCAAATGCAGAGGACAGGTCTAGAAGGAGGAGGATAGAGAACTGTCTGTTAGCTTTGGCCATGAGTAAGTCGTTAGTAATTTTGGTCAGGGCAATTTCAGTGGAGTGGTGGGGCGGAAGCCGGATTGAAGGTTGTCAAAGAGCGAGTTGGATGAGAGGTGGGATGAGATAACAGTGTGGACATGCTGTAGCTGCTTATCACAGAAGTAGGCTTACCAGGTACGGCAAAGATAATCTCCATAAGCTAGATCATACATTCCAGATAAACAAAACCATGGACCTTGAAATGAGAGGCATTACTGAAATCTGTGTTTTAACCCCTACAGCATTGTCTTCACCCACAGCAGGCTCTGTATGCAAACTCTATAGACAGAGAGGTGCTAATCCCAAAAGGGGGCGTGCCATACTTGGACTCACACACTTCGATGTCCGAGCATTGATAAGCTATTGGTGCTAAAATAAACATTGCAGGTAAAATACAACACACTGTGATAAGAGATGCATGCCTAAATTCTTTGTGTTAACCCTTACAGCATGCTGCCTTCAGAATACATAGCAAAAACCTACTAAGAGATTCCCTTTAAGGCTCATACGTGCGGTAGAAATAATGACAGCATTCACAATTCTGGCCAGACCCCACTTCTATTATATTTAGATGATCTCTAATGCTAATTATCTTCCAAATGAAGTGGAAATTTACAGAACTCATTTCTTCTCAGAAGCTTGGACTTCAATAGCGCGTAACTGTCATACAGCATTATAGAGAAAATCATTAGCTAAACGCTGGAGAGTATTTACTACTGTTCGGCTGCGGGCTTCATTAAGAAGAATCGAGGATGTCGTGAAGAAATGAAATTCAGAATATAAATAACCACTTTATTATTTTCTCATCCATGAAGAGCTATTCCAGGAGGCCCCATATATTGCACAAAACCAACGCAGCATTATTTACTGATCACTTACAAAATTATTACTATACGCATTATTAATTTTCTAGATAGTAATTTTTAATTCTATGATCGGTAGCTGGGGTGCATTTTCTATGGGGTTTAAAGACTACCTGTCACAAGGTGAAAAGTGGCCAATTTTTCTCTTATTCTATTCCCCCTACTCCTCCATATATTGTTTTGTTTATTTGTAATCTGCCATACAGTTCCAGAGATATGAGTCTTTTTATTCAGTACTAATTTTTGTAGTCTTTACTAGGGGGCGGTGCTTACAGAATCCTCTGGGGCGTGCATTTCGGCTAATCCTTACCCTGTGAGCAGCTCAGCAACTTCCCCTTTGTAAATACCCCAAAAAATATAACAATGAAGAAAAAGGTCCGTACCTCTGAAACTGTATGGTGTTTTAAAAACAAAACCCAATATTCTCAGAGTAACAGCAGGAATAAAATGATAAAAATGGGCCACTTTAGACCTGGAGACAGTTCATCTTTAAAGGGAACGTCTTAGGACAGGTTTCTACTGAAACTAGTAGTATGACTGTGTGAGCCCTAATAAAACAATAAAAATACTTGTTTTGTATTAATCTGATGTAGCAGCATTGAGAAATCAAGCTAATTAGCCTAACAGCGCATTGTGGGTGTGTCAATATAAAAGACATTGATAGACCTAATGTTGTTTTCTGCTAATTTGCATGTGGCTTTGAAGCTTGATGTCTCAGCGCTGGCACATGGGATTACTACAAGATTTATCGTTATTGATGTTCCTACAGAGGTAGCATTAGTTTCAGAAGAAAAATCATTCCATAAGGTTCCTTTGAAAGGTCCTTCAAGGGATTAGGCCTAGCTCAGTTTGGTTGACTGGATCTATTTAACCCAATTTATGGCGAGAACTAGTGATGAGTGAGCACTACCATGCTCGGGTACTTGTAACGAGAAGTTGGATGCTCGGATGGGCGCGACCTGAGCATAACTGAAGTCAATGTGGAACTCAACCATTTTTCCGGGAACTCTTTTGGAAAACTGCTCAAGTTCCCCATTGACTTCCATTATACTTGGTAGATGAGTTGAGTCCTTCCAAGCATTCAAATTCTAGTTACAAGTAGCAAGCGCACCAGGATGTAGCGCTCGCTCATCACTATTTAGAAACTTTGAGGACATTTCCTCTCTAAAGGGTCCAGAACATAAGCAAAATTTGGGTATTGTAATCTAAGTATCCTCAAAAGGAGATAGGGGATTTCAAGCAAGAAGCTCTCTTGGTGGTTGGGGTTTAAAGGTGATAAACTTTACCATAAGTTATTCCCATTGAAATCTTTTGAAACACTAGGAAGCAGGAATTGCTGGGATTTTATTTAATTTGTGCATTACCTACACATTTTATGCCATTTTTGATGTCTGAACATTTCGAAGCAGATAAAGCGTGTGGGCTTATGCTAATGAAAATTTATGTCATGCAAAAATATGATGCATTGCATAACCAAGAGGTACATTTTCATTAGTAGCGGAAAATAGCAATTTTGTATGTGACATGTAATCATAGTCTCTAAACACAAATTGGCGGAACTTGGCTATTTGATATCATGAATTTTCCCCGTTTCGGACATTAAATGTCTTTAAGGAACTAGAACAATCACCTCTTTGGTAGTTCTGTAACATGGAGTGCGGAAGGAAGTGTTTATTTCCTGACCCATAGGACATCCCCTGCTAAATTTAGAAAGACTGGGCTCATTAACACCGCGTAAATTCTAGGCCTAACAATGGGCATATTACTTAACATCCTTAATCGCTGGTAGTGATCGACCTAGTACATTTGTCTTGTGACACTGGTAACTCAGCTGTGAAAATATGCAGCTAAATCTGACACAAAGTCAGCCTTGTATATTCGATCAACTCTGGGACAAATATAAATAATTAAAAAATTATATATATATAAATAAACTGTACATGTACATACTGAACTGTGTACCGTATGTATATATATCTACTGTAATTATTAATTATTAGGTAAGTAAGTATTTTCATCATATCCTAATTTTTATGCAGATTTTCCAGCTCCAATCTGTATAACCTTGAATGTCTATTGGATGAAACAGATCAGGTGTAATGATGATCTAAGGATATGGTGAGATAGGGTAGGATAGGGATAGGATAGGGTGTGACATCAACATCCTTTATGTGTGCAGAATTATTGTGCAGCTTGTTTTCCTCAGGCAAAGTTGGCCAAAAACTGACTCTAAAAAGTAAATAAATTATTACAGTCTTACATCTTGAAATTGCTAAGATGTCACAGAACTATCATATACAGTGCCTTGTGAAAGTATTTGGCCCCCTTCAACTTTTCAACCTTTTGCCACATTTCAGGCTTCAAACATAAAGATATAAATTCTAATTTTTTTGTGAAGAATCACAACAAGTGGGACACAATCGTAAAGTGGAACGAAATTTATTGTATATTTTGAACTTTTTTAACAAATAAAAAACTGAAAAGTGGGGCATGCAATATTATTCGGCCCCTTTACTTTCAGTGCAGCAAACTCACTCCAAAGTTCAGGGAGGATCTCTGAATGATCCAATGTTGTCCTAAATGACTGGTAATGAAAATACAATCCACCTGTGTGTAATCAAGTCTCAGGGGTCTTGTTTCAAGTGCAGAGAGCATCATGAAGACCAAGGAACACACCAGGCAGGTCCGAGATACTGTTGTGTCGAGGTTTAAAGCCGGATTTGGATAAAAAAAGATTTCCCAAGTGCTAAAAATCTCAAGGAGCACTGTGCAAGTGATCATATTGAAATAGAAGGAATATCAGACCACTGTAAATCCACCAAGACCCGGCCGTCCCTCTAAACTTTCATCTCGAACAAGGAGAAGACTGATCAGAGATGGAGCCAAAAGGCCCATGATCCCTCTGGATGAACTGCAGAGATCTACAGCTGAGGTGGGAGAGTCTGTCCATAGGACAACAATCAGTCGTATACTGCACAAATCTGGCCTTTATGGAAGACTGGCAAGAAGAAAGCCATTTCTCAAAGATATCCATAAAAATCTTGTTTGAACTTTGCCACAAGCCACCTGGGAGACACCAAACATGTGGAATAAGGGGCTCTGGTAAGATTGAAGCAAAATCAAACTTTTGGGCACAATGTAAAACGATATGTTTGGTGTAAAAGCAACACAGCTCATCACCCTCAAAACACCATCCCCACTGTCAAATATGGTGGTAGCAGCATCATGGTTTGGGCCTGCTTTTCTACAGCAGGGACAGGAAGATGGTAAAAATTGATGGGAAGATGGATGGAGCCAAATACAGGACCATTCTGGAAGAAAACCTGTTGGAGTCTGCAAAAGACCTGAGACTGGGACGGAGATTTATCTTCCAACAAGACAATGATCCCAAATATAAAGCAAAATCTACAATGGAATGGTTCAAAAATAAACGTATCCAGGTGTTAGAATGGACAAGTCACATCCAGACCTGAATCCAATCGAGAATCTGTGGAAAGAGCTGAAAACTGCTGTTCACAAACGCTCTCATCCAACCTCACTGAGCTCCAGCTGTTCTGTAAGGAAGAAGGGCAATAATTTCAGTCTCTCGATGTGCAAAACTGATAGAGACAAAACCCCAAGGACTTGCAGCTGTAACCGCAGCAAAAGGTGGCGCTACAGAGTATTAACTCAAGGGGCCGAATAATATTGCACGCCCCAATTTTCAGCTTTTTATTTGTTAACAAAGTTTAAAATATGCAATAAATTTGGTTCCACTTCACGATTGTGTCCCACTTGTTGATTCTTCACAAAAAAATAGAATTGATATCTTTATGTTTGAAGCCTGAAATGTGGCAAAAGGTTGATAAGTTCAAGGGGGCCAAATACTTTCACAAGGCACTGTATTTACCGTAGTTGGAAATAGTCAAAGGGGTGGTAAAAATCATGTTGAGAAAAAAAGATGCAGTATAACTGCCAAAGATGAAAGAAGAATCAAACATAAGGTGTCCAAAAAGCCATTTCTCCTCCAGTCCTGTCATATTCCAGAACTGAAACCTCCCCAGAGGGCCCAGAAGTACAAGGTGTCAAGTGCTCAGAGACATGGCCGAGGTAGGAAGTGCTGAGATCTGACCACCACTGAGCAAGGCATAGAAGGGGAAACATCAAGACTGGGCCAAGTAATATCAGAAGACAGAATTTTCAAAGGTGTTATGGCCCGATGAGATGAGAGTGACTCTTGACAATCCAGATGACTAGGCCGGTGGCTGGATCAGTAAAGAGTACAGACCTCCACTTCTACTCCAATGCCAGCAAGGTGGAGGTGAGGTCCTGATATAGGCTGTTATTGTTGACGATGAGCTAATTGGACCTTTTCGTATTGGATTCAAAATCAACTCCCAAACTTACTGCCAGATTTTAGAAGATACTTTCTTCAAGCAGTGGTACAGGAAAAAGTCTACACCTTTCAAAAAAAAAACTGATTTTTCTGTAAGACATTGCTCCATCACAGTATCAAAGTCTACACTGCTCAGCTGCCACTAAAGCCTTTAAAGGGAAGTTGCCGTGATTTTTATTTCTGTATCAAGAATTATTAATTATATAATTCAGTTTTTTATACAAAATTTAATGCACTGGTTAAATATTTTATTTTATTATTTTTATCAAGCCACTGGAGCTGCCATTTTTATATACTGTGTGTAAAGGCTGTCACAGTGGTCAATGTCGCCCGCGATATCGCTCATGCGTCACATATTATTCGTCGCCTGAGCGATGTGGAATATCGCAGTAAGATGTCACACGCGTCAATATGACCCAGCGATGCGGTGATGCGCCATCTGCGAGCGATTATTTAGTCGCTTGTACGATGTCAAATAGAAATACGTCGCTGAGTTTAGTGTCACACGCAGCGATGCACAAGTCTACTGAGCATGACGACAGTTTTAATCTGGCAGTGAAACCTGCGATCGGCGACAGCGACATGTCGCTGGTGCATCGCTTGTCACACGCTTCAATGTCGCTCCTGTGTCACTTTACGTCGCTTGAGTGACTGAAATCGTGACGTACGAGCGACATTGACAGCGTATCGACGCGTGTACATCCCCTTAGTGTCTGAGCACAACACATCCGAGATATGGCTGCCCCATTGGAGACTGCGGTCAAAGTCCAACCACCCTCCTGCATTTTGGTGTCTTCAGTGTAACAGGTGACATCACTTTTTAGAATGAATAATGACCGCCCTTACTCACCTGGCTCTATTGAGAACTTGTGGGTCTTTCTAAAACTGGAGATCTGAAGTGAAGGGAAACAGTTACCTCTCAGTGTTTGGGGGCTGTGGTTGGTGCTGCCCAAAACGTTTTAATTTAGTTGCATTCTCCTAAGTAAGACAAAGCTCACTTTCACTTTCTTAGGTTTATTAACCTTTTAAATTAACTGAGAGCTCCATAGTTGTTCAATAATAAAACTAATAATACTAATTGCCTATTAATATGTGCACTAACTGTATATACTGAACACAGTACACTTCAAACTATAAGGCAAGTGTAAAAAAAATGCTGCGAAATAGAAATGTTTTCAGAAATAGAAGTGTTAATGGTTTAATTATATCAATTAACAGAATGCAAAGTGAATGAGCATAAGGGTGGCTTCAACATGCAGTCAGGTCCAGTCCAGAGCTGTCAGGGGTGACAGCCCCGGACCGGATTTTGGCCCCATAGTAGCCTATGGGGCCGGATGGAGCCGGATGGCAGTTATCTGCCATCCGGCTGCCATCTCGCCGGAAGAATCCGGGAGAAGTGGGATTTTTCTCCTGAATCCAAAAACGTTGCTTGCAACGTTTTTTGTGTCCGGGGAGGCCAATTTGCACCTAATTGGTGTCTCCCGGATCCTCCCGGATTCCCCCGGATTCTTCCGGGGCAATCCGGCACTCCCTTAACATGGGAGCCTATGGGGCCAGATTGGGATCGGGATCGGGATCCAGGAGGATCCGGGAACCGGATACCAGCGGCTCCACACCGCTGTTATAATTCAGGACCGCGGCTATCTCCCTGCGAGCTGCGGTCCTGAATAATCAGTAGCGGCAGCTGTGGCAGGATGCACACCAGGGGTTCACCCCTGGCAGCCCCGGACCGGACCTGACCACAGTGTGAAGCCACCCTAAGAGAAATCCGAATCAAATCATAATTTGGTGTGAACACCATTTTCCCTCAAAACAGCATAAATTTTAGGTACGCTTGGTTTTAGAAATAAATCCAGGTCTTACTATTTACATTTTTTTTCAAAGATAGCTATTAAATAATTTTGACAGTTTTATAAAGCAGATGAGTATGAAGAAAGACTCCTATATACATACATAGGCAGCTTAACGCTGACACAAGCCAGTCGAAAACAGAGCAAAGAAACTAGGAGAATAAGGCTGGCTTCATACCACAGTTTTTCAGGTCCGGGGCTGTCTGGTGTGAACCTGACAGCCCTGGACCCAATTTTGGACATAATGTAGCCCTATGGTGCCAGATAGGCCGGATGGCACTGATTTGCCATCCGGTTTTGTCCCTGTAAGGCAGCATCAGGCTGCATTCGATTTTTGCCCCAGACACAAAATTGGTGCTTGCAGCGTTTTTGTGTCCGGAACAAAAAGTTAAACAAAATCAGATCCTCCCGTGATCCGTCGTGATCCGGCGCCCAATAACATGGGAGGCTATGGAGGCAGAATCATAGAAAATCGGATCTGGTTCCCGGACGCCGGGTGCTGAAGTACAACAGCGGCCAGCACTGAACTTCAGCACCTACAGAGCTTCCCGCTGACATTTCAGAGCCGCGGCTAGCTCCCTGCAAGCCGCAAACCATAAATTTCAGGATTGGACAGTGGCAGCAGCCATACAGTCCTGATTCCGGCAAAAAACAGGACCGGAGGGCATATTTGCCCTCCTGATCTGTTTTTCCGGAGCTGTCAGTCTGTGTCCGGTGCTTCCTGCAAAACACCAGAAACAGCCTGACAGCTCAAAAACCGTGGTGTGAAGCCGGCATAAGACTGATTTCACACTGCATTTTTTTACCTCATCAGGGTTCATCAGGTTTTGTGTGTCAAAACCAGGAGTGACTCCAAAACCCAGAACAGGTGTCAATCTTTCAATTAGGCTAGGGTCACATTAGCGTCAGCCCTTAGGCTGACGGACCCGTTAAAAACTTAGCATTTGGCAGCCTGAGCGTATAGCGTTAACGCGCTGTAACTCTGCGCTCAGGCTACCTATACAATCCTTATGGGTACCTCTCTCACAGTGCAGCTGGCTGCTTGACATAAAAGGGTCGGATATGTGCTTTTGATGAGCGCACAGGAAACGCGGTCTGCAGTATTTCCTGTGCGCTAATCAAAACACATATCTGGGAGATCTCTGTGGAGTCGGAGGCTGTGGGAAGCGTCCAGCTGCCATAGAGATCTATTGCCAGGCAACGCATAGCGTTACTTGCTGGTAATGCTATGTGTTGCTCCTGTCAGAAACTAAGTTTCTGAAGGCAACCAGCAGGCTAGGGGGCCAGACGCAAGTCTGACCAAAGCCTTATACTTTTTCTCTGCAAGTTTCACTCCTGGTTTTGGCACACAAAACAAATGATGAACCCTGATCAGGGAAAAACTGCAGTGTGAAATCAGCCTAAAGAGGCTATGGAAATAGTATATAAATAAAATATAAAAAGAAGAATACATAATTATGATAATAGTACTATTTATTATAAATCATTACTTTGCTAATCCCCATTAGTTTTACCTTTGTTAGCTTATTGTTTGAAGATTCTGTGCCATGAACTGTATAGGCTTACAGTGCCATATATCACCCATAAATTAATCTTGTTTATATGAACACTATATACATTTTTCACTAGATACCTGTTTATAGACAAGAGCAATAAACTACTGTCATGGCAAAACGTTTTGAGACAGACACAAGTTTTGTTTTTTACAGTTTGCTACTTCGGTATTTCTAGATGTTTTAGGCCACATGCACACATTGAATATATGGTGAGTTTTTTACCTTAGTATTTGTAGCCAAAACCAGGAGTGGAACAATCAGATGAAAAGTATAATAGAAACACGTCACCACTTCTGTATTTATCAACCACTCCTGGTTTTGGCTACAAATACTTAGGCCGGCTTCACACCATGGTTTTGAGCTGTCAGGCTGTGTCCAGTGTTTTGCTGGATGTACTAGACACAGCCTGACAGCTCCGGGCAGAACAGAACCGGAAGGCAAATATGCCTTCCGGTTCTATTTTCTGCCAGAATCGGCAGTCCGCAGCTGCAGGATCTGTCCTTTGTCGAAAATTCTGAAATCTCTGCCGGGGGTCTTCTCCAAGCCTACATAGGTCCACTAGGGTTTTCTCTGAGCCTAGATAGGTCTACCAAGGTCTTCTGTGCCGTTATCTTATCAGTATTAAGCCATTGAGTTGCTGGTCTTCTGCTTCGCCTTGTTCCTTATATTGTTCATAATGTCCTTCTCCAGTGATATTTCTCTTCATATGAAGTCATTATGGCCAAACAGTTACATTTTAGTTTCATCAGACTACAGGACATGTTTCCAAATATTTAGCTCATTGTTCCTGTGTACATTTGCAAAAATTAATCTGGCTTTTTTATGTTTCTTTTGGAGTAATGGCTTCTTTCTGGCAGAGTAGCCATTTAGCCCATGTTCATACAGTACTCGTTTCACTGTGGATAAGGACACAATCTTACCAGCTTCCGCCATCACCTTACAAGGTCTTTTGCTTTTGTCCTTGGGTTGATATGCACATGTCGGACCAAATCACGTTCATCTCTGGGACACTGAACCCGTCTCCTTCCTGAGCAGTATGATGACTAGACATTCTCATCTTGTTTGTACTTGGAATAATTGTTTGTACAGATGAACAAGACACCTTCATGTATCTGGGATTTGCACCCAAGGATAAACCAGACTTGTACAAGTCCACAATTCTCTTCCTGATATCTTGGGTGATTTCTTTAGACTTTCCCATGATGCATCACAAAGAAGCGGTGCGCTTCAGGTGTGCATTAAAATACATCCATAGGTGTGTCTCTAATTAACTAAGATGTTGTCAATAAACCTATCAGAATATTCCTAACACATGACATCATCATGTGGGCTGTCCAAAATTGTTTAAAGGCATAGTAACCTTAGTGTATGTAAACTAGTGACTTTTCAGAAAGCAATAAATATGCCTTAAAACATTCTCTCTCTTTATTCTGGAATTTGGTAAATATTAATAATTATGGTAATCCTAATTGACCTAAAACAGGAAAGGTTTATTCTGATTTCATGTCAGATAGTGAGAAAAACATGTTTATATGTCTTTTTATATAGTGTATGAAAATTTCTGGTTTCAACCGCATCTAGAATTCACAGGCATGCTGAAGTGGTAGCAGAATACCGAATCTTTGTCCCATTGACTGGTACCCTAACTATGACTGTGGTCTCTGCGCATTAGCATTGATATGTAATGATTCTGAGGACCAACACATGCCTCATTGACCATTGTTGTGCGGCATCAACCCAAGTAAAGAAATCAATAGTTACAGTAGTCCTAATGATGCCTCTCCTAGAGCCTCTACTAGTGTTATTTCATCGTTTTGTGATGCCTTAGTCATTCAGCTTCCAGTATTACAAAGCACCACGCTGTGTTTGTTGTGGAAGCTTTTTGTAGCCCAAGTGGCAGCACATCGGCTCTCATCTCCTGTTTGCGGCTCACAGCGGGGCGCTGTTTGAAGAGTGACGCTCCTCTGTCTCCTAAGTGTTCTAGCACAAATGTTCTCAAAACTGGTTTTCTTTCATCAATCCCTCATCTAATTCAAAGCTGAATTCTAAACGGGAGGAATATAATTGCCCTTGGCCTCAGCTTGTTACCGGGAGTCCTGCAAGAAGATTGATGGATGATAGAAGAAAATGTAATGGAGGGAAATGTGGATATAAATGAAGGAGTAGTCCATACTCACAGGATGTGCTGACTAATAGCTGGATTCTTGCCACAGTACATCATTTTGTTAAATATTCCTAAATATGCTTCCTTGCTTTTGGGCTGCGCCCTCTATTTAGTAGTTTTGGGAGAAGGTCAGAACATTTAACAATTATCACTTACATACTCTATCGTTAAAGGGGTTGTCCAGGCTTTTTGGATAATTGCTATGTGTATCCAGACTGCAAAATGTTGACAGTTTGTAATATACATCATGTCAACATTTTGCAGCCTGAATACACATAGAAATTATCAAAAAGCCCGGACAACCCTTTAAGGATAGAATATGTTACCCAGATATCACCTTTTTGCATCTGCAAGGGACTGACCAAGGGGCAAGTTATTGTTGGAGCCAGCATGTAAATGCAGAACTAGACGTTACGCCCAGACTCTTCAAAACACGCCCCCTCCCCCAGTCTCGGTATGCCCGGCCACCCCCAGGATCCTACAGGCCAGAACCAACCCTTAATATGACCAACCACCCCCATGCATACGCAGTCCACTTCTTCACTGTACAATGTGCCAAATCCGCATCTGTGAAGGAGATTTGGCACACTGTCAGTGGAGAAGGGGACCGCTGAATACAATATGTTGTGTGCACTCACCCTGTGGCCCTGTATTATGGTGTGTGCGATCACCCTGTGGCCCCGTATCAGGGCTGGCTCCAGGTTTTTGTGGGCCTCATGCAAAAGAGTGTCAGTGGGCCCATTTAACACATTCTGGATATATATATATACAGTCATATGAAAAAGTTTGGGCACCCCTCTTAATCTTACTCATTTTTTTTTGTTTAAAATAGTTTTTTTGCAGCAGCTATTTCAGTGTGATATATGTAATAACTGATGGACACAGTAATATTTCAGGATTGAAATGAGGTTTATTGTACTAACCGAAAATGTGAAATATGCATTATTTAAAAAATTGACAGGTGCAAAAGTATGGGCACCTCAACAGAAAAGTGACATTAATTTTTAGTAGATCCACCTTTTGCAAAAATAACAGCCTCTAGGCGCTTCCTGTAGCTGTTAATGAGTTCCTGGATCCTGGATGAAGGTATTTTTGACCATTCCTCTTTACAAAACAATTCCAGTTCAGTTAAGTTTGATGGTCGCCGAGCAGGGACAGCCCGCTTCAAAACATCCCACAGATGTTCAATGATATTCAGGTCTGGGGACTGGGATGGCCATTCCAGAACATTGTAATTGTTCCTCTGCATGAATGCCTGAGTAGATTTGGAGCGGTGTTTTGGATCATTGTCTTGCTGAAAGATCCATCCCCGGCGTAACTTCAACTTTGACACTGATTCTTGAACATTATTCTCAAGAATCTGCTGATACTGAGTGGAATCCATGCGACCCTCAACTTTAACAAGATTCCCGGTGCCGTCATTCGCCACACAGCCCCAAAGCATGATGGACCCTCCCCCAAATTTGACAGTGGGTAGCAAGTGTTTTTTCTTGGAATGCTGTGTTTTTGTGGCCCCATGCATAACGCCTTGCTGTATGACCAAACAACTCAATCTTTGTTTCATCAGTCCACAGGACCTCCTTCCAAAATGAAACTGGCTTGTCCAAATGTGCTTTTGCATACCTCAGGCGACTCTGTTTGTGGCGTTCATGCAGAAACGGCTTCTTTCGCATCACTCTCCCATACAGCTTCTCCTTGTGCAGTGTGCGCTGTATTGTTGACCGATGCATAGTGACACCATCTGCAGCAAGATGATGCTGCAGGTCTTTGGAGGTGGTCTGTGGATTGTTCTTGACTTTTTACAAGAACTGTGCCTGTGGTCTTCCATTTCTTTACTATGTTCCTCACAGTAGAAACTAAGGGCCCTTTCACATCAGCGTTTTTTTAAATTTGCGGCAGATGCGGTGAAAAAACCGCATCTGCCGCAACTGCCGCATAACGGTTCCACTTGCGGCACGGTTGCGGTTTTTTCCATAGGAAGTATAGGGGGACTTGCGGCAGATGCGGCAAGTGCGGTATTGCACTTGCGGCAGGTGCGGCAGAGAAAAAAACCGCGGCTTACTGCGGTTTTTTTCTCTGCCGCACCTGCCGCAAGTGCAATACCGCACTTGCCGCATCTGCCGCAAGTCCCCCTATACTTCCTATGGAAAAAACCGCAACCGTGCCGCAAGTGGAACCGTTATGCGGCAGTTGCGGCAGATGCGGTTTTTTCACCGCATCTGCCGCAAATTTAAAAAAACGCTGATGTGAAAGGGCCCTAACAGGTTAAATCTCTGAGACAACTTTTTGTATCCTTCCCCTGAACAACTATGTTGAGCAATCTTTTTTTTCAGATTATTTGAGAGCTGTTTTGAGGAGCCCATGATGCCACTCCTCAGAGAAGATGTAACTAGGAGAACAACTTGCAAGTGGACACCTGAAATAGCTTTTCTCATGATTCAATACACCGGGCTATGAAGTACAAAGCTCAATGAGGTTACCAAACCAACTTAGTGCTTCAGTAAGTCAGTAAAAAGTAGATAGGAGTATTCAAATCTTGAAAATCAGAAGGGTACCCATACTTTGGCACCTGTCAAATTTTGAAATAATGCATATTTCACATTTTTGGTTAGTACAATAAACCTCATTTCAATCCTGAAATATTACTGTGTCCATCAGTTATTACATATATCACACTGAAATAGCTGTTGGAAAAAAACAATTTTAAACTAAAAAAAGAGTAAGATTAAGAGGGGTGCCCAAACATTTTCATATGACTATATATATTATATATATATTATAATTTAAAAAAAATGTGAAAAAAATTTGAAAAAAAGTCTTGCAGCACACAGCTACTACCAATGATGTACAAATGCTATAAGCTATATGTATATGAGGTAAAAGTTTAAAAACTTACGTTTTTTTTCAAAAAACTCAAAAATTCTAATTTTTTATTTCTGAAGTTCTTAGTGCAAACATTGGCCAATGTCTGCTTGCTCATGCTGTGAGTGCTGTGCAGTTTGTTTCTTGATATATATATAATATATATATATTAGGATGTGAACCGTAATATATATATATGATGGGCCCCATGGGGTACTCGGAACCGGGCTTTGGTGCTTCTGGAAGTCAAAGGGGTTAAGACTCGGCTCCGTGACCCGTGGGTTCAGCCTTAATGGGTTCTTGGGGAAATATTGAAATAGGGGGTTTAAAGGAAGGATTATTTGTGATGCCACCTGTGGATTGTGGCTATGAGCAGCCGCAGCTGCTGCAGAACCTCTGTGGACGATGGACGTGTGGCTGAGATGTAGTGGCTTCCCACAGGTGGAGCGTAGGGATGAGCGAGTCTACTCGTTAATATTCGTTACTCGCCGAATATTAGGGTACTCGGGCTACTCATTACTCTGCGAGGTTCTTAGCGATTGCTCGCACAGTAACGATTCCAATGTAAATCAAGGGAAATGCAATTCCTCTACTGCTGGACCCTATAAAGAGGTCTGGCAGCAGAGAAAAAACCTGCAATTCCCTAATTCATTGTTGCCTGTGGTAAAAGCCGTAAGCTGTAAATTAAAACCAGATTGTCCCGGATTGACCCAGTCCAGGGCAATCCGGTACCATAAAGTCCCATCTTATGGTGCGCCGGATTGTCCTGGACCGGTTTTGTTCTGATTTTTATAACAGATGAAACCGGATTGTCCCGGTCCGAGGCAATCTGGACGCCCCCTAACATGGGGCTCTAACGGGACGGATTGGCCAGACCGGGGGCAAAAATCATGGAGAATCCGGTTTTCATTTACAGTTTATGTCTTTTTCCCGCTGGCTTCTAAACAATGAATTAGGGTGTTGCAGTTTTATCCTCTGCTGCCAGCCCTCTTTATAGGGTCCAGCAACAGAGGAATTAATCGCAATACTCACTTCACCATTGACTTAAATAGGACTTGCTATATTCGTAACGAGTACCGAGTATCGGGACCTACTCGTTTTCGAGTCTAAGAGAGTCCGAATATTTTAGTACTCGCTCATCCATAGTGGACGGATCCCAGGGCAGTGGATTTTGACAGGGTGTAGGTGCAGGATGGAGAGCACAAAGTAACTGACAGACTTATGGTTTGTTGGTTCCTCTGGTCCTTTACTGGTGATACTGATTCAAGGTCAGGTGGTGTTACTGGGAGTTCGTGCAACCTGGGAGCAACTCGGGGTTCTCCTCCACCGGCAAGTTCTGAGGCCTCCCTGCTGCGCTCTCTCTTAGCAGGTCCCTGCTGCTGCTTAAGCTGAGCTGCAGCCCTCTCTTTCTCCTGCATTGTGCCAGTATGATAGGCAGCTCGAGTCCTTCTCCCAGCCTCACTTCTCTGGCAGCTGCTCTTGGGTTCTGCATGCTGCTTTGAGTGCGGGCACTTTGTGTGGCTGGGGGACTTGAATCCCCCACCCTCCGGTGTTGACTGCCAAGACTTTTGGGCCCTGCACAGCCTCGGACTCCGGTGCCCGGTTCTTGGCGCTTTTTCTTCTGGGGTGAGCTCGACACTGCTCTACTCCCCAGGATCCCGGATCCGATCGGTGCTGGAAGTCCGACATCTCAGCTGATGAGAAACTAAACAGATAAGAGGGCGCAGCAATTTTACTGGAAATAGATGGGAACTATCTAATTTTGATACATACAACAAGCAAAGGAGATAGTACAAAATAACGATACGACCTTAGATTGTTTTTCAAACATATCAAAACAGTTTATTTATACCAAGCAGACAAAAAACAAACCACAAACAATTAAAAACATTTAAAAATATATTATTATATATCATTATATATATTCTGGTAAGACTAATATAATGGGCACATAGCCTTTGTTTGCTGTTCAATAGAAATTTAAGGGTATGTGCACACTGGTGGGCGGGTTGGTCGGCGGCGGCTGGGCGGACCCGCCAGGAAGCTCCGGAGCCGTCCACCGGCATCCTGGCGGGTATGTGCGGCGGGTGCCGGGCGGGTGCCGGGCGGGTGCCGGGCGGGTGGCCAGCGGGTTAGCGCCGGCGGTGTTGCGGCGGCTGGAAGCAGTACATGATTCTGCTTGCAGCCGCTGCAGAACCGGCCGGTTTATAGAAACATGCTCATTCGTTGCTAACCCGCTGGGAACCCAGCGGGTTAGCAACGGATATGAGCATGTGTAAACCGCCGGTGTGTGGACCACCGGGTGTCGGTTTACATAGGTTTTAATGTTAATCCAAACGCCGGTTTGGATTAACATAAATTTACATGAAATTTATGTAAACCGACCGGTGGTTTACACACCTAAAACCGACCTAACCCGGCCAGTGTGCACATACCCTAAGAGTTTTAACCCATCCCTAAAATTGCTAACAATATTCTGATCAGACAAAATATGCTATCGCTCATTGTGGTTTATAGGAGTTAAATAAGATTTACTAAATGCCTGTATGTGACTGATGTGTAATTATTTCTTATGTTCATCAGGCATGGTATGACAAAATATTAGAAGACTGGTGAATATATAACAAAAGGAGCACAGACATGGTGTAATAAATGGACTTTAAATAATAATAATAATTTTATTTACGGTATATAGCGCCAACATATTACGCAGCACTTTACAATGCAGAGGGGACATATAGATAATTTCAGACAAACATAGTAACAAAAAATTCAGAAACCATGAGGAGTGAAGTTCTTGCTCACAAGTTTACAATCTATGAGGAAATAGGGAAGGCACAAAGGGTAAATGGTAAAAAAGTGGCGTCATATATGGTCCAGACATCAATATACCGTAATAATTAGAGGATTTATATAATGTTGCATGAACCGGTCCCCAGCCAGGATCTCTAAAAGTACAGATAAATGCTATTAAGTGCATGAAAGGTGTAGACAGATGACACAAGAGGCCTTTGGAAGTGCACTGAGATACAGGCTGATTTGCTGCTAAGGGAAAAAAAGAAAAAAAAAAAAGACTCTTTATATCTGATTCTCTAGCGAGTGTGACCGCGAGCTTTGTGTGACAGAGCGCAAGTGCGACAGAAGTAAGTGTGTGACTTGTGATTCAGTGAGGAGGTGTTTGGGAATCCTGCAACAAATACCTGTGTGAATTGCTGACTGTTTTTTTTTTTTTTTTACCTTTTTAATTTTATTGGGCTTTCTTAACTTTCTTTCTCTCTACAAGTGTATAGACTCCTATTTTACTACCTGTAAGTTCAAGGGTTAACTACTTGCACTTAAAACCTGTGGTGTAGCTATACTTACAAGGGGTTAATTAAGGGTGGGGGTGCATAATTAAGGGTTTATAAGAAGCAGCTGGTTGGGGCTTCCAGTCCTTTGGAAGTGCACTGAGATACAGGCTGATTTGCTGCTAAGGGAAAAAAAGAAAAAAAAAAAGACTCTTTATATCTGATTCTCTAGCGAGTGTGACCGCGAGCTTTGTGTGACAGAGCGCAAGTGCGACAGAAGTAAGTGTGTGACTTGTGATTCAGTGACTTTGGATTAAGGGAGCTTGGAAGGGAGGACTTACTGAATTGCTGGTTGTATTTTATTAATACTTTGCATTTCTTTTTACTTATCATTTCTGTCTGGTGCAATCCCCATTAGGAAATGAGCTCCATGATTGGCAATGCCATCCAGTGTACATCTTGCCACATGTATGCATTCCTTGACCAGCCGGCCGAGGGTGCATACTGCTGTGTGAGATGTGAGTACGTTGTGCATTTGGAAGCCCAGATACTGGATCTAAATGAACGACTGACAACGCTGAGATCCATAGACAATATGGAAAGGAGTCTGCTGCTCACTGAACAGCTGCTCAATGGGATAGATGTGGGGGAGGATGGTACTATGGAGCCTCAGGACCATGAGGTAGCTAGCTGGGTGACAGTTAGAAGGCGGGGTAGAGGGAAGGGTGCCAGGGAGGCTAGCCCTGATCTGGCACACCCCAATAAATTTGCTATGTTGGCAGATGAGGGGGGTGTGAGTTCAGGATAGCACTGCTGCAGCAGGGCATGACCTCTGAAAGCCAGAGGAGTGTCTGCTCCAGTAAGGGGGAAAACAGGAGAGTAGGGCAGGCCAGACAGGTGCTGGTAGTGGGGGACTCAATTATTAGGGGAATAGATAGGGCAATCTGTCACAAAGACAGGGATCGTCGAACAGTGTGCTGCCTACCTGGCGCTCGAGTCCGGCACATCGCTGATCGGGTTGACAGATTACTGGGAGGGGCTGGTGAGGACCCAGCGGTCATAGTGCACATTGGCACAAATGACAAAGTTAGAGGTAGGTGGAAGGTCCTTAAAGATGATTTCAGGGAATTAGGCTGCAAGCTTAAGGCAAGGACCTCCAAGGTAGTATTCTCTGAAATACTGCCTGTACCACGTGCCACACCAGAGAGGCAACGGGAGATTAGGGAGATAAATAAGTGGCTCAGGAATTGGTGTAGGAAGGAGGGGTTTGGGTTCCTGGAGAACTGGGCCGACTTCTCTGTTGGCTACAGGTTCTATGCTAGGGACGGGCTGCACCTTAATGGGGAGGGTGCAGCTGTGCTGGGGGAGAAAATGGCTAGAAGGTTGGAGGAGTGTTTAAACTAGGGATTGGGGGGGAGGGTATTCATTGTATAGGAGGGGAAGATAGTGTAAACAGTAACCTGGGCACAAGTAATAAAATTGGGGGTGGCATGGGGGGTGGGGTTAGAACAGTCAATCTAGTAGGAAGGAATAGAGGTAAAGAGAGATGCATAAAGTGCATGTTCACTAATGCCAGAAGCCTCACCAACAAAATGGAGGAATTAGAATTGATTTTGTTGGAAAATAATTATGACATGGTGGGGATTTCGGAGACTTGGCTGGACGAGAGCCATGACTGGGCTGTTAATTTACAGGGCTATTGTCTGTTCAGAAATGACCGTACAAATAGGCGAGGAGGAGGTGTATGTTTATACGTAAAATCATCCTTAAAACCCATCCTGCGTGATAATATAGGTGAATCTAATGGAAATGTAGAGTCTCTGTGGGTGGAGATAAGGGGAGGGGGAAAAAATAATAAATTACTGATAGGGGTTTGTTATAAGTCCCCAACAATAATGGAAGTGGAGGAGAATATCCTCATAAAGCAAATAGATGAAGCAGCGACTCAGGGAGAAGTCATTATTATGGGGGACTTCAACTACCCTGAAATACATTGGGGATCAGAAACCTGCAGTTCCAGCAAAGGTAATAAGTTTTTGAAAACTATAAGAGACAATTACCTTTCACAACTGGTTCAGGACCCAACAAGAAGGGGGGCACTGCTGGACCTAATATTAACCAACAGGCCAGACCGCATATCAAATATACGGGTTGGAGGTCACTTGGGTAATAGTGATCATAACTTAATAAGCTTTCAAGTATCCTTTACTAAGACGTGTAGTAGAGGGGCCACAAGGACACTAAACTTCAGGAAGGCAAATTTCCAACGGTTGAGAGATGATCTAGTGCAATAAACTGGGACGATGTCCTGAGACATAAAAGTACACAACACAAATGGGAGATGTTTATTAGCATCCTGAATAGGACCTGTGCACAATATATACCCTATGGGAATAAGCATGCTAGAAATAGGAGGAAACCACTATGGCTAAATAAAGCGGTAAGAAGTGCAATATGTGACAAAAAGAAAGCATTTAGGGAATTAAAGCAAGTAGGTAGTGATGAAGCATTAAATAAATACAGAAAATTAAATAACATTTGTAAAAAGCAAATCAAGGCAGCAAAGATTGAGACAGAGAGACTCATTGCCAGAGAAAGTAAAAAGAATCCCAAAATATTTTTTAACTACATAAATAGTAAGAAACTAAAAAATGATGGTGTTGGCCCCTTTAAAAATAGTCTGGGTGAAATGGTGGATGAGGATGAGGAAAAAGCAAATATGCTAAATGACTTTTTTTCAACAGTATTTACACAAGAAAATCCCATGACAGACAATATGATCAGTGATAACAAAAATTCTCAATTAAACGTCACCTGCTTAACCCAAGAGGAAGTACGGCATCGTCTAAAAATCACTAAAATTGACAAATCCCCGGGCCCAGATGGGATACACCCCAGAGTGCTGCAGGAATTAAGTACTGTCATAGATAGACCATTATTTTTAATATTTAAAGATTCCATAATAACAGGGTCTGTACCACAGGACTGGCGTATAGCAAATGTGGTGCCAATATTCAAAAAGGGGACAAAAACTGAACTTGGAAATTATAGGCCAGTAAGCTTAACCTCTACTGTGGGTAAAATCCTAGAGGGCTTTCTAAGAGATGCTATACTGGAGTATCTGAAGAAAAATAACCTCATGACCCATTATCAACATGGTTTTACGAGGGACCGTTCCTGTCAAACTAATCTAATAAGCTTCTATGAAGAAGTAAGTTCTGGACTGGACCAAGGAAATGCAGTGGATGTGGTGTATATGGACTTTTCAAAAGCTTTTGATACGGTGCCACACAAAAGGTTGATACATAAAATGAGGGCAGTGGGGATAGGGGAAAATATGTGTAAGTGGGTTAAGAACTGGCTTAGTGATAGGAAACAAAGGGTGGTTATTAATGGAACACACTCAGAATGGGTCACAGTTAACAGTGGGGTACCACAGGGGTCAGTGTTGGGCCCGCTTCTATTTAATATATTTATTAATGACCTTGTAGGGGGCATACAGAGTAGAATCTCAATATTTGCAGATGACACTAAACTCTGCAGGGTAATCAATACAGAGGAGGACAATTTTATATTACAGGAGGATTTATGTAAACTAGAAGCTTGGGCTGCTAAATGGCAAATGCGCTTTAATGGGGATAAATGTAAAGTCATGCACTTGGGCAGAGGAAACAAAAGGTATAATTATATGCTTAATTGTAAAACACTGGGCAAAACTGTCACTGAAAAAGACCTGGGTGTATGGGTAGATGACAAACTCACATTTAGTGGCCAGTGTCAGGCAGCTGCTGCAAAGGCAAATAAAATAATGGGATGTATTAAAAGAGGCATAGATGCTCATGAGGAGAACATAATTTTACCTCTATACAAGTCACTAGTGCGTCCACACTTAGAATACTGTGTACAATTCTGGTCTCCGGTGTATAAGAAAGACATAGCTGAACTAGAGCGGGTCCAGAGAAGAGCGACAAAAGTTATTAGAGGACTAAGGGGTCTGCAATACCAAGACAGGTTATTAAACTTGCAGTTATTTAGCTTGGAAAAACGAAGGCTTAGGGGTGATCTTATAATAATGTATAAATATATGAGGGGGCAGTACAGAGACCTTTCTAGTGATCTCTTTACTCTTAGGCCTGAGACTGGGACAAGGGGGCATCCTCTACGTCTGGAGGGAAGAAGGTTTAATCATAATCACAGACGCGGATTCATTACTGTAAGAGCAGTGAGACTATGGAACTCTCTGCCACATGATGTTGTAATGAGTGAGTCACTACTAACATTTAAGAAGGGCCTGGATGCCTTTCTTGAAAACTATAATATTACCAGTTATATATACTAGATTCTTTGATAGGGCGTTGATCCAGGGAATTAGTCTGATTGCCGTATCTGGAGTCAGGAAGGAATTTTTTCCCCCAATGTGGAGATTAGTGTTGCCACATGGGTTTTTTTTTTGCCTTCCTCTGGATCAACATGTTAGGCTATGGGTTGAACTAGATGGACTTAAAGTCTTCCTTCAACCTTAAAAACTATGTTACAAAACTATGTTACTATGATTTGGAAAAGGGAAAAAAGGAATACCTTTAGTTATTAGTTAGTAGTAGTAGTTAGACAAGTGAGGTGAGGTGCTAGGCCACTCTAAAAAGATGCATTTTTATGGCTCACTTTAAACTGTGGGTATTGGGAATTAATTGAATTGTACTTGGTAATCCGTTCCAGAGAATTGGTGCAGCTTGTTTAAAGTCTTGGAGACGGGAGTGGGAGGTTCGGATTGTAGCTGATGTCAGTCTTAAGTCACTTGCGGAACGGAGGGCACATGTAGGGCGATAGAGATGAGAGAGGAGATGTAGGGTGGTGCAGAACTGTGGAGGGCTTTGTGGGTCAGAGTGATAATTTTATATTGTACTCTGTAGCAAATTGGCAACCAGTACAATGACTGGTTTCTGGATAGAAAAAACAGATATTGCGCCACACTGCAACTGGAGGAACTTAATACACGGTTTTACTATGTTTGCACTAACCTTTACTGGTTGTGCAACACCCCGCACAACCAGACTGATGGCTTAATGTGGATCACTGTGGTGACAAGGGCCAATATTCCCTCCTCCTCAGATACTCCGGGCCTGGTGGTCAGCTCCTTAGTTCCTCTGGAGATGGAGGTGGGCTCCTTCACTCCTCCACCCGAAGAGGCAGACTCGCTGCACTGGCTTCCGTCCCAGCTCCACACTGTGTGTCAGTTGATCATTCAAGGGTGGGTCTTTATGATGTACTGCCAGGTACTGTGGATCTTAGAGCAGCTCACACACCGCACTCCCAACAAGGGAGAAGGAGATTAGCAAATAGAAAACAAGCGGTGTCAGAGGTTTGGAGCGCTAAAGAAACCACGGGTTGGTGATTAAATTACCGATAATTTATTGCACGAACAGCAGGGGTCCAGTATGCCACAACGCGTTTCGACGCACAGATGCGTCTTTCTCAAGTGGATGCCACTTGAGAAAGACGCATCTGTGCGTCGAAACGCGTTGTGGCATACTGGACCCCTGCTGTTCGTGCAATAAATTATCGGTAATTTAATCACCAACCCGTGGTTTCTTTAGCGCTCCAAACCTCTGACACCGCTTGTTTTCTATTTGCTGGTTTCTGGATAGAGGCATTAGTGAAGCAGTTGGAGAGGAACGTGATCCTGGCTGCTGCATTCAGGATAGATTGAAGAGGAGAGAGTTTAGTAAGAGGGAGACCAATTGGTAGAGAATTACACCAATTAGATGAGAATGAATAAGTGCGACAGTTAGAGTTTATGCAGAGTCAACACTAAGAAAAGGTCTAATTTTAGAGATGTTTTTGCGGCATGAGCGAGCGAGTGATCGGATGTGGGAGTGAAAGAGAGATCTGAGTCAATTATAACCCCAAGACAGCGGGCGTGCTGCTGAGGAGTAATTGTAGAACCACATACAGAAATGGCAATATTGGGTTTTGGAAGATTGGAAGAGGGAGGAAATAACGAGAAGTTCAGTTTTTGATAGATTCAATTTAAGGTAGACATGATGCTAGAGACAGCAGACAGACACTCACTGATATTTTGTAATAATGCAGAGCTGATGTCTGGAGAAGAGGTATATAATTGGCTGTCGTCAGCATAGAGATAGTACTGAAAACTCTACTGAAAACAAATCTACTGATGGTTTGTCCAATAGTGGCAGTGTATAGAGAGAAGAGAAGGAGGCCTAGAACTGAACCCTGAAGAACCCCAACCGTAAGGGAAAGAGGAGAGGGAGAGGAGCCGGTGAAAGATGCTGTGAAGGAGTGGTTAGAGACCTAGGTAGGAGAAGAGCCAATTTCGAGCCCTAGGCCTTGGACTACTCTGGTATCAGGCTCCAAGGGGTTAACGCTCCTGTGTCACTGGGAGCGGTGGCCGTGTCTGATCCAGTGTCCTGGGGAACTTCTTTGAAAAAGGGGAATTATTTACAGGGAATTATATTTACAGTTGTCATGACGCCACCTGTAGTTTCTGGTGATGGGTCACCAGTGCCACCACAGTCTGACGGAGGTAGATGGTAATGCGGCTAGTTGGCAAAGTCCTATACAGGTAGGGTTGGGACCTCCGGGGCAGCGTACCTGTATAGGTAACAAGTTCATGCAAAAGGAAACACAGGCAGAGGCAAAGTCACTTTTCTCCCGGGTACTTTACTGTTGGTTGTAGCAGCAGCGGTTACAGTTAACAGTTCAGCACTTGAGATGTTTCAAAGACAGGTAGCTTAACGGGTGGCTGCAAGTGGATCCCAGGTGGCTTTGTGGAACCCTTGGTGTACCTTCGTTAACTAACCCATGTCCATTCTTCCCCGCTTTGGATGGCAGGGTGCTGCGATTGATGAACAAGCCACAGCAGCCGGTTGCCAACTGTAAGCTGGACTTGGCCGGTTCCTAGGGCCCAGCGTTCCCTGGTTGGACTGGAGTATCCCCTGGAGTATGGATGCTCCACGCTGAGGATCTCCCTTTCTCTCTAGGGCCTGTACTTCTCTTGTCGGCCGCCCTCTTTCAGGACCTCCTCAAGGTCCCTTCTTCTCTCCTCCGGTGCGGCTTGTAACCAACCCAGTGTGACCTTCCACCTCGTTCCACTTTAGCTGATCTTTCTAATATCTTTCCTACTCCATCTCTCCTCCTGGTCCCTCAGCCAAGAGATCCTAAGCTCCAAGACTTAGAGGCAAAGACCTCCTTGATCCCCCTAGAGGTGAATTTATTCCCTCCCGGATAACCTCCCACCCTAAACTGATGTGGAAGTGCTGGGAATGGGTCCCACCTACCATCCTAGGGTCCACCTGCAGCTGGAGCATCTACACCTCTTTTATGGGTGCAGTATCCCTCTGTGACGCCTGCATTTTCGGGGCGCCACACCAAGACAGAGCGGTATCCTTGAGCCCAATAGAGAGTAGCATAGAGAGGAGGAGCTGGTGGTCCACGGACACGTCGGTAGTTAGCAGCCGAGTTCTGGTAGAGGGATGTTTTTTTTTAGTAATTGATGTATGCTGGTATGTTTGAAAGAGGAGGGGAAAACACCAGATGAGAGGAAAAGATTACATATTTTAGGTGAAATGTGACAGCCTGAGAAAGGGATTGAAGGAGATGTGAGGGAATGGGCTCACTTGTGCAGGCAGTAGGATGAGAAGGAGGAAAGAAAATGCTTGATGTTCTGAGGCTGTGAGGAAATTTTCTGTCATATGTGGTAAATTTTTTCATTAAAATAATTGGCCACGTTGTCAGCACTGAGGCTGGTGGTTGGGGTCTGCACTCTTGGACCGAGAAGGGAGTAGAAAGAGATGTTTAGGATTGTTGGCTAGTGATGTGATAAGGGTGTTGTAATAAGTTGTTTGTAGAGGTGAAGGGCAGCGTTGTATTTTTTCAGCATAAATTTATAATGGATGATATCTTCGGCCAGGTTGTATTTTCTCCACAGACGTTCTGCACACCTGGAGCACCACTAGAGAAATCATGTTTGCAGTATGTGCCAGGGTTGCTGCTGCTGGTTCTGAGTTATTCTAAGTGTAGGAGGTGCAGCTTCATCCAGGGCACTTTGCAGTGTTTCATTATAGAGTTTTAGAGCAGAGTCAGAACATGAGAGGAAGGGAATTGGGGCCAGTGAAGACTGTTAACGCTTTATAAGTAGAGTGTTAATGGCACATATATTTCTATTAGAGTAGAAGTTGGGGGTGTCCTTGAAGGGTTGATAGTTGTTAACTGAGAATGAAAGGAGGTTGTGGTTAGAGAGCGGAAGAGGGCAATAAGTAAAATCATGCACTGAGCACAGCTGGGAGAAGATCAGGTCCAATGTATTACCATTTAAATAAACAAGCACTGAGCTTAGAAAGAGAATCCCTAATTAGTTAAGATTATTGATGTGAAAGTTTATGGTCCCAAAATTCACATGCCCATTGGGACTATAAACGTTCTCATCCCCTAATCAGATCAGAGGACTGGTTGTGCCTTCACTGTCTCTCTAGGAGCAGTCTCTTCCAGAGAGACAGTTGCCAATACACTAATGTATAAGGCAACCAATCACAGATGCTTTCACAGAGAGTGGCTGTCTTTGATTGGCTGTTGGAATTAGAGTGCAGTGAATAAACAGGAGGTTAGTGAGAAGTAGTGTGCCTGCAGCAAGGGAGATGGGTATGATTCTCCTGCTTTAATTCCCATTTTGTTTCCTATTTCAGCCCCCCAGCCCTTACTGTCACCATTTTACAACTGTGAAATTCGGGTTCCCAAAGACTTACATGGAGTGTTCGGTCTCAAGTTCGGGTCAGGTCCGGTCCTAAACCCAGACTTTAAAAAATGCCTGGCCAGATCTCTCAAACCTGAACATCTATGGGTTCACCCATCTCTAGTGCTGACAGCAGAGTAGGCGATGGATAACATGGTCACCACCCAACAAGTTCACTGGGAAGCTCGGAAATGTTCTCCCCTCCGGCTAGGTGATGTCAGGCCAATCAGCCATTTAACCGTCAATCCTGCTAGTTGATATGTTTGACCAGTAGTAGGATGGGTTTGGCAGACAATGTTGGTGAATGATGCCCTATTAAAATCGCCATGTGATTTGCACGTTAATGAGTTGTGATACTAATTTCTGATGCAGATTTTGTTCCATGTTTACTCTGCAGATTAACCAATAAATGCGCTTCAGATTTGACCCTTGAACCACCTGATTACTCTTACTGCTTGACCTCTCTGCATGACCCCTTTGGACAAGAAACTGGCTTTTCTCTTCCTGCATCAATGGTTATGACTCTCATATTGTTTGTTTCTCTGTATCTGGCCTAACTCGTCTACACGCTGCTACATAATTCACTCCACCGGCCAGCTGTTACTTCTTCATTGCAACCAACGGGCGCCTAAAATTAAGTCCAAATCACAGTATATATACAAAAGAGTAAGCAACTGGAAGTTTTTAGGACCCGCTATGTGGAGTGTTTACTGTTAAGACTTACGTCCAAACGAAGACAGCACTCCACACAGTTCTGCTAAGTCTGTCCATGATGGTGGGCTAAGCAAGGAGTTTTCCTTATAAGCAGCCTCACAAAATGAACATAAACATGTTTTTTTAATTATTATTTTTAGACATGCTTTGGTGATTAGTTGATTGCTTTGGTCTGTTGTAGTGTGGTCCGGCTATATATTTTGTCTTCACTGGACAGTGCAAGAAAAATGTACTATTACATGCCAGTCCTTTAAATGAATAGCTGACATGGTGAAATATGGATAGGGCAGGCCTGCCAGATTGCAATAGGTCCTCCTGTGAGTCCAAAGATTTACACAGTAAGGCTAAGTGCACACTGTGCCTGCACTTAGCCTGAAATATGTCAGGAGCTTTTCTTGACATACACTTTAATATTACCATAGACCCCAATTCATCAGATGGTGGCCAAAATTGTGTTCTTTTGGACAATGTCTGTCAGGTATACATTAACATATCGTTTGATAAATTTGTATGTGTGGCACCCCAGGGACCTAGCACCACAGAGTCATCACTGTCCCTGGGTGGTGGTGTCACACTAGAGAGCAACAGAAGGGTCTTCTCATCATGCAGGTAACTCACACACCACACCTTCTGCCTCCAGGCCAGAAGGGGGGAGACCAAACCCAGGTTAAAGGTCAGCTCCCCTATAAATTCTGGTCTAGGGCAGAGCCAGTTAGTTCAGTTGCTAGGAGAACTGAGGAAGACATCCTGGTGGACTGGAGGCTGCTTGGGCTCGTCCCAGGATCGCTGACTCATTTATAGCCTAAGGCTAGTGTCTGAGAAGAGTGGAAGGAACATCTGGGGAGCTGAGCGTCACCGTGCTCATCCCAGATGAACTGCACAGAGAACAGACACCAGAGTCCGAGACTGTGCAGGGCCTAACTTCCTGGCAGTCAATACCGGAAGGTGGGGAATTCCAGTTTCCCCAGCCACACTGTGCCCGGAGGCAAAGCAGCGCAGAGAGTTCAGGAACTGTTACCCGAGATGAGGGTTAAGAAAGGACTCAAGTTGCCTGTCATATCGGCACCTCGCAGGAGAGACAGGGCCGGCAGCTAGCTGATGCAGTAGCAGGAGCCCAAACACCGAGCACAATAAAGAGGCCAATGACCCGGCCGGGTGAGGAGAACCCTGAGTTGCTCTCAACCAAGGACTCTCATGACAACTGCCTGGAACACAGATGCGCCAGTAAAAGACTGAATAACTACAAAACAGTGAGTCTACCTGTTACTTTATGCCCGACGTTCTGCACCCCAACCCCTTACTACATCTAATGCTCCAGGGATCCGCTCCGCCTGTGGGGAACCACTCCATCTCCGATGCCCGTCCATCACCCCAGAGGTTCTGCAGCAGCCGTGGCCACCTATAGCTACATACCACAGGTGGCGTCACGAATAACTTTCCTTTTAAACCACTCCATAACCAAAAACTCACTTTTATACTGAACCCAGCGTCACGGAAGCAGGGTCTCAACCCCTGTAACTTCCCATATAGCCCGGTTCCAAGTACCCCACGGCCCTGGAGCTCATCATATGAAAGCACTGTAGACTGCAGGCACCAATAAAGTGGTCACTGCAAGGTCCATGGCATCCATTGTGACTGCAGCCATTGTTGGGCGTACACCACGAGTGTTTGTACTCAACAGTGGCCATAAATACAAACTGTCCCGAGCATCATTGAAACTAGGGTCTATTTGTTATCGGATGATTCACAAATGATCTATTAGACTTATTATTACATGATAAATCCTTTATTTACATTTGTAGCTGCAAAGTTTATGATGCAATTAACGTTGACATGTATATGTATAGATGGAAGATACATTTTTTTGGTTTACCATCTCAGTCCTCCACTATATATATATACCATATACATTTATGCAAATCATCAAAATCCCCTTATGGTATCTTCCCTTGCAATTTCCCACCAATGACATCCCATTTGTGCTTAATGAGTGACAGATTCAGTGAAGCTGCAGGCCATTGCAACACATTTAGGCCGCGCAGGCTGCTCTCGGTGGCCTCGCATTTTCATATTCAAACACTGGAGAAATTAACATACCTTTGGTTTTGCAAATGATTCATTCTTTACTGCAAGTGAAATTGGGAATCACATCCCAAGCCTAAGGCATCAAACGGGGCCTAAATGAACCATCAGAAGGTATTTACATGACATTGGGCTTTGAGCCAGATGTCCATCTACAGATGTTCCATTTACCTCACATCATTGCTTTCAAAGGCTATCAAGGTGCAGGGCAATATGGTAATGGAAGCCGGAATGGAGATTTATCCCCTTCAACGATAAGTCCCGCTTTTGTTTAGACATAATGATAGCGGGAGATTGGTCTGGAGACCACGTGGGCAACACCATGAAGAGGCCTTTCTCAAGGAAACATCACAATGGTCCTACTCCCAGGATTAGGACCTGGGATAGCATAAGTATTGTAGTCAGACCCCATTCCTCTTCTTTCCAAGTACACTAACAGTTTGGCATTACACTAAAGTACCTCTCCAGCGTTGTTGTTTTTTTTGCTTTTTTTTTACTGCTAGAGAGGTGCTTTAAATCTCTATCCTCCACCCCCTGTCTTATGCTCACTCTCTGGCATTTTCATCCATTTTTGGCTGTGATTAGGTTCTGTGGCACATCTTGTGCTCATAACTTGTGACTATCCAGAAGTCAGAAGTTATAACACAAGCCCTCCATGTAAGTCTATGAGAGCCAGAACAAGGCCAGAATCAGACTGCATTGATCTGTGACCTTCTGTGTGCGCTCCATGAAACACTGGGACTGCCAGCAAGTCACAAAATGCCGGAGACTGACCAGAATAATGCTGGAAACAAATAAATACAGTGGCAGGTGACTATATGACAGAGGGCATATTTAAGGCAGCTCTCCAGTGGTAAAATAAAAAAGAAAATGCCGGAGTGGTGCTTTAAGTTGGTCATGGAACCAGTGGTATGACCAATTCTCCAAGTATCCCAGAATCATGTTGCTGATGCTACTGTGAGCAGCCTGCATGGCCTAAACATTCTACTATGGCCTGAAGCACCCCATCGAGCATATCAGGACATCATTGGTCAGCAATTGTCAAGTCAGCTGCCAGCAGCGCATCCTGATGATTTGCATTCAACTTGATAATACATTTCTTACACAAATGTTGATACTCTTATTAATAGCAGCCAAGTAGTGGATTTGATTTCCGCTCATGGCAGTCATATTTAATACTAAATAAATTGAGAATTTTGAAAATGTTGTTTCCATTTCACTTGCATATCATTAACCTTTTGTCACATGGTGTTTTGCTCAAAACTCGCAAAGTGTCATGGCTGCATCTGGCTCTGTTCACACTTCAGATTATGACACTCCACACTGAGGTATGTCTGATGATTCTGAGTTCCACAGGCGGCTCGGGCATTGACCAGCTGTGTTCTCAGTGTGATCAGGCTAGCAGGAGTTAATCTCTGTATGACTCCTGATTACCTCTAGGATCACATGTTCTGGGAGACCTATCACAATTGCCCCCTGTCATTTTAAGATGGTGGAATCTGTTCTCTCATGCCAACTATAGCTTCAGCATTGCTCCTGCAATACCGGTCTTTATCTTGGTGTTCCAGTAATCTGGTATCAGTTGCTACTTGTTTGGTGAATACTTGCTTCTTCCATTTTTATCTCCTGCTTGTACTTGTTTTCTCCCTTACTTCTTATTGTATTCTCTCCATGTGTGAGTGCTGTGAGCTTGTGTTTTGGCTCTGCTCTGTCAGTCTTTATCTGTGAGTTCTTTAACTTCCCAGTTCTGGGGGGAGGGGGATGAAAATGAGCTCAGGGCTGTATAGGAGAATGGATAAGAGAAGGGCCAGGGAGGAGACTCCAGCCTCTCCACCATCAGATAAGGCCCCCTGGTTTCCCTTTTCCCCACAGTCCTTATAACACCTATCTATCCTGTGATTTTCATAATTCCACAACTTAACATAGTAACATAGTTTTTAAGGTTGAAGGAAGACTTTAAGTCCATCTAGTTCAACCCATAGCCTAACATGTTGATCCAGAGGAAGTAAAAAAAAACCATGTGGCAACGTTAAGCTCCATATTGGGGGAAAAAATTCCTTCCTGACTCCACATACGGCAATCAGACTAGATCCTGGATCAACTCCCTATCAAAGAATCTAGTATATCTAACTGGTAATATTATACTTTTCAAGAAAGTCATCCAGGCCCTTCTTAAACTTAACTTGTCCATCTTGGTGTTGCAATCTCAATGTGAAGGAGTATATTTCTTTATTCACTCTATCCGTAGAAGATTTCTCCTGTAATTCTGCATTAAGATAATTCCATTAGTGTGAAAAATTTGCAAAAATTCCAGACCCGCGGGTTTCATCCTTGATAATGTTGTATCAGTGTACAGGCTCTGTAAATACATTAAGTCACATAGCTCCTAATAGGATTGTCAGTCCTTTATATCAAGGCACAAGGTTGCTTTTCTTTGAAGACTGTACTGTCAGCATTTCACAGAAAATAGAGGTTAAATACTGAGCCATTACCTCGGTTCGCTGTTTAAAATGAGACACTTATCTTTCAATTCTAGTCTCGGCGCTGAAAAAAAAAAGAAAGCAGCTTTCTTTGTGCTGGCTGTTATTCCCGTATTTGCTTGGGCTGCAGTCCTACTGTGCTGGTAGTTTGATTCATTACGGCTCAGCTCTGATATCATTGCCATCCTGGGGTTCAGAGCAGTGAGCAGAGTGCGAATAAAACAACATTATGGCTCCGTGTCATCCCTACCGTGCGAGCCATTTTCTGCTCTACTCCAATACCGCAAAGTGTGTTTACGTTTGTCTTCTCTGCATTATTAAATCCCACTTTTAATAATTAATGCCGCCATTGTACCACATGGGGTTACAAGGAATTGGGAGCAGCAATACCGCCGAGTCTTAAACTGCCAGAAGAAGAAATGACCTGACTTTGAAATCCAAAGCAACACAGCAGGACGGATCTGCCTGTCATAAAGCAGACAGCGGTGTGCCATACTGTAATCTCTACCCTATTAATTTCCCAACACATAATATCTCTATAACATGTTACAGCAGAACCTGGCCTAATTATACTGTGAAAGCCGCCAATGCCGCACCACAGCTACAGGCTCACACGGAGCCCAGCTCCAGTAATCATGTTTCATCTCCAGCAGATGCTGTGTGACACCAAGGTATTACCGGGATATGATAACCATTTAATGTGCACTGGTGCTGAGTAATTGAGGCTGCTGGGAAATCCTTTCTGATTGCTTGAGTTCACGTAGCAGCCCCAGACTTGTCTCTCCGGGGACAGGACCCTAAGAATGTGAAGTCTGAAAATAATTTCACTGGAAGGTAACACTAGAATATTCCCTTCTCATTATTCATCCCGTGAGACAATCATGCTTTTTCCTTTCTTATTGTCTGTGGTCAAGATCTATCATAGCCTATGAATACATCTTCATGATTATAAAAATAGCCTTTTCCGCTTCTTAACGACACCTTCCTCCCATGTGTTATTGAAATTAGTTATATGTATGGCTTTGAACAGAAACATGCAGAATAGACGTTCCCGCCTAATGCTGCATCTGTGGAGCGCTAAGGGCTAGGGTACCCAGCAGCCGGGCCAGTAGTCAGGATTTTGGTGGCAATGTCCAGTGCTTTGGCCCTGGCTCACATGGAAAAGAGAGAGTAAAAATGGAGAACTAAAAATAATGAAGAAATAAATAGAGTTCGTGACGCTGGTTGGGATAATCAGCCAGACATGGCTGACACTGCAGGAGAACCATGGGAGATCGATAATGGCAGTGCAGTTGTTAAACCCTTCCCAACCAGGGCTGACTTAAGGGGAATTTTGATGCTGGGGGTGGTAGTAATGATGAAATGCAGGATAGAAGAAAAATAAACAGTTTTACCTTGCACTGAAGATGTTCAAACACATTCAGAGTAGTACAACCTCCACCAGGCGTGATCTGGTCAGTCTGATAAGAACTGTAGTCCACGCTGCTGGGTGAGATATAGAGCCTTCCTGCTGGCTTCTGTAAATTGGTAGGTTTCTAGGTGCCTTTGTGCTGTCCTGTACTCCCTCTTTTTCTTCTGTGGATTACCTCATGCCATGCTGGCAATGTGGCCCCTATAATTAGAATGTGCCTTCCAGCAATTCTCTTACCTTTTTATTGCTGATACCCTAGAAAGCTCCACTTAAGTGGTTGGTGAACATGGAAGTCACTAGCCTCCAGCTTCTGACTGGGACTGAGCAACAGCCAGAAAACAGGCCCTAGTGCTCAACTTTATGGTTAGAGATCAGGCAGTGTGTGAATGTTTCAGACTTCAAGCAGAGGGAGCTCCAATTCCCTTCAGACATGGCATTACAAATTTACAATTGATGTACCATCTGTGGCAGCCAGATTGCAGAGGCGCACACACATCACATTATTATTATTATTTATTATTATAGCGCCATTAATTCCATGTTGCTTTACATGTGAAAAGGTTATACAAAGATAGGTACAAGGTCCATGGACAGCATATGGCACACAGGTACAGAAGGAGAGAGGACGCTGTCCGCGAGGGCTATCTACATTTACCAACAATTCACAGCTCATAGCTACATTGACCGTCTAGTATATTCTAAACATTTAACAATTATTTTTTATTTATGTAATTCAATTTTTGCTAAGAACAAGCAAAAAAACAAGATAAGATAAATAAAAAAGAAGCCAACACAGTGGACTGATGCCACCGGCTCTCTGAGCAACAAGTTCACACACAAGCAATAATATAAAACTGTGGCCTGGAATAAAGGTAAAATATTGTGGTGGTACTTGATGGCATAATAAAGCAAAGCAAGTCAGAAAAAGAGAATGGCTCACTGCATGTTAGATTTTAATTGATGTCAAACTAATTCAATATTATAAAATGCATAAAAAGCATATAAAGGACTGATAATGTCTGTAAAACGCTGTGGTGCTATGTAAGTAAAATAGACTACAAAAGGAACTGGACAGAAAGTAGAGGCAGATCCTCCTGGTAGGGGCAAACATACCATTAGGTCAACCTTGGAATTTTAGTTTGGTGTGCACTTTTTCTATTAGTGAAGGGGCGGGGAACCTTTTTCCTGCCGGAGGCCATTTGAAAATTTCTACAATCCTTCCGGGGCCTCACAAAATGATCAACTTGAAAATTACCCGCTATATTTGATTAAACAATCAACTCACTCCTACTGTTACGGCTGGAGCTGCTTCTCTTTGGTGCGGTTGTGATGTTAGGTCATATTGATCATGTTGCTTCTCAACTGCTTTTCCCAGTTTGCTAGGGCCATAGACATCACAGGAGAGGCTTGAGGCAGATATGTCACTGGGGAACCTGAGGTTTGGGCATAGAGGTCACTGGGGAGCTGGATTTAAAGGGCAGGCAGTAGGCAAAACACATCTGCCAGCCCAAGCACTGCGGTCCCCAGGGGCCGTAGAAAAGGTCATCAATGGCTGCATGCGGCCCACAGGCCTAAAGTTCCCCAACCTTGTATTAGTGCAACCTGTGCACCACCTCCAAAGCTGCAAGCATGCATCAACTGTCAAAGATACATAATTTGGGGCATCATGTGGAATTATTGGACTACAAAGAGCCCATATAGAGTTCTTGCACAGTGACCCTCTTCTGTCTGTATCCACTACTGAGCTTGTGGGGAGGTGGTTAAAAGAAGAGAGGGGTTGGAAAGTAGAGTAGAAGAAAGAGACAAAGTAGTAATTGAGAACAGAGAGGAAAGTAAAAGAGAGAGAAATTGAAGAGAGGATACACAAATTGGTGAAAAGAGCAACAGACCATGGGAGATAAAGTTTGAGCAAGGTTCTGAATTAATCAAACTATTAATAAGAGATGTGAAAGTGCAAAGTCTTTAGGAATTTGTAATGGGAAATAATCCTTGTAACTTCATAACTTCCTTGATTCTAGTAAATTAGAAGAAATATACAAACCTTGGTTTATCTCCATTGGATAGCAGGCAAGGGAACCCATAGGGTGGACAGGCCCCCATGACAGAAGGGGAGGTAGGGAGTCAATGGGGAGATACGGATTGGATGGTTTGCAGGTGGCAAAAGGAATTGGTGGTCAGAGCAGGAAGGGGGGGAGTCGTGGGGGGAACAAGGGACGTTGGAGGGGAAGCACTTGTCACTTGGCTTCCAGTGCTGACAAGAGGTGTTTCTCTGTCAGTGTGTTCCTGTTCCTAATGGCGGACCTGGCAGCTTTGAGGGAGATGCTGTCCGCAGCAACTGCGGTGCATGGGGCGCAGGCAGTGCAGACCTTCGTTCAGGCTGCCTGCACGTCCCCATCGGCACCAGCCCCCTCCGCACCTGAAGTGCGCGGCCGGCGTTCCCGACCACCGGAGCGCTACTCACCGGAGGCAGGTGGCGGGAGGCGGGTCCGTTCTGGGAGCCCCGGTGGGGACCCTCAACGGCGGAGTACGCATCCCCCAGGCTCGGGGCCGTCTCCGGCCATTAGGAGGAATCCGCGGCGGGTGAGCGCTGGACCGGAAGTGGGCGGTACCGGCCTGCCGCGCACTATCGGCCGGCAATCGAGGACCGGAGGATCGGTTATTGCGGCGGCTCCTGGCTTGCATAGGCCGGGGAGTGGCGCCGGGCGGCCGTCGGTGGTACCGGGGGCCTCCCGCAGACGGCGGGGGGCAGAGCGGCCTTCCGGGAGGAAGGGGCCGGCAGCGGCGCTTCACAGTATGGGGAATTTGCCCGAGGACGGGGGCCTGGCAGCTGAAGAGGGGGGAAGACAGGAGCCTGGATCCCTGGACAGGGAAATGAGATGGCTACGACACGAGACGGTGGCCCCAGGTAGTGGGGGGGGTGGCACCCGGGATAGAACGGCAAGGGATGTGCGGCTCAGGAGGGCTGATGCGGATCCCTCTGGTGTAACGGGAGGGGGATCCCGGCGGGAGCAGGATTTGCACCCCTCTGGCAGTCGGCCGAGTGGGTCTGGAGATGGTGGAGTTTTCAGCCGGAAGAGGCAGCGAGGGAACTCGGTGGCCGGGCACGGTCAGGGTTCCCAGGACAGAGCGTCTGACAAGAGGCAGCGGCCTGTCGGGGTGGCTGTGTCTCAGGCGGGTATGGGGGGCGGCGTCGTGCAGCGTCGAGACGATGACATGGCCTCCCTGACCGGCGTAGACGAGGCGTGCTGTCTGGAAGATGGCGAGGTGTCCGAAGGATCATCTTGGGGACGAAGGACCGGCTGAGGACGTCATTGCGGCTGCTCCTCAGCAGCCTGGTGAGACATTGGGGAATGTGGTTTTACCTGTGTCAGGGGAGGTTTTGGGGGGGGTTTGCTGCCATCGGGGGGGGTCTTGCATGGGATTACCGGGGACGTACAAGGGTTAGTGGGGGTTTTTGCGCACTTTGATGTCAGCTTTGAGTCCGGCCGCGTTGACGGGGTCGCCAGTCGGGGCATGGTTCGGGCATGCCGGGGTGGGTTCTGTCGGGACGGCGGTGGTGCCGGTAGTAGGGGGCACTGCACAGGCTGCGCCGGAGGTGGCGGGTGGGGCGTCTGGGTTGGTGGCTGAGAAGGAGACTGAGAAGGAGACCGAGAAGGATCAGGAAACGGGGAAGGAGAAGAAGAAGGAGGACGAGGTAGGCAGACTTAGCGATAAGGCGAAGAGCGAGGTTTATGTGTATTTTGAGGGTCTTTTGGGGGCGCACCTCAAGAAGGAAGTCCGTGAAAAGATTTGGAATAGGGAATACGTGGAGATTTTCTCGTTGCTCCCTCTTGCTAAATTTAACTTGGATAAGGTGTGGCCGAGTTCCTCTAAGAATGAGAAAGATGACGAGGAGAAGCGGCGTTATCGGCTGATACCGCGGATGTTTACGAATTGGCTGCAGGCGTTCGCGATTCTGGCAAGCGTGGTGGGGGAGAAAGAGCCAGAACACTGTTCCGCCTTATTTGGATATATGGACTCTATCGGGGAGGCGTACAGGGAACATGGTGGCTCGGCATGGCTGCGATATGACGAGGAGTTCAGGCAAAGGATGGCAGTACGGCCGGGTATTCAGTGGGGCCATAAGGTATTTCGTTGTGGCTGCGGCTTATGACAGCACCGGCTCAGCCCTTTCGCGGGGTGGCTGGGGGTTCGGGTTTCGGTTCCGGCTCCCCGGCAAATGCCCGAGGGGGGGGGGCGCTGTTGGCAGTTCAATGAAGGCCAGTGCAGATTCGGGACGTCCTGTCGGTTTAAACATGAGTGTTCGGGCTGCGGTGGAACTCATAGCCGATCCCGATGTTTTAAAAAAGGGGGAGGAAAAGGGGGTGACAGTGTTGGTCAGAGGGAGGACACCGGTGAAGGTCGACGCGATGGAACCGTTCTTATATAGGCACCCCGATGTGGCGGCAGCTGAATTATTGCGTTCAGGGTTTCGTTATGGTTTTCATATCCCGTCTGCTGCGACGGCTAGCGGGGTATTTCCAGGCAATCTGCGTTCGGCTAAGGAGCATGCGGGGGTAATAGGGGAAAAGTTGCGGACGGAAGTAGGGTTGGGACGTATGGCGGGCCCCTTTTCTGAGCCGCCCTGTAAGAGGCTTATTTTTTCTCTCGTTAGGGGTGGTTCCGAAGAAGGAGCAGGGTAGGTTTAGATTAATTCATCATTTGTCATTCCCGGCTGGGAAATCAGTTAATGATGGAATTGCTCCGCAGTTGTCTTCAGTTTGTTACGTTTCTTTTGATAAGGCGGTGGATTTGGTGCAAAAAGCAGGCCCGGGTGCGTTGATGGCGAAGTCGGATATGGAGGCGGCGTTTCGTTTGTTGCCAGTGCACCCGGAGAGTCAGCGTTTGTTGGGTTGTATGTGGGATGGGTGTTTTTATGTGGACCGTTGTTTACAAATGGGGTGTTCGATTTCCTGTTCTTATTTTGAGGTTTTTAGTTCATTCGTGGAATGGGTTGTGAGGGATGTGTCGGGCATGGATTCCATGATCCATTACCTCGATGATTTTTTATGTGTGGGACCTGCCGGTTCACCGATTTGTGCAGGCCTGTTGTTCGCTTTGCAGGCGGTGGCTACTCGTTTTGGTATCCCGTTGGCTCCGGATAAAACGGAGGGCCCGGCGTCAGTGATGCGTTTTTTGGGGATCGAATTGGATTCGGTGGTAGGTGAATGTCGGTTACCCGAGGAAAAGGTTTTGGATTTGCGGCGGTCAGTGGCAGAGTTGGGCCGTGCGAGGAAGGTGCGGCTGAAAGTAGTCCAGTCTGTACTGGGCAAGTTGAACTTTGCTTGTAGGATTTTGCCGATGGGTCGGGTGTTTGCCCGACGGTTGGCGGCTGCCACGTCCGGTACTACCTGCCCGACGCATTTTGTCAGGATTACGAGGGAGATCAAAGAAGATTTGAAGGTATGGGATGCGTTCCTGCAGTCGTATAACGGGTGTAATTTTTGGTTAAAGGAGATGGTCCCAAATAGCGAGTTGCAACTCTTCACGGATGCGTCAGGCTCGTTGGGTTTCGGTGCCTTCTTTCAGGGCAGTTGGTGTGCGGGCGCATGGCCTCAGCATTGGCATGAGGAGGGCTTGGTGAGGAACTTGGCGTTATTGGAACTTTTCCCCATCGTGGTGGCAGTGGAGCTGTGGGGGACAGTATTGGCAGGAAGAAAGGTGTGTTTTTACTGTGACAACATGGCGGTAGTACACGCGATCAATTCATTGTCCGCAAAATCTCCACCGGTGGTGGCGTACCTGAGACATTTGGTGTTATTGTGTTTGCAGCTGAACATTCAGATTGTGGCAAAACATGTTCCTGGAGTTTCTAATTCTGTGGCTTTCAGCTCCGCAGGTTCCGGGAGTTGGTGCCATGGGCGGAAGAGGAGGGTCTGCGGTGTCCGGATGGCTTATGGACCCTGGTAATGTGATCGTGGGTGGTCTGATTAGCAGGTCGGTAGCTGAGTCGACGTGGACACGGTATAACGTGGTGTGGCGCGAATGGGAGGCTTTCGTGGGAGCGTTTGGAGCCGGTAATGACAGGGCGTGGCTGCAGTCACTTTTGGCTTTTGTCAGTAATGACTTCGTGTTGGGAAAATCGGCCTCTGCTGTGTCAATGCGGCTGGCAGCTATAGCGTTTTGGTTTCGGTTATTGAGAAAACCGGATGTGACGAAGGATTTTTGGGTTCGGCAGGCGTTGAAGGGCTTTAAGCGGGGGGCTCGGCAGAGAGACAGCCGGCGCCCAGTTTCGGTTGACTTACTAGATAGGCTGGTAGGGTGTTTGGAAGGGGTTTGTGTGTCGGAATACGAGAGGGTTATGTTTTCGGCAGCGTTAGTGCTGGCGTTTTTCGGGGCCTTCCGTTTGGGGGAATTGGTTAGCCCTTCTAAGGTCAGGGCAGGAGGTTTGAAGTTGGGGGATGTGGTTGTGTGGCCTGACAGGGTGGAATGTTGGCTGCGGCGTTCCAAGACTGATCAGGTGGGTAGGGGAAGGCTAGTCGTGGTATACTCCCTGGAGGGCAGTCGTCTGTGTCCGGTGAGCATTGTGCGCGAGTTTTTGTCGTTGAGGGGTGGACGAATGGGTCCTTTTTTGCAGCATGATGACGGCTCGTTTTTGTCTCGGTTCCAGTTTCGGGCAGTATTGAGAACCTGTTTAATCGCAGTGGGTGAACAGCCTAATGAATACGGTACTCATTCATTTCGTATCGGGGCGGCTACGGAGGCGTCTCGGTGGGGTTTGGGAGATGAGGTGGTGCGGCGCATTGGTCGTTGGGAATCTTCCCGTTTTCGCCTGTATGTTCGGCCCCATTTGCTCACCCGGTAACGGCTGGTAGGTTTGGTACCCAGGTTGCCGAAGGGGGACGTAATAAGGGGATCGGCTGATGTCAGGGATATGTTCATCGGGGATTGTGGTTTCTTTTTTTTTTTTTTTTTTTTCTCTCTTTTGGTTTTCAGTCGAAGGTTTGCCCTTACTTGCTTTGTTTGTTTACACAGGTCCCTGCTTGATCTGGATTCTGGGTCACTCGTACGTGTATTGGGGGGCCGGAGAGCAGATGTTCGTCCGGATGGCCGTCAGCTGGGGCTGGATCGTTCAGCAGCGGAAGTTAAATGGTTGGGGTTTAAGGGCATGACGTGGGGGAGAGTGTTGCCAGAGTTTGAGTATTTTTGTGGTGTGAATCGACCTCCGGATGTATTGGTGCTGCATGTTGGGGGGAATGATTTGGGTGTGCGGGCATCTCAAGAGTTAATTAGGGACATTAGGTGTGATTTGTTGCGGTTATGGTGTGCACATCCAGGTTTGATTGTGGTGTGGTCGGATATCGTCCCGCGTGGCAGTTGGCAGTTTGCGAGATCGGTGGATAAGATCAATAAGGTGCGTGTGAAGGTGAATAAGGTAGTGGGAGCGTTTGTGGCAAGGAATGGTGGTGTAGTTGTACAGCACAAGGATTTGCAGTCATCATCACGGCAATATCTGAAGTTGGATTTGGTTCATCTGACCGACATAGGGATGGACATGTGGATGTTGGGTTTGCGTGATGGAGTGGAACAAGCAGTTGGTGTGTGGCGGGTCCAGGCCAAGTAAGGGGTCACTTGTCCTGTCCTGTGGCCGGGGTAGGTCTGGTCCAGAGGCAAGGAAGGTACATTCGAAAAGGAGGAGGAGTCACTTGGAGGTTACAGTGGCTACGGTCAATGGTACTTGGCAAGCACGGGGTCTAAAACTGGGGGTATTTGGTTGTTGGTAACCAGTACCTCGTCCCTGTGGCCGGTGGGTGTAGCGGCCAGGGATAGTAATAATAATAGCCAGTGCCAGGGGGGAAAGAACCAGTACAGTGTCCCTGGGGCCGGTGGGGGTAGCGGCCAGGGATAATCATTTGGAGGCTTCTGGACCGGGCCTATCCAGGAATGATTGAGGAGTGCCTATTGTTTAAAGTCGGGACGCCCGTTGGAAGGCGGACCAGTTGAGTTTATTTAGTATGTAAACAATAGGCAATAAAAAGGCTGCTGTGGCCAATTTATCAACCATGTCATGGCAGTATTTGTGTCATTATTTGGGTACGAAAAGAAAAGGGGGTTGCGGGTGGTTAAAAAGGTTGTGTAAGGAACGACCGAAAATCCTCCCTCAAACTGTCATGGAAGGCAGTATTGCACAGCATTGGTCAGATGGCTTATTACAGAGCACTTAAGTTGCAGTTGGAATGTTACAGAGATGCCACAAAAAAGCAGAGCTGTAAGGTTAGACTCAAAGTGCTAGGCCTCCGACCAGAAGCTAGACAACTTTGGGTATTCATAATTAGGGATGAGCGAGTACCTTATTATTCGTGACCACACAGGGGGTTAACTGCAGAAGACCCCTGTATGGTCGTTCAGGGGTTAACTCTGCCTCTGTTCCGGCGCACGCAAAGCAGCGGCGCCGGGACAGAGGCAGAGAGAAGATGGCCGGCGATGCTGCAGAACGGGTAAGTATGAGAGGAGCAGGGAAGGGGACCCAGGGGAGCGGAGCAGAACGGGGGGGGCTGCTGATTGGAGGGGGAAGTTGGGGGGATCGAGGGGATGGCATAGGGAAGACCTGGGGAAGGAGGGGCGCTGATGAATGGAGTGGGAGCGCAGCAGGGAGGATGGGGAGCGCAGCAGGGAGGAGGGGGAGCGCAGCAGGGGGAGCTGGGGAGCGGAGGAGGGGGAGATTAGGGGTGAGGGGGATGATATTGGGGGGCCACTGAGGGGACCAGTGGCCCTCCAGGAATGACGGCATCTCTATCTGATCTGACCTGTCAGATCGCATAGAGATGCAGCGGAGGCGGCGGGTTTTACCGCCGGCCGCCGCCATTTTTAGGTGTTATGGGGGTGGGGGGTGATCCCCAGCACTGGGGGTCTTGGGGAAGGTAGGGGTTAATGCTTTCACTTTGATCCGACATGTGTTTTCATGTCGGATCAAAGTGAAAGCATTTTTACCGGCACTTTCACTTTGTGTAATGTGATGATCGGTAAACGGTGCTTACCGGTCATCACATTACAGGTGCCGGTAAAACACCAGCTAATTCTTAATCTCTAGGGTCTCAGCTACCCCCGGTAGCTGAAACCCCGGAGATTTTAGCTCCAGGGGCATCAAACCAGGGCCCTTTCTGTTGTGACTTGTTTTCACGTCCTAACAAAATAAGGACCCTGTTTTGACGACGTATATATACAGTGGGCCGTCACTAAGGTGTTAATAACCCAAAACAAACACATCCGACGATAATCCACAAGTCTGTCCCTTGGCCAACATGTTCAACCCTGCTACATTGCTGTGAGCACACATGCGTCTGTTCACAGTGAGTAGCCGGTTCAAACTGAGACCCGGGTGCAATTATGGTGCTGTGAGAAGTTCAAATCTGAGCCACGTCAGCTGTGAACTCGGGTGAGCAAGATAAGCAGCATCAAGGCACCCGTATCCCAGCCATAAAGTGAGCCCTTCTCTTGCTCACTAACGGCTGTTCACTGGGTGCTGTGATTCACCCTGTGAGGAGTCAATGTGTGGATTGTATGTGTGGGCCCATGTTGCTCATAGTGCATGAGCCAGTGCCATACTTACCTTTTGCCAATCTTGTAGAAGTTCAGTCTGCATTTGAATAAAGGGTCCTTGGCCCTACTGAAACAGACTTGCTCCCTCAACTGGCGTAGTTATGCCCCTATTTAGTTGTCTAATGTGGTTTTATATGCTTGTTTAAAGTTATAATTTTTGGATAAGAGTTCGGGCTGAGCACTCTTTTTTCAGATTTAAACCTATAGTAAACAATGATTCCCATACCAAACACTTATGGCCCTCCTGACCATGAGAGGATTGCTGTTATGCACCATATTGCTTTTGAATTACGGTAAGTGTTCCAATATCTTTCCAGGTTTGACTATAATAGGTGATACTGTAATAGAGAGTCATTCAACCTTTATAGCAATGAGCGAGGAAAAAAATGTTCTATTCTGGAATATACCGTAAGTTGTATGGAGAGAAGAATAACAAATATTCCAATTTCAATAGTCTGGGGGTGCCGGGAAGGATTTTGGTGCCAGAATATGCTTGGCCTTTTGATTAACCAGCTTTCCGTTTTCTTTCGTTTTACGGGAGTTACTAATTTTTGGCAGTAGCTACTGTTTTGGTGCCTTACATTTTATTCCCATTTGGGTTTTCATCTGGGAGTCATGGGGCGTGTTGTCTTCGTTTAAAGGTTCTAATTCTCCAAAATGTTGCTTTTCATCTCTTGGGTGGGGGGTCACAGCTCAAGCGTACGCCTTCCCTTCTCCATGGAGGATGGGGTGTGGTTTTGTTCGAAGGATAACATGTCGGGTGTCCGGTTGGGCATAACCCGTTGATACACACAAGTTATCAGGTGGATTTGTGCCTAGGATCAAGCTGCGGCCAAAAATATTCCACAAATGATGAGATGATACTATTTGGATTTACCTCTCCAATAAAGGTTTTTGGTTAAGATTTAAATGTGTGGTTCTTCATTGTGTGGGACGGAATTGGTGGTGGGTCTTGTCAGTCTGGTGTACTTACTCAAAACTTTATGTAACTTCAGTGGTCATGCACAGTCATGTAATATAGCTCCGTACAATCACAAATAGTCACTCAAAGCTCTACTTGTTCCTTTGTGAGCTTTACATTTTACTAGATTTTGTCAGATTTTGAATGCATCTTACATAAAAAAAACTTACTTGCTCCGATAACAGACACTATATTACAGCAAATGTATTCCATATAAAATCACTATAGAGTCCAAACACTATATACCGTGCTACATCGCTGTAGGGACAAGAGATGTTATCAAATCATTTGAAATTTTAATGTACCAGCTTTGCATAAATTTTCCCAAAAATTTGAATAGCAATGAATCAATTTGACATGAATCACTAATACTAATAAGCTTTTAATTACTTAGAAAACATGTGTAAACCTCTGAAGTCTCCTTGGATAGTATTGAAGCCCTTTAGAGCCCCTTGCCCTTAACACAGCTTTAAAAATGTCAAAGTGACCTCACCAAATTGATGCACCCGGGGCCCGGAACCAGGCTGTTAAGCAATTCTGGGCAGCCACAGGGTCAAGACCCAGCTTCCGTAACCCTGGGTTCAGTTGTAAAAGAGTTCTTGGATAATGTAGGGAAAGGGATGATTGATAAGGGAGTTATTCGTGACGCCACCCGTGGCTTTTGGCTATGGGTAGCTACCGCTGCTGCAGAACCTTTGGGGATGATGGACGGGCAGCTGGGATGAAGCAGATCCCCAGGGCAGTGGATGTAGAAAGGGTGTAGGGTGCAGGATGGAGGGTATGAAGTAACAGACAGACTCACGTTTTGTTGGTTCCTCAGATCCTTTATTGGAAATACCAGTAAACCACAGATGCTGTTACTTCCGGGAGCAACTCGAGATTCTCCATACCGGCAAGTTCTGAAGCCTCCCCTACTGTGCTTTATCCTGTGGGTACCTGCTGCTGCTTGAAGCTGGGCTGCGGCCCTCTCTCTCTCCTGCACGTGCCAGTATGACAGGCAGAAACTACTAGAAAATAAGCAGCATGTTTCTGTTTTTGGCATGGATGGTAAAGTATGACAGGCAGCTCAAGTCTTTGATTAGCCCCACTTCAAGAGCGGCTCTTGACGCTGATTTGCCTCCTGGCACTTGGTGTGGAACTTGGAATTCCCCACCCTCCGGAATTAGCTGCGGGTCTTTAGGCCCTGCACAGCCTTGGACTCCGGTGCCGGTTTCTTGGCGCAGTTCTTATGGGGTGAGCTCGACACCACTGTGCTCCCCAGGCTCTCCTCCCCTTACTCAGACCCTTGTCTTAGGTTCCTCAGCTAGGCTTAGCTTTCCTGGGGAAAGTTTAGCACTGCTTAAGTTCACATGATGTCTTCCTCAGTACTGCTCCGTACTGAACTGACTAACTCCGCCCCAGACCAAAATTTATAGGGGAGGTGCCCTGAACCCGGGTTTAGATCTCCCCCTTCAGGCCTGGAGGCAGAAAGGTGTTGTGTGCTTTGGTTTTGCCTGGTGTGAATACCCTCTGTTGCTCTCAGGTATGACACGTACACCCAGAGGCGATAATGACATAGTGGCATCCAAACTCTGGGGTGCCACAATATAAACAGTCAGTCTATAAGGGTGTTTTAAATATTAATCAATTTTTCACGACTGTAGTTGGGATAAATAGGGTATGGTAGAGGAGGACCTATCGACACTTTTTGATTACTCAACTTTAGCCTCCTCTTTGTTACCCAACAGAATCGTTTGACGAGGCTCACCTTCATCAGAGGACGATCCCTTAGAATCCCATTCCACTCCTCAGCTTGCATGTCTGGACACCAGTCTAACAATCCGGTGGATCATATGAAACTAGTGTGATCCACACATCTTTACATTTATCTCCAAAGCCCCTGATGAGCCTCTCATTCTAATTTGGAGAGGCGAAATGCGTCGGGCGGGGTATAATACTGCCATATTCATGGACAAAACCGATGAGTACCAGATTTATGCGACCATAGGATCTTTGACAGGATTAGAGGTGATAGATACACAAAAAGAACACTAGGATAACACCTAACAACGACTTGACTTGATCAGACGAAAATGGGTCAATTGGTCTGAACTTCCTAGTAAACTAATTGTATCCAGGAGTTGTCTCTCCTTAGACCCAGATACTGAGATATACGACAAATGTGTTCATCGCCTATAGAGCCCACAGAGGCTCTTGACTGCATAGATGATTGTTTGTCTAATGTATGTTTGGGGGTGGGTTACACGTTGTAAAACACCTGCACTGTTTTCACCAATCTACACAGGATTTTTAAATAAGATTTAATAAAATACAACTATATAAAGCATAGTTATTGTTTATTATTGATATGAAAGGAATATAACTATAAAATTGTAACTGGGAGCAACCCAGCCCTGGTACAGACTCCGTGGACAAAGCTTACTGAACACCATCTACAGTAAAGACTTGGAAAACTACTAAACCTTGAGTCTGTGTAATCCTTGCGCTCAAGCCCTACTCTCCCTCACAAACTATTATCATCTCTACCACTGCCCTTGCCCTGCATCTTCCATAGACTATCATCACCACAGCCCCGGGGAACCAGGCTTTGCCCATGGAGAGCTGTTACATCACCGGCTGCCAAACATCATCCCCGAGGTTCTGCAGCAGCGGTGGTCACCCTGACCACATAGCACTGGTGGCGTCACGACTATATCCCCTGTAAATAACCCCCAAACCCATTACTTGTGGGCTCGAGACACAGTCCGGACCAAGACCGCCGTGATAACCCCCGTGAGACCCCGGTCTGGCACAGAGTACCCCGTCCCAGTGGGCTCCACATTTGTGTCCCCAAAGGAGATTATGCTTCCCAGCAGCAGTACAGTATAACTATAAAACACATTTGGCAGCCATAAACGGTGTGGCTGGCATATACAGTACAGACCAAATGTTTGGACACACCTTCTCATTCAAAGAGTTTTCTTTATTTTCATGACTATGAAAATTGTAGATTTACACTGAAGGCATCAAAACTATGAATTAACACATGTGGAATTATATACTTATCAAAAAAGTGTGAAACAACTGAAAATGTCTTATATTCTAGGTTCTTCAAAGTAGCCACCTTTTCTTTGATTACTGCTTTGCACACTCTTGGCATTCTCTTGATGAGCTTCAAGAGGTAGTGACCGGAAATGGTCTTCCAACAGTCTTGAAGGAGTTCCCAGAGATGCTTAGCACTTGTTGGCCCTTTTGCGTTCAATCTGTGGTCCAGCTCACCCCAAACCATCTCGATTGGGTTCAGGTCTGGTGACTGTGGAGGCCAGGTCATCTGCCATAGCACCCCATCACTCTCCTTCTTGGTCAAATAGCCCTTACACAGCCAGGAGATGTGTTTGGGGTTATGGTCCTGTTGAAAAAAAAAAAAAATGGTCCAACTAAACACAAACCGGATGGAATAGCATGCCGCTGCAAGATGCTGTGGTAGCCATGCTGGTTCAGTATGCCTTCAATTTTGAATAAATCCCCAACAGTGTCGCCAGCAAAGCACCCCCACACCATCACACCTCCTCCTCCATGCTTCATAGTGGGAACCAGGCATGTAAAGTCCATCCATTTACCTTTTCTCCATCGCACAAAGACACGGTGGTTGGAACCAAAGATCTAAAATTTGGACTCCTCAGATCAAAGCACAGATTTCCACTGGTCTAATGTCCATTCCTTGTGTTCTTTATCCCAAACAAGTCTCTTTTGCTTGTTGCCTTTCCTTAGCAGTGTTTTCCTAGCAGCTATTTTACCATGAAGGCCTGTTGCACAAAGCCTCCTCTTAACAGTTGTTGTAGAGATGTGTCTGCTTCTTGAACTCTGTGTGGCATTGACCTGGTCTCTAATCTGAGCTGCTGTTAACCTGCTATTTCAGAGGCATGTGACTCGGATGAACTTATCCTCCACAGCAGAGGTGACTCTTGGTCTTCCTTTCCTGGGGCGGTCCTCATGTGAGCCAGTTTCTTTGTAGAGCTTGATATTTTTTGCAACTGCACTTGGGGACACTTTTAAAGTTTTCCCAATTTTTCAGACTGACTGACCTTCATTTCTTGAAGTAATGATGACCACTCGTTTTTCTTTACATAGCTGCTTTTTTCTTGCCGTAATACAAATTCTAACAGTCTATTCAGTAGGACTATCAGCTGTGTATCAGACTTCTGCACAACACAACTGTTGGTTCCAACCCCATTTATAAGGCAAGAACTTATTAAACCTGACAGGGCACACCTGTGAAGTGAAAACCATTTCTGGTGACTACCTCTTGAAGCTCATCAAGAAAACTCTCCCCAAATCAGATCCTCCCAGATTCTCCTGGATCCGGGGAAATCCAGCGCTCCTTAACATGGGAGCCTATGGGGCCGGATTGCCCCAGTCCAGGATGATCCGGGAACCGGACACCTGGGGCTGCACGCTGCTGTTATTTCAGGACCGCGGCTAGCTCCCCGCGAGCTGCGGTCTTGAGTCATCTGCAGCAGCAGCTGCGTCCGGCTGCACACCGGACCAGAGGGCATATTTGCCCTTCGGTTCTGTGTGCTGATCCGGTCCGGGGACGTCAGGTTCATCCCTGACAGCCCGGATCGGATCTTGCCATGGTGTGAAGCCAGCCTAACGCAGTCTAGGAGCACTGGTTGTGTGCAGTTAACACAGCGTGCCAGCGTGGACTTTGCCTTCCCAGGGACCCCGGCTAAGAGAGAGCCTGACAGCCATACCGGTCCGAGTGAAACCCTTTATACCGGCTGTGACCCGGAACTACAAAAGGTCTGTGCTGATATGAACTTGCAAATAAATCGTGTGCTGTGTGAATAAGTACCTGAGTCACTGCCTTCTGTCGTGCTAATCCTAACCGCTACCTTACAATAGTCGTAATTAAAATGTCAAGAATGAATTCTCTTTGGGGAAAAAAAATAAAATTAAATTAAAAATGTTTACAAAAAGAAATGCTAAAAGCTGTTGCTTGTGGTAAGTGCTATCCTAGTTTATAGCACTTTAAAAATGATGGGAAAATTGGTGTAATTAAGGTGCTTTACTGCTATCACAAAACAATCAATTAATATAGACTCTGCAGGTCCTGCACCTCCATATCACTTGAATCTATGTATTCACAAACTGAGTCTATCACTCTCTTTTTCGGTTCATTAGCGCTGTATTGTTTTAAGTGTTTCTATGTGTATCTATTATATAATCACGAATGGGATTTTTGCCCCTTTTGAGTCCGCTCACGTTGCGAGTCAATGTCGTCATGTGGATACGCCCGAAGCATTGGCCGCGAAGCGGCCATTGCGAGCAGTTCTAAGGCGACTCGCTATGCCCGCGCGCGGTGGGCATGGCGAGTCGCCTTAGCAGCGCGAAGCATTGGCCGCGAAGCGGCCATTGCGAGTCAGAGACTCGCACTGCTAGAATCCCGATGCATGTGCATCGGGCACACAGCTAGTATCTAATAATGTATTGTGCATTCTAACATCAGAACAGGCTGCAAAACTATAGTAAGATCTCTGCTTTGTTTTTTTTTATATAAACTCTTTACTTAACAGATTGTGAAAAGGTTACAAAAAATGTCATTCATAAATGGATAACAATCTTGTTGTGTTGGGTAAAGACATAATGTTGGAAAACGCTTGAAACAATTGGGGGGGAAGGAAGAAGGTTGGGGGAGAACTGGGAAGGGCAAGACAATAGGGGGAATAAACACCTTCAATTATCTCCTAACATAACAGAAGTAATGGACAAACTGAACAAAGGTGCAATTAGAAGGGTTGGTTACAGTATATGGTAAACAGGTAATTGAAATAATAAATGCGAAAGGCAAAGTATATAGGTTACAGGTAATTTTCCCAAGGTGGGCTGTAGGGGATGTTGCCCATACTGGTTCTTCACGAGGTTATTAGTAATAACTTCAGATAGCTAAAGTTCAGATGGGTGATTTAAACGTGGACTTCCATGGAGCCCAAATTTTTTTATGGTTTCGTGGGAATGGGTTTCTCATATGGAAAGTTCTTCTAATTGTGAGATCTGATTAACTTTCTTTATCCACTCTGTAGTAGAAGGGGGGGAGGCATCACCCCAATGTACGGATATGAGATGTATCAGAAGTGGTAATAGGCCATGTTTCATTAGATTAAAGTTCTTGGAGGAGCAAGAAAGGAGCACCTCTTCTGCCTTCAGGTTAGTACTCGAGAGGCCAAGACTCTTTAATGTTTGGCCAATTTCTGACCAAATTTCGAGAGAAGCTGGCACTGCCAGAATATGAGTTAGGCTGGGGTTACACATAAGCCCTCAGTCCGTTTTTGGCTTCAGTTTTCTCATTTTTTTTTTCTAAGTCCAAAAACTGACAGAAAAACGGATTGGATGTAATAAACACCCTGTCCGTTTTTCTCTGGAGCTCAAAACATTGCCCTGTCCGTTTTTGAGTCAAAAACGTTGCATGCAACGTTTTTGGCATCAGTTAAAAAACGCATGCGTTTTCATGCGTTTTTTTTAACATGGGGCCCTATGGGAAACGCATGCGCGAACGCATGGCATACGCGCACTTGCGTTTGCGCATGCGTTCGCGCATGCGTTTTTTTAATGAAAAGTCCAAAAACGTTCAGGAGTGCAGGAGGCTCAAAAAGCACCCTATAAAAACGGATTGGTGATGAAAATCACTTCCAAAAACGGATTTCTATGTGTGACCCCAGCCTTAAATGACCAATCTGAGTGTTACATTTTCAGTATAAATTAAATTCTTTCAAAACTAAGTGATGGAGGAACTCTGGCGTCCTATACCATTGTGTTAAGATCTTACATGCATTCTCATGCAACAGAATGCATCTGAAGAAACCAAGATCTCTGCTTTTCTACCTTTAACTCTTCCTTTATAGTGGCTATAAAACTGTCCCCTGTCTGCAATAGACCATGTGATGTAATAGTTGAAAGGCATTATGGGGAAGCCACACCTGTCATCATGTGAGCCCACTCTTTGGCTGATGAAATCTTTGACAATGTGTGAAATCGCATCGGACGTCTTTGCACAAATCAACTTGCAAATTGTTCAAATTTAACAAATCTTGCAAATTTCATGAAATTTACCTCAAAGTTGATTTGCAGTGGTTTGATTCGATCATCTCTAGTAGGGACCCTTGTGCTTCACAGTAATTTAGATGATCGAATGACGCCAAAGGACCCTACCTCATGAGAAGACACCAGTATTGTAAATGACAACTTGTCCATAGAGTCCATGGCATAGCTTTTCCCCTGCGGCCCAGGAACTCCCCCATAGACCTCTGTTTGGAGAGATTTGTTGCTTTATTACATCAGTAAAATCCCTGCAACTTAGTGATAATGTGATTTTTAAGGGATTTTGGCAAATCCTATGTCATAATAGCTGAAGGGATTTATGATAGTGTCATCTGAAACACAATTATCATTAGATCAAAGACATGTTGATAAAATATGCCAGCAGCCACCAGTAGTCATGTACGGTATGTTTTTGTTCACTAAGACTTGTTAAATGGTATTATTTGTGGAAGCTGTTATCATCCATGCATAATTGTATTATTAGAGGTAAAACTGCCGTTCTTATTTTTTGACAGCTCCATGTGTAATCACTTTTTTAGCCATCTGTGGCTTCACTTGGAGGAACCTGGTCTATGGTCGACTTCAGTGTCCAAGTGTGAGTTTTCATGGTCATGAAGACAAAAAGGAAGAGAGGAGGTGGGAGCTCCTGGAATAACACCTGGTGGTCAAGTGTAGGAGGTTGGGAACAATTTACACTATCCTGTCATGCCTGCATAACCACAAAAAGAGCCTCCAGCGCTTGACGCACACCGCTCATCCAGGTTTGGATACTGGCCGGTCACTTGGGTCATTACATGGATTTGAGATCACCACAGGTCCTACATTTCATGTCCTGTGTAGCAGCTAAAGTCTACTGAATCCATGCTGCACAGAGTCGCTCTCTCGGGAGGAATATTTGCAATAAGGAAAGATAAGCAGCTAATACGGGCGCTCAGTACAGAGACAAACAACTGCTTTTAAAGGATATAAAACTTCTTTACTGGTCAATTCTCCTCACAACGTGTTTCGGCAGTAGCATCCACCTTCATCAGGATCACCTTATCTTTCCTTATTTAATGGTCATGGTTATACATACCTGTGCAGCTGCTGAGATAAGGTCAATAGATATGCGACAACTCCGGAAATCAAAGTCCATACGTGAACTATGAATGTCAGACATGAGAAGTTGGTCTTAGGAGTTTTTTTGAATGTGCTTTCTCCAGAAAATGTGTGAAAATCAGTAAAAATTGATTGAAAGACTTTTCCCATTCATTTCTAATTTAAAATTAGTTTGCCGTTCATATATTCAGTGTTTTGATGGTGTTTTCAGATTCAGGTTTTGAAAAAAAATGAAGTGGTTTCCACTTGTTGTTTTTGACCAAATCAAAAAACTTCAGCTTCATATACCCTTCAAGGATTTCTGGTTTAAGTAAGGTAAAAAACATTTATACTGTGTTAGCCAGTAGATAGAAAAATGTATTAAAATCTGAGAGTCCTCAGTGGTTGACACTTTTTAATGGCTAACTAAAAGGTAACTTCAGTTTATTATATGTACTAAATGTCCAACAGGTGGCATGTATGTAGGGGAGACTGGACAAAAATTCAGAACAAGAATGAATTCTCATTGCCACACAATAAAAGATAAGCGTATGGACCTACATGAAGCAAAGCGTTTCTGCAGCTCTGACCACAAGGTAACAGACATGAATCTGCATATTTTAAAAAGTAACTTCACATCTCAGAAAGAGAGAAGAATTTCAGAATACAAACTGATAACGACCTTTGGCTTTGACACATTAAAAAAAGGGGTTTTTATATCAATTGAAAGGACATTTGGGGATATCACATCTTCCAACAGACCCCAGTAAGAGCACAATGAACTTTTGACACTTCTTATGTGAACTGTCTTGCATGGATATATAGCTTTCTACACTCACTGAGGAATTTTCAGGTCTCCACAGGCCACTAATCAGAACAATAATACAATCTGTTCCTCTTATCTCGGAATTTTGACTTAACCTCCCCAGCTCCTCTCCCCCTCCCTAGCCTGACTCTATTTACATCACCTGTCATATTTACTGCATCATCTCACCCTGCTTATGTATGTATATATATATGTGTGTCTTCAGAATTTGTGTCATCAGCCTGACAAAGGGACCTTAGTGTCCCAAAAGCTTGCTATGTTTACCATATTTAGCCATTAAAAGGTATCAACCACTGAGGACTCTCAGATTCTAACATATTTTTGGTTTTAGTAACACGATTTCTTATAGTTGTAATTACACAACTATAATTTTCACTTAAGGAGATTTTTTTTCATCTTATTTATGTGACAAGTAAACCATTTTTGAGGAAACAAGAGAGAGGAGAAAACTCACAAATAGATTAGCCTTTAAAATTCCAACAGCCCAATCCACATCGGATGGATGGCTGGTCCTTCAGGAATCGGTGAATTTGGAAGGCTTTCTTGTGTATGGCAGTCTTTTGTTTGAAGTTTGGGATCTCAGGTTTCCTCTCTCCAGACTCAAACCAAGGGGCTAATACATTTTGAAATTGACCCTGAAATTTTGTTTGATGCTGAGATTAGATTGTGAGCCCCACTGGGACAATATTTTCAGCACAGTGTTGCACAATACATCATACAACCTTTCCAAAACTGAACTTCTTTTGCTCCCACCCTCTGCCAACCTCCCTAAACCTGACATCTCTCGGTGTGCGGCACCATGATAATGCCCAGTCAGCAGGCTCGCTGTCTCGGTGTTTTGATTGATACTGATCTCTCCTTCACCCCATATATACAATCTCTCACCCGCTCCTGTCGCTTGCACCTGAAAAATATCTCCAGAATTCGCCCTTTCCTCACCATGGAAACAACTAAAACCCTCACCGTGGCCCTGATTCATTCCCGCCTTGACTACTGTAATTCTTTATTAGCTGGCCTCCCCTGCAGTAAGCTTTCCCCTCTCCAGTCTATCCTCAATGCAGCAGCCAGGATCACCTATCTAGCAAACCGTTACTCAGATGTTTCTGCTCTGTGCCAGTCACTACATTGGCTACCCGTACACTATAGAATCCAATTCAAATTGCTCGTTGTCACCCACAAAGCTATTCGTGGTGAGGCACCTCCTTACCTCTCCACCCTCATCTCTGTCTACCACCCCACCCGTCCCCTTCGCTCTGAACGTGACCTCAGACTAACATCGGCATTTTCCGAACCTCCCATTCCCGACTCCAAGACTTCTCTCGAGCTGCACCAAACCTCTGGAATGCTCTACCCCAAGAAATTAGGACCATCCACAACTTGTATAGCTTCAGACGCTCCCTAAAAACACACCTCTTCAGGGCGGCCTATCCTTCTCCCTAACAGTAGTCATTTAGACATAAGATATTCATTGTTATAAGCCCCTGTACTTTGTGTTCCCATCCCGTCTTAGATTGTAAGCTCCTTCGAGCAGGGTCACCTTCATTTTTTGCCTTTTTATTGTATTTCCTAAGTTGATTCTATGTTTATTGTATGTAACTACTGCATTACCTTTCTGTACCATATATTTTTCTTATATGTACCGTTGTACTGTAAAGCGCTGCGGAATATGTTGGCGCTATACAAATAAAGTTTTATTATTATTATTATATAATGTTTAGGAGTGTCTCAAATGGTTTGTTCATCTAGGTCACTGGTGGGGAACTCTAGGCCTTGGGGGTCAACAACAGGTTATGTTGTCACGATTTCCTTAGCATTGCACAGGAGTTGGAATCATTATCAGTGCAGGTGATTGAATTGTAACATGTGCAATACTAAGAAAACCCTAAAATCCTGCACTGTTGGCAGCTCTCGAAGGCTGCAGTTCCCCATCCCTAATCTAGTGGATTATTTATGGGCTGATTTGGAGGCACCATAAATATCAGATCATTTAGATGCCCAGCTTATTCCTGGGTTCACAATATAGTAGATGGGAATTATGGAGTATGATGGTATGGATCATAATTGATCTGAAATGCATAGCATATCTACACTCAATGTCTTGTTCATATTTTTTATGGAGAATTTAATAAAGACATCCATTATTTTATTAGGAACGTGGGGGTTGGATGTCTTTTTGTTTTCCTCTCATTACACACCGACCCTGTAATCCGTGCCCCAGGAGAGGAGTTAACTGGACTTTACTATGGAGTTATGGTGTAATCCGATTGGACTGATGTGTACCACTTACTCTCCGAGGTTCAGTTTGAGGCCGTGCAGCTTCATTCAGCCTCAAGTCCGTGCTTTTATTAAACCGGTATTGGGAAGAAGCCAATAAACACACTTCACACTTGGCTCCTACTCCTCTGACAACAGAATGAGCAGACACAGCTGGACGGCACAGAGAAAACCATGGAGCCCTCTGTGATGACATTAAACCGTCCACATTTTATGTTGCTTTAGAAAGGATACAGTAATGTATGATTGTAGTTTGTTAGACTGATCCTGCACTGCACCCTGGATCAGGGCCTAAAGCTGGATGTATACTTGACCAAAGCAGGGATAATTTTTGCATTTCAAAATCTGGTCATTTAAGGAACAAATAGTGCAATTTTTGCAAAAGCAAGAATACATTTTCCCATTATACTTGTTGCGTTTGTGGTTTGTGTGTTGCCATTCTAAACATCAAGCATGTTTCAGCTCACATATTAAACTGTAACTGACAATTTGATTTTTATTTCATAAATCTATTGTAGATATGAAAATAAGCAACTTTGTAATAATCTCATCAGACAAATCTGCTTCTTTTTCTGCCAGAATTGATCAGACATTATTAAAATTGTTAATTCTGAGGCACAATCTGTATTCACTTTCTTATTCTATGTAGATAGAATAGTGAGCAAGGGTGGAGGTCTACATCTAGCCCCTCCCACTGCATTTAGCTCCTCCTCCTTCCTGTAGCTCCTCCCTCTGCCTCTAGCACCGTCTTCCCCTAGCTCCTCCCTCTGCACCTAGCTCCTCCCCTGTCTCTAGCTCCTCCGTACTCCCTCATAGTATCTCATCAGTAACAGCTGCCATCTCCTATCTCAGTGATGGGAAAGTCTTCACTGATTACAGATTTCACCTAAGAGTTGAGAATTTTGATGAATAATAAATTCTGGCAGAGAAAGAAGCAGATTTCCCTGATAAGATTTATTACGAAGTTGCTTATTATCATGTGTACTATTAATTTATGAATTAAATATTAAAACAATGGTTACACTTTAACATTTATCGTTTATCATTTAACATTTTCACACGGAGCTCAGCTCTCTGACACTTTGCCTTTAGAGTCGGCATCCATGGTGGAGGAATACTGTATATATGTATACACACATCAACTAAACATGCCAAACCATTAAAATATGGGAGATATGACATTTTATTTGGATCACTCCACAAAATATAAGCTCTACGTACAAGCTACGCTATATGTAGCAATGTTTACTGGAGAATTCCTTTAATTGGCTGTGAGTGATGTAACTACGTAATGAGTGTAGAGACACGGGGGTCAGTGGGTGCTCTCGTCTGCTGGTCTGTCCACCTTTATAAAGACTGCATGGACCAGGGCTCATCCCACTGAATGCCCAAACTCATTACCAGTGGGCGGAACACTTCTTAGGTAATACAAAACAGAAGGAGCAGCACTCACCGATCAGGATTAAACGTAGCCCAGGAGACGTGTCGGCGTGGAAGCAACCAGCAGTCCTCCTGTGCTCCCTCCGTATAGCCTTGTGACAAGGTGGAATGACGGATTGTGGTGCCTGGCTGCTAAAAACTGTGACAGAACACTACTTAGGCAACACAGGGTGAGGGAACCACACATTGGTTAGACTTTATTTGATCCCCAACAGTCAAAGATATATAACACATATTCAACAAGAACACACAATGTAATAAGCAACACCAGGGATTAGAATATTCAACTTCCAGGGCCAACTACCCCTGTCCACCAGGACCCCGCTTTTGGCGGGCACCCACTGAGAAGGTAACGCGGCAAGCTTAGTAAGCTAACTGAACACAGCAAAGTCTGTAGCCAGGTGACTGAATTGTCCCAACCTGGGTATCTTCCAGCCAAATCCTTGGATCTTAGGCTGAACTCCTGCAGAATATGATCCAGGTAATGATGTTATAACTGGGACTGAAGTCCGTAGGCTGAAGCATATCACCACTGGTGACTGAAGCAAGTTCTTTTATATACCTCAAGCTTTTACCTCAGGGCACTGTTTCTCACAGGATTGGTTTGGATAAGGCTGTTCTCTTATTGGTCAGCAATTCAATCCAACTGCATAATTTTCCTCTAAATGATGTAGTGAGAAGGGAGCTGAGGTCATTTACATTTAGTTAGCAATAAAAAAAACAAGACAATTGAGGGTCCAAGCAGTCTGAAAAGAAACAATGACCCACTTCCCATGAGTCAAGAAACAAAAGAACAACACATCTGGCCAAATTAAGAACATTAACCCACAACACTCATTGAAAAAGACTATGTCATCACATTGAGCTGTAGTCATACTTTGCTATGTAACCTAGAGAGGGGCAAATGCTTCACTTGACCCCTGTGAAGAGATCAATATTTCAAATGATGTGTCAAAATTGTACATTGCATGCCATGTGGACATTTAACCATTTTCAATAATAAGCTGGCTTGAATTCCAGTAGGCATGGACCATTATAGTCTGTACCATTAATGGGATTCATAAATATAAGTGTTTTCTCTGAAAGTTGAATTGTCAAATGAGATATGGCCTGAGCCACGGGCAGCATAACTCCGACACCGGCTGTGTTATTGCAGTCATGTATGCAGCAGTTAAACATACTTTGAATATTCATCCAGGGATCATGGGACTGGGATGACTAGTCTGAAGCACCAGTTTCTTCCTGCTCTGCTTCCCTGGAGTGACAGGTCTCTCCCTATACAGACACATAGCAGAAGCCATTGAGAACCTTCGTCTTGACCTATCATCTGAGACTGAAAGTCCCTGACCATTTTTTAATTATCTGTTCTCTCTGAAATGCTGCAGTGTTTCAGTATGTCATACACAACTGCAATAACACAGCCAGTCATTTATTCATGTTGCCCATGATTCAGCCTAACAAATCCCCGGTTTGGTTCCCTTTAATGGGGTTTTCCAGTTTAGCAAACCCATTCCCATATAACATACCGTATATACTCGTGTATAAGCCGGCCCATGTATAAGCCGACCCCCCTACTTTTGCCCCCAAAACCTGGGAAAACCTATTGACTCGTGTATAAGCCAGGGTGGACCCCAGCACAAGTATACAGCCCCCAGCAGTGTGGTATACAGCAGCCTCCCCAGTGGTAGTATACAGCAGCAGCCCCAGTGGTATACACAGCAGCAGCCCCAGTGGTAGTATACAGCAGCCCCAGAGGTATATACAGCAGCCCCAGTGGTAGTATACAGCAGCAGCCCCAGTGGTATATACAGCAGCAGCCCCAGTGGTAGTATACAGCAGCCCCAGAGGTATATACAGCAGCCCCATGGTAGTATACAGCAGCAGCCCCAGTGGTATATACAGCAGCAGCCCCAGTGTATATACAGCAGCAGCCCCAGTGGTAGTATACAGCAGCCCAGATTTATATACAGCAGCCCCAGTGGTAGTATACAGCAGCAGCCCCAGTGGTATATACAGCAGCAGCCCCAGTGGTAGTATACAGCAGCCCAGAGGTATATACAGCAGCCCTAGTGGTAGTATACAGCAGCAGCCCCAGTGGTATATACAGCAGCAGCCCCAGTGGTATATACAGCAGCCCCAGTGGTAGTATACAGCAGCAGCCCCAATGGTAGTATACAGCAGCAGCCCCAGTGGTATATACAGGCCCCCCCCATCAGTATACGGGCCCCCCCCAATCCTGTAAAGGAATAGATCATTATACTTATCCCTGCCGCTGTCCCGCTGCCGCTGTCCTGCCGCTGCCTTCGCGCTCCTCCGTCTTCATCCAGCGTCTTCCGGCTTCCTCCTCTGGCGCGCAGACAATGACGTCATTGCCTGCGCCCACCGGAGGAAGCCGGAAGAAGCTGGATGAAGACGGAGGAGCGCGATGGCGGCGGGACAGCGGCAGCGGGACAGCGGCAGGGATAAGTATAATAATGTATTCTTTTACAGGATTGGGGGGCCTGTATACTGATGGGGGGGATACAGTATACAGTGACTCGTGTATAAGCCGAGGGGGGGACTTTTCAGCCCAATTTTTAGGCTGAAAAACTCGGCTTATACGCGAGTATATACGGTAATTGGAAACTTTGATTTATATGAAGGAGGGGGGGTCCTATGTCCAGGATCCTGGAATAGAGAGCAATTACAAAGAGCATATATTTTTCTGGAGGACCAGTCCTGTTCGGCATTACACAGATTTGGATAGCCATTGTGTAATCCTTTATTTCCATTTGATGGCATGGCAGGGATATCAGTCACTTAAAGAGAATCTGTCACCAGGTTTTTGCCACCTAACGTATGAGCAGCATAATGGAGAGATAGATATTCTGATTTCAGCTATGTGTCACTTAATAGGCTGCTTGCTGTAGTTTTGATAAAAAGTTTATCACTAAAGGACTAGTAAACCTGTTGACAGGTAGTCCTTCATATTCATGAGTTCTATATAACCACGCCGCCTCCACTGATTGGCAGATTGTCAGTGTACACAGAAAACTGCCAATCAGTGGTGTGGGCGGGGTTATACAGAGCTCAGCATTCACTGGTAGATCTGCAGCAGTATGAACTTTTTATCAAAACTGCAGCAAGCAACCCAGTAATTATACATTGCTGGAGTCAGGATCTCAGTTCCTACCTCATGCTGCTCTCAGACCTCGCAGATCACAGTTTTCCTTGTATAGGGACACTATGATTTATTGTTTACCACATGTAGGCCTTGTCCAGAGTAGAGCAACCCTTCATACACAATGAAGAAAGCTTATAGTGTTGGGTTTGAAGTCCTATCACAATCGTACTATTCCTACTCGCATTTTTGTGCCAATCCCATGTTCTATCAGCTGTTAGATGCCATAATTCTAACATTCAGAGCTGAGAGCGATCTGCTAGGCCGACACATGAGACGACTCGGCTTTACCAGCTTTTTTAAATCCTGTGTTATTCAATCTATTACGTTGCCATTGCCCTACATGCCTTAGCGGGGAGTAACTTGACTATCTGTGGGGCCAAGAGAACCAAACCCTCTTGTCTTAACACGATCTCCACTTCTGGATGTATATTGGGGTCACAGCCTCAGACACACCTTATGCAAGAGCGCTACTAAAATACTGTGCGTAATAATGAATTGCTGTTTATTTGCTGGAGATTATTATGTTTTATTAACCCTTCATAATTTGAGTGCCTGTTAAAAGGTATCGTGGCAATGTTTACATGTCAAGTCGTCTTGCAGAAACTTGCTAAATGTATTTACTGAAGCTTTTAATTCCATCTCCAGCATGGCGGGTAGACTTCACTGAGTGTTATTTGTTTTCTGCATTGATAATGCTCCGGCTTTTTACCCGAAGGCAGAACTACGTATAAATGTCAGACTCCTTACAGCCGGGCGGACACCCTAGGAGTAAAGACGGCTTACAGATAGATTTTTCTCTCGCAGTTGGGAGCTCTAGATGTTGCACACAAGTTTTCCTCTATCGTTATAGACTCGGAAAAAACAGAATACATGAGGAATGGCATAAAGAACAGCAGGCGAGAGCAAATCTCACTAAGGCTGGTTTCACACCACCGTTTTTGATATCCGGGGGAATGCGAGTAAAACCTGCACCCCCCCGGATTCCCCCACAATTGTAAAATGTGATGCAACTGGATTGTGGTGCCCCTGCGATTGGTCGCCACTATGGTACTGCACCTACCCTAATAGGTGTGGCATCATGTGCATAGGTATATTATAGGTAGATTATTATTATTAAGTTGGCTGGATCTTCATTGTAAATAAGCCCCTGTACTCTGTCACCCCCACCTCATTGTAGATTGTAATCTCTTATGAGCAGGGCTGTCATTATTTTGCTTTAATTATTGTATTCTTTGATAACTGTTACTTATGACTGTTTGTACATGTCCCCTCTGAATTGTAAAGCGTCCGGAATATGTTGGCGCTATATAAATAAAGATTTATTATTATAATAGGTAAGAGGGGAAAGCTTTGCTGTGACATGCACATGGGTATCAGCCCCAATTCGGTCTGGATATCTTCGGACCAGCCGAGAAACTGGAGGTCACTGGGCTGCATGTGCATTGACTACCATTGTGGACTCTCCTAAGGCTAGAAATGTATCAGGATCAAGAGGACTAGCAAGGCAGTTGTTCAGAGTAATCTGCAGTCACCTATTACTGGGACTAGTAACCACAGGACACTAGGAGAACAAGGGGTAGCAGTGTTAGAGGCCAAACGGCAGCAAGGAAGGCCATATCCCCCGTGTCAAGGCAAGTGGACTCTGACTATCTATGCCCTGACCAGGTTGCAATCCTGGTGAATACAGTACCCGGCTGGGTTGTGTTTGCATTGAACTTCAGTAAAGGTGACCAGTAAGAACTGCAAGAACTTTGTGTCTGTCTACTCTTTACTGTGCCTCTCTGCACCCCTGCACCATCAGCTACTACAACCACCATTATCATCACTTCACCACTTCTACATCTCAGGGGCCCGCTCCGTCTAAGGGGAGTACGCCAACTAAATTCCCTGGGGGCTACCATATGCAGTGCTGGTCATCCCTGGCCAGAAACCTCAGATGGTTTTCACAGCAAACAATTCCCCTTTAAATCCTCCATTAACATGTCCGGTGTGGGCCAGGCCTTCAGGACCACCACTGTGACGTCCATCAGACTGACTCTGCATGGTCGAGTAAACAGCCCGGCGACTGGCGACAGATGCACCTGCACTAGCATTATCTGTCTCACGGATGAGTGGTAATACCGGTGCGGGAGCATCCCATTGCATTCTGCTGATTACCTTTTCTAGCTGGATCCGGTAGTAAATGGCATGCCCCCCTAGTGGGTGTGTCATTTATAGCTGGGTTCTGGGCATACCAGTCCAAAAATCCAGATCTGGCATTCGGATCCAGCAGGATCCAGATTCCAGTGGATCTGGGTTTCATAAAGCCAAATTCTATTTGAACCCATAGTGCCCCGGATCTAAGTGTTCATTTTTTGAAATGGACACCAAAATTGCTTCAAAGTGCCATTTTGGTCTCAGTGAAAAAAACGAACACCTGGCACAAGGGGAAATGGGAAGGACTGGATGCACCTGCAAGGTCCTGCATCCTCATCGATAGTTAACAGGGCCGAAAACAGATGCAGGTGCATCCAGTTTCAGCTGGAATTACACGGATACCGAAAAACGCCGGTGTAAAACCAGCCTAAGATAAAGGCCATAATGAGATGTCCACTATTTATTCTTTTTTTTGCATATTAAACAAAAAGATGGTTTTGATGAGTAATTTCAATCAATTTTTTTTCAATTTGTGGTTCATATGTTTGTATTTACCACTAGTGGGCACAATTCAAGTAGTCTTTATGAATGTGCTTGATACAATTTTTGGCAATTTGTAGTCCCTATATCCGGTTTTACCATTAGCGCACCCTACGTAATGAATTCAGTACATTGTGTGCCAGTGCCTCCTTCAGTCTTATAAATTAGGCTCTTTGTGGAATTGATTGTTCTGGAATAAAAAAAAGATGGGTTGCAAGTTTTGCTTATCCATTAGGCTGCCTTCATATCACGATTTTGGAGCATCCGTGTGTATCTGTTTCAAAATGGATACACACAGATCTGATTTTTGCCTCGCATGTATTTTAATGGGCAACGGATGTGCAAAGATGTGTCCATATTGGCATCCGATTTTAGCACCATCCGTTGCTGTCTGATTTAGTCACGGAGCCAAAATCGTAGCCTGCTGCGATTTTGGTGTCCGTGACTAAAATCGGACACCACGGAACCGTGATGGTACGTAGGAAGTTACAATGGGAGCCTATGGACATCGGATCCGTGTCTACATCGGATCCGATGTCGGCTCCGTGGTTATGTACTGAGCATGCCCAGAAGCAGTGCTCAGTACGTAACCCTGTCCCTCCCTGTTCTCCCTACATCTTCCCTGTCTCTTACTCCTCCATCTCCTCTCCCCCCGCTGGTCTATCCTGCCCCCCCTCTCCTCTCCCCTTTCCTCTCCCCTGTCCTTTCCCCTGTCCTGTCCCTTGTCCTCTCCCTTCCTTTTTTCTCCAATATGAAAAAAATAATAAATCTCTTCCCGGAGGATACTTCACCTGTTGGTACCTCCGGGGATGCGACCATCTCCATCTGGGTTCAGGACCTCTTGTGACATCACGAGCGATGACACGTCAGCTGATTGGCTCTGTGACGTAATAACAGGAAAGGGGAGGGGAGAGGATAAGGGACAGGACAGGGGAGAGGACAGGGGAGAGGAGATGCAGGAGGGAGAGACAGGGAGAACAGGGAGGGACAGGGAAGACACAGGGAGACAAGGAGAGACAGGGACCACAGGATCCACATGGATCCTGCATAGATTCGGATATAGATGGCTATTTGCCATCCCAATGCAGGGATCCGTGTGGATCCGTGGCTGTCTGGTGGATCCTGCAAAAACAAGGATTCCCACGGACATCACAAAATCGTGATGTGAAGGCAGCCACAGCATAGACCCATTCACATGAATGGACTAGTTTAATCTGCAAATAATATTAGATAAAATAATGACCATGTCTCTATAATTTGTTTTTTTGTGGTTAATTAGTTTGCAAAAATTCTGGACATGTGAACAGCCCCATAGATTTTAATAGGTACATTTCTATCCATGAAAAACACTGATAGAACAGATAGAACATGTACAGATGAGGCCTTATCAACCAAAATAGCCTCTTAATGGAGTGCTGATGAGTTTCACAGCAAGTGGGGACTATTGTACGTGATTAACTCCTGGGATCTTTGGATTATGGGTCCATCTGACAAAATTTAGTAGGTTTTAAGAATTTACTACAGGATAAACAAGGGATCATACATAATGAGCGTACATAATGAGCATACATAGCTAATCAGTAAATTTGTTCATGTGTGCCCTGAAGTTCATTTGGGCATTTATATAGCATCTACAACTGAATATGGAAAAACAGAATTCATCATCTTTCCCCCAACTCCCTCTAGCCCTTCCCCAGACCTATCCATCAAAGTAAATGGCTGCTCACTGCCCCAGTCCCGCATGCTCGGTGCCTCAGAGTGATACTTGACTCTGCCCTCTCTTTCAAGCCACATATCCAAGCCCTTGCCACCTCCTGCCAAATCCAACTCAAAAATATTTCCTGGATCCGTACATTCCTTGACCTAGATATGCAAAAACACTTGTACATGCCCTCATCATCCCACCTCGATTATTGTAACCTACTGCTCTCTGTCCTCCTCTCTAGCACTTTTACACGACTCCAATCTATCCTAAACTCTGCTGCCCGACTAATCCACCTGTCTCCCCGCTATTCACCAGTCTCTCCTCTCTGCCAAACACTTCACTGGCTCCCATTTCTCAGAGGTCCCAGTTCAAAACCTTAACTATAACATTCAAAGTTGTCCACAATCTGTCTCCTCCATACATCTGTGACGTGATCTCCCGATACCTACCATCATGCAACCTGCGATCCTCTCAAAATCTCCTACTCCACTCCCCTCTTATCTCTTCTTCCCACAACTGCATACAAGATTTCTCCTGTGCTTCCCCTATACTCTGGAATTCTCTGCCCCAACACTTCAGACTCTCGCCCACCATGGAGACCTTCAAAAAAACATGAAGATCCACTTGTTCCGACAAGCCTACATCCACCAAAACCCCACACGACCAGCCCTACCCTCTCCTAGTGTATCCTCACCCGTCCCAGGTAGACAGTAGCCCTCATGAGCAGGGTCCTCTCTCTTTCTGTACCTTGTGTGCCTTATATTGTTCACGTATATTTTACTTGTCTATGTATGGCCTTTCCACATGTAAAGCACCATGGAATAAATTACGCTATGATAATTTAGGCCAGTAGTTCCAAACTCCTGTCCTGAGTCCACTTATTGACTAGAACTCTATGATTAGACATATTAACATTTATAGAATTCAGTGTGCAGCACCTGAAGACAAATTGTCCTCATGATCTCTCCCCTTTTACAGGTTGTGCCCCTCTACTCCCCCATTGGACTCCAGCGATCCATTTTATCATGGAGTCATACAAAACAAACCTTCTGGAAGCTTTGTTTTTCTTTGTCTTTGAGCCTCTGGGGTTCTTGGATGTTCCCAGAGAATTGCCAGATATGAGACTAGACTCCCATTAGTCACCCTCTATCACCTCACTTTACACTGACATAGGAACTGGAGATGTTTGAGAGCATTCACTCCCTTGAAATGATAACGTTAGCTGTTCCTTAATCACTGTTGGACCCATTCTGGAGAGCAGCCTTTAGAAAATGCAATATGATCATAAAGGAATAGAAAATCATGTCTCCTTTCTTCCAAAAACAATGCTACTCCTGTCTATGGGTTATATTATTATTTAATATCATATAAAAATTAATAACGAACAATAAACAGTAATTGAAAGGAACACAAGAACAGAAATCAGAGTCCAATATCAAGATTTTCTATGTATGCAAAAACATTGTCATTTCCAGTGTAGAAATCATGGGTTATGTGTGATGATGGAAAGCATTACTTAAATGGCTGGGGAAGCTCCTGACATATATTGACTACCTTCAATCAATGGCTCTGTCTCCAATGGACACCCATATTCTAAATATTAATATTATACCATAATTTATACTTGTTACTTTCTCACAAATATAAATCAACCTTCGTGTCAAACAGGTCCTTATTTGAATATCCTTAAAGCTATATACGGTATGTTCCTATTATTATTAAGAGGAAACTTTTTAATTGGGTAAAAAATGTTCCTGCTATACCAACAAGGGCGCCTCATTTATTAAATTCTATATTTCGAGCAACTTTTTCCAAACAGAAATAAATTAAAGTTTCAATACTGAGTATGGGCCTCCACAACTCTTGAGGCTTAATTTTGACATTGCCAAGTGTTGTAATTTTCAATATTAACCACTGACACCACACAATCAGACAGATACAGTACGGGTCATCTGAGACCACTCTACACCCACCATGCCAGTGGGTTTGCCAAGTAGGCTCAAGAGAAGGCTGGATAAATTCCAACCTAATTGGATATCACCAAGCATCCCTAATTGCTTAAGTTGATTGTACTAGTTAATTAGCACCTCCATGACCTGGACAGTCTGTGAGAGGAAAACGGACAGAAAGCAGAAATAGTTATAGTTCAGATAATTCCCAAATGAAAAACAAATCTATCAAGAGTAAATATATTAATAATAATACACTAGAAAGTCTTAAAGGGTTATTCTCAAAATCTCTAGTGTTCGCCTAACCCTAGGATATAGTTTAGATAGCTGATTACTAACAACTAATCCCCACCCAATTGCTACCACAATTCTGTGCTTCTTGTTGCCCAATCTGTCACTTTCTGTACCTTCTATTTTGTAAATTGCCCCAAAACACTGTACTTCAGATAAAATGCTATCAAAACAAATATCTACTGCTCCATAAGTGTTACACAAACAGAATCCATAAGAAATAGTGCCAAATAGATAGTACCTACTAAAAAGAAGATCTGCTGCACTCCAGCACTTCATGCCTTTAAAGGAAAAACCAAAATGGCTGACAAGTACCATTTCATTATGTGAACAGGGACCAAGATCATATATGAAAGCTACTGAAAGCTATCTAGGATTAAATGTGAAAAATTGGTTAATGTGATGGCCATGACATCGTAAGCCCAGTAACCACCAACAAGGTTTTTTCACTCTACTGGGCCCTATCTAAAACCTCTAAAATAGATAGTACCATCATTACTAGTGATGAGCGAATACTAAAATTTTCGGATTCAGGTTATCCATACTGAAAACCATGAACTATTCTAGTATTCTTACAGAATAACAGACCTTGGATATGTGAAAATATGTGTGGGCTTGGATAAGTGAAAAATGGCCAAGTTCCCCATTGACTTGCACTCTTGCACCTCTCCAGTCTGTCCTCAACTTTGCTGCCCGACTAATCCACCTCTCCTTGTATCTCCCCTCTGCAAATCTCTTCACTGGCTCACAATTCCACAACGAATCTAGTTCAAACTACTAACACTGACCCACAATGCCATCCATCTCCTCCCTATATCTCTGAACTAATTTCCCACTATCTTCCCTCACGTAATCTTCGATCCTCCCAAGACCTCCTCCTCTCCTCCACACTTATCCATTCCTCCCTCAACTGCCTCCAAGATTTCTCCAGAATATCCCCCATCCTCTGGAATTATATGCCCCAACACGTCCGATTATCCACCACACTCAGATCTTTCAGACGGAACCTGAAAACCCATCTCTTTAGGAAAGCTTACAGCCTGCAATGACCGAGCTGCCGCCCCACCGCCGCTGCTGTACCCCTGACCTACTGTCTCCTCCCACAATTTCACAATTCACATTGCACATTACCAACACTATAATGCATGACATAATACACATTACACTTTATATTAAAACAATAATAATGGTGTCCTCAAGGGGGAACGTAACAACATGTCCATCTTCTTACACTGCCATACGTTTTAAGTCTACAATTCAAAGTGGTTCTTCCCCTTATGCCCCAAATATACAGATGGGGCCCCTCTCCAGAATGCAGTCCCTAGTTTAGGAAATCTGATTTAAAAAACGAAAACACACAGTTTGCTAAAATAACCTCAGTTTAAAATCTGCATCACACCGAGGACAGGGATTGCAGACAGCCTGGAGCAGCATCCAGGCTAATGACTGTAAGAGTGAGCTATTGAAAGTAAACCAGTCACTGTACGGAATAACATCAACATCATCCAATGTGAAAGAGTTCAACTCAGGACATATCTACATATTGTAGGCTCTCCCTCTAGTTGTAATCATAAATGTCACACATAATTGCAAAAAATACATTTATTATAGTCAGTTTTGGCTTCTGTTGATCATAAAAAGAGATTTCCCAAATATTCTGTGTCCCGTTTGGGTCTTTTAAGGTACCGTCACACGTCGCCATATCACCAGTGAGATGGCTGGCAATTCCCAATTTCGGCAATGTGGAAACCACATCGCATGTGTGTAGTGGCGTGTGACTGGGCGATTCTATGGCGAGAAATGGCCGGTGGAGTGTCACCTGATTGCCCTGCACTGCAGAGAAATCAGGCGATATCCACCAGGCGATCTCAGCGCTTCGTGGCGTCTGACAGGGCCATAGCAATGTTTAAGCGAGCTCAGACATTCTGTAATCAATCCAGTAGGCGTGCCTGAGCGTGCTGTTTTCCGCACCCGTCTGCAGTGATTGGTGGCTTCTCCTGCGCTCCCATTGGCTGCCCATGGCAAAGGCGCCATATTTGATGATCTGTGTATTCTTCAGCAGACTCATCTTCTTCTTCTGCTTCCCAAGTGTGTGGAAAGGCATTCAAAGTACGAGCGTCATGGAGTAGCGAGATATTAGAAAGGGCAAATGCGTCATGTAGTGGGCAGACTTCCTGACAAGGCTGACCAATGGTAACGCAGTTGTGTAGGCCGAGTTAGTTAGAGTGTGCAGACGCTACAAGAGCTGTGAAGATGTACTGGTAGTCGGTGCTGTGTTAGGCCTGAGCCAGTTACCCTGAACAGCCTTCGAGTAGTCTTGCAAGGCCCAAGAGTGGGGTCGGAAGGTGAGGAGAACAGAAAGAACAAAGTGGGAACTGAGGAGCCAGTGTTAGGTTCACCCAAACAGCACACCGGACACCGGAGTCCGAGTCTACTGGAGAGCACCTGGCCCAGTAGAGAACACCAGTATACCATGGAGACTTCAGTCTCCCGGGCATCTGCGCAGTCACTCACCGGGAGCCAGGCAACGTGGAGAGAGGAACAGCGGTAGTGTCGAGGGTGTCCCGCCGACAGCACAGGTGATCAGAGAGAGCAGAGGAGGCCAGCCAAGTTACACATGGGGCAGGGGCTTCACACACACAGGGAAAGAGGCAAGGAGGCCTTATACCCACTTGCTGTGGAGACCCAGAAGTGCATCCTGAACACCCAGCAGTGCTCTGGACGTCTACCTGCAACTACACCAATAAAAGGTAAAGAAGAACCAGCGGTGTGTCAGTTCCTTACCCGCGCCCCTGCCATCCACAGAGACTGTCCCATTATCCAACAGCCCGGCCAAGTCCCTGCTCCATCCCTCATCTTCAAAACCAAACACCCCAGGGATCTAGCTCCGCCTGTAGGGAGCGTTAACACCTAGCTGCTCATCCATCATCCCTGGTGGCTCCACGCAGCGCTAGTGCAATCACCAGATACCACAGGTGGAGTCACGATAAACTTAGAAACGTTTATTCCCATTCCAATGACCCCTTTTTAGTTGACCACCTGTGCCACGGGTCTGGGCAGGCCATCAGTGACATCCCTACCACAGCAGAGGGCCCAGATACCCGAGTCCCCATAACCTGGGCTAGTCACTCTCCCCTTACCTACTGTATCCTCACCCATCCCTTGTAGACTGTGAGCCCTCGTGGGTAGGGTCCTCTCCCCTCTCCTACTATATCCTCATCCATCCCTTGTAGACGGTGAGTCCTCACGGGCAGGGTCCTCTCTCCTGTTGTACCTGTCTGTGCCTTTAATTGTTAATGATTATTGTACTTGTTTTTATTATGTGTACCCCTTTTCAAATGTAAAATGCCATAGAATAAATGTTATAATAATAATAATAATTAGAAGTACCCAAAAATAAAAGATAAGGTCAGAGATCTCCTGTACATCATATGTGCATATCCCAACAACAGGGTGCCAGATGGAAAAATCCTTTGAAAAAATAAAAACAAAAGAAACTGCAAAATAATCCTTTCCAATGGAGAATGTCAGTGAGACATATATAGTGGGATGAGGAAAAAGATGACTAAATGTTGTAGACAGTGTAAACATAATATATAGTTTCCATTTACTAGCCCTGTATATAGCAATTATGTATTTCACAAGAGGAGCGTTATTCATCAGACATATAATACATCATGCTTATCCATCACTTTATACTTTATTATGGCTCCGCTATATTGAAGGGAGTTCACATATAATTAATAAACAGCCTTCATCATTTTATCAATTTATTGCAGTACACCCAGACAGTCTCAGTGAAAAATGGCCTCCTAATGAAACTGTATGATGGCACAGTGGGTAGCAGCGTCTGACACCACTGAGTCATAGATCCATGTGGATTGCCGTATGGGTTGTAATCTGAACACATACTGCTTCCCTGCCATGCCAAAGTTGTGCAGTCGACTTTGCTGCAACCTTGACACAAACTAAAATTTTCTGCGCTTCAAGTGTTGCACATTTCCCATTTAAAATAATGAAAACTACATTGTGAAGATTGAGATCATCTATGTTGGTCAATTGTCACAAATGCATTTTGTACAGAGGTTGAGGGAAAGTAGGATTGGACTGTTGGATTTCAACATGTTCAATGCTTATGATCCGGTCGACAGGGTAGGAGGTACTCGGATACCGGGACAGGGGGTTACTTCGGTGGGGAATCACAGCTGGTTGGTTCCTGGTTCCATGCCCTGGACCCTCAGTGGCGGGGATGGGGTGATAATGATGGGGAATGATAACGTGATGCCAAGTGTGGTACCTGGTAAAGGGGTCACCAGCGCTGCGGCCGGCCGCTGAGGTGATGGAAATGCAGCTTTGGTAGTACAGCTCCCCACAGGTGGAGCTTTACCTCAGGGCAGCAGGGTGGATGAGGGGAATAGTAGTAGTGGTTCCACTGTGAATGCTGCAGGCGGCAGCGGTGAAGCAGGCACACACACACACAATTGTCTTTGTTTCGGTATCTTTTTACTGATGTCCAGTAACAGGCACGGTCCAGGAGGTTAACCAGGTTTCGGTGCAGCTTGGTACGTTCACCTTGGAGAGTTGTGAGGCCTCTTCTATTAGTGTGCAGGGGGTAAGCTCTGCCTGTAGCTGAACCTGCCGCCTTTCTCCCTCTCAGGGTGCTGTTCCACAACCGACAATGAGGACCTTTCTGTGGGATCCCTATTCTTCTGCTGGGTCCCTGGTCCTATGCTTGGTCAGGTTTGGAGTCTTCTCTTTGACTCACCGCAAGCCGGGTTCTCAGGTCTCAGGCGCTGGCTGTGGTCACAGTTCTATGCCTGAGGCTGTGGAGGCCCGGTGGTCAATGAAGGGATAAATAAGATTATATAGGAATAAAGTACTGTTTTGTGACGCCACCTGTAGGGGTCCGGTGATGGCACCGGCGCTGCTTTGGACCTCCGGGGGATGGGCTGCAGCAAGATGGATCCGCTCCCTACAGGATGAGCGGGGGTCCCCGGGGTCAGGAGCCGCGATGTTGGAATACGACAGCTCAGTTAATTCTGTAGGTAAATCAGTTAATAACAGTTCGGAAAGAATGCTCGGACACGATGCTCCTCTGCACAGGTCTTTACTTAGTTCTTATTCAGTACATGGGTATAACGGTTTCACTTTCAAGTAATGGACCGGGTGGTCCCTGTGATGAACAGTGTCCCTCCAAGGCTCCACAGTGTCTCTCTTAATCTCACTGTCCCCTTTACTCTTCGCTGCCATTCACGTACCAGGTCGGGATACAGAGGAACTTCTGTTGGGCACCCGAGCCGTTGGCCTGGCGACTCCCAATGGGTCCCTGGACCTCAATGGTGGGTACCACTCCCGGTACAGCTGCGGTGATGGAAGTTTCTGTGTTGTGCTCCTATGAAGCCTGCAACCACTCTGGTTCTGTAGCACAGCGATAGATCATCTGCACTACCGGTACTCCAGATTGGACTAGGCTCAGGCCGTCTTTTAGCCCGTTACTGGTTCTCTTGGCCCCCTTCACTTCTTTGTCACCAGCTCCTGGTGCACTCCCTGTTAGCTGTTCTGTCACGACTTTGTTCTTGTTCTTGTCTCTCCCACTTTCTAACTCTTTCTGCGCTTTCCCCACTGCTATGCATCTAACTCTCCTCCCACCAGGACCGGTTGCCCGGGAAACGGGTATCTAATTGGTCCTCTGCCTCTAGATGTTGCATGCAGTACATGGAGCCTTGGGATTAACCTGTTCATCACTGAGACGGAGAATACTGCACCTTCAGTCAGGGATGCAGTACCCTCCTGTGACGCACTCATTGCGGGGCGCCACATATTCTTTACTTCAGGGGGAATAGATCCTCCTGGTATTTCTGGGCTTTTGCTGCTACACTGTAGATGAATAGTAGCTTCGGACTCCAGTGTCCGGGTGGGCTTAAGTGATACCAGGTATGTTCCCTTCTTCTTTCTTCCTAACTCTCACTTCTCCCACTGGCCTCCGTACCTCTCCCTAGGGCTCAGCACAGCAGGGTCAGCTTTCCTGGTTCTGGGTCTGGCTTGGTCCCAGCAACCAGCTCCTTCACTAACTGCTCTCTTCTCTGCTCACTGCAGACTGACTGGAACTAACTACTCTCTTCACTGCCGAGTGCAGACTAACTGACTCCTCCCCTCAGGCCTGGATCTTTATAGGGGATCTGGCTTAAGGACGGCCAGTGGGGCTCCCTCTCCAGGTCTGGGGTGGAAGGTGTTGTATGCTGTGTGTGCCAAGGTGTACATCTCTCCCTGCACCGGTGGGTCCTGTGCCACACTTACACTCTAGGGCTGGTTTCACACTGGTGTTTTTTGCCATCAGTGTGAATACGGCTGAAACTGAATGCACCTGTCGCACCCCTGTGCAGTGGGTACTCGGAACCGGGTCCTCTTGTCAGTCTGCAGTGGGAATGTCACGGTGACGTGACTCGGCTCCATATAGGGTCATTCCATGTCAAGTGATCCAAAAATGAATATTTTTTTTCCCTGACGTCCTCAGATTTTTTAAATTTTTTTTCTATATGAAGAACAACTTTAGTTAATTACAAAAAAAAAGTTTTGAATTTTTTTCTTTATCAGTTAATTTTTTTACAGATTTTTAAAGTTTTAAAAAAGTGCGAATTTTGGCCTGGTATGGCTTTACATTTTCTATCATATCTCAGGCTAGAAATAAGATAGAGAAACAAAATAAACACCAATCTACTCAGAACTGTGCAGGCTTTCACCAGATATGTCACAAGAGGATCTTTGTTAATATTTTACCCATGTGATCGCAAGCACAAAACTTTAAAACGCATTTCCGAAAAATCGGCGCGCTTTAAATATTTCAAAAACTGCCCATGTGTCTGCTATGCTCTTAGCCACATCTGTACCAAATTTCAAGTTGGGATCGCGATGGGATCATATTTTAAAATATTTTAATATTAATAGTGTCAATGGATCTTCCATATCAAGTGATCTAAATATAAATATTTTTTTTTACCTGACGTCTTTAGAAGGGCTGGATAGTGACTTAAGGGCTACTAATACCCTGGGCTAGGTCCTTCCCTGGTGGGATAACTGGCTGGTGTCCATGTTGTAGACTCTTAACCGAGGCTCCATGGACTTCATCTGCATATTCAAATTCTAGGGAGCAATGCACCTTGGGTTTCACTGTGTTTGAGCGCTTTAACTGGTGCCCGCAGTGTTATCCTCCACTGGTCTCCACAAGGTCAGTGGGTGCTTTGTGATGTCTGTCTATCAAGTATTGCTCCCACCCAGCCAGAATCCTGCGCCACACTGATGAGGGGCAATAACCCCGAAACAGCTGTCTGTGGTTGGATACCTAGTCCATGGTAAACCCCTGGCCATATCTTCAAGCTCGCAAGGGCTGGATAGTGACTTAAGGGCTACTAATACCCTGGGCTAGGTCCTTCCCTGGTGGGATAACTGGCTGGTGTCCATGTTGTAGACTCTTAACCGAGGCTCCATGGACTTCATCTGCATAATCAGTTAATTTTTTACAGATTTTTAAAGTTTAAAAAAAGGGTGAATTTTGGCCTGGTATGACTTTACATTTTTTTATCTCAGGCTAGAAATAAGATAATGAAGTGGGAGAGGCATCATTTTACTCAGAACGGTAACAGCTTTCATTTGATATGTTACAAGACTATGTTTCTTTATATCAAATTCAAAGTATTGATGGGCAATTGTGAAAAAATGACTGATTGTGTTCTTGTAAAAAATAGGGGGGGGGAACAAGAGGCGCAATAGTGCCCTATCACTAGTGACACTAATGTATGTGGTGGGTATGAATTCACTCACCTAGCACAGTTGTGAGACCCACAACTGGTGTAAAAGCATTTAGCATTAAATGCAGCTGCTGCAGGACTTTCACCTTCCACATGCACGTGGGAACCATCCAGAAGTTACTTCAGGGGAAATGGTGTATCAGTGTCCGCGCTGCTGAAATCCCAAGAAAACGATCCGGAAACCATATGTAGGTTGCATCAATCATCCATTTATTCCTTTTCCTACGCGTTTCGGCACTGTCCTAGTGCCTTCCTCAGGGATTGTGCTCTTGGTTATATTTGTGCAGAGATTCAACTTGGGACCTGTCAAATTTATATATTTTTTATTTTATGGTTGTATGAGTTATCACAACTTATTGAATAAAACATTTATATGCAACAAAAAAGAAACACAAAAAACAAATCCCATAAGTGCCAGGATAAATATATCTTAATCATTAGAACACAACGCTCAGCATTTTCAACTTGAATGTATTGAACAAACCAAAAGAAGAAAGGTGATCATATCCTCAAGTGTGATTAAACAAGATTAAAAGAACCAAAAATGTTAACCCCTATTTATACATATAAATTTGTTTTCTATTCTATCACTAAACATGTGATTTATGAAGTGTTTAATAAGAATAGTACAGTAGTTAAATCATTGTTCTATAAATTATGAACTAATCAAACAATTAATAGTATGTTTTTAAAGTGGCATTTTATCAATTTGTCCCTTCTAGTGGGTGAAATGTAATCTTGTCCATAAACGCTTACTAGCAATCGCCATTTCCATGTTTGTCAACGAGTATGTCCGGCCTGTCACGGTGTTAGGCTCCGCCTGAGTTAATATCTGATTTTTGTGCACTTTTAAAATGTCTGGCTTTCTTGGATACACAAAGGATGGCCCTGGACCAGAAGGATGCAATAAAGTCAATTCTACTTCTTCATTTTCACAATCTTTGGAGAGTACAGTAGCCAGCCACTAGTGCCAATCATATTCATATTTTTTCAAAAGGATTGCAACAGTGTCTATGATAAAATGCTGTTTCTTGAGAAGTAGCAGCCATTGCTGTGTGGGAAAAATACAGTTAATATTAAGTAAGGAAGATAGGTAATAAAAATAAAGATTTACAGTACACTTGAGATAGAACTGTATTACTATAAAGTGAGTTTTAGGGCTAGCGCGCACAGTTTTTTCTGTCTGCAGATACACGCTGCAGTTTTGGCAGCTTGTTTTTCTACCAAGTTTTTACCACATAAGCGTTAGTTTTTTTAATCGCTAGTGAAAAAAATGGCAGCTTTTTTATATAAATGATAAATGCTGCGTTTATTGCAGCAATTAAAAAGTAGTTAAAGCAGTGATTTACTCACTCTTGAGTGTTTCCAAAAACACTGCATGTGATGAACCCCATAGAAATCAATGGGGCTGTTTTTCTGAATGATGATCCCTAAGAATAGCACTGTGTGTATTGGCCCTTAATAATAAAAGCATTAAACTATTAATATATTTACTCACCCATATTTTAGTACACAGCCTTGATGGCTTTGTACAGACTATTGTTTGTTCAGGAGTGAAGATGTCCAGACATGTCAGGATATGAAAGGTCTGAACGAGCTGTCTTACTTTCTGAATGCAGTGGGTAGACACTTAACATGATTGACAGAGCTGCTGGCCTATCATCTGCTCTGCATTCACTGTCTATCCCTGTGCTTTCTCAGGTTGAGCCCTAACAAAGCTTTTTCCTATATGTCCTCTCCTGCTTCTAAGCTGTAACATATCAAAATAATACAGTAATGTCTAAAAATAATGGATTTGATAAATATAGACCCCACGCTTTTAGACCACAGGTTGAACAGATCTGAATTCAAGATTTTTGAATTGACACTATAATAGTTAAATATTTTAAAATATGATCCCATCACGATCCCAACTTTAAATTTGGTACAGATGTGGCTAAGAGCATAAAAGACACATGGGCAGTTTTGGAAAATTTTTATTAAAACGTTTTTTCGGAAATGCGTTTCAAAATGTTGCGTTTGCGTTTGCATGGGTAAAAAATTAAAATTAACAAATATACTCTTGTGACATATCTGGTGAAAGCCTGGACAGTTCTGAGTAGAATGGTGTTTATTTTGTTTCTCTATCTTATTTCTAGCCCAAGATAAAAAGATGTAAAATCATACCAGGCCAAAATTCACACTTTTTTTAACTTTAAAAATCTGTAAAAAATTAACTGATGAAGAAAAAAATTCTAAACTTTTAATTTGTAATTAACTAAAGTTGTACTTCATAAAGGAAAAAAAATAAAAAAAATCTAAAGACGTCAGGTAAAAAAAAATATTCATATTTAGATCACTTGATATGGAATGACCCATTGATGCTATTAATAGTAAAATATTTTAAAATATGATCCCATCGCGATCCCAACTTGAAATTTGGTACAGATGTGGCTAAGAGCAAAGCAGACACATGGGCAGTTTTTGAAATATTTAAAGCGCGCCGATTTTTCAGAAATGCGTTTTAAAGTTTTGCGCTTGCGATCACATGGGTAAAATATTAACAAAGATCCTCTTGTGACATATCTGGTGAAAGCCTGTACAGTTCTGAGTAGAATGGTGTTTATTTTGTCTCTCTATCTTATGCCTAGCCTTAGTTATGAGGAGAAACGTAAAGGCAGGCAACAGCGAAATTCGCACTTTTTCCGAACTTTGAAAATCATTTTAAAAAAAAATAAATTTTTAAAAAAATTTTTCTCTTCACATTTTGCATTGTCTGACATGCTATTATCAAATAACAAAATCTCAAAAGAATTAAAAATATAGAGGTAATAATCATTGGTTCACTTGACATGGAATGACCCTATACCCAGGAGCGGCAATAAAAAGGGGAAAAAAGAAAAAGGGAATACAGTTTATTGGAAGTGTAGTTTGTGACGCCACCTGTGGTTTGTGGCCTGTGTGGGCCTCCGCTGCTGGTCAGACTGCTGGGGATGACAGTGGAGGTGGAAGTCGGGATGATGAGCCCTCCACGGGTAGGGCTTGGTTCCCCAGGGCAAGTGTAGGGATAGTGAGTAATGGGGCACTGCAGTTGCTCTCTTCCCACAGCTTCTCCTATGGAAGAAAACAAGTGTGTGGCTCCGCAGGCAAACCGCTGCAGTCTCAGCACCAATAAGTCTCAAACACAGTTTTTGAGTTCACCAGGTACTTTACTCCACTGCCAAGACAACAACACAGTCTCTTTACGATTCTTTTACACACACGCAGTAGACCAGGTTCACACAACAGCCACGGGCTCAGGTTCTCACTGCAGCTGGGATGGTTCCTCTGTGTCACTCCCCCTCAGTGTACCTTTCAGGCCCTCTGATTCTCTCTTCTTAGAGTACGTTTCGATCCAGCCGTCACGAGCTCTGCAGTGATCTGTCCCACACTCTGGGTCACTAGCCCTAGTACGACGACTTTGTCCTACACTGCACTGGTTGTTTGGTCTCGGGACAGAGTTCCCACACCCTGCCGGGTGTCTCGTGGTTAGGGGCTTGATGCGTTCCCGGCCACATCTACAGAGGCGGCACTCTATTTCTTTGGTCCAGCCTCCAGTTACCCGGGTTAGTCGGGCTCACCTGGCTCCTTCTATCTCTCCACAGATTCAACCTGGGTTCCCGGCTGGCCATTAGTGGATAAGGCCGCCAGGACCCATTGTTCTCTCTGTCTGCAACTCAGCTGAAGGGTGTCTCGGCTTGGGGATCCTTCCCTCTTCCTCACCCTCCAGGGTATTCTTCACTCTTCCAACTTAGTGTTCCTGTGTTTTACTACAGTTCCTCTACCCCTTTTCTGAGTTCTTTCTACTTCCCACCCACACGTAGCTACTCACGCCACCCCTTGCCTGACATGAAGTGACTTAGGCTCAAGGTCGGAGTGTGTGTGTGTGGGTGTTTATGTGTGGAGTGACCGTCCTGCCTATCCCAGCTGCAGTTCACCCTGTGGCCACCTGGTCGCAGGGGAGCCACACACCCGCATCCATTTTCAGCCCTATTGACCTTCAATGAGGTCACAGGCACTTGCATCCAGTTCTTCCCATCGGGGTGTCGCCGATTTCTGTACTTAGACCAAAATCGCATTTTGTTGCAATTTTGGTGTCCGTGACAAAAAACGGGAACACCTGGATCAGGGGAACTCCAGGTTGAATTAAAATGTGTCCCTATGTAACCGGGATCTGACGAACTCCGGATCCCACTGGTTCCAGGATTTTTGTGTGCGCATGCCCAGAACTCAGTTCTAAATAACACGGCCCTAGGGGGTATGTCATTTGTCCCCAGATCCTGCGGAAATAGGTATGCAGCCGGGAGCAACGGTATGGTCTTGCACCAGTTTTATCACTGATCTGTCTTCAATGGGAGCCGGGGAAATCCAGGGGGATACAAGAAAATCTCCCTGGATTAAAAAAAACGGTAGTATGAAACCAGTCTTAAGGAAGATAAGCAGCCATCAGAGTTGTGCGGATGTGAGCAAACATACAGCATGTGCAGCCCCAGCACTGTGACTGCCTTCCTAACTACTGTGATACAAATTTAATAAGCTCTTACTTGACTACACTATTGTAGATGCTTCCTTCTCAGTAACTCTGCTATCCCCTAAACCAAATAATGTGACCTCTCCCCTTTTCCCACGGATCACTTTGAATAAACATACAACACATTTTTATTAGATAAATTGGCCAAGTTGGCCCTATATTATACAAATGTAACACTAATACATAACTTTTAAAGTGAGAAAGGTTTTTGGAGTTCAGAAAATCTGGCGGACACCCATATAATGATTAATAAATCATGCAGTGTTGCCCCCAGATACAAGCACAGGCTCAGGGGCACCTCTATTGCTGGAAAAACCTTTTCCCTAAGGCTGCTTTCACACTGCGGTTTTGTGCTGTCCTCACTCCCCCTCCTCTCTCCCTCCTGTCACCTCGCTCCTCTCTGCCTCCTGTCACCTCTTTTCCCCCTCCTCTCCCTGCTCCCTCAGTCTCTTGCTCTTTCTCCCCTCTCCTCCGGACCTTACAAAATAAAACAATCTGTGGTTGTGTCACAGTTACATAACCGTTTACCGTGGTAACTGGTCATGTGACAGGGTTGTGACATCACGCCAGGTCCTATAAGGATCAGAAGATAGCTGGAGCCACCAGGAAATTCGTGGACAGGTGAGAATAAAGATTTTTTATTTTTAACCCTTGTATTTACTTAATTTCACTTCCGTAATGTATGTATTAGATGGTTAGGAGCAGTTTAAGTGTGCTGAGCATGTTCAGTACACTACAATCGGGTCCGAGAAAACAGCTGATGGCCGTGCTCCAGAGGCCCCCATGTTAAAGGCCTCGGATCATGTTGGATCCGATCCTGTCAAATTCTGTCTGATGCTCCCAAAATCGCAGCAGTCTCCGATTTTGGGTGCAGGAAAAAATCTGACAGAATCAGATCTGACAGAAATCGGATTCCATTAAGGGGAAATCCGATGTGATCCGTGGCCCATAGGGATGCATGGGGGCCAAATCGGATGCATAGCTGTCCGTTTTACAACGGACATCTACGGATTGCACAAAAACGCAGTGTGAAAGCAGCCTAACACCGACTTCCTAGGGACCCACCCTGGAGCGCCTCAAAATCTGCCATGTAATTACTAATCCTAAGAATAAAAAGAGGGGGTTATCATCTATCTGATGTACAACAACCCCTCCCCCACCACAATTTTCCACCAACTCCAAGAACACACCTCATATATTGTCCAAAACCTATTAACTGTTAGATTCCTGTCACACGCGACAATTTTGCTAGCAATTTCACTGGCAATTTACTGGTTGCAGTGAAATCATGGACACATTGTTCCATTTGAACACAGCAACAAAATAGAACAATGTGTCCATGATTTCACTGCAACCAGCAAATTGCCAGTGAAATTGCTAGCAAAATTGCTGCGTGTGACGGTACCTTTACTCCACACTAGAGATTAAACCTAGGTCGGGAGGACAGGACTTTCTGAAATAGTGCCTATATGCCTTTTGTTAGCTACCACCCCCTCCCTATTCCTATATAGTACTGCTCAACTTTGCGCACACCTCACCCTTTTATCTAATGCCATTAAACTTTTGATCCACCAAAAAGCGATGCTTTTCCCTATATCTTTTATTAACCCCTAACTGCCCTACAAAGGTTAGTCATTGGTCACTACGCCAATGCCTCTGCTGAGGGCTCCGTTTAACCTTGACAGGTCTTGAGTTTACAACCTATAGTATACAAGGCAGAAACTCTAGCAGTGAACTACAGACTGCACTGTTGTTCATAACAGTTCTTTTCTTGCCTAAAGATTTAAAGGGGACGTTCGGGACTATAACATTGATGACCCATTCTTGAGATAGGTCATCAATGCTTAACTGGTGAGGGTGTGACACCAGGACTCCTAACAATCAGCTGTCCCTGGTCCTGCCGGTGGCCGGAGCTTCTGAGTTACAGAGCTGCTCAGCTCCATCAACTGTTCAGCTCCATAACTGAGAAGTTCTAGCAGCCAGTGACACCCGGAACAAGGATGCCGGGTGTCACAACCTCGCCGATCAGACATTGATGAGCTATCCCAAGAGTGAGTCGTTAAAGTCCCGGACAACCTCTTTAAATGCTATTTTTCTTAGTTATATGTAGAGTATATTGTACTGGTGTATACAGTGCCAAATAGTGCAAAACCATTTTAAGGGGAACTCCATTGAGAGAAATCTTTTTAGTACAGTTCCTGCCCTCCTACATGATGAAGCAAAGCTGTAATTCACCCAAGGGCTTATGGGGACTTGGTACGGGCGTGGAGTTGCAGGGATGTTACCGGTGGCCTGCCTGGAACCTTGACCCTAGTGGTCAGCCTAAAAATAGGGGGGGGGGGGAGTTGTGGAAAAGGGAATAAAGTGTATCGTGACACCACCTGCAGATTCTGATGAATGCACCAGCGCTGCTGTGGGCCTCCGGGGATGATGGTCGGGCAGCTGGGTGGTATAGCTCCTCACAGGCGGAGCAGAGTCCCCAGGGCAATGGTGAGGTGATAGGGATTGATGCAGGGAATTGGCTGCTCTGCCAGGCAGCTGTGGCAGTCTCTGGGCTGGACAGGGTTAGGGACTGAGGAATCGATACACACACCGTAAGTTGTTTCTGTACCTTTACTGCAGGTAATGTCCAGGGTACACTCCGGTGGTTGGGAAAGACTTCTGGATCTCCACGGTGAGTGAGTTTAAGGCCTCCTTGTCACTTTTCCCTTGTTGAAGCCCCTGCCCCGTGTAAAACTAGGCTTGGCCTCCTCTGCTCTTCTGTCACCTGTGTGTTGTAGTGGGAAACCTTCGTGTGGACTGCCACTATATTCTCTCCTACGGTGCCTGGCTCCCTTCTTGGTTGCCACACAGATGCCCGGGAGATTGGAGTCTCCTCGGTGAACCAGTTTCTCTGCTGGGCTACATGCTCTCCTGCAGACTCAGAGTCCGGTGTCCAGGTGGCTTTCTGGGGTGAACCGGTACGGCTCCTCTGCCCCCAGTCTGCTCTCACTTCGTTCCTCACACCTTGCCTTCGACCTCACTCATAGGTCCCTGCACTGGCTAGGCTGTTAACTGCTCAGTCGTCAACTGGCTCGGGCCTAGCATGGCTCCGATACACCAGGACGTCTTCATAGTCCTCCTAGCGAATGCACACTCTAACTAACTCCGCCCCCAGCACCGGTATTTATAGGGAATCTTGCTTAAAGCAGCAAGTTGGGTTCCCCCTACAGGTCTGGGGTGGAAGGTGTTGTATGTGTTTGGTGTACTCACTATGGAAATCCATCTTGCTTTCCTGTACTGGCAGAGTGCCACAGCTGTACACTGCAGTTCTAGGATCTATAGATCCTTTATAAAGCAATAAAATCATACCTGCTCCTTTGATCTCCCCCCTCCCTCATGAGACGGAAAATTGAGAGCGTCATGCATCGGCAGAGAACAGGAGGTGTGTCGGGGGTGGATCCTGGCAGATGGATTAATAAATGGCGCAAATAAAAATGAAACAATTGTGGACTTCCTGTCTGTGCTGGGATGTGATAACACCTACGGAGCCGCAGCTCACACACCACAAGAATCCTACTGACAAATCTGCGGACATTCACCACCCCAACACAAGAAGAGAAAGATGGGCTACCACCAGCATCCATCCACTCCACACCACCTATAAAGGTCACTTCAATCCTAGAACATTTCTGAGACCTGATGGGCCTGTGGCCTGCTTTCCACGTGTGCACCCAACGCCTGCACTGGCTGCTATTCATGCGACAAAAATCCACTGCAACTAAAGGTATAACCCTACAAGCCGCACATAGAATCCCCTTGCCCCCATGGAAACACCGGAGGGATCTACTTATCAGAGGTCAGGACAGATTCTACAGGACTTCTCTCCTTCTCTCTGGTTCTCAGTAACATGTGTAAAGAGGTCTGTGAAGGGGCCCCTAAAAGTGGGGCTGTGATCAGACTAAGCAGAGAGAAAACAGTCTGTCCAGCAACGACACACAGAGCCCCAGGAGGGGGTTTAAGCACATACGACTGGTCATTTCTCTTGGTGCCAGCTCAAAAGGAAAACTGGTAACATCTGGTGGTCGCCATATTGAACTGAGACACGGAAAAGCTCTGCTGCTACCTAGTGGATGAAAAAAAAAAAAGCACACAAAAAAATAAATACTGCAAGTGCCTACTGTGTACTGCAGCATGACATATTTCCATAGCTGCTAAGAAACATAAGAACTGATAATCTCAGGAGAAAGGCCAAACGGCAGCGACAGAGGGACCTGACGCTGATTCCATCTGCATCAACACTTCAGCAAATAGCAAGTAGCATCATGCCAGACATCCCAAAGAACCTGGAATCTGCTATTGTAGCGTTCCACTAGTCAGTGCGCTACAGAGGGGTACTGCACCCAAGACAGAGAGTGCAGTATTCCTGTTATGGGGGGAGGTAATGTAGGTCTGAGGCTCTCAATCTGCATTCACACACTTAGAGCAGGGGACTAAAGGTTTAACCTGATGTTTGTGAAGACCCAGTCCCAGTGGGAGGACTGTGGGCAGAGCGGGAGAAGCACAGTGAGAAGTCAGAACATCTGTGGAAAGAGAAGGAGCAGGAGCTAAGAGGGAGGAAGCCTGTGAAGGAAGGCAGCCAAGACAGAGAGGGGCACACAGAGGGTGACTGAACACCCTGGCCCAGTCCAAAGTGGGGTACTGGCTCCGAAGCAGTGCAGAGGTCCATCCCTGAGCGGCAAATACCAGCATGATCGACAGTTTCATAGGAGCACGATCCGCCCGACATACGCACGGTCCCCACCAGAAGCACCAAACCGGGTTGAGCACCCCTTAGAGAGAGAAGGGTATCTTATATCACCCACCAGGCTTGGTAGTAATTATAACCAAAATAACCTGTATACACACACCTAGTAGTAAGCAGGATTCATGCAGGGCAGCGCGAGGAAGAAGGAGTGCGCAGAGGTAGGACAGTGAAAGAGAAAAGAAAGAACATCACTGGAGCCTCAGAGAGACATTGCTTTCTCCTATGACACCTGGTTCACTACCCGAGCCGTAACACCTGTGAACTGTGTACAAGCTGAAGGTAACTGGAGTAAAGGCCCGTGCAGACCAAGCAATTGTTTGTGTTTCCTTCTTGGTGAACTGTGACATTCCAGTCTCACAACAGAGACTGCACTGCCCTATTCCTACCATCACACTACACTGCCCCAGGGGACCCTGCTCTACCTGTAGGGAGCTACAACACCTTGCTGCCATCCATTCTCCCGGAGGTCTGCAGCAGCGCCGGTGCCATCACCGGATCTACAGGTGGTGTCACAACATTCCTTTATAAACTTTTACCCCTGTAAATACTTTTTGTTGTCACCACAAGGGCACAGACTTGGGCACCGACCACCCGTGACATCCCTGCACCCGACCGCCCGAGATCTGAGTGCCCCAGACCCTTGTGGGCCAGACATTATCAAGAAAGCCCTCCAGCATCTCCAAGACGAAGTGAGCAAACACAAGGAATGGATAGTGGAGCTGGAGCAGAGGGTCTCGCAACTGGAGGGTGCTAACATGTAGCTCTACTCGCAGCTGAAAGAGACAACTGAGGAAACAAACCACCTGTCTGAGAAGGTCGAGAACCTGGAAAACAAGTCAAGGCGCAACAACCTTAAGCTAGTGGAGCTCCCCGAGTCAGTCCCTGCAGCTGAACTACAAAGACTTTGTGAAAGAGACCTACCAATGGCCCTGGGAATTAATGATGGTTGTAAGGTCGAAAGAGTTCACAGAGTTGGGCCAGATCTACGATCTCACAATCAAGGATCTAATGACCGGACATCCAGACCATGCCAAGTAATCATGAAATTCCTGGACTATAATGATAAGGCTGCCTTCACATTTGCGTTTGGAGCGCAGCATACCAAACGCAGTCAAACACTTGCGCACATGCGTTCCTATGTTTAACATGGGAACGCATGTGCCTGTGTATGGCTGCGTTTGGCTGCATTTTCGTTCAGATGCGCATAATTTATGCGCCCTCCGACTGCGCTTCAAATGCATCATGCAGCATTTTTTTGTGCGTTCGCGGTGCTTGTCCTATCCACAAGCAAGCGCACAAAAAATGCATGGATCTCAATGGATCCGCAGTGTCCTCTGCATGACACCGCAGGAGAAGGCTGCGGATCTCATTGAAATCTCTCCCGGTGGCCGCCGGTGATCACCGGCGGCCACCGGGAGATCATGCATGCAGAGCCACAGACGATCTCCCGCCGTTGTCAGCGGGGAGACACAGCTGATCTGACAGCTGTTTAAATCTCCCGCGCTGACACCGAATAGGGTGATGTCGGCGCGGGAGATTTGAAGCAGCGATCAGCTGTTTCTTATCTCTGCCGCTGATCTCCTCCTCCCGGCCGCCCCCAGAGGCAGCTGATTGGCTGCCGGGGCACCATAGTAATGTGAACGCATGCAGAGATTCTCTACTGCGTTCACATTATTATGGGCTGCTTTTGCCTGCGTTTGCGTCTGTATGCCCTCTGCATGCAGACACAAACACACGTGTGAAGCCAGCCTAAGTTTGATATAATGAGAGCGTATAGAAGATGTCCCCAGCCAGTGACTTTGAGGGGGATGAAAGTCCTATTATTTGAAGACTATTCTGCGGGGGTGGCAAAACGCAGGAGAGCCTTAAGTAAAATATGTGCAGCATTCTATCAAGCAAAGAAACGTTTTGCACTGCAACACTTGGCGACACTGAGGATTTTCCAAAATGACGGTGATAAGCTCATTAACACAACGGTAAGCGATGCAGAGAAAGACATGGAAAAAATACTGCGCAACGCAAACAGCAACAAACAAAGAAGGGGTCATGAGGAAGACAGCTTCCCCTCAACACCAAAGCCCCAGAGGGCATCTGGCCGGCGCAGATGAAGCACCATTGAAATGGACTGCATCATATATATCTTGCTCTTGATGGATCTCCCCCGCCCCCCCAACACTTCTTCTACAAACAGGACAGTGTTTCCCCAAGGTGACTGGATGTTGTTGGTAACATGTTGAGTACTGCCAATTGATATATGTTGCGCCTTAATGAAGATGGGTTTTGGTGGGAAGTGCCCATCTGCCCCTTATTTGGGGAAGTTACCCAGGTTCTGGAGGGTTGGAGGGCAAAGAGTTATGCAAAGGTACGGAGAAGATGTAGATGGCATTTTGACTATTATTTATAATGTGTGTTGTGGGATATGCTTCCTCCCACAGGTTTTTCTTTTTTTTCTTTTTGGTAGCCCTTATTTCCTCAGAAAAAAAGCGAAATCCACAACACTATTAGTGGTATAAGAAGCTAGAAATACACTACAGCGTATTGAGAGACCACTGTTTACTTGTTTTAAGGTTTAAATCTCTATCCCCTTTCATATCTTTAAAGGGAACCAACCATAGACCCGAGTCGCTGGGTCTATGACGCGCCCAGGACGGCTTCAGCATGCCATCTGCGCATGCTCTGAAGCCGGCCTGGGTGTACCAGTGACACGGCGGGTGGAAGTGACGCGGAGCCTGCATGGGCGGGTAATTTGAATCCTGGAAAGAAGATGGACAGCAGCGAGGCGGGTGCAAACGCGGCGAGGAGACCCGCCTATCGGTCACAGACCCTGGAGGAACGCCCATCAGACAAGGATTTGGTAAGTATAAAAAGTGATTTATTGTGCATCTAGTTAGGTAGATTTAGTCAGTCAGGGATGGTTAAAATGGTGATTTTAGGCTCCAGGGACAGATATTTATAGGTTAGATAGGGATTTTTAGGTGGTTGGTTCCCTTTAAGTCTTTTTTCTTTCTTTTCTACCCTTCTCTAACCACATGAGGATCTTCTTTTAATCACTAGAACCCTCATAAGGAAAACAAAGCAAGAGGTGATAGGTTGTAGTGTCAGGGACCATGAAGGTCATCTCTTTGAATGTGAAAGGCCTAAGATCCCCGAATAAAATAGTAGATACTGAGACATCTGAAAAGGTACTCGCCCAATATTGTATTGCTTCAAGAAACCCATCTAAAGGAAGAGGATTTTTTTAGGTTCAGCAAATTGTGGGTGGGGAAAGTAGGGGGTTAACAGCTCAAGGTAGACACACAGGGGTAGTGATACTGTTCCATTGTAATTTTGTATTTAATCTGCTGTCCCAGGAGTGTGATGATCAGGGGAGATAGGTTTGGGTCACCATAGAGCAGTGTTTCTCAACTCCAGTCCTCAGGACCTACCAACAGATTTTGTTTTCCTTAGTATTGCACAGGTGATAGTTTAATCACCTGCACTGGGGGTGCTTCAAACCCCTGTGCAATACTAAGGAAATCCTGAAAACACGACGTGTTGGTGGGTCCTGAGGACTGGAGTTGAAAAACACTGCCATAGAGCATGGAGAAGTCTATTCAATCTACATTCTACAATGTTTATGGACCTAATTGTTCAACAGAGTCTTCTTTGATGACCTGGAGAGGAAGATTGTCTTGGACAACTCGCCTCTGATAATTACTGGGTGAGACCTGAACACGGTTCACAATGGGGAGGAGGACAGAAAGAGCCGGAGCCTGCCTCCTCCAAAAAGAGATACTCTTCTCCCTCCTTCCTTGAACAAACTGGATTGAGGGATGTTTGGCGTTGGTTACATCCAGAAGATAGAGAGTTTACCCACTTCTCCCATGCCCACCAATCCTGGTCAAGAATAGACCATCTGCTGACCTCGAAGAGACTATTAAATAGAATGAAGTCAGTGGATATCTATAAACTGGTGTTATCCGACCATGCTCTGGTGGGCATGGAACTGGTGGATAACCAGATAAAAGGAACACATTATATGAGGAAATTTCCATCTTATCTTACAAAAGATGAGGGATTTATTGACAACTTACTGGGCTATTGGGAGGAATTTGAACAGGATAACAAGGAACATGCAAACCAACACACGTTGTACTGGAATACGGTGAAAACGGTGTTCAAAGGCAAAATTATGATGTTTGTGGCCTCACTCAAAAAAAGAGTAGCAGAAAAATACTCATATTGTAGTGCTAAGCTTAGAAATATATATACAGAGTTCCAGCAGAGCCCCGCAACTCAAAACAGGAAAAAATGGAAGCTGGCCACACAAGAATGAAACCTGGATTGATAGGAGGGAACAGATGTACCGCTCTAGACAGGAGGTTGAATTGCTGAGATATGGGAACAAAGCGGGAAATTGCTGGCAACACTGGCAAGACTGGCAAAAGGGTGTCTGCAGGCAAATCCAATTGTTAGACTACGAGACGGCCAGGGAACTATAACCTCCGACCCCAGGAAAATCAAAACTTTTACAAAGAATTACCGTATATACTCGTGTATAAGCCGAGTTTTTCAGCACAAAAAATGTGCTGAAAAGTCCCCCCTCGGCTTATACACGAGTATATACGGGTACCCGGTTGTATACAGCCCCCCCGTGGTTATACAGGGCCCCCCCTGTGGCAACCTGTAAAGGAAGAGATGATTATACTTATCGGGTCGCTGTCGCCGACGCCGACGCTCTGTCACCGTCCGTCACCGCGCTCCTCCTGGTCTTCATGCTTCCTTCACCGGCGCACAGGAAATGACGTCATTTTCTGTGCGCCGGAGAAGGAAGCTTGAAGACCAGGAGGAGCGCGGTGACGGACGGTGACAGAGCGGCGGCGTCGGCGACAGCGACCCGATAAGTATAATCATCTCTTCCTTTACAGGTTGCCACAGGGGGGCCCTGTATACCACGGGGGGGGGCTGTATACAACCGGGTACCGCTGTATACAGCTGGGGCTGCTGTATCCCCCTCTGGGGCTGCTATATACCCCTCTGGGGCTGCTGTATACCCCTCTGGGGCTGCTATATACCCTCTGGGGCTGCTGTATACCCCTCTGGGGCTGCTATATACCCCTCTGGGGCTGCTGTATACCCCTCTGGGGCTGCTGTATACCCCTCTGGGGCTGCTGTATATGCCTCTGGGGCTGCTGTATACCCCTCTGGGGCTGCTGTATACAGCTCTGGGGCTGCTGTATACGCCTCTGGGGCTGCTGTATACCCCTCTGGGGCTGCTGTATACAGCTCTGGGGTTGCTCTATACCCCTCTGGGGCTGCTGTATATACCACTGGGGAGGCTACTGTATACTACCACTGGGGAGGCTGCTGTATACTACCACTGGGGAGGCTGCTGTATACCACTGAGGGGGCCTGTATACCACACTGCTGGGGGCTGTATACCTGTGCTGGGGTCCACCCTCGGCTTATACACGAGTCAATAGGTTTTCCCAGGTTTTGGGGGCAAAAGTAGGGGCATCGGCTTATACACGGGTCGGCTTATACACGAGTATATACGGTATATAAACCCTCATATACTAATTTGGCAGATGGTAAAAAATTCCTCCAAGTCACTCTTCCAAAACTAACACAAGAACAACAAGATGCAATTAATGCCGAAATACAGAAGGAGATGTGAGACAAACCATAAGTCATCTCCAAAATGGGAAAGCACCAGGCCCAGATGGATTTAGCGGGGCAGTTTTATAAGGTCCTCAGGGAACATATCTCCCCATTGCTAACAAGTTATTACAACACCATGTTCTTAACAGGGGCCATAGCAGAAAGATGTAAAGAAACATATATTAAAGTCATACCCAAACTAGGCAAGGACCCCCTGGAGGCATGCTCTTATAGACCCATCTCCCTTATTGACCAGGGCCTTGGGGACTTGGTCTCGGGCTTTGTAGTTCACGGGGATGTCACGGGTGGCCTGTGCCTGGTTGTCGCTGAAAAAGGGGAAAAATAAAAATATTCATGACGCCACCCACAGTATCCGGTAATGATACCGGCGCTGCTGCAGACCTCGGGGGATGGTGATGAGGCAGCTAGTTGGTAACGCTCCCCGTAGATAGAGCGGGATCCATGGGGCAGTAATGGAAGAAGAGAGAACTTACACAGGGAGGCGACTCTGCAAGTAGAGGTACTGGCAAAGTGTCTATATTAAGGGCAGGATCAGGGGCCGCAATAACAGACATACACACGCTGGCAGTTGTTTCCGTACCTTTTACTGATGTTGTAGTTGAAGGTTACGTCTAAGGTACAGTCTAGGTGGTCGGGTGGCAGTTCAGGATTTCCACACCCGATGAGTTATGAAGCCTCATCTGTGCTGTGTGTGTGTGTGTGTACCTTAAAGTGAACATGTCACCTCCTAAAAGCTACCTAACCTATCAATACATGTCCCTGCACCTTCCTTACCATTATAACTATCCCTTTTCTCTGCTAAATGCCTGCCTTCAATCTGCTAAAAAACGTTTTTATACTTACTAATTATGATGATAATGAAGCGGGGGCTATATGCAATAGTCCCTCTGGGCGTGTTGGTTTGCAGCCTGAATTATAATTTATCACGCCCCCCTGGGCGTGATCTTGAAATTAAATTTCGCGCCCCCAGCCCAGCTCCATCCACTCTGCTTTGCAGCCTTCCTGTGGTAATGACACTGAATGCGTCATTTCCGAAACTGCGGGCCCCTTAGCAACCTGATATTTACCTTAGCAGCACATAGCGCTGCTAAGCGGGGCTCCATAGAACCCCGCATAGCAGCACACACCGCTGCTACGGTAAACATCGGGTTGCTAAGGGGCCATAGCAATCCGATATTTACCTTAGCAGCGGGGTTCTATGGCTCCAACCCTCACTCTTGGTTCCCTTACACTGGCTAGACCTCCCTCTGGTACAGGCCTAGCGCGGCTCTGTTAACCAGGTGTCTTCCTCAGTAGTGCTCCGTACTGAACTGCCTATCTCCTCCCCTGGCATTTTTGGCCGCGAAAAAAAATATGGTTAGCAGCATTTTTTTTTTTTCATCGCTGCAAGTGACGGATCTGCCGCATCCGGCAGAGCGGCACTTGCCGTACCAGACTGCACGCCCCGTAGACAATTCATGGGGGCTTGCCGCAAGTGTCACTCAAATGCGACCGTTAGGCGGCAGATGTGGTAGATGAGGTAAATCTGTCGGACCTGCCACAGTCAGTGAAAAACGCTGATGTGAAAGACTGGTGCGTTGGAATCATCGGTGCATGATTCACTGTGAGGCACTTGCCTTTCAGTGATTGAGGGGTGTCTTAAAATTTGAGTGCGCGTCCGTGCAACTCACTACAAATCTTACTCCTGTCAGAGACATAAGGCACGCAACAGCTTGTCATAAAGTAGATGAGCTGTGGCATTATGCCCACACCGTCTCCAGTCCCCAGCTTGCCTATGTTGGCAGAGTTGGCTGAAACTGGCGTAAAAAAAAACAAAAGTCACAACACTTTTATATAACCTCATGTTGTCTTAAAATGTAGTGACTTTTCAAAGCATTTTACCTGGGCGGCAGACCATGCAGCCACTATGGGGTTCATGAGTCAGGCAGATCCGGTCCCAGCCCTCTGCAGATGTCGATGCAGTTGAATGCAATGATGTGAAAGGGAGTGCTCCACTGATAGCTCCCTCTTCCATCATCCTGTTCCCTGCTCTCGACGACGAGGCATGATGACATCGCCACAATAGTTGTAGGGGGATACAGTAGGGTCATTATACTGTGCATGTGGAGAAACTGTGGAGGAATTCACTGTTTGGGGATCATACACTGTTTGTGGGGCACTTTTGTTGGCATCATACTTTATGGCTGCATTGAAAGGGGAAACTAGGGGCTTTAATAGGAGGAAAATTACTTTGTAAGAGATGCAAAGTTGTGAGATATGCTCCTGTGTGACCCAGCCGAATGTTATTTTTTGTAGGGAAGGGGTCCCAATTAGAGATTCTGCTAGGGGGCCCCATGATTTCTATGTATGTCCCTGATCTGGCGTAAACACTTTGAATCAGGGTCATAGATTTAATTATGAACATATCAATGAGAAGCCTGAAAGACCTAAACAGGAGACCGAACATTCGGGAGATGTCCAGATCTATTCAAATGATCACTACCAGACAAAACTGTCTTGATGGCATTAATAAAAGCAGATCTTGACATTATGTGTGTGCCACTGCCAGTTCAATCTATGATTGCAGTGATATCTACATATTTCCTCACATCTCTCACATTCGAGGCCGTTGATGCTATTCCAAAGAATAACTCATTTAGTTTGAGTTGCTCATCCTTACAGACACTACCCTGGGTATTGCTTTAGGCTCTCTACAAGCTCCCTCCACGCATGATTGAAATTTCAAGCTAAGTTTATATTAGAAATACCAAATAAAAATAGAGCTAGAACACATGTTGGTGTACATGTAATGTTTAGGTGTATATTTACGCTGTGTCCATTACCACATGCAGTAAGTAAATAAGTACAGTTATAGACAAAAGTGTTGGCACCCTAGAAATTGTTCCAAAAAATGAATTATTTTTCCCTTAAAGTTAATGCACATATATACTTCATTTGTGTATATTGGAACAACACAAAAAAAACTCAGAAAAAAGTGCAAATTGGACATAATTTCACACAAAACTCCAAAAATGGGCCAGACAGAATTGCTGGCACATTTCCAAAATTGTGGTTAGAACAACTTTGTTTCAAGCATGGGATGTTTGTTCAAACTACCTGTGGCAAGTAACAGGTGTGGGCACTATAGTGTTGCGCTATAGTGGATTCTAGCGGGTGCAGCCAACCTGGTACACTGTGGAAGCAATATCCTCCATGGGCAGTCCAAGCAGTCCCTCTAAATTGCACCTTGAAGGGATCACTTGCAAAGCATGGAGCTGGCCAGGGTAAGAATTAAAACTAGAAAAGAGATCTCAAGTGTCTAAAAACAGGATAATAAACTGTACATGGCATGCTAGGAATCCTTAACTTTGGTGCCCTTCTCTTCTCCATTGCCAAGGGTCTTCACAGGAAACAGGTGGGATGGGAGAGCAGGCCAAGCCCACCGCCCGGCAGACTCAGACACTGAGCAGCTCCTCTTTTGCACGCAGAGGCAGGTAGGTGTAACTCTGTGCTAACAAAACAAAGTCACAAGTTTACATACATTTCATTAGTATATGGTACCATTACCCTTAAACTGTACAACTTGGGTGAAACGTTTTGGATATCCTTCCACAGGCTTCTCACAATAGTTAGTAGGAAATTGGGCCCATTTTTCTTGAACTGGTGTAACTGAGTCATGTTTGTAGGTCACCTTGCTCACTCCTGCCTTTTCAGCTTTGCCTATAAATTTTCAACAGGATTGAGATATGGGCTACACCTACTTGTCTCTGCCGTGTAAAAGAGGATCTACTCAGTCTCTAAGTCTGCCGGGGTGTGGGCTGGGCCTGCTCTCACATCACATCCCGCCTGTTTCCTGTGAAGACCTTCAGCGATAGAGAAGAGAAAGGCACCCAAGGCAAGGAGTTCTGGCATGCAATGTGCAGTTTTATTATCCTGTTCTTAAATGCTGGAGATCTCTTTTCTAGTTTGAATTCTGACCCTAGATAGCTCCGTGCTTTGCAAGTGATCTCTTCAAGGTTCCGATCAGAGGGTCTGCTGGAACTGCCCATGGGGGATATTTCTTCAATAGTATACCAGGTTGGCTGCACCCGCTAGAATACACTATAGTACAACTGGAGTTGTGCCTATAGTACAATTTTTCCAGTCTTTAAGCACGTCACACGTCACAAAATAAATGACATCAGGAGGAAGTTAGATTATGTGACAATACTGAAGCAACATCTCAAGACATCAACCAGGAAGTTAATGCTTGGGCAGAAATGGATCTTCCAAATGGACAATGACCCGACCTACTGACAAACTGGTTACAAAGTGGCTTAAGGATAACAAAGTTCTGGAGTACAAATACAAGAGGGGTGGGGGACAAGAGGCGTAATAGTGCCCTATCACTAGAGACACTTAGGATGTGAAGGTGGTGCTATGGACCCACTCACCTGATCCAGTTGTGGTACCAACAACTGGTTTGAAGGGCATCAATAAGCAAGCTGCTGCAGGACCTCCACTGACCACTCACACGTGGTGTTGTCCAGAAAATGTTGGGATAGAAAAAGGTGTACCACGGTCAGGGAAAGGTGCCAGGTGGGGCACCGAAACGCGTTGGAGTGAAAGAATAAAGGAAAAGGAATTCTTGTGAAACCCTGACTTCCATGTGAGTTTTATTTGGACCTAGCAGCGCGGACCGTGGTACACGTCTTCTATCCCAACAAAGTTCTGGAGTGGCTGTCACAAAGCCCTGATCTCAATCCCATAGAATCTTTATTTTCTGGCACATGTTTTGGGATTGTTGCCTCTCCTCAGTACAAAGCAAGAAATCTGATTTGACTGTATGAGAGACCTCTGACTGGCAGTGGCGTAACTTGAAGCTCTTGGGCCCCAATGCAAAAGCTCCAATGGAGTCCCCAATTATTACAAATCTTTAATAGCAGTATTCTTTTTTTATAGGCCAACTTTTGGGGCCCCCTAGGCTCTGGAAGCCGGGTGCGATCGCAACCCCTGCACTCATTGCAGTTATGCCCCTGCTGACTAGGGTCTAAGACAACTCAATGACGGAAATAATATATGAAAAAGTTCACATAAAAAGTTGGCTCAGAAACTTCTACCTCTGGGTGATTCTTAAGCTTTTCACTATCGAGCATGCAAAAAAGCAAGAGCTCATCTACTTCTTATGCATTTTCCATATCATCTGCATTTAGTGCATGCTCTGATCCCATAGGCATAGCTGCAAGGGAAGCAGCCCAGTTTATAACTGAGGGTTCTCTTTGATCCCAGATAATCCCTATTTGCCTCATTCTGTCACTCAGGCTTGAACTCGGTGCACAGACATTTTCCTGAAGTCATTTTTTAACTTTAATGCCGTTTCTCCAGCAATAGGCGACGTGTTTTTCAAAGCTCATATCTCAAGACCCTTCTGATGTGTTTAACAGATTCCGAATTCAGGCGGGTGCCACAAATCTTCTAAAGTAAAAGCTGCTAAATGTAAATGCAGGACTGCTCTGACAAGCCATATATGCAGGGCGGGAGAAATGACTCTATAGACGGATGAAATGGGTTTTTATAGAAATGCATTGGCAGAGAAGACAAGTGGGAAAAAAGCACTGAGAGAGGGGGGAGATCTAATGATGGCATGAAATGAGATCTTCTCATGAAACACACTGATGATCTGCTAGCTCTTTAATAGACAAGTTTCTTCAAGGATCTCCACTGGCCTTGGGTGAAAGCTCAGTGATATCATCAGACCTGAGCCGACATGACAACATATGCTGAGAGATTATTACAATAACAGTCCATAGATAATTGAAACAAGATGGGAAAGGTCGTCCTTGTTGTGGTTATTAAAGCTGTATTAAGTTCCTATTCCTCATATCTTCTCCAGCAGGCTGCGTCTTGTAGAAATTCCAAAGACGCTCATCTTGCTCGATGTTGGCTAGTAAGTACCAGGGTCTGAATAATGGGGGTCTAAAAAAAATGTTACATCAAAAGCAAGCTAATGTCCTTCAACACTTTAATTTAGATTTTCTACCAGAAGGAAGAATTCATTGTGATCTAGGTAAGTCGACCAAAAGTCAAAAGCATCATATGGCTCACAAGTCTCTTTTGTGCCTCCCAACCTCTTAATCCGAAGATTCTATACTGAATTTTGCAGAGTTGATCTGTAGATCCAAGGAGCAGATGTGTTGTATAATAGTGATCCTGTACTTGGCATTCAAATTGTGATCCCTGATCCTGCTCCCATCATAGACTGTCCTGTAATATCTCCACCTGACGAGCTGCCTTCCTCTGCATCGCATGAGACAAGGCTGTGTGGAGAGGCTACACCACAACGGCCCCGGGGACCGCTTACCAGACATAGCTGCATCAATATCACCCCGGAGGTCTGCAAGCAGCGCTGGTATATTACCAAGAACCATAGGTGGCGTCACAAACTCTTTTTATTGCTATTTTTCCCCTTTTTCAGCGACCACCAGGGCCACGGGACTGTGGCAACAGGCCCTGTGACATCCTGAGTAAATCAACGCCTGAAATCGGGTACCCAGGGCCCTGGGGCAAGTTATACACATAAGCTTGCTGATACAATTTCTTTGTTGTATATCAGTGCAGTGCAGTTTCTAGGACTGTTCAGGACTGGTGTTTCTAGCCACTCTGTACTGTACTAAATCCAGGACTCTGTGTGAACTGTGTTCTAAAGAATGGTTCCATTACTCACACTGTGTGAACTGTGCTCTTCAGGACTATAATCCACCACCGGCCATGCCAAGTTTATATACTTTCCAGGAAGACTTTATGTATTTTGCTCTGCTATTTGTTAGCTTGCAAATTTAAATCTTGAACTTAGAAACCTTGTCTCTGTCTTGTCTTGCCCTACACCATCAGATTCCAGAACATATTCACAAAGTTTTGTGACACACTTCTGGAGGTGTCTTATCTTGCTTAAAGGAAACTTGTCAGTACAATGTTAATATTAAAACTATTGATATGACTAGTACAATAACAAAGGTTCACCTGTCTTGTAGTAATACAATGTTCCATCACTAACAAATCAAGCTTTAAAGTCACAAGCTAAGTTGCTTGGAAGTGCTTTGGTGGCATGTTCAAACACTTTAAAGACTCTGGCACGCCCCAATGAGCTTCCAGACTATTTTATTCCAGGCCTTTAATAACATAAGTTAGGGGCAAGTTAAAATCCAACTTGGTCAACTCTTCTTTTTCTCATTGGGGGAAAGGTTGGACATGTTAGATTTCAACATGCCTAATACTTTTGTTCTAAAAAAAAGGAGAAGGTTCAGCAGTTAGCTTCCCTAGGTTGACAATACCAACCCCCAGCTGTGCGCTTTATCTTGGCTGAGTATAAATAATACGAGGGACCCCACACCATTTTTTTAAATGATTTATTTATTTTTACACTAATATGATGGCAGTTTGGTTTCCATGCACTAATGTCTATGGCAACCAATCACAGATGCAGCACATAGGTTGGGTGCGCAGCCTGACTGCAACCAATTACAGAAGTGGGCAGGGGAAACAAGTGAATATGCATGAAGCTTAATGAGCGTACCAGGAACTAGTGTTACAGTCGCGCAGTTCTCGTTAAGTATGAGTCTCCTGTTTCCTCATTTTGCTTCCTACTGCAGCCTCCCGGCACCATTTTATTGCACTAAAGTCAAGGTCCAAAATGGACTTATATGGGGTTTAGGCTAAAGATTGGGTCAAGTCCAGTCCGAACTCAGATTATTTTTAAAACCTGTCCAGATCCGCAGAACCAGAACATCTGCGAGTTCACCCATCTCTATTCAGCACCCTACACATCAGATCAGGTGGTCGGCTGGTTTCATCAAAAATGCAGTATGAGGGCTATCTTCATCTACTGTGTGTGTCCTGTTTACGGTTACAAGAAAGCTTCCATTTTTCTTTTTCACTAAGGTTATTTCCGTATTTTTTGTAAAATGGACTAAAAGCACATTGTGCAATGGATATCATGTTAAGTCGGTAGTAGAAATCTTTTATAGACACATTTGAATTAGGAAAAAAATATTATTAAAATATGTGGTTGCTTTCATTAGTTAATAAAATTGCCCAAATTTTCAATCTGCAATCTTCATTCCTTCATTCTTTCTCAAACCACGTGATATGCAGTTTGTAGACTGATCCAAGTTTCAGATTTATTTCTTGTGGCAGTGTCCCTCCCAGTAATATAGGCCGGATGTGAAGTCTGCATATTCAGGGTGCTGCTATCAGCACAGCTTCTATCCTGACCTTAATTCCACATGGATTTGTAACATTTTTGCAGAACATTCGGTAAGGCTGGCTTCACACTGGCGTTCGGAGCGCAGCGCACCGAACGCAGCCAAACGCTTGCGCACATGCGTTCCTATGTTTAACATGGGAACGCATGTGCCTGCGTTTGGCTGCGTTTGGTATACGTTTGCGTTCAGATGCGCATAATTTGTGCACCCTCTGAGCGCACTCCGAACGCATCATGTTGCATTTTTTGTGCGTTCACGGGCGCTTGTTTTATCTACAAGCGCCCACAAGCGCACAAACAATGCATTGGGTCAATGGGTCCGCAGTGTTCTGCGCTTGAAAGCGCAGGAGAACGCTGCGGACCCATTGAAATTTCTCTCCCGACGGCCACCGGAGAGATCAGCTGGAGCCTCTGACGATCTCCTCCTCCCCCGGTAATCTCCTAGCAGTGTCGGCGGGGAGAAACAGCTGATCTGACAGCTGTTTGAATCTTCCCGCGCCGACATCTCCTCTCGGTGTCAACGCGGGAGATTCAAACAGCTGTCAAACACTGCTGACAGGTCCCGGAGTTACCGGCGGCGGGGAGGAGGAGATCTCCGCCGCTGATCTCCGCCTCTGGCCCGCCCCCGGACAACGCCGATTGCTGCCCGGGCTCCACATTGATGTGTCCGCAGGCGGACATTCTCCGCCGCGGACACAAAAAAAGACCCTGCTTTACACTGCGTTTGCGTTGCATGCCATCAGATGCAGACACAAACCAAATGTGAAGCCAGCCTATGGTAAAGGATTTGCAGACACTTTGCAGAAGCAGAATAGTTGAAAAGTTTAATGCAAATGACTGACAAAGGAACTCAGCTTTGCCTTCAGGGAGTAAATGAGCTATAGAAATATATGCAAAGTGTCAAGCTTTTAAATGTTTCCTTTCCCTTTTATTTTTGTTTTTGTCTAATTTGAGCAGATTCAAATTGGAAACTTTCAATAAGTTGAGGTTGATGGATCTTATATTACTGTTATATGTCTCTATTGGGTTCTTTGTGTGCTTCTGCTTGGCTTTAGGATTTGTAATGCTCCATAATACTTGGATACGTTGGACTGCAATGAAGATTCAGTGGAAATAAAAAGGATATTAAAGCTCCATGCACTCGGCTGTATCACTGCTCTATAGAAGTTATGACTGCTCCTTTGCCTGAAGTCACACTGCATAGAGGAGGCTGTTATTGAAGAAGGTGGAGGCAGTTTTGGGCGGGAAAAAAAGCTGGAGTGAGAGGGACATCAGACCTACAATAGTTCTGCAAGCCACATTTGCATGTCAATTCAAAAGTTGATTTTTATAATGTCGAACGAACTGCCCATTTAAAGGTATTGCTGGTCTTGTATGTGAAAGAGCTACATGCACATAAACATGGTTGAGGGTAAAATCCGACTGACAGATTCCCTTTAAATCTATGAATGTCTACTGTACAAAAATACACAGTGTAGGAAAGCGGCTGGCAAGCTCCTGGATGGGAGGTATGTGTCACCAATGTGGCAAGCCTAGCTGATGCGAGTCCCAGAAAAGAAGGCTCCAACCAGGTATGTAGCTACAATTGTTGCAGGGGTTGCAATCACGCCCGGGCCCTGGAGCCTAGGGGGCCCCTAAAGTCCCTTTGGCCCTTAGAAAAAGACTAATGCTATTAAAGATTTGCAACAATGGGGGCTTTGTTGAAGCTTTTGCTTCAGGGCCCATGAGCTTCAAGTTACGCCACTGGCTCCAGCAATGATAAGTTGCCAAGAGTTTTTTTTTTCATAGATTTTTGAGTCCAGGTTTTAGTTCTGACCAGAAGGGCTGGGTGGGACTGACTGCTCCCATAAATCCACCCTGGGATTTGAAGAGCCTATTTATGTTTTGTGGAGGACCTATTGTATACTGGTCAGTCTTCACCAGAGCCTAATTAACACTGGACATACTGTAACTTTAATAAGGGTGATCTGTGATCCTGTACTGCAGTATGGTCTTTTTCTTTATGCTACTACCTTTATGCTGGAGAAAATGCTGTGTTTTCCTTTATACAAGACATTTATGAACTTTTGTAAATCTACCTGTTTGCACCAAGAACCTTTGTGTCTGTGCAACGCTGGCGACTACTAAAGAGTGTGAATCCCTCTCTGCGGTATAATTAAGGGAGGTTTTGGGTGCAAGACAAGAGACAATAAAACATTGTTCCTTTGACACCGTATTACACACCATACTAGGGGAGCAAACCATGCTCTAGAAGGTTTTTTTCTGAATGTTTTCTAGAGTAAATCATCTATAAACCTGTGTCATGATACAAAACCTCCATACTACACACAGAATATCTATGTCTCTGTATTACCTCGCTGTAATGGCTAAATGTGCCACCATACAGACTATGTGCACAATACTGTGTTACACGGTGACCTGAGAAGCACCCAAAAGAAAAAATGCCCACAAGGTTGGGGTTAGGGTTTGGTGTTACGGTTAGGTTTAGTGGTTAGGATTAGGTTTACAGATTAGGTGTTAGGGTTAGGTGTTAGAGGTTACAAGTTAGAGTTAGATGTTAGGGTTAGGTGTTAGGGTTAGGGGTTATGAGTTAGGATTAGATGTTAGGGTTAGGAGTTAGGGGTTAGGGTAGGTGTTAGGGGTTAGGGGTTATGAGTTAGGATTAGATGTTAGGGTTAGGGGTTAGCATTAGGGTAGGTGTTGGGGATAGGGGTTAGGGTTAGGAGTTAGGATTAGATGTTAGGGTTAGGAGTTAGGGGTTAAGGGTTAAGGTAGGTGTTAGGGATAGGGGTTAGGGTTAGGGGTTAGGGTTATGAGTTAGGATTAGATGTTAGGGTTAGGAGTTAGGGTTAGGGTTAGGGTAGGTGTTAGGGATAGGGGTTAGGGTTTATGAGTTAGGATTAGATGTTAGGGTTAGGAGTTAGGGGTTAGCGGTAGGGTAGGTGTTTGGGATAGGGGTTAGGGTTGCCTGTGGCAATTTTTCCTTGTGGGCATTATTCAGGGAACCATCTTAAACATGAGGCCTAAATCAAGAAACGATGTTGAAGCAGCAGTCCTGTCGGGTGACAGTTTCTAAATGTTCATTACATAGGAGAGTAGTTTTAAAACTACTAGTAACAAACTAGTAAACAAATTAGTAATATATATCGGTATACATATGCAATCTTATTATGAGCAAAATTACTGATTTTTGTTAGCACGCCGGGACGGTCAGGTGCCAGCCTTCTACTGGAGACAGTGAATGCCCATAATAACTATTTTTTGGTCATTTTAACAACTGTAAATGAAGGGAAAAGCAGTGTAAGCAGAAATGGCAATAAATAGGTATTAGTCATTCCTGACATTAAACAGCATGTATTCTATTACGATCCTTACAACTTTATAGGGTTTTCATTTAAATTAATGCTGCACCAATTTCAGGATAACAAATTACGCCCTCTCGCTGGCAGGACAGACCCCATAAAGATGTTATACAGGCAGTAATACAGAATTATACCAATTTCTAGGCAGGGAACGAGCCACGTGGAAGCTCCGGTCTGAGGCTACAAAATCAAGAAAATTACCCCATGTCCAGCTCATGTTTTCTGCCCAGTTTCTAAGTAGGTCAAGCACAGTGTTAATGGGAATCTTGGATTTGAAAAGTTTCTTGTGTCTAAAATCTCAGGTTTCAGAATTATTCACTTCTCCGTGCTGTGCCAGCGCTTTCACTCCTACAGAAACCAGAGTTTAGGTTCATGAAAAGACATTAAGGGCCCAGGAATTTGGCCATTTTCTTCTCATTCCATGATTGTTCATTGAGCGCTGAAAGAATATTTCTTTACACAAAAGAAGGTAGCAAAGCGAGCTGATGATTCACGCCGCCTCCTGCTGCACTGCGCAGATTGTGTTTCCAATCCCTTCAAGTGGATATAGTCAGGCAACAAGAAGCGTCCTGTTTACTGGCAGGTGGCAAATTGTATAAGAACATATAGATGGAGAGACAGGTCTCTAAAAGTCTCAGAGCTCCATGTTTTCACTGCCATACTCTTCAAGCTGCTGTACACAATCAGCAACGTATTTAGCAATGACGGAATTGAGGAAAGATTATCAGTTCTTGTTGTAGGAGCAGTAGTTATTCAGGAGTGCTATCCTTTAGCAGCACCTGAATCTGTACCTTGTATTTGTTACTATTAGTACATTACTAAATATGGGGGTGGCTCACCTCCTGATCTTGACCTCCTCCAAGTAGGGATGTTTAAAAACCATTTGTTCTGCCAGTCCCACTAAAATTGGCAAGTTTATCTATGGTGGTCTTCAGTGCCGGGACAAGGCATTTTGGTGCCCTAGGCAGGTAAGGCAAACGGCGCCCCCCCGTGGCCACGCATTGGGCAATAAAGTCCACTTTTTTTCTATTTTTGTGCTGTTTTTCCTTTTTTTACACTCTCTATTATATATTACACACACACACACTTGAGACTGCTGTGGGCTGAATACACAATAGCTGTATCAGTCACAGTTCTGACGATTCTTGGTGCCAGCACCAATCTGTCCACGGTGTTTCTGGAGAGCTGCAGCTTGCAGATTGCTTCAGGGTGCCCCCTCCTGATAACCAGCGCTCCGGCATTCAGCCTGCTGAGCACTCAAACAACCCAGTCCACACTTCCAGTTAGCGGTTCATCACTTCCGGTTAGCGTTATAGAAATGAAGTTGCAACATCATAGGATCAACGGTGTTTATTCCCTCTTCGTGTGGTCTTACATGGTGCGGGTGGGAGGACGGGGGTTCTCAAAGGCGATGGCCGTTTCACACCGCAAGTGGCGCTTCAACAGGCATGTAGTTCACCATATGCCTGTTGACTATATGCCTGTTGAAGCGCCACCCCACAAAGAGTGAATAAACACCGCTGATTGTGTGTTGCAACTTCTTTTCTATAACGCTAAACACAATAGCTGTATATACAATAGAGAATACAGAATAGAGACAGCTGCTACCTGTATACACAATAGAGATGGCTGCGGACCGTATACACAATGGAAACTGCTGCTGGCTATACATACAATAGAGTATTAGACGGCCTCCCTCCTTCTTTCCTCCATCCTGACAGCCTCCTTCCATCCTTCCTCCATCCCGACAGACTCCCTCCATACTTCCGCCATCCCAACAGCGATCCTCCATCCTGACAGTCTCCCTCTATCCCAATAGCCTATTCCATCCTGACAGCCTCTCTCCATCCTTCCTCAATACCAACAGCCTCCCTCCATCCTGACTGCATCCCTCCATCCTGACAGCCTCCCTGTCTCCCCACAGCCTCCCTGTCTCCCCACAGTCTCCCTGTCTCCCCCTCAGCCTACCTGTCTCCCCCTCAGCCTACCTGTCTCCCCCTCAGCCTACCTGTCTCCCCCTCAGCCTCCCTGTCTCCCCCTCAGCCTCCCTGTCTCCCCCACAGCCTCCCTGTCTCCCCCACAGCCTCCCTGTCTCCCCCTCAGCCTCCCTGTCTCCCCCACAGCCTCCCTGTCTCCCCACAGTCTCCCCCTCAGCCTCCCTGTCTCCCCCACAGCCTCCCTGTCTCCCCCAGTCTCCCTGTCTCCCCCACAGTCTCCCTGTCTCCCCCACAGCCTCCCTGTCTCCCCCACAGCCTCCCTGTCTCCCCACAGTCTCCCCCTCAGCCTCCCTGTCTCCCCCACAGCCTCCCTGTCTCCCCACAGTCTCCCTGTCTCCCCCTCAGCCTCCCTGTCTCCCCCACAGCCTCCCTGTCTCCCCACAGTCTCCCCCTCAGCCTCCCTGTCTCCCCCACAGCCTCCCTGTCTCCCCCACAGCCTCCCTGTCTCCCCCACAGCCTCCCTGTCTCCCCACAGTCTCCCCCTCAGCCTCCCTGTCTCCCCCACAGCCTCCCTGTCTCCCCACAGTCTCCCCCTCAGCCACCCTGTCTCCCCCACAGCCTCCCTGTCTCCCCCACAGTCTCCCTGTCTCCCCCACAGCCTCCCTGTCTCCCCACAGTCTCCCCCTTAGCCTCCCTGTCTCCCCCACAGCCTCCCTGTCTCCCCACAGTCTCCCCCTCAGCCTCCCTGTCTCCCCCACAGCCTCCCTGTCTCCCCACAGTCTCCCTGTCTCCCCCTCAGCCTCCCTGTCTCCCCCACAGCCTCCCTGTCTCCCCACAGTCTCCCCCTCAGCCTCCCTGTCTCCCCCACAGCCTCCCTGTCTCCCCCACAGCCTCCCTGTCTCCCCCCCAGCCTCCCTGTCTCCCCCACAGCCTCCCTGTCTCCCCCACAGCCTCCCTGTCTCCCCACAGTCTCCCCCTCAGCCTCCCTGTCTCCCCCACAGCCTCCCTGCCTCCCCACAGTCTCCCCCTCAGCCTGCCTGTCTCCCCCACAGCCTCCCTGTCTCCCCCACAGTCTCCCTGTCTCCCCCACAGCCTCCCTGTCTCCCCACAGTCTCCCCCTTAGCCTCCCTGTCTCCCCCACAGCCTCCCTGTCTCCCCCACAGCCTCCCTGTCTCCCCCACAGCCCCCCTGTCTCCCCCACAGCCCCCCTGTCTCCCTCACAGCCTCCAGCATAACTTACCATTGTGGGGAGCTGTGGATGCGGAGCAGGGGTGCCGGAGCCCGGAGGGCACATCTGCAGGACGCTGCCTGCGAGGAGCAGCTGCGGGCCTGCGGCAGCTAGCGGTGGGCGCCGCCATGTTCTTTGAGGCCGGCGCCCACTAACAGTACAGCCGGTCGGTGGAATCTGAGACTTCAACAAAATGGCCGCGGCTAATTGGAGACCGCGGCCATTGTGTAGAGGTCTCAACCTCTATTGACCGGCTGTACTGTTAGTGGGCGCCAGCCACAAAGAACATGGCGGCCCCCACCGCTCCCTGCCGCAGCTTCTCCCCGCAACTCCAGGGCCGGGTGGCGGTGACCGGACTCCGGTCAGGCGAGAATGCGCCCTGCAGAAGATGGCGCCCTAGGCGACCGCCTAGGTTCGCCTAGCTGTCGTCCCGGCCCTGGTGGTCTTTAGATAGACTAGTTTAGCCTGACAATAGAGGGGAATTCAAGGCTTAGAACGTTAAGCTGCATTTACACAAGTCAACATCAGCCTTAAGCGGCCGCTGGTCAGCTACACGTAGGCTAATAAGTCTGACCACACTTCCATGAACTCAGAACCAGGGGCGTAACTACAACAGGTGCAGGGGTTGTGATCGCACTCGGGCCCCGGAGCCTAGGGGGCCCCAAAAGTCCCTTTGGCCTATAGAAAAAGACTATTACTGTCAAAGGTTTGTAATAATTGGGGGCCCTGTTGGAGCTTCAAATTATGCCACTGCTCAGAAAAATTCTTAATATGATCATTCTGTATGTAAAACATATAATCTAATGGCCTCGGCAGCTCCTCATCCTAGTTATACATGACAATGTGCTGCCGAGAAAATTAAAATTGTTTAATATTTGTCTCACTTGACGAACATTGGTTTGCTGGTTTATTTGAAAAAGCCAATAATCAGGAAACAAACATGCCCAGCAATGCTTATTCCCAATTATTGGCCTGTCTAAATAAGGCTTAAGTCAAAATGGAGACAAGCTACTATGAGGATCTCTCAGTTCTAGGTTTTGACCGATCAGTGTATTACATGGGTAGACAAGTGAATTTTTTATGGATACTGTAGCATGATGGTGCGTCAAGAAAACACTTGCTTCCAGGTTCCCCCAGATTACAGCCGATCGCTGGTGATCCAGTAGAACACTCTCTCATCACTTTATGATTGAGGGTACAATAAGGTATTGTCCATAGCTCACTTCTTAAATGCTATCTATACCACACTGTGAGTCGTGACAACTCACATCAATTGCCAGAAAGGGGAACGTTAATCTCCATCAGAATGAATTCGCAGAGCACACATGCGACTTTCCTTACATTCAATCCCTATGGAGGTGCCAGTGCTGCACTTGGCTTTTTCCAGCAACCACATAAAGAATAAATGTAGCATAGGTCGGGCGTCTGCCATGCTCCCCCATTTTATAATGGGGATCCCTGTGGTGAATAGGTGCTGTCTTGCTTTCACTTACACAGTTGGCCTCTCTCTTCTGGATCTCTTCATACCTCACTAACCACACACTTAGTCTCTCCCATTTCCATACCACCTCCTCATCCCACCCTCTCTCTGTTAGTGTCCATTGAGGATCTGTCTTGGAATCCCTAATCTTCTCTAACTGTACCTTTCACATGGGAGTACTCAAAAAGTCCTAATACCACCTATACGCTGATGACACTCAGATCTACTTCTCTGGCTCGACATCACCTCTCCGGAGTGCTTATCAGCCATATCTTCCTTCTTCTCATCATATTTTGTAAACCCCAATGTGTATAAAACAGAATTCATCGGCTTTCCTCCATCTCACTCATTCTCCCTACCTGATCTATCATGATAAATGAACTATAAATGACATCTCGCTTTCACCTGTACCACAAGTCCACTACCTCAGAACCCTTGGCTCTGCACTGTCCTTCAAGCCACATAGACAAGCTCATACTAAGTCCTGCACCTTCATCTCAAATATATTTTTAGAATTTGTCATTCCTCAATCCTGAATCTACTAAAATGTTAGTGCATGCCCTCATCATCTCCTGCCTGGACTACTGCAGTATCTTTTTCTCTGGCCTTCCTGCTAACACTCTCACACTTCCCGCTCCATCCTTAACTCTGTTCCTTCATTAATCCTCCTTTCCCCTCACTACTCCTCTTCTCCAATCTGCCAATCTCTTAAATGACTTCCAATTACCCAGCTAATCCAGTTTAAATTGCTAATAAGGTCTTACAGGGCCATCCATATTCTGTCTCCCCATTCATAACCTGACCAATCTCCTGATACTTTCCCACACGTAATCATCAGTCTTGACAGACCTCCTTCACTCCTCTGCTCTTATAGGTTTGTCACCCAATATATGCCAAGATTCCTCAGTATCCCCCATCCTCTGGAATTCAGTATCTTTACTCATCCAGTTGAATAAAAAATTTGGAACCTTCGGACGTAACTTGAAAAGTCATCTGTTGAGAAATGCCTAACCTTGCTGTCACCTCTCCACCACCGAAGCTGCTCCAATCCCCAACCTACTGTCCTTATTACTCAGTAGATTGTAAATCCATGAGGCCAGGGTCCTCTCCCCATCTGTACCAGTCCGTCGGATTGTTTACATTATTTTATGTATGTAATATGTAAGTATAACCCTTCTATAATGTAGATATCTCTGGAATTAGTGGTGCCTTAAAAGTAAATGCAATAATAAAGTGCATACCAGGATTGGGAGGATCCACATAAGGTTAATCAGGTCATTTTTTTTCGGTGCCACGAAAACCCCCTTACTATAATAGGCTTCAGTTTGAGCTTTGCTATGGCCCGTCCACCCATATGTATACCACTGCTAGGTTCTCCGCTGTAATATAGCCAGACTACCTCCGGTTTGTTCAGAACAATATCTTCTTCTCAGACTGGAGTACAATGTGTTGCTGCCACTTTCTCAATGAATATGCCTTTTTTTTCCCTGGGTGCTTAATTAGTTCCCACGTACAGCTCTATCAATAGCATACTCATTTCATCCCATGCAGGAAAACAGCGGATTGCTGTGTTATTACTAATTAGCAGATAATGATAAGCGAGCCTTTAGTTAATCTGGATTGTGCTTTCCAAAGACGCTCACTGAGATACGGCTCTTGTAAAATTAAATGCGTCCCACAGGCAGGGATGGCTCTTCAATGACCTGTAACTTGTACTTTGTGAATTTATCTCATTCTCCATTTAAAAAAAAAAACTTTAAAGGGGTTATTTAAGAAAAGCAAGTTACCACCTGTCCACAGTATGGTTGATAAGATGCTGATCAGTGGGTGACCCAATGGAGAATTTTGATGACTGACTATTATTATGATTATTATTATTATTATTTATTTATTTATAGAGCACCATTAATTCCATGGTGCTGTACATGAGAAAGGGTTACATACAAACAAGTTATAAATACAATGAACAAACTAACAGTGACAGATAGTACAGAGGGGAGAGTGGACCCTTCCCTTGCGGGCTTACATTCTACAGGGTGGTGGGGAGAGAGACAGTAAATTGGGTCTGCTCTGGTGGTGGTGGAGTGCCAGGTCCGATGGTGGTGGAGCGCCAGGTCCAGTGGTGGTGGAGCGTCAGGTCCAGTGGTGGTGGAGCGCCAGGTCCAGTGGTGGTGGATCACCGGGACCAGTGATGGTGAGGTAGCACTGTGGTCATTGCAGGATGTAGGCTCTTCTGAAGAGATGGGTTTTCAGGTTCCGCTTGAAGGTTTCGAGTGTAGGGGATAGTCGGATGTTTTGGAAGGCAGAATTCCAGATGGGGATGCTCGGGCGAAGTCTTGCAGGCGGTTAGATGAGGAACGTACAAGTGTGGAGGAAAGGAGGAGGTCTTGGGAAGATCGTAGATTACAAGTTGGATGATATCGGGAGATTAGTTCAGAGATATATGGGGTGGACAGATTGTGGACAGCTTTTTAAGTCAATGTTAGAAGTTTGAATTGGATACACTGGGGAATTGAAAGCCAGTGGAGGGTTTTGCTGAGGGTAGAAATGGAAGAATAGCGAGGAGACAGGTGGATTAGTCGGGCAGCAGAGTTAAGGACAGATTGGAGAGGTGCAAGATTGTTAGCAGGGAGCCACAGAGGAGGAGATTGCAGTAGTCGAGATGGGAGATGATGAGGGCATGCACTAGTAGTTTAGTAGATTGAGGGTTGAGAAAGGAACAGATTCTGGAAATATTTTTGAGTTGGAGGCAGCAGGAGGTGGCAAGGGCTTGGATGTGTGAAGGACAAGGCAGAGTCAAGGGTTACTCCGAAGCAGCGGACTTCAGGTACAGGGCAAAGTGTGATGTAATTTATTGTGATAGATAGGTCTGGTATGGAAGGTGTGTGAGATGGAGGAAAGATGAGGAATTTGGTTTTGTCTACATTGAGTTCTAGGAAACGACAGGAGAAGGAGACACTCCGGATTCTGAACAGCAGAGAGGTGACGTTGCACCGGGGATCTGGTTATTACTCTGGACTTTACCTGTTACCTTGTCACCAGTAAAAGTTACCGAAACAACAATCCCTGTGTGTCTGTGTGCCTGTCTAACTGCCGCAATTCACCGCCTTGTCTGCAAAGACGCAACTACTACTCCCCTCATCCATCCCCGCTGCCCTGAGTTAAAGCTCCACCTGTGGGAGCTGTACCACACTCTGCTGCACCCACCATCACCTCAGCGGCCGGCTGCAGTGCTGGTATATCCGTTACCAGGTACCATAGGTGGCATCACGTTAACAATTCCCATTATCCCCCACCGTTCCCCGCCATTGAGGGTCCAGGGCACTGGACCGGGGATCGACCAGCCGTGATTCCCCATCGAAGCAGCCATCAGCCCCGGTACCCGAGTACCCCATCCTCTGTCGACCGCTTCAGAAACATGTTGCAAAGTCTTCTGCAGAGATACGAGAAATAGGAGGGGGCAGTGGGGGCGGAGGAGGGAGTTAAATGTGTTGAATAACTGCCTGGGGTTGTGGGACAGAGAGGATATGAGGGTAATGAAGTAATTCTGTTTATTGGTAGTGAATTCTGACTTGAATTTGAGAAGTGGAACTTTTAATCCTCGTGACAAAAGCTTTTTATACGGTGCCACACAAAAGGTTGATACATAAAATGAGAACAATGGGGATAGGGGAAAATATATGTCGAGCCCACTGGGACGAGGGTACTTGGTACCGGACCGGGTCTGCTTCTGGAGAATGTCACGGGGTCCTGGTCCGGACCGTGTCCCGGGCCCTGGCAATAATAAGGGGATATGTACAAGGGATAGAGTTTATCGTGACGCCACCCACACTGTGTGGTCAGTATGGGGGACCGCCGCTGCTGCAGAACCTCCGGGGATGATGTTAGGCAGCTTAGATGGTACTGCTCTCCGTAGGCAGAAGCAAGGTCCCCGGGGCAGTGGTTGGTAAAGTCTATGGTGGATGTAATGATAGGGGTGATAGTGGAGACGGGTTAAGGAACACACACACTCACGTTTTGTAGTTTCCAAAGCTTTATTGCGATGTTGTTGCAGATTATAGTCCACGGAGTCTGTACTGGGGCCGGGTTTCTCACACCCTGTCCGGATCCTCAGCTTCTTCGTGCTGCGCTGTGTGTGTGTGTCCTTGCTTCTAGCTTAGCTGCTGGCACTGTCTCACTCTCTCTCTCTGCTGGTACCACTTGGCTAGGCAACTTGAGTCTTCTGTGTAGTGCTGACCCCGCTGTGTTGCTTTGCTCTGGTAATGTGGTGGTCTAGAGACTCCACTACTCCTGGATTCACTGTGCTGTGTGTGTCAGTCACAGTGTCGGATCCGGTGTCCGTTCTGTGCGCTCTTCTGGGGCGAGTGGCGGTGGCACTCAAGCTCCCAGATGTGTTTCTCTGTCCTTCTAGTTCTCCACTTCTCAGACCCTAGCTAGGCCTGGAATCGAGAGCAGACTGTAGAGAAGCTTGGCACAGCTTCTTTGACACTACAGCCTCTCTCAGTTCTCCCAGGAACTAAAACTAACTCTGCTCTTCACAGTACTGTCTCGTACTGAACTAACTACTTCCTGTGGACCTGGAGTATATAAGAGAGCAGGTTGTGCTCCCCCTCCTGGCCCAGAGGTGCTAGTGTAAGTCAGTGTGCTGTGGGGAGGGAACCCGTGTGATGTTACTGTGGCACATTAACCCCTGGGGTGCCACATATGTGTAAGTGGGTTAAGAACTGGCTCAATGATAGGAAACAAAGGGTGGTTATTAATGGAAGACACTCAGCCTGGGTCACAGTTAACAGTGGGGTACCACAGGAGTCAGTATTGGGCCCGCTTCTTTTTAACATATTTATTAATGACTTTGTATGGTGCATATGCAACAACCGTAAGGACCGGGGGCTACTGTGGTATTCGGCCAGGGATGGCCGACGCTGCTGCTTTAGGCCTCTGGGGCAGATGGTGTGGAAGCCGGGATGGTATCGCTCCCTAGAGGTGGAGCAGAGCCCCAGAGTTAGTGTGACAGTCTATTGGGTTGACTCGCCTCTCCTGCCGTGTGTCCTCATGCACAGTGTTCCAAGCAGGTGGCTGCGGGCCATATCGGGTGACGGGCGATCCGTCCCCTGACCCTAAATCAAGCCACCGTTTTGCAGAATATGCACAGTCAGTAGCCACTGCTCATACAGGTGCAGCGGCCTCCAGTTTCCTAGCTCCAACTTAAAAGTATGTTGCTAGATCGAGGCCGGTCCCCTCTTGCAACCTGGTGTGGCGCCCCGCCAAGCAGGCGTCACAGAGGAGTACAGCACCCATAAAAGAGGTGCAGATGCTCCAGCTCCGGGTGGACCCTAGGATGGTGGGTGGGACCCGTTTCCAACACTCCCACATTAGTCTACACGGTGGTAGGTTACCCGGGAGGGAATAAATTCACCTCTAGGGGGAACAAGGAGGTCTTTGAGCATAGGGTCTCTCGGCTGAGGGACCAAGAGGAGAGATGGAAGAAAGAGAGAGGGTGTAAGGAGACGAGAAAGAGCTTTCCAGGAGAGCAGCTGGTCTGGGAAAGAGGGGCCGTGGATAGGTTCTCCTAGACAGCTTACCGGGCACCAGAGCCTGAAGTCTGCTGGAAGCTTCAAGCCCAGTAAGAGAATCCGGATTCCCATGGAGTCTTCAAGTCTCCTGGGCACCAGAGTAGTCTACAAGAAGGGTACCAGGCACCAGCAAGGGAACGAGCGGCCAGCCAGTAGAGGGTTACCCGACGACAGTGAAGGTGAGAGAGGACAGGAGGCCAGGCCGGATTTCAAATCAACCAGGCTTCACACCAAACTGGAAAGCAGGAAAGAACAGACACGGGTTAGTTAATGAAGGCACACCAAGGGTTTCACCATACCACTTGGGATCCACTTACAGCCACCCATTAGCTACCTGTTCTTGTAACATCTAAAGTGATGAACTGTGAACTGTAACTGCTACAACCAACAGTAAAGTACCCGAAGGAAAAGTGACTTTGCCTCTGCCTGTGTTTCCTTTTGCATGAACTTGTTCCCTTCACAGGAACGCTGCCCCAGAGGTCCAGCCCTACCTGTAGAGGACTTTGCCAAACTAGACACGTTACCATCTACCTCCGGCGGACTGTGGCAGCGCTGGTGACTCCTCACCAGAAACTACAGGTGGCGTCACGACAATTGTAAATATAATCCCCTGTAAATATACCCTTTTTCAAAGAAGTCTCCCAGGACACGGGATCAGGCGCGGCCACCACTCCCCGTGACAACAGGAGCGTTAACCCATTGGAGCCTGATACCCAAGTACCCTAAAGCCTGGGGCTCGAAACTAGCTCTGCCAGCAATGCCCTCCAGGGTGATTACTGGAATGGAGTCCCTCTGCCCAGGAGGATTTATGTAAACTAGGAGCTTGGGCTGAAAAATTGCAAATGAGCTTTAATGGGGATAAATGTAAGGTCATGCACTTGGGCGAAGGAAATAAAATGTATAGTTATGTTCTTAATTATAAAACATTGGGCAAATCTATCACTGAAAAAGACCTGGGTGTATGGATGGACGACACAATCACATTCAGTGACCAGTTTTCATAAAAATATAAAAGTTGGTGTTTTTAAACCGCGCTGCCAATTATTCCAATAATATTCAAATTCAAAGAGTTAGCATGAAGGTGATTTTTATTCTACGCGTTTCAAGGTTCACAGACCTCTTTATCAGGAAAACCACCAATTAACATATTTTTATATTTTTATGAAAATCGTTTTAGTAAAGGGGAGACTGCAGCAGCCAAAGTAAAAGTATTGACGATTATAGTGATTGTGACTTTCACAACCATACCAGGTGAGCATATTCCTTTAAACTGAAAAAGTTTCATTTGTGTTGGTAACGACCTATGGTAGCGCCTGGTTTCATTTTCAGATTTCTGCATTCAGTAATGGAATGCATTAATAGAGGCTCATGAGGAGAACATAGTTTTACCTCTATACAAGTCACTAGTGCGACCACACTTAGAATACTGTGTACAATTCTGGTCTCCGGTGGATAAGAAAGACATAGCTGAACTAGAGCGGGTTCAGAGAAGAGCGACCAAGGTTATTAGAGTACTAGGGGTCAGCAATACCAAGACAGGTTATTAAACTTGGGGTTATTTCGTTTGGAAAAATGAAGGCTTAGGGGTCATCTTATTGTGGCGCCCCTGCGACCGGGCAGCCACCAGGTGAACAGCAGCAGGACAGGTAAGACGGTCTGCTCACAACAACACACACTCTGACCCTGAGCCCAAGTTATTCAGGTCGTGCGAGGGGTGGCAGGAGTAGAAAAGTGTGAGTGGGAAGTAGAGAGAGCCCGGACAAAGAGGTGGAGGAACTAGACTCAAAGAGGACCTAGGAACACTAAGTTGGGCGAGACGATACAGAGCATTTCATGGGAAAAGAGCGTTAGACTCCCTGGGAGGAGGGTGAGCCCCCCTAGAGGGTGGAGGAGAAGGAAAGCATCCCCAAGCCGAGACACCCTTCAGCTGAGTACTGACTGACAGCCGGGAGCCCAAAGCTGAAAACCGTAGATGGTAGAAAGAGCCAGATGAGCCCACTTAACCTGGGTCACTGGTGGCTGGGCCAGTGAAATCAGAGTGTCGGCTCTGTAGATGTGGCCTGGAACGCTTTATGCCCCTAACCACGAGACACCTGGTGGGGTGCGGGAACTCCAAGTCCCCGAGACCTAAAAACCGGTACAGAGTAGGACAAAGCCATCAGACTAGGGCTGGTGACACAGAGATTGGGATGACTCACTGTAGAGCCCATGACGGCCAGACCGAACCCGTACGCATGAGAATAGAGAGAGTAGAAGGGCTTGAAAGAAACACTGTGGGGAGTGACGCAGAAGAACCATTCCCACTTCAGTAAGAGCCCAAGCCGGTGACTGTTGCGTGGACAGCATGTGAACCACTGTGAACTGTGTGTTGAGTAAGGAGGAAAGTAAAATACTGGGCCAACTCAAGAACTGTGTGTGTGACTTATTGAGACAGTAACTGCAGCAACTCACCTGTGGAGCCATACTGCTGCCTGCGTGTGCTGGTTGGAGGAGCTGTGCAAGGAAGAGAAGTGCAGCATCCTGGGCCCGCAGGACCTCTCCCTCTGCCAAGGGACCTAGCCCTACCCGTGGAGGGCTTAACATACCTGCTGTCGTCACTGTCTTCATCAGACCCCACAGCAGCGGTGACCACATTGGCCACGACCACGGGTGGCATCACAAATAAAAACTTTATTTTTTCCTCTTTTCATTGCCGCACCTGGGGCCATGGAGCCTGGCCACACCACTGTGGCACCCCAGAGACAGCATGGTCCGGCTCTGAGTACCCCGGTCCCTGCGGGTGCAACATTATTACAATATATATTGTATAATTATATGAGGGGACAGTACAGAGACCTTTCTAATGATCTTTTTACTCTTAGGCCTGAGACGGGGACAAGGGGGCATCCTCTACGTCTGGAGGAAAGAAGGTTTAATCATAATCACAGACGTGGATTCTTTACTGTAAGAGCAGTGAGACTATGGAACTCTCTGCCACATGATGTTGTAATGAGTGACTCACTACTAACATTTAAGAAAAAAAAGGGAGAGAAGGGGCGCATGTGTAGGATCACTATAGCTCAGTTAATATGGCGTTATTACAGGTGGCCACTCACCTGTTTGGGTTGTGCACGACCTGCACAACCCGGTGTAATGGCCTCTGATATATGGGGGACCCCCGGCAATGTGCACACTCCGCTCCGCTCCTTTGACCTCGCTGGTCCTCAGCTGTCCGTATAGGACCTTTCCGGTCACATGGCGCCGGTCCCGGATGTGCGTCACTGATTGTTATCTAGGGAACGCCAGGTCCTTCACCACTGTACCCTCGCTGTGCTGCTCCAGTCGCTGATCCCTCAGGGGGAATAGAAGCTCGCAAGAACATGATTTAGCGGTCTTGTAGAAGCGCTACTAAAGCTCAGGCACCAGGATGATGAGGTTTATAAACAGCAATCTTTATTTTCCCCTCACAGCTCCACAACATGTTTCAACTGCTCCACTACCTGAGGAAGACTACCTTGAGCAGTTGAAACATGTTGTGGAGCTGTGAGGGGAAAATAAAGATTGCTGTTTATAAACCTCATCATCCTGGTGCCTGAGCTTTAGTAGCGCTTCTACAAGACCGCTAAATCATTTTCTTGCAAACTACCAACATTTAAGAGTGGCCTGGATGTCTTCCTTGAAAAATGTAATATTACAAGTTATTTATACTAGATTTCTTGTTAGAGCTTTGATCCAGGGAACTAGTCTGATTGGCATATGTGGAGTCAGGAAGGAATTTTTTTCCCCAATGTGGAGCTTAGTGTTGCCACATGGGTTTATTGGCTTCTTCTGAATCAACATGTTAGTCTATGGGTTGAACTACAGTAGATGGACTTAAAGTCTTCCTTCAACCCTAAAAACTATATTACTATGTAAATGGCACAGTAGGTCTAACACGAGCCAGCTTAAAGGGAAACTGACAGCTGATACAAGCTGCTCAATCCATGGACATTATGAATTGATCACTGGCTGTTTGATCTCAGCCGTGTGTGTTTTAACTCAGAGAAAAATATACTTTAAAAACCGCCAGGGACTGAGCTAGAGAGTAGTCAGACATGCAGGTCCACAGCGGCTTTATCCCGCCTGCTGCCCTGGATTGACAGGTTTCCCTCTGTGTGCACAGATTGTTAGATCAGGCAAGATGTATCAGCTATCAGGTTCCCTTTAATTCACTCTCTATTGCGCTGCTGGGAAAAGCCAAGCATAGTGCTCAGGAGCCCCAGAATGAAAGGAGCAGTATTCGAGCATGGCTCTCCATTTTAATTAAGATAAATGTTCCCTGTTATGTAGGTCCCAGCACTAGCACACCCACTGACAAGCAACTTTTTTCTTTGGACAACCCCTTTAAAGGGGTAAACCTGACCATAAATATATGTAACACCTTAATATCATGTTCGGTCAGATAGGTTGGGAACCCTACCTGTGGGACCCCACATATTGGTAGAACCGGAACGTTGTGACCCTCACAGTGCATTAGAAGCTAGGAGACAGCGACTGCAATATGAAAGAGAGGCAAGGAGTTATCACAGCATATAGCAGTACAAGACGTAGCTTGGTGGACTCCAGTACACTTTAATGGATAGAGCTGAGAATGCAGTGCTTGCAAATATGTTCTTAAATTCGATTTTTAAAGGAGCAGTAAACTTAAAGGGATTGCTTCATAAAGACAATGGCCCCTGCTGCCTCACCTCTATGAGCCAGAGAGGAGTCGCCTGGACACTCACACAAATCTATTTTTTTCTTTTGCATATGTAAAAAATGGATCAATTTTTATCAGTGTTTTTCATCCAATTTTTGGTCTATGATTCCATTTTTACAATCAGTGTGGAATTCACTTTTCATACATGCAAAAATAAATAACCAAGCTTCTTCTATCCCATTACTGCAAAAGATAGGCAGCACTTGACGACATGCGGATTGTATCTATGCGCTGTCCATGTCTTCACAGTCTCCTTGACATGAATTGGTAATTTTGCAAATTATAAAAGTACGTCTAATAGAAAACAATTAATAAAATCCAGACTTTTGAAAGTATTTTAGCTGCAGGATCCCAGAATCGAAGTTATGTAGGAAAAAGTAGTCATCATGACGGCAGCCAGCTTTCTGGTTCTTCTATTCATCATCGCATTTATGGCAAACGTCTCCAACCTGAGCTGGAAATAACAGAATTTACGTAGAGGAACAGAGCTAATAATATAAGACCTGAAGAAGAACTTGTAGTAATGGAAGTGTTCTTCACATGTGGTCAAATCCATTTTAAGGACCTTGAACTCTTATTTCCTGAAGGTTCACACAGAGTATACGGTATCTTCCAAATGATTATCACTGGGGAGCAAGAAAATTGTTGCCTGAGATATTTTACCTGTTTATAGTTCAATTTTTATTGCCGATTCTAAATAATTGTTTATTGTTCTTCCCTTTGCTCTAGTTAATGAGATGTGATATACTGTATTTTCTGGATTTTAAAATGCCATATTTATCACCCCAACTTGGGGGGAAACAGGGGTGCGTCTTACAATCCGAATGCAGCTCACCAGTGGGGCACTGCGCTGGTAGAGTGGAGTCACATGAAGCAGGATTGCCACTTCAATCTGTCCACGAGGCGCCTCCGAAGCCATTTTCATGATGTCCATCATTTTTACTGACAGCAGATCAATGGCACCTGCATTGTGCCACCACGACAACCCCACTTCTGAGCCCCGGGCCAGCAGCATTGCCCAACTGGTGCCTCCGCAATACTCCCTCCTCCCCCACTGGTGCTGCCGCCGACTTCCTGCAGCAGTGACCCTGCCTCCTGTGACCCTGCTACAATGAAATCACAATCCCGCTGTAAGCTACACTCTGAATGAAAGATGGACTCTAGGATTATAAAATGGATCCCCATTTTAACATTAAACATTTTTTTACCCATTTTCCTTCTCTAAATTTGGGGTGCATCTCATAAACCAGTGCGTTTTATAATCTGCAAAACACAGTACTCTTTCTATATAGAATAGATTGAATGCTCAGACTGATGTCTACTAAACATTATTATTTTTGCCTTCTTGATTATTAAAACAAATTCATAAATGTAGATTCCTTTTATTTATGAAGAATTTACATCACAGAATAAGAATTAAACATGCATAGAAAGTTGTCATTGATACACTGTTCATTTAAAGAGGACCTGTCACCCCCCTGGTGCTATGCTAACTGAATGCAGTGTGTCTGCTGCATTAAGAAAGGGTTTCCCCATGTCTCTAGCTCCCCTGTAAGTTGTAAAAAAGACTTTATAAAGTTTATAGATAAGGAGTCCGGAGGGACTTACTCAGTAATGAGTCATCACAGTTGTATGGTGTCCTTCCCGCCTCCAGCCCTCTCTGTGCCACCTCCAGCCCTCTCTGGTCCACCTCTAGCCCTCTCTGTGCCACCTCCAGCCCTCTCTTGCTCAGCCTCCTGTATGTGTTATCACAGTTGTATGGTGTCCTTCCCGCCTCCAGCCCTCTCTGTGCCACCTCTAGCCCTCTCTTGTTCAGCCTCCCTTATGTCTCCGTTCAACAGAGCGAGTAATGGGCGGGAGCGGTCCCAGCAGCTGAAACGCCTCTTGCCGGTGATGTCCGCGCCAGAGACCGCCCTGCTCCAGATTATGTATGTACAGCAGGGCGGGCTCTGGCCCTGATGTCACCGGCAGGAGGCATTTCAGCTGCTGGGACCACTCCTGCCCACTGCTCACTCTGTGGAGGGGAGACATAACAAGAGAGAACAAGAGAGGGCTGGAGGTGGACCAGAGAGGACTGGAGGCGAGGAGGACACAAGCAACAGCGATGACACCTACAGGAGGCTGAATAAGAGAGGGCTGGAGGTGGGGAGAACACCAGCAGCAGCGATGACACATACAGGAGGAGGCTGAGCAAGAGAGCGCTGGAAGCAGGGAGGACACCGTACAACAACGATGACTCATTACTGAGAAGGACCTTCTCGACTCCTTATCCATAAACTTTACAAAGTCTTTACAGTGGGGCTAGAGACATGGGGGAACCCTTCCCTGTATGACACGCTGCATTCAGTACTGCATTCAGTTAGCATAGCACCAGGGGGGTGACAGGTTCTCTTTAATGATATACTTAGCAAAAGTGGCACTTTAAAGATTTCTTGAGGTGAGTTGCGTCAGGGCAATGATATAGAATATGTATTTGACTAATTCTTTAACACTTATTTAAATGCACAATCTGTTTACTAAGTATTCGATTATTTGTCACATACCTTACAAACCAGCTTTGATTCTATAATTAATACCCCTGTGGAGGAAAGAATCCTGAATTCCTGTTTGGGCCACTATATATTATCCCAAAAAGTAGAGTGGCTACAAAATAATGAATGAGCTACTCTAATTCAGAGGCAACTCAAAACATTTTTTTCTTTCGTTCCACGGTGAATTATTTCCTTGCAAATTTATATATGAGATAGCCAAGATGATTGTCTATAAAATAAAGGTAGTCTCTCTCACGATCTCCACAATGCCTATCTTGTTCTAGGGTTGTGGAGACTACCTGAATCACCTGAATTCAGCTCACTTAATTAAGAGCCTATTTAAACTTGCTTGCAGGTCTGCTCTGGGTCATTTGTACATTTGCTTTTAGCTCTGTAGGACTTGATCTCTTTGTGTTCTGAACCAGACCCGGCCTGACTTTGTTTCTTACCTGGACTTGACCCTCTGCTAGTGACCTGACTTCTCTTTCTGTTTTGTACCTATGTATTCTATTTCTATCTTCTGGTTTCCAGATTTTGGCTTGATTGGATTTTGCTTCTGTTCACTCTTTGCAGTACTGTGCAATTTCCTGGACCTGACTGCAGATTTCTTTGACATCTTTTTACTACCAATAAGTATTATAATTGTTATATTTACTTTCCATGTATTTCAGATAGTTTTCTGCATCTCTGAGACTAGTTATTACTTGTGACCAGCATCAAAGTCTCACATTCAAACCTGTAGTGGATGGTAAGATCCAGAGCCTGAAAGTCAAAATTAAAAACCCTCTTGCTTGTCAGTGTAACTGTAAACTGGTGGGAGGAGGAAAAGCTAGCTGCTGTGATCTTTCCTATACATAGTTAAGCATGCAAGAGTGGATTCTTGATTTTCATTTGTTAGTTATCACACAGAGAGAAGCAGGAGCAGGGGCAGCAGCACAGGGGAGATCATACAGCAAGACTAAGAAGTGTAGATGTAAATCCAGCTCTGGGGTGAGGTAAAAGACTTGTTAGGAAGCTCAGAATGATCTTTCTGATCATTTTGTGTCTCACTCTGCTCCTCACTATTCCTTTCATCTTCCCTCTTCTTAGAGTACAATAAAAGGTGTAGTCATACACCTTATCACGCTTGCAGACTGTATTTTCCTTACAGCCAGAATAAGGCTGAATTTTTTAGAGGAGATGACAAGTTCAGGAGGCAGAAGAAGGGAAATAGTACATTTGCCGATTTTATTGATTTATTGCCTTTTAAGTTTGTAGGACAGCAGGGAGACTATCTTGCAATACACAAATAATATGCAGCCACATTACAGACCTTTATGAAAGACCTAAAGCTCTTGCAAGGATTAAATGATAATTAGAAGCAGGGAAAACCTGGATCAGATTCTGGAAATTGATTCCTTTTTGCTTGCACTAAGTTCAGGATGTTCCTCCGCTTGAAACTTTTCCTGTCTAATTGGAATAGCAATTATATTTGGTAAAAGCCACATTAAATGGTCACTCTGTAGTATATGTTATTAGAGAAAAATGCCTGCTAACTCTGTCAGCCAGTTATTCTCCTAAACTTGATTTCTGAACTCATGATTTGCTTTCAAAACTACTTGAGAGACGCTATGGATTTCCATCTCACTGAGGTATCTGGTTACATGCTACCCATACTAGTCTATAGAGGAGAAGGAAAAGGAAGGTGTATCTGTTGGAGTGGGGCAGAGACAGGGAGGAAAACACTAATGTAGTCCTTTTCAGTGTTTTATCTTACCCAAGTGCTTGATTTACAGCTACACTGCTCAGTACTTCTGTACAATGTCCTCCATGCAGCTGCTGCTGCTTCTAAAGTTATGTTACATAGAGGCAGGGGAGCAGGAATCCTTCTTGTTTATGTGTACTATGTATGGGAGACCTTATAGCTGCCGATAAGAGCATAACTACAACAGGTGCAGGGGTTACAATCGCACCCGGGTTCTAAAGCCCAGGGGGCCCCAAAAGTCCCTTTGGCCTATAGAAAAAGACTAAAGCTATTAAACATTTGCAGTAATTGGGGGCCCTGTTGGAGATTTCACATCGGGGCCCATGAGCTTCAAGTTACGCCACTGGCTGCCAAGAGATAGAGCTTGCAGAAGCAATACTGGTAAATAAAATGCAGGACACAAGGCATATATTGACCAGAATGGTAGCCTGTATAGATTCTTTCTCTCTTCTCTCATGTCTTAGCACAGACGAGCCAAATTAGCCTCCGTGTTGATGGAAGCGGCAATGATGGGGTTACATAAACACCGCCGAGATGCCAACATGCGCTGAACATTAACTATACCTCGTTTTGTTCTCAGGATCTCACTTCCTGCTTTGTGAAAGAAATTCAAGCAAGGCGTATTATTTTTCGTCAAAAGCTGGTGAGCACCACAAACCTGGGGGGGGGCGGGGCGGGGGGATTTTTTTTTGCATGTTTTTTATTTCACTCTGAAATGCATTTTGCAATGTGAGTTAAATTTCAGCCGCTCTCCAAACAAACTTGAAAATTCTTTCCCATCTCAGCAAGGCGGTAATCATGGGGCTCTACACTTCGCAAATTAATAGTTTGAACATGTAGAAACGCAACATGATACTGCATGGCTTTAGTCTCTGGCAGTAAGGAGTCGGTGTGGAGGAGGGGAGGCAGCAAATCGTCGATCCATCACCTCAAGCTTGAGATTCAAAAGGTTAGCATGAGGCTCCGAGGGTTATCAATAGGCTGCACCCTTCTCCAGAAAAGCTTGTCAATCATGTTTATTCATAAGCACCTCTATATTCTTCAGACTTAGCATCGTGTGCTCCTTCCTTCTGCCAAACCCAGTTTCTCCTGCTGCTAAAGCTGTTTACCTTAAAAATTAACCCCCAGGCCATCGACGGCTTCTGATAAAACAATCAGTACTGAGTTTCAAGAGCCAGATGTTAAAGAATCCCCATAAGCAGATGCAACGTTTTTCCTTATAAATATTTATTCCGTTTTAAATGGAGTCTGTCAATACCCCCGATCTGTCTATTTTAGTAAGTACCTGTAATCTTCAAGAAATAAAAATGTCGAAGCAGATTTTCTTCTGTTATTCTTCAAAATTGTAAAAAATGTTGACAACCGGGTGTTACCAGTTGAAGGCACTGTCTAATGCTGTCCAATCAGTGCTGACGGTTTCAGGATGTAGGGACACGCCCCATTGGACAATGGGAACGGTAACATCCAGATATCAATTTATTAATAAATATTCAGGAAAAATTGAAAAGATTGAAAAGTAGACTGGAGGGTTTGAGAAAAGATTTTTTTGTCCAGCGCCCTAATGCGGCAAAACCTGATGCTACCTGATCAGACCTGTCTCCATAGACTTAGAATGGGGATGCAGGCACATGCGGTGGCATAAGGCTTCCACCGGTTCCCAACAAATGCATCCTTTTAACGCAGGAAGTTGCTATTTTGCATCTGGTTAAAAAGTCTAATGTCACCGGATGCGGCGCTCTGCGGACGAAAAATAGAATGTGCTTTAATGGGGTCGGATCCGTCCAGGCTGGATCCAGCTTTCATACTGAGCATGCACAGACCCCCTCCCAACACCCTCCTAATAGGCGTGTCCTATGTAAAGTTTTAACTTTGTGATGGATCAGGCAAAAAAAGGATGTAACTGTATGTAACTGCAGCAGCGTTGTTGCCTGATCTGACACTCGAATCAGGCATAATACCACTGCAGTGGCACATGGTTGCACAATGGGGTTGAATGCATTTTCAGCCTGATCACACCTGAAAGCAAGTGTGATACCAGCTTTCTCTAGTATCCCATTTTCACAGGGTGATCTAATGTAGGCAACCCCTATCTATATGCTCTATTACGGTATAAAGATATCATACAGAAAGGCTTTAAGAGCTATTTCTGTATGAGCGGCTCCTGATCCAGTAGACTTGAGCCATTCTTGTATTATATAATAATAATAATTATTCACTTATACTTGCCATTAATTCCACAATGCTTTCACATACATAAGAAACACTGTCCCCATTGGGGCTCACAATCTAATCATCCTATCAGTATGTCTTTGGAGTGTGGGAGGAAACCGGACCCGACACACCCGACACCAGGACCACGAGGCACTCGGAACCGAGCCGGACAGTTCTTTTGGGGCGGTCACGGTGGCGTACACCGGCTCAGTGGCCCTGGCCATGTCATAAAATGGGGGATAGTTTGTAAGGGATTAAATCGTGACGCCACCCGTGGTGTTCGGCAATGGATGGCTGACACTGCGGGTGAGGTCCACTGGGGCGGTTGGTGATGCAGCAAAGATGAAACAGCTCCCCACGGGCAGAGCAGCGCCCCAGGGCAGTTATAGAGTCCACATGATAATGGTATCTATTGTAGCACAGGACGGGGGCGCAGGAAATAATTTGAGGACACAGCAGGGTGCAGTCTTCACACTTTACTCACAGTCTCCAGGTTACAAATACCAGCTGGGTGTTGTGTCCTCTGGGTCGGTGATCCAGCCAATTCTCGGGTAACTTTGTTGCACTTTACCTGGACCCCCTTCTGGTGTACCTTCCCGGGTCATCCCTCTTGTGCTGGCCCATGGCTCTTGCCCTACGCCTCATACACAGTGTCGCAACCCAACGGCCTCGGGTCCTGTCGGGTGACGTTTTCCTTGTCCCCTTGACCCTATGTTGCCGCCTTTTTAGTGAGTGTGTGTGGATTCGGCTGTTGCACATACAGATACCACAGTCTCTGGTTTGCTAGTTGAATCTTACAGTCTCTCTGCTAGTCTGGGGCCGGTCCCCTCTGCAACCCGGTCCCTCCACCCAACTCCTTTTGGCGTGGATACGGGCGCCACAGGTGGGTTTCCCACTTCCTTTGCCCCTGGGACTCTTTCTCCTCTCTCTTCTGTCTTCTCTAGTAGAGTCCTCTCTCCTCAGCCCTGGGATGAGCCTCTCCCCAGCTCCAGTCCCCCGAACCTCTTCTTCACCCTCTGCCTAACGTCTCTCTCTGACTCCTAACATTTTCCTCACATTCCCTCTACTTCTGGGTGTCCTACCCTTCTCTACTTCCTCCACCCAACCCCTCTGTGACGACCATCCACTACGAAGCTGAGCTGCTGGTAAGGCAGCACCCCGAGAAACCCCGAGACCCTTAACCCCTATACAGGGATCTGGAATTACAGCAGAGCCCAGGGGGTAGCTGCCTATTATGAGCAGCAGAGCAGAAAGGTCGCCAGTGGAAAAATCAGGACCCAAAAAATGTAGTTATAAGTCCGAGTCAAAAACCAAGAGGGCAGCTGAGGTACAAAATCGACAGGCTGTAGCAGAGTCAGAAATCCAGGCAAGGTCAGAGACAAAAACTAAACACACACTATCACTGGGGAACCAAAACTATATCTGGCGGCCTGCAAGACAGGCTCCAATGTATTTGAAGGGCGCGGTTACCTCCAATAGGCTGGAGCTCACAGCTGATGATCTCATCCGGACCGCCCCTTGAACCAGGCCAGATGGTGATGCACGACTGGCACCAACAACCCTACTTCTGACAGAAGAACGAAGGCTGCTCCTATCAGACGCCTCTGCAGGCCTCGCTCCTCTGCCACCAACATCACCCCAAGTAGAAACACGGCGGCGCCCAGCGACAGAGGCAGACGTTGAAGGAGCAGGTCCATGTGAGGACAAGGCCCTCCTATTACCGGCACCATCAGCTGAAGGAATCCGGTGCCTCCCAGCGGCCGGGGCAGGAACACCAGCCACAGAGTCCAATGGCGATGTGACACCCTCTACTTAGTTCCCCCTCTAGCCTGAGATGGGGCCCTCTCTAAATAGGGTCCACTCAGATCCCCTGGCTTGGTGTGGTGTGGTGTTGGGCGCGGGTGTGTGGTGTGCATAGTGCCCCCTCCTTACCCGACTGGGGTACCACACCTCTGGCTGAGGTGCAGTACCTCTGTGGCGGACTGACCTTCAGGGGTGCCACAGGACAACCCGGAGGAAACCCACACAAACACAGGAAGAACATACATACTCCTTGCCGATGTTGTCCTTGGTGTGATTTGAACCCAGGACCTTTGTGCTAACAAATGAGCCACCCAATGACAACCATGTAGCTGTTCAAATGCCCAGTTGACCGTGGCTTTGTGTGAAAACTCTCAGCTATTTGCTGGGGAAGCTTAACCCCATGGGGACCTTCTTTTAAAAGGATTTACTTATAATAAGTAGGGATAAGTGAATCTTTTGAAATTCGGGTTCGGGTGTTGCAGTCAAACCTTTTATGCACTGATTATGACTTAGAACTTTAACCGAACCTCAGTGGAAGTCACTGATTAGCAGTTCAACTCTCCACCCACATATAGCAAGCCATAAGTAAAACACTTCTGGAGGGCAGGGTTTTGTTTTTTTCAATTTTTATCAAATTAATTTTGGACACACACTGCACCCAAAAACTGTGCCTTGATGCCAATCAAACACTGTACGCGGCTCACGCTGGGCCAAGCACCAACTGTACCGGCAAGATCAGTGACCCAAATCGAAGCGAACCTTGAATGGTTCACATCATCTCTAATAAGATAACACTTACCTGAGATATTACTGGGCACAATAGACACTGAACTTTCTGCAAGTCTAAATTTAATTGTGGACTTTAGTAATAGATTCAATCTGTCTCCCATGATCTATCCCCAGTATAAGGCTTTATTCATATAAGAGACTATGAGTTATGCATTGAGAAAAAAATAACTGCTAAAGGTGTCGGTATCAGATTTATATGGAAAATGGTAAAAAATCTCTTTATGAAATCAGAGCCATATGGTGGTATAGTCAGACCTCATACAAATCTGTGGGTGCACCCATTCTCAATCCCAATAACCTTTCTACAGAGGAGTCTGAACTGGGATGGAAGTGGATTAAATTACACACTTTGATGACAAACCTCCATAAATGTCTGCATTGTTCGTCTATTTATGGCATATCCTCTCGATATGATATAAATGTTCCAGATGGGACATCCACTTTAAGGTTGACTGATAAATTTATTGACATTGGCAAATCAATTTGTGCCTCAATCTGCCACCCAGGCCGGATTTATACAGATGAAGTCATGAGACAAATCTTATAAGTGTTGTCTTAGAGCAAAGGGATAACATTTCTCCTTGTGGAGAGTGACATGTCTAACATGTCTTGGTGAGGAGGCTTATGATCCATGTAATGCTCCTCTGGGAAATTAAATATGCAAATTTCCTCTACAGAAAGGAAGATGATTTGAACACTAGCAACATCTATTGGAAGTAGCAATCGTTGAAGTCAATATTGACCCTTTAACGAGCCTTTTCATAGGACTAAAGGTACCGTTAAACGGTACGAGATCGTTCACAATATCGCTTAAACGTCACGGGTTTGTAGTCGTTCAAGCGACATCGTTAGGACGCCGTTGCATGTAACACCGAGATACGACTATGATAAATCATTGGATCGCTGATCGCAGATTTAAGAACATGTTCTCAAATCAGACGATCCTGCTGCATCGTTCTGTGTGACACCATGATAACGATGTCGTTCACGACTTCGCCCATTCACAGCAATGAGCAGGGATCATTCGCTGGGTTGTGCGAATGATAGCTGCTCGCTACATCTTTGGTGCGTCGTCCACGATATCTAGACGTGTGACATCTCACCAACCATGTCAAAAAGATGTCCTAACGACCCGCGCGTTCATAGTGATATCGTTTCAACATTGAAGCATGTAAAGGTACCTTTGGGATAAAAGCCAAACCAGAATCTCATTTCGCAGACACGTTGTTTCGTGGTATTGCCTCTTGTGAATGCAAAGCATGAGACCAGTCATGTCACTCTCCACAAGGATCCAAGAGCCTCTCATATAGCCAAATGAGTTCTCAAACTTTGCACTGACAAGGGGCAATACCCTGAAACACTGTGTCTGCCAATTGAGATTCTAGCTTGGCTTTTATCCTAAAGGTACCGTTAAAGGTACTCAGAGGAAAGCACAGAGAATGGACACCAGGTCCGAGGCTGTGCAGGGTCACACATCCCGGCAGTCAATAATGGAAGGTGGGGAATTCCAGGTTTCCCAGCCACACAGTGTCAGGAGGCAAAGCAGCATACTAGAGCCCGGGGTCTCCACCAACGAGCGACCCCTGAAACAGGACTCGAGCTGCCTGTCATACAGCACACGCAGGAGCAAGAGGGGAAGCAGCTTAGCTTCAATCAGCAGCAGGGGCCTACAAGTGAAAAATGAAAAAGGAAGGCCTCCAAACCACTTGGCTAGGTGGATTCCCCGATAGCTTCCAGGCCGCCCAGGTCCCCAGTAGCATCTAAATCGGTGCTCTGGACTGTACCTATAACGGACAAGTAAAAGTAAAGGAAATGTTTATTGCTGTGAACTCCAGTTATTTCTGCGCACCCTCCATCCTGCATCCCTCACATAGACTATCCACACTGCCCCGGGGATTGGCTTTACCCGTGGAGATGTGGCACCCCTGTGTCCAGGAGGCCACAAAGGGAACTGCAGCCAGGCAGGTAGGACAATTGTTGCACAACAACACCCTCACAGCCCACACAACCCACGTGTAGTAGATGGCAGCATCCAGCCCTGAGATTGGAATACTCTAGGCAGCTGAGGGGTGGTGGATTTAGAGGAGTGGGTTGGGCACACACGTAGTCAGGTGACTTGACAGTAGAAATAGGAAGGGGGAGGAGGAAGGAGTTCAGTAGGCCATAGTGAGCTGAACAGCAAAGACCAAGAGTAGGCCCAGGGTGCCGAGCTGCAAAGACCAGAAGCTGAGGAGCACAGGCCAGAGAACAGAAGAACGCTGAGTGAAGCTGAGCAGACAGAAAGACTCGCATGTCCTGAGAGTTTACGGTGTAGGAGCACAGAATCTGTACCGAGCCAGTGTGAGCCGGAGGAGAGAGAAAGCACGTCCGAAGCCAATACCACCAGGAGTGTGAGGAGAGAGAGAGGGACGGTGATACCCGGGCCCTAGGCATGCAGCGAAGCTACCGACTGCAGGCGGAGTAGCCCTCCTATAATACCGAGAGACGCAGAGAGAAAGGAGCCTGGTAGAGCCTCACACTTGAAGACTGCTGGAGGCTGGGCTAAAGTAGAGTGTCGGCTCTAGAGGGGACCGTAGTTTACCCGGCATTCCCAGACACCGACGGGGGACCACAGCTACACGTTAGGGTCCCTACCCCAAAGGACAGGCAGCTCAGTGACACACTGGAGGACCCACAGGGGCCCGAGTCACCGCCATACTGTCCGGCGTTTCACACGCACACCCGTGGATACGGAGACCGTTAACAGCCCAGAAAGGACACAGAGACTGTGTGAGGGATCACAGAGAGAGAGGCCTGGCTGCAAAGTAAAGGGAACCCGGAGAGGGAGAGTGTGCCCGTGTATTAAGAACTGAGACGTGTAAGAGCTGTACTTGAACTGTAACTGACTTGTGAACTGTCTGAAGAACTGAGAGTAAACGCGGAAAACCCTGAGATTGCCTCCCTTGTGTCTCTGCATGAAAGTGATTCTCTCCATACAGGATTACAGAAAGCCCTCCACCTGCAGAGCCACAGCGCAGCCTGTCAGCACCAGCAAAGAGGAGAGATCCCTGCAGCGTCTGCACAGTAAGTGTACTGAACATTCCACAATAGACTTAACCCTTACTGCCCCGGGGAATACAGTTCTACCCACTGGAACTATTACATCTAAGCTGCTATTCCATTGTCCCCGGAGGTTCTGCAGCAGCGGCGGCCCCATCACTGGCCACATATAGTGGGTGGCGTCACGACTGACAATCCCCTGTAAATATTCCCCTTTTATTGCCGAGCCCGGGACACGGTCCGGACCAAGACCACCCGTGACTTCCCAAGTAGCAGAACCGGTCCGGTACCGATGACCCCGTCCCAGTGGGCCCGACAGAGAGCCATCCCATCTCAGCTGCTACTCATCATTCCCGGAGTATCTGTAGCAGCGCTGGTCCCCGCTGACCACATACCACGGGTGGCGTCACGACAACCTCCCCTGTACATATACCCTTTTTCAACTGACGCCACAGGACCGGATCACGACCCTCGTGACTCCCCAGTGACAGTAGCAGCGTTTCGGTTCCTGAGTACCCCACGGTCTGGGGGCGCCTCAGTTCCAAAGATTAAGTCTGCTTCCTCACTGAGTATGCAATTTGCATAATTAAGGGTTCTCTTACAAATGTCTGTTTCCTTATGTATTGTATTTGGTTTGACGTGTCCGTGTTTGAAGTCAGCAGCTGGACAGCTTCTGGTACATGTAATTATTTCTAGGACAGACAGTGTGGAGAAATGTTTGCTTGACCTCTTTATTCCAGGCCTCCCTTCTCCTTGTGTATATATCACACCTGCCTTCTATTGTGGCGCTGTATTGTCAAGCGTGTATGATCATTTGCCCCCGCACTGCCACATTTTACAGTTTCCATGACATGACGTTGATGGCTGTAGGCTCAGTTCACATTCCCACGTATGAGCCCATTGAGGATGGCTGACTGTGTTAATCATCTTAAATGTCAGACCTATTTCATTGCATCCTGAGTGATCTCTCTGTGCATACTTTTGTGTTTTTCATGTTGAGTTCCTCTCTTCACCCAGGACTTACTGTCTTCTTTCACACAAAGAATCAAGAAGGAACATATTTAAATCAATTACAATAGACAGAACTTCAGGCAAAAAGTAACAATATTTTTTTGTGCAAAAATTGTATGCAAGATAACTTGTGACTAGTATATGATAATACTCCACCACAAAAGCCTTAACAATTTCCCATCATAAAGTCCATAGAGCGAAAGAATGAAGGGCAGTACTCATATGGTGAAATTTAATGTTATTATTCCAGCCATCCCCAGCGGCTTCCCCTGCCATGTTACCCTGTCAGACAAAAGCAAAAGGAAGGGAGATGACCACAGGGACCTATCTTTTAGACAAGTCACCTGAGTGACATTTCATATTTCCTGCTAAATGCGTCATGCACTGTTCAACCCACTTATGTAGATAATCGCCACTTCTTCATTGTTTATTGACAGCTATGGCTTGCCCAGAGACAGCGGTGTCTGAAAAATAAATCTCTGTTATGTGATCATTGTCTGCATGTGGGAGAAAGCACACAAATCAGTCTGTCCATGCAGCTAACATCGCTATACAGCTATACTGGAATTATGTCATCAGCAAGGAGAGAGTGATTTGTGTGCTCTGCCCTGCACTGAAGTGACAATAGCAGAGATTAGCATTGTCAGAAGAGAGGAGAGAGTGATTTGTGTGTTCTCCCCTGCACTGAAGTGACAACAGAAGAGACCAGCATTGTCAGAAGAGAGGAGAGAGCGATTTGTGTGCTCTCCCCTGCACTGAAGTGACAACAGAATAGCTCAGCATTGTGAGAAGAGAGGAGCGAGCAATTTGTGTGCTCTCCCCTGCACTGAAGTGACAACAGCAGAGATCAGCATTGTGAGAAGAGAGGAGAGAGCGATTTGTGTGCTCTCCCCTGCACTGAAGTGACAACAGCAGAGATCAGCATTGTGAGAAGTGAGGAGAGAGCAATTTGTGTGTTCTCCTTTGCACTGAAGTGACAACAGAAGAGACCAGCATTGTCAGAGGAGAGAGCGATTTGTGTGCTCTCCCTGCACTGAAGTGACAACAGCAGAGATCATCATTGTGAGAAGAGAGGAGAGAGCGATTTGTGTGCTCTCCCCTGCACTGAAGTGACAACAGAATAGCTCAGCATTGTCAGAAGAGAGGAGAGAGCAATTTGTGTGCTCTCCCCTGCACTGAAGTGACAACAGAATAGCTCAGCATTGTGAGAAGAGGAGAGCGATTTGTGTGCTCTCCCTGCACTGAAGTGACAACAGCAGAGATCAGCATTGTGAGAAGAGAGGAGAGAGCGATTTGTGTGCTTTCCCTTGAACTGAAGTGACAACAGAATAGATCAGCATTGTGAGAAGAGAGGAGAGAGCGATTTGTGTGCTTTCCCTTGAACTGAAGTGACAACAGAATAGCTCAGCATTGTCAGAAGAGAATAGAGAGCGATTTGTGTGCTTTCCCTTGAACTGAAGTGACAACAGAATAGATCAGCATTGTCAGAAGAGAAGAGAGAGCGATTTGTGTGCTCTCCCCTGCACTGAAGGGACAACAGAATAGATCAGCATTGTGAGAAGAGAGGAGAGAGCGATTTGTTTGCTCTCTCCACAGTGCAGTGATCACACAACAGAAATTTATTTTCAGACAGTGCTGATTCTGGGCAATCCAGTGCTATCAATCACAATATAGATGAATAAATATTAAATATTATAAAGGAGTGGTGGTGATGTAGAGAAGTGGGTGGGATAATGCACTGAGGCATTTAGACATGCCAAGACTGCGCTGAGCACCTAGCACTGCTGGATTTTGAGGCAACGGAGGAACAGATTTAAAAACAAAAAGAAGGATTTTTCTTATTGATCAATCTCCTACAAGGCTATATGATAAATTTTAAGTGTAAATTTGAGGTGACAGACTCCCTTTAAGGTGCTCATATATCTCCGATAGCTGTTGGCCAAATTCTTGTCTAGCCAGCAGATTTTTCCCATTACCTTCCTATAGACACAAATGTTCAGCTTGGCCAATCATTAAAGTATTTTCAATAGGGTGAGTGATGACAGCTCAGGCAGCGGCTCATCTTCTCCCAGAACAAAAGGATCTGGTGTTTATATTCAAACTACTGATCCTCCTCTCCCCTGACATCATCATAGGGGGGAGAGGTGGGGGCCTCAATGCATGCTAGAATGGTGGAGAGGTCCTGCTGAAAACAGACGCTTCTGACAACTTTATTCTCACATGTTTGGCTGCCAAAACATTGGATTCAATTCCTAAGTAGAATTTACAACTGCCTGAGAAGTGCTGCCCTCTGCTCTTCTCAATAAAGGAAAAAACTATCATTACAAGAAAAGGGCTTTAGTTTGTGTGGCCACAATGCTTTTCCACACTAATCTAGCATAGTTCAGTAGCTGCGCCATACTCATCAAACAGTGCGAGAAGTGTTGATGAATCAGACATATTTTACTTTATAGATAAATATCAGTGTATCACTTGGCAGTATGCCTACAGTAAAATCTATGCCCTACATGTACTGGCTGAGTAGTGACTGAAAAATGCGCTGTCACGTTAGTATGGTTTTAAAATAATTTACTAAAGATTGCAAATTCTGTGGCCCATTATTTATCTTCTTATCTAAACTGGTAAAAAATATGTATCTATTTTGTATAGGAACTGAACGTCATTTTCACGTATGTGAGGGATTATAACTAGTGGGTATTTACCCTTTTAGGCAATTCATTATAATGTATTCTTATACCCCTCCTAGCTCAGGTGATCTTCTTAGTGTATCTATAAAGTTTAATTTAGATCAAAACTCCCTGCTTCACTTTACACAGTTATTGAGTGAAATGATAGAATTCCACAAATGATTAACTACTGGCAGTTGTGTAACTTGAAGCTCATGAGCCCCAATGTAAAAGCTTCAACGGGGCCCCAATTTTTGCAAATCTTTAATGGCATTAGTCTTTCTGTAGGCCAAAGGGATTTTTGGGGCCCCCTAGGCCGGTTGTGAGTGCAACCCCTGCACCTGTTGTAGTTATGCCCCTGACTACTGGAGCCCTACATTATATTGGTCATTATTCCAATCACCCAGTTTTCCATCGATACTGATTGCCCAATATATTTGCATTGCTGTATTGAAATAAAGGGGTTATCCAATGCTCCATATTTATTAAAAAGAAAAGTATAATTAAAAAAAAATTATACTCCACCTCACCGATCCCCTAACAGCTTCGGTTCTGATGCTTATTAGAAACTCAACTTACCAGTCCAGCCTGGGGATATACTGGAAATGGCAGTAAATACTGTCTCAGCCAATCACACAGGGACGAAGGTTGCATTCATTGTACAGAGCTAAATGACATTCATCATTGATAACCCGGTGCTCCACCCCACTGGACCTGGCGCTCCACCACCACTGACCTGGCACTCCAGCACCATTGGACCTGGTGCTCCACCACCACTGGACCTGGCGCTCCACCACCATTGGACCTCATGCTCCAACACACCGGACCTGGTGCTCCACCACCATGAACCTGGTGCTCTAACACCACCAGAGCAGACCACCTACTGTCTCTCTCCCCATTGCCAGTAGAATGTAAGCCCGCAAGGGCAGGTCCTCTCTCCCCTCTGTATCGGTCTCTCGCAATCACGCAGTGACTAAGGTTGCATTCATTGTACAGAGCTAAATGACGTTCATCATTGATAACCGGTGCTCCACTACCACTGGACCTGGCGCTCCACCACCACTGGACCTGGTGCTCCACCACCACTGGACCTGGTGCTCCACCACCACTGGACCTGGTGCTCCACCACCACTGGACCTGGTGCTCCCCCACCACTGGACCTGGCAGTCCACCACCACTGGACCTGGCGCTCCACCACCACTGGACCTGGCGCTACACCAACACTGGACCTGGCGCTCCACCACCATTGGACCTGGCGCTCCACCACCATTGGACCTTGCGCTCCACCACCACCAGAGCAGACCCAACCTACTGTCTCTCTCACCATTTTCCTGTAGAATGTAAACCCGCAAGGGCAGGGTCCTCTCTCCTCTCTTTATCAGTCTGTCACTGTTAGTTTGTTCATTGTATTTATAACTTGTTTTGTATGCATCCCTTTCTCATGTACAGAACCATAGAATGAATGGTGCTCTATAAATAATATAATAATAATAATAATAATAAATAATAATAATATAATAATAATAATAAAAAGCTGTGTAATAATCTATACGGGTCCTTATTTGACTGGAAATATTCCGTTTATTATTGGATTTTCTGTTTTGTTATTTCACTGTCCTGATTGAATTTCTTTCCAGTCTGTTGCAGTGATGAGGGGTTAATCCATTTTGCATAGTGACAGCTGCTGGTGAATCCAGCTGGAGAGTGAAATATGCCATTTGGATGCCACATCTGCCCCACCCTAATCAACCTCCGCAGGAGTCAGTATAGATTCCCTCTCGCTCCTTGATGGAGATGTCATGTATTTCGTCTCTGGTTCTTATTATTCCTATACCCTACTGCTCTATAGTAGCACCTAGAGGCCCTACCACCCTCTAGCATTCTCCCAGGTCATGTCTCCGCCATACAGTCACATGCACATGGCCATCTGGCTCAGCCCTATGGCGCTCCCCGCTCACAGCTGAGCAGCAGATGTGCCATATAGACTGTACTATATTCAGCATCCACTACTCCACCAGCCGTGTTTTGGGTGGGAGTGGAGGTTCTGGGCTTGGCTCAATCTTTGCGCTGTTATGCTGAGTGCTTCTAAAACAATAAGAACATTCATCAAGATTTGTCAACCATAACACAAGTCCAACTTTGTGACAATCCTACGCCTAAAAATGAAAAATATCCCTTTTATTATTTCTCCTTTTGTATCACTCGGCAGTTTTTTCCTTGTAACGCCTACTGAGGTTTCCATAGTCATAACCGTTCATTATCTCCACTGATCAAGTGATATGGAGAACAGTTGTGCCACTCAGGATTCTAGGAAAGAGGGGTCAAGCAGACTTCCAGGCAGTCCAGGATATGATCATATATTCAGTATTTTAGTGTAAATTGCTCTTGAATGTCTTATGATGATGCTAATATGTCCTGTACATTCTCTTTATTCCAATATTGGGAGTGTGGACCAGCAGCGGGTGGTGGAAGTCTCATTGTGTGGCCAAGCAGGAGGTCCATTCACAGCTGTACACACAGTTGACCACTTTTCACTTGTAGACTCAATTTACAAACTTGGTGCTAAATCCATTCTATGACAGAAGTGTAAATTAGTCCTTGGACCTTCTGTTCAGTCCTATTCAGCAGTTCATCATAAACTAAAAAAAATGTACACTTGCAGATTTCTGCTAATAATGATCAGTTGATCAGCTCTCGCCTACAGATCTTTTTAGGCTGCTTTCACACTACGATTTTCTGCCATCCATGGCTGTCTGTTGTAAAACAGACAGCCACGGATCTGATTTGGCCCCCATGTATCCCTATGGGCATGGATCGGATTTGCCCTTAATGGCATCCGATTTGTGTCAGATCCGATTGTGTCCGATTTTTTGCTGTACCCAAAATCGGAGACTGCTCTGATTTTGGGCACAGCTGACCAAAGTGGACGCAATCGGATCCGACCCGATCCGCGGCCATTAACATGGGGGCCTATGGAGCACGGGTCCGAGAAAACAGCTGATCATTTCTCAGACCCGATTTTAGGGCACTGAGCATGCTCAGTACACTAAAACTGCTCTGTACCGTCTAATTTCACTTCCGCAATGTATGTATATAAAATTAAGTAAAGCTAGGGTTAAAAAGAAAAAATATGTATGCTCACCTGTCTAGTGAGTCCCCCGATGCCTCCATCTAGCTCTCAGGACAGGACCTGGTGTTGCGTGGCAACCCAATCAGCTGATCGATCACATGACCGGTTACCGCGGTAACTGCGGTCATGTGACCGATGACACTGATCAGGTAGCCCCGCCTCCACAGGTCCTTCAACCCTCGGGAGCTAGATGGAGCGCATCATTGGGACTCACTGGACAGGTGAGCAAACATATTTTTTATTTTTAACCCTTGCTTTACTTAATTTCACTTCCACAATGTATATATATACATTGCGGAAGTGAAAGTGCCCCGCACAGCTCTTTCTGTGTCAGGACCCGTGAAAAGCATGGCCCCGGACACAGAAACAGCACCTGGAGATCACCTCTGATTCTGTCCGTTCCTGTCCGTAGGTTCCTGCAAAAAGTAGGATCCCATGGACCGGAAAAAAAAAATATGAAAGCACCCGTACCCAAACTTATAAAAACTGGATTGTATTAAATTAGGGTTTGTCAAAATATTGTTATTCAGGAGCTCTCTACTCCCCTTCCACCTGGCTTCCAGTATAGTGGTGGTGGGGAGTGCACTCCTGAAGACTGACAAATTGGATTAGCTTCCGAAATGAGTGATCTCCCATGCTGCAAGCAGAGACAACTGAAGCTTTAAATCAGCGTGGGGACATGCAAGCTGGGATCCAGTGATCCAACCAGCTTCAGAGCAGCATGGGGCCACGGAAGGTGGGATCCAGTAATCTAACCAGCTCCAGAGCAGCGCAGGGGTGCCGAAGCTGGGATCCAGTGATCCAATCAGCTTCAGAACAGCGCGGGGTCACGGAAACTGGGATCCAGTGATCTAACCAACCTCAGAGCAGCACGGGGGCATGGAAGCTGGAATCAAGTGATCCAACCAGCTTCAGAGCAACGCGGAGGCACAGAAGCTGGAATCCAGTGATCCAACCAGCTTCAGAGCAACGCGGAGGCACAGAAGCTGGAATCCAGTGATCCAACCAGCTTCAGAGCAGCAATTGCAAGCTCTAACTCTCTGAGGCCTCATTCAGACCTCCATGCGTCATGTACATGTCCTGTCTGTGAGTCTGTGATTTTCATGGATAGAACATGTACAAATTATAGTCCATGGGGCTGAACACATGTCCGTGTTTTTTTATACATGTCCGTGTTTTTTTAAGGACCAAGTAATGTGCAGATGTGCAAAAAAATCATGGGCAGTTGGGCACGTTCATTTTTAATACAAGTCACGGATCAAAATTACCCATGCAAGAATTTAGGTCTCTGAAAATCATGACGGGCAGCGTTAGTGAGCATTCTGTGTGCTGATGAACAGTCCATGTATTTACGAGCGATATAAATCCTGGACGTGTGAATGTGGTGTTAAATTAAGGCAGGATTCACACCACAGTTTTGTGGTTTCAGGTTCTGTCCAGTTTCAACCGGACAGAACCTGACCCGGTTTTGGCCCCATGTGTCCCTATGGTGCCGGATTGCCCTTATTTGGCCTACGGTTTTGTGCTTTTTCGGTTCGGATCTGGTTGTGTTAGTTTTTTGCACCAGACACAAAATCGGAGTCTGCATCATTTTTTGTGTCCAGTACAGAAAATGAACAAAACCGGATCCTCCCGGATCCGAGGTGATTCGGCGCCCACAACATGGGAGTCTATTGGCGTCAGATCGCCCGCATCAGGCAAACAAACCGGATCGTTTCCCGGATGCCATTATAGAACAGTGTCGACTCTGAAATGCTCATTCAGCATCATGGACAGCAGCAGTATTTCAGAGCCACCGCTGGACGCTCAGCACTGTAGATATCTGCGCAGCACATAACGCTGTAATTTAAGCATCACGGGCAGGTCCCCTGCACACGCAGGCTGATATTACACCACCGTGGACAGCAGCAGCGAGGAGCAGAAACGAATCCTGTTAAAAGCAGGATCGGAGGGCATATTTGCCCTCAGTTTCTGCTCGTCCGGTGTGTGGTCAGGTTCTGTCCGGTTGCATCCTGCAAAACACTGGACAGAACTTGACAGCACAAAACCATGGTGTAAAGCCAGCCTAAAACATGTAAACACGCGCTCATTGTCTAGGAAGGCCTCCACTGATCAACCACAGAGGTGGCCAATGACATCAAGGAGCCGTACACTATAAAATTAGGAATCCCATTGTTTATGAGAGCGCAGAGGATTTTTAACTAAGAGGAAAATTGCAATGTTCCTTGTCTCTACTTGCACTTTGCAATCTACCCATATATGATCATTTTTTTTGCCACACAATTGGCAGCACATTTCCCATTACATTAGCAGATATGCTGCAGACCAATGGTGATGTTTAGGAAAAAATAAAGATGCATTCAGCCTATACACAAGTTGTCATGTTTGCATGAGCCATACATCAAAATACTATCTCTAGAGCATAAGAAAGATATATTGTGCAATGAAATATTTACAATATTTAAATTATAAATAAATGATTGTGCATTGAATATTGCTCATCTGTGAGTCAGGCAATACATTGGCTCCTGCACATGTTTTTGTCTTTCCCTCTCTTTGTTTCTCCCACTGTCTCTTCTTCCTTCTAAGTAGTGTCCAAAACCTTAGCATAAAGACCACTTGAGAGGACAAACCATTCCTGACATCATCATATGAAGGCCTGGAGACTATGTCATTTGTAAGATCATCGAGCCTGAGCACACCCTTTTCCTGTAATTCTTGATCCTTCACCTGCCCTTACAACCTTCTGTGTAAAGGCCCCGTTACACCTAGCGACATTCCAGGGATCCCGACAACGATACGATGGCAGTGATCGCTTGAATGTTGCTAAGTGTCGCTGGTGAGATGCCACACAGGCAGATCTACTCACCGATGCAGCGACCCCCGATGGTCATTGGGATCTGTCACTGTCACGGGCGCAGCATGGAGATCGTTGGTAGATATCAGAGCAAAGGTGATAATAATTTAAATACCAATGAATTTTGTCAAGAAGGCCAGATTATTAGAGAGTCGAAACCAAATAAAAATATCAAGGGATATTCCATATATTACAGAAATATCACCAAATATGTTTGGTATAAGTGACTCCTCTACATAAAGGGTCACCTGTGTACTTGTCTTGTTTTCTATACGACACTATGAAATTTGTCCCCACTGTATTTGAGAAGTCGCCGCACACAGATGTAACCTGAGCAGACGTGTGCAGAGAGCTGCCACCTGTCATAGAGGTGTCATTGCTTGTGTGCATCACTCCCCTCTCCCCAGTACTGACCTCTGATCACTGCTCTTTCTCTCCTGATTAATTCATGACATGGATGAGGCTGTCCTGATTTGCATTGTGTGCTCTCTCTCTTAATTTGGAGCTGTACAGTACAGGCTACAGGTACTGCCAGACAGACTTTACCGGACAGAGCATTGCTGGTACAGAACAGTCTCTCCATACTAACAACATCCGGTGGGGTGTACCACGTATATTTTCTGTTGGATTCATGCAGCATCTTATATAATAGATCTGCTGTGTGCCTCCGTATGAGATCAGAGAAGGTACGGTAGTAAAGTAATTTTGGGCATAAATAACATTGGAAGCATCCACAAGCATAGGCCATCGTACTTGTTAAAGGGGTTGTTCACTACTAGTGATGCACCCCAGGGCCGTTGGGTACTCGGAAGCGGGCTTTAACACTTCTCGTGGGGAGTCACAGGGGTCAAGAGACGGCTCCGTGACCCTGGGTTCAGTGTTAAAGCGCTCTCAGGGAGAGAGTGTAGGGATAGGGTGGTTTAAGGGATAAAGTATTTGTGACGCCACCCGTGGTTTGCAGCTATGAGTGGCCACGGCTGCTTCAGAACCCCTGGAGACGATGGACAGGCAGCTGGGATGAAGTGGCTCCCCACAGGTAGAGCAGGTCCGCAGGGCAGCGGTTGTAGGAATTGGTAATCTCTGGCAGGCAGGGGGTTTACATTAGGCGTCGTTACCTTACTCAGTGGCCTTCACAGCTGGTTGCCACACAAATAACACAGGTTTGCAACTCTGTACCCGGGTTTACTCACTGCACTTCTCAACAGGTCATATGATGTTACAAAGCCTCTCAGATAAGCTCTGGCCTGTGTAGTCTCTAAAGGGGGTGTCACACGCGTCAATGTCGTCAGCGAGATGATCGCTGACGACATTGACGGCTGATTGCTGGTGAGCTGTCACACAGACAGACTCACCAGCGATCAATTGACCAGTGACATCATGGAAACTATTTAAATATCGTTTCCACGATGTCCTGCTCCCGCTGCCAGCCTGCTGGAAGCGGGAGCAGCCTGGTCTCCAAGGTACACTGCGGGTAACTAGGCAGCGCGCGCTGCCTAGATACCCGACGTGTACCTTAGTTACCAGCCTCCTCCGCTCACCCGGTGAGCGGAGGAGGCTGGTAACTAAGGTACACAGTCGGGTATCTAGGCAGCGCGCGCTGCCTAGTTACCCGCAGTGTACCTTGGAGACCAGCTCCCAGCGCTTGTGACAGGCGCTGGGAGCTGGAATATCGCTAGTCCCGGTGTCACACGCAGCGATGCTGCGTGTCCACCGGGCGACAATCGCCAGGTTTCAGAGCTGGTTCTGAAACCTGGCGATCATCAACCAGCGATTTATCGCTGGTTGATGCAGTATGTCACACGCGTCAATATCGCTGCAACGTCACGTGCAGCCGATATCGTGCAGGCGATATTGACGCGTGTGACACCCCCTTAAGAGATCAGTGTAGCAGATGTAAGATCCTCGGTGGTATGCCTGTCCTGGTCTCCCTCTCTCTATCTGGTCTCCATTCCTCAGCGCCTGTACTTGGCTGTGCCTCTGCGCGCAGAGCCCTGATCCGGCAGCCACAAGAATTAATGGGCAACTGGTACCTTGTCCTTGGAACCTAGTCCGGCTGCTTTTTCTGGGAATATGCCATGTATGTGAGCCACAGCTCCTATAAAGCTCGTAGCCTCCGGTTCAGCGTTTCGGTATTAGACTTCCGTGTCGCGTTCAGGTCTGGTCCTGTTCTAGACCACAACCCCTCTGTCTGCTATTGCCTGTCCCTGACACAGGCAACTTCAGCTCCGCTGGTGCCTCTAGGGTTCCTTCCTCTCGGTTTCCCAGGACAAGCGTGGCACAGCTCAAGTTCCCTTCTCTGCAGTTTTTTGTGCTCCCCTCCTCACTCGCCTCGACTTCTCCACTCTCTCATCTCTGCATGCTAGCTGTTCACTGTCCTGTTACTCAAACTGTTCACTCTTTGTTCACAACTGTTCTCAGCTTTTTCTCCTTCCAACCACACTTCTCTACCCCTGTTGTTCCACTGGGTCCTCCCCCCAGGGTTTGTTCAGGGTCCCCTGGGTCCTAAGTGTGTGCGTGTGTTGAGGATTATTACACCTACCATCTCCCATCTACTGACTACTGGAGGACCACACCCTGAGTTAGGTGCAGTACCCCTCGTGGCGTCCAGACCGGTGGGGCGCCACACTAGGACAAGCCCTTCTTATTTCACGTGTCCCCCAGATAAAATAAAAAAGCTTGTGTGACATTTTGATGTCATGTGGTCCCCGCCTCCAATCACCGCTGGCTTGTCTTCCTGCCCTTAGACAAATGAGTTAATCAACAGGATGTGACAGGTCCTAATAACTGCTCCTGTATCTGAAGGCGGGGAGGCCGAACCTGACGGTGATGTGTGGCTTGCGTGAAGTCACAACTTCACATGAGCCCCGGGAGTGGAAATACTCACACCATTGGAACAGCGCTGGCATGGGAGGTAGGTGAGTATAAGAATTTTATTTTACGTGGAGAAAACATGTGGAATGAGAAGGGGTTGTTCTAGTAGTGGACAACCACATTAATAATTATAGACCTTAGGCTTACGTACTCTACAGATCACCACTCTCGGCTTAGTAAGAATGGACCCAACATTGTCAGAAGGATGCAAAGGAAATCAGTGACATTTTGTACAGAAAATTTCTGTAAGGCCTCATTAAGACAAAAAATGGTATGTGTGTTATCAGTGTTTTGGAATCAGCACATGCACCTACTGCGATCTTGGGCGCCATTTTATTGAACAAACTGTGGAGATGAATATGAGTGGCAGCAGCACATGCCCAGATTGAATTTTTTTGTCATCTGCGCATGCGTCCCTGATGCTCATAGTTATCTTCACAGTGTCCTCATATTGAAGACAACATCACAACAGCAATGTGCATGCACCGCCAACAGCGACAATGGTGTTGACGCAAAATTTAAAAAATATAATTGGGCAAAGCAGTAGGAGGAATGATTACAGAGGACCAGACCCACAAAGTTCTGCCTTGGGGCTCAAGCCACTGCACCAATGTTGTCATTTCTGAACATTTGAACAAGGATTATTCTGCAATCAAGACTCTGATTTCTAATCTAAATGTATTATTTTAATCAGCATCCTAGCGCCACTATGGCATTGCCTCTACGTTATAGAGCAAAAACCTGCTGGTTGCTTTTCTTTAAGGTTCAATTATCATCTTGACCATATAAGCCAACCAGGCCTTCAAATTAGTGGTGGGCTCCAAGTATGTGGCGGTCTTTTCCCTCCTGGGATGGTATCAGGACACCACATCCTCTTTTCTGTGGCTGTGGCAGTGCAGGCACTCATCCCCCCTCTCTGACACTGCTGAGAAGACAGGACATATAGGAGAGCACAGAGAGAGTGGGAGCTGTGGCCCCTGAGGTCTCCTGCTGAAGCCTGTGGGAACTTTAAAGGGCCTTCAACTCTCCCTACAGCGCCCACTCTGATGCTCTGTGTGACTGCACTTGCCACATATAGGGGAGTGCGATCTTGGAGACTGGTGCACAGGGGCCCCATGTGGGTCACGGCAGCCACTGTCAATGTGAGTGAGTGCATTGACAACGGCCCAATTTGTAGTTCAGAGCCACCGGCCCAGCAAGCAAATGCCCGATTTGTCAGATTGTCGGTCCGTGCCTGCCTGGGAATTTGAGCTGAGGCCGCATTCTGGGTGCACTGAGGGTGGTGGCACTGGTGTTGCCAGCTGCACAGCACACTGGCTAAGAGACAGTGGGGGCAGGAGCAGGGGGTATGCCAATGTATCATCACCTGAAAGGGTTGGGGCTGCAGCTGCATTTTGTGTGCACTGCAGGTGGTGGCACAGGTGTTGCCTGCAGTGCACACTTGGTAAGTCATAGCAGGGGGAGAAGGGGGCAGGCCCACCGGGCATTTACCCGGTACCCTGGTAAGCCAGGCCAACACTGGCTCCATTTGTCAGAGACTCTAATCAGTGGGGCTGACAGGTTCTGATGGACAAACAAATGTCCCCAGGCCATCTCTGAGATAGCTCCTATTAGGCCAGACTTGAGACCATAGTGAACTGTGTAGGAGTATGCCAATCTCGTAAAGTGACAGCATACTTCTAGGGTATGCTATTACTTTATGATCAACAGAGATCCAACCATTGGAATCTGCACAAATCCTGAGAATGACGGGTCTACACGATGATTCAGGACAACGGTAGCACAGGCCTCAATGAGACATCTCCCCCCATCACCTAATGGAGAGTCCCTCAGTGGCTGGAAGTGTTCAGTATATGGAGCTGGACCACCACAATCCATACATTAGTGATCGTTTTTGGTTTCTGAGCTTCTGCTCCTATTCACTTCAATGAATTCTACGACTTGGACAAATCCTTTAATAGCAGTAAATGTTCAATTCTCTGCAGCGCCATCAGAAGCAAAATGGAGCGTGTTTGGGGGCACAATGAAATAAAAGGTCCTCTAGAAATGCTTGCAGCCTTTTAATTATTGAGGGTTCTGCATGTGGTTCTGAATTGGGGGTTTCTTATCTTGACAAGCCCCTTAAATGTAGGGATCCGTAATTTGATTTCTTTGAGAATTGTCGGCAGTAGGCAATACTTACAAACAGGAGTTAGGAATGGATTATGGAGTTCATAGCTAACTTAATCTTTAAATGACTATGGTGTTATGACTCCTTGGATACTGTATCCCTAGGTAGAGAGAAAAATCATCCATTCATTTCACCCTCTGTGTGATATCATTATAATCTCAATTTAATGGCAGCCTCCGGCGGTTTCCATGTGTCCTTCAGGACCAGAGTTATTTAGCACCAGGCTCCCTCGGGTGGTGATGTCACCCTTCTTTTCTATAGTCGCTGGTGGTTTTCTTTCTCTTTTTCCGGTGATGCATGGAGATTTTATCCTTCTAGTGCTGACATGGAAAAAAGAGAAGAGGGCAGGATTAGAAGTGGCACCGGATGGGTTTATGACTGCTCCATTTCCAGTTCTGATCATTTCCTTGGCCCAGCTCATATGTAAGGGTTGATGCTACCTTCTTACCTCCTGCCCAACCTCTGAGAGGACACACCAAAATCTATAGCACTCTATATGTATGGAATTACTATGCAATATGTTCCATTAAATGCAGTATTACTCAACAGAAAAATCACTCTGTAGTATGTCGCTATATACATCCACCATATGGCTGCACACAAAGTGCATATGAATCCATAGTATGGAACCACATGGACTATGTGTACCACTTTATTGAAAATGTGCAAATGTGGCGCCCCTGCGACCGGGTGGCCACAGAGGAGAACTGCAGTTGGAATTGGTAAGGCAGGCACCTCGCACCAACACCCCCCACACACACTCCGATCCTGAGCCTAAGTCACTTCATGTCAGGCAAGGGATGGCGGGAGGAGCAAAGTGAGGGTGAAACGTAGCACAGCACCCAGAGAAGGGGTGGAGGAACTGGAGTAAAACCCAGGAACACTACGTTGGAGGAGCTCTCTATTAGAGGAGAGGTTTCCTGGAGGGTGGTGAAGAGGGAAGCATCCCCAAGCATAAACACCTATCAGTGACTGAGACCAAACTGAGAATAGTGGGGCTCGGCGGTCTGCACCACTAATGATCGGCCAGGAACCCAGGCTGAACCCGAGGAAGGACAGAAGAAGCCAGGTGTGCCCGACTGACGCGGGACACTGGTGGCTGGGCCAAAGAACCGGAGTGCGGATCTGTAGAAGTGGCCGGGTAGCTTTAAGCCCCAACCAAGAGACGCTGGCGGGGTACGGGAACTCTATGTCCTGGGACCTAACAACCAGTGTGGTGAAGGAGAAAGCCATCGTACTATGGCTAGTGACCCCAAGAGTGGCACAAACAGAGCCCGTGACGGCCGGACCGTAGCCACACGCGGAGAGGAGAACGAAAGGGTCCAAGAGGTACACTGAGGGGAGCGTGACACAGATGAACCGTCCCAGCTGCAGTGAGAATCTAAGCCCGTAAAGAACTGTACAGACCTGCCGTGTGAGCCTAAGTCTGTGGTAACTTCTGTAAAAGAACTGTTGTGAACTGTTAAGCGAGAGGTTACGAGTAAAAGCCCGGTAAAGCCCAGTATGGTGTGGACTCAGTTGTTTATTCACAGGGAGAAGAGAAGCCGCAACCGTGCTGGGACTGTGAATGCTGTCTGAAGGTACGGGAAACCTTACACATTTATACTACACTACACCTTCAGATGCCCTGGAGATCAGCCGTACCCATAGAGGGCTCACCATCTGGCTGTAACCACCTTCACCCCAGGGATCCCGATTGCAGCGGTGGCCTCATACAGTCACATACTAAGGGTGGCGTCACAAAATACTTTTATAAACTTTATTTTCCCCCTTTTTCTTCAAGCCCTTTTTATTTGCCACACTACGGCATACGGAGCTGGGTCACGTCACCATGACATTCTCCCAGCAGACTGAAGAGAGGGCCCGGTTCCGAGTACCCCTGCCCCAAGGTGCGACACAAATTTTACCAATGAAAACCAAATACTGACACTTAGTTCTTTTCTGATGGCAGTTTTTTTTAATTATTACTTCAGAATACTGCTTTTAGAATAACATTTTATGGTCTAGAAGGACCATTGTAGACAACAGTCTAGCGATTCCTTATTGAACTTTATGAGAGAAGGTTCAGGGCGTGTTCTGTCACCTGTTGAGAGGTCATTATAGGGAAGGGAAAGGTGAGCTGTAGCCATCACCTAATATTAGTACAACATTCATACTCATACACATATATGAGGTTGTTGAGTTCAGAGCAGGAGACCTCCAATCGGTCTGGATAACAGGGTTCATACTCAGACATGGAATCTCAGATTCTGAAGCCAGTCTAGGACCACTAAATGACATTTTAAAATTTGTTCTCCTTATTGTATCAATTATTTTTAGATGCCAGAGTTTTTCTTTTATGGAAGAGGACTAGTAGTAACAATTTAGATTGGCAGTGGCAAGGGTCCGGATGGGGAGAAAGCACCGTTAACACTTCTTACTAATGTAGAGACAGTGTTTCTTCAGTGCTTTGCATATAACAATAGCGAATGCAGAGACAGTAAGGCTATGTGCCGACGTAGAATGTGTGTTGTGGATTTTTGACATCCAAAATCTGTACCATGTTTTAAAGATCCGCACAGATAAGTTGGTGGTCTCTTGGTGCGTTTTTTTCCGTGTCTTTTCGTGCGAATTTTGCTGCAGTTTTTAGCAACTGTTCACTATTGTGAAAGTGAATAAACCTAGCCTAAAGGCTGAAAAAAGAAAAAAGGGTTTTCTTGATGTCATAATGTGTCGTGGAGCTCTGCTGCTTTTTGGGTCGCCAGCCCAGGTATAGCGAGAGCTACAGGCTGCCACCCACCCACAGCTGCCTAGCTTTACCTGGCTGGTAATCAAAATACAAGGGAGTCCTTTTTTTTACATTATTTATTGGAATAATGAATAAAAATGACTTGCAGCTTCACTATATTTTTGGTTTCCAGCAAAGTAAAACTAGGCAGCTAGGGGCTGGAATCATCAGCATTGGGAGGCCCAAGTATTTTGCAACTTGCAACCCGCAGCCACCCCAGAAAATGACACATTCATAGAAGGGTAATATTCTAGCACTGTACCTGAGTTTTAAAATTGCCCTAGTGCCAGTGGCAGACTGGGTAATAAGGGGTTAATGCCAGCTCAATATTGCCAGCTGGCACTAAGCCTGAGGCTCATAATGTAAGGCTAATGTTAGACCTGGCCATTATGAACCTCTGAGTAAATAGTAAATATGCCATACTGTGAAAAATAATTTATTTGAAAAAAGAACACCCAACACATGCCTCATTCCCGTCTTTATTACTCCCCCCCATTAAAAATCTCCATGATCTTCTGTGACGTCTGTTCACGGAAGGACCCAAAACTCAGTGAGGTGATGTGGGAAAGTTCACCTCAGGTCAGAGAGCCGCATCGCTCTAGCTGACCTCAGGTAACCCAGACCGTGATGTCACCCCACTCACAGAAGGAGCCAAAACTCAGTCAGTATCATGCCCCACCGTGATCGGACATCGCAGAGGATCATGGAGGGTTTGTATGGGAATCATAAAGATGGAAGTGAGGGATGTATTTGTGTTCTTTTTACAAATAAATGATATTTCACAGTGTGGTGTATTGTTTAATATTTACTAAGAGCTTCATAATAGCTAGGTCTAACATTGGCCCAACAATATAAAACTCTGGGTTAGTGCCAGCTGGCAATATTCAGCTCGCATGAACCCCCTTAATTACCCAGTCTGCCAAACCCACAGGACAGCTGGAAGAGTAGGGTACAGCTCCAGAAAATGGCACTGATATGAATGTGCCTTTATATACGATGACTGTGGGCTGAAATTCACAGCATTGGGGGGCCCAGAAAGTTTGGGCCTCCCCATGCTGATAATTTCAGCTCCAAGCTGCCTAGTTGTACCTGGCTAGAAACCAAAAACACAGCGAAGCTCTGCTTCTTTTTGTTTTTTAATTATTTCAAGATACAATTACAAAAAAGGGCTCCCCTATATTTTGATTACCAGAAAGTTAAATTAGGCAGCTGGGTTAGGTGGCAGCCCATACCTGCCTTCTGGACCTGTGCTGGTGACCAAAAATACAGCAGAGGCCCATGTAATCAGCGCAAAATTTGTGCCAAATTTGTACTAAATACTCAGCCAATACTCACTGTGTGAACAGTGCTGCATATTTAGGCGCTAACATTGAGGTCAACGGGTGAAAATCACAGGAAAATATGCTGAAAGAATTGACAGGCTGCAGTTTTTTTGTATTTACAGAAACATGCTATGATGCAGACTGCTCCCATCATCCTGGTGTCTTAAACCTCTTGTACCTCGGCCCAACTGATACCTGCCGTGAATTCATTCAGTCTTCCATAACTCTGCCTCTATCCTACCTACGGTGAACTCTCGGGAGACACTGAACCCTTGAAGCGCTAGATCAGCGTGAAATGGACATAGTTCCCATCCTCCATCCTGTCTCATGTCTCCGTGCTTACATGTTGAACATGTTAAAATAAATAAGTTCATCAGCAACCCAATGAGTGCTACTCTTTTCTTCTTTTTATGCAATTAACTATGAACTGTGGTCTGTGAGTATAAACCCGGTAGCATACGTGCAGCTTCTGAAAGAAAAAAAACAGCAGTGTCTGTGGATCCTGAAAAAAAGCGCTGACTTGTGGTGGTGCCCAACCTTCTCTATTGTTGTGTTGGAACATCCAGTTTTGCTACCAGACAAAAGTTACATCACTGTTCGTACCATGGTTACCCATTCGCTCCACTCTAGGGCGAAGTCCGCTGAATTGGCACCAAAAGAAACAGTTGCTGTCCGGGGTCATGCCAGAGGCAGATACTAAGTATCAGTACCGAGAAGAACACACTCACAGATGGTTTAGCGTTGCCGTCCCATGTCCTGGGCCCATATCCCGGGATGGCCAAAAATGTCTGGCCGAATCAAATAAGACCGAAGTTCCATTCCATTTTCCCTCCCTTTTCTTAAGACTCTAAAACCACAATTCAAGCCTGTTTGGTTACTTAAACTCCACCCCCTATTGGGTGTACACACTAACTAGCTCCTGATAACTCTAGCTAGCCTGAAGTACCAGGGAAGGAGCAGCACAAACATTATACACACATATCTGTAACATGTCAACAAATGTGTGTGCATGAGGCCTATTTCTCTAGATAGTCATGTCAACAGCTGGACAATTTTATGGCCATTTCAGCTACCACACAAGATGTCACTCATCTTTTCTGAAATCCTGAATTACAAATCTCTTTAGCGTTACACACATCAGTTTTAAAAAATAACTGTGTATCTGGTCTATGAGACTCAGAGCAGGTCCTATTCTCATCTGTATTATGGATCATATTCGGCATTAAAGTCTATGGAGATCTATATAAGATGAATGAAACACAGAAGACAGACTTTGTACTTCAGTTTTCCATTACTTTCATCTGTTTCTCAATGATCTATTGCTAAGAGTGAATGGATCAAAAAAAAGTTTAGATCATCTATCTATTTTTGATTTTGTGGCGCCCCTGCAGATTGAGTTGCCACAATGGGACTGCACCCCTGTTGAGGTATAGCACCCCACTCTTGGGTAAGGGGGGACCAGATTGGTATCAGAACACCTAAGCCATGCACTACACTAGGTCCAGGTCAGGGTTAGGGTGAGATTGCTCCTACGTGAGAGCACAGTCCCTGATCCTATCTGGAAGTGACTCACCGCGGCCGGCTGACTCCGGTTGATACAGGCGATTCTTCTCCTTCCTTGTCACGGGTGGACCGCGCCTGCCGGTAGTGGGGCCCGGTGTAGTGCAGATCAAAATTGAAGACGTCTTGCGGGAACAGATTAAAAAGGGGTTTAATTTGTTTTATTCGTGACGCCACCTATGAGTAGATTCGGTAAGGGCTACCGACGCTGCGGAACCCCCGGGGATGGACAGCAGCAAGATGTTTACGCTCCCCACAGGCTGAGTGGTGATCCCCGGAGGCTGGAGCTGCTCAAGATGTTGTGCGGCAGCTGCGGTTACCTTAGCGTGCGGACGGATAGTTCATAAGGAAGCACGGACACTGATAGTCTCTGCAACGGGTCTTTACTGTAACCAGCAGGCAGTACATGGCTTACAGTGGTTGAGTAGTAGACCGGGTGGACTCAGCAGTGATAGTGTTCCTCAGAGATCCGCAGTGTTCCTCCATTCTACCTACTTAGTTCCTTCTTGCCAGCGTCGCCCAGGAATACCAGGTCGGGTACGGGGGGCTGCTTCAATGCCCTATCCATGATGTACGTTCTGGATACTTTGGGGAGCCTTGGATCCCTCAGTGGGTACACCGCTGGTTAGACGACTGGAAACTGGCTGGTGGTGGGGTGCTCCTATAAAGCTGATCCTCCACTCTTCTGGTTCGCGTGGCAGAGGTGAACTGCTGCCAGCTTCGGTACCAGTGAACCGGCTGTGAGTTGTGGGTACGGGAGTCTTTTGGGAACCCGTGTAGATATGCCCAATCCCGGTAGTTAAGGCCTCAGGTGCTGACACCCGACCGGTGACGGCCCAGGGGCCCGCACGGAGTGCGGAGCCCCCGCTCCTCTCCAAGCTCTGTGTTCTAGGTTCTAGATTCCTTCTCTCACGGTGTTCTAAACCGTTCTCTTAGATTATTGTGTGCTCTACTCCACTACCCTAACACTCCACCCACCAGGACCGAGGATTGGTCCCCTGTTCTAGGTGTTGCATGTTGGGTTGGATCTCCGAGTTAACTATTTCACTGCTTTGTCAGAAAATATTGCGGCTGCAATACTCCCTTGTGACGCACTCGTTGCGGGGCGCCACACTCCCCCTTGGTTAAATCAGCTTGTCCCCAAGCGTCAAACTACTCACATTACAGAGGTTTTTGCATTTTTATACATGTATGACACACTTTTATTAAAATGGAAAACAGGTAAAGGTATGCTTTGGTGACATAAGCAAAGAAACAGGTAATCACTTGGTGCGGACCCGGCGTGCGGTCGGCTGTCCTTTAACTAGAGTCCAGGCTGTAGCCGCAAGATCACACAGTCAGTGATTAACGGGAACAGAGTCATTGAGGAAGTTCAAGTGTTAAAGTCACTGGCTCTGAGGGTGATGGCGCACCCGGATAGCGAACCACCCATCTGCACAAGCGTATCGCTCGTAGGTGATAATGTCGCCCCGGTATAGGTTGCGATCGGGATGTCCTCTTGGCAAATTTGACTCAACGTCCCGGCGCCCCACAAACACCTCCTCATTCAAACCCACCTCCCAAGCGAACCCCCACCCGGTATGTAAGTTAAAGGTGGAAATTCTACCTTCACGGCGGAGTTCATCAGGCAGCGGCGGCTGGCGGCGAGCCTCGGCACGGGCCTGCATGTTGGCGCGTTCTCGGGCTTGCCACTCCTCTCGTCGTCTCTGGCGTACATCTCCGTCGTTACGGCTCGGGGTGTAAAGATGAGTAATGGAGCTGGTGGTTTGGCGGAAGCTTGAACTTGGCGGGCTGTCTGTATTGGAACCCGGTGGAACGGCACAGGGAAGGTGTCGGCAGTGCACCCGACCAGTGTACCCGAGCTGTATGCCCGGTAGGAAGTTCCTTGTTGTCTCCCCAAGCGAAACGGGTGTCGAAATCCTCAGCGGTGCTGTGGGTCTCGTCGTCATCCTCTCCGACCTCTTCCTCGATGACCACATCAGCTGCTCGATGGTGAGAGATATTGAAGCTTGTTCCGTTGTACAACAGGGCGGTGGTGCTGCAGATCCTTCCGTAGGGACGTCCTGCAGGCTTCCAGGCTGCCTGCCTCTTCATCTGTTTCCGCAGGTAAAGGTGTTTCAATCCCGGTTACCAGGTAGGCCTCGGCAATGGCAAGGAAGCCTCCGGTACGGGATAAAACAGGCGACAGTCTCTGTACTGGTGAAACATGTCGCGGTTCCTCAGTGGGAACCTGGTAGAGATCAAGTTCTTCCATGGAGCGTGTTATGAGCTCCGGCTCAAGAACGGGATCGGTTGCGATATTGGTCGCTGGAACGGGTCGAGTTGCGGCCTCCACCAGGATGACACAGTCTATTGGCTCTGGCGATGAAGCTGGACAGGTGGTAGGCGACGGTGAGGCGGTCGAGAAGCTGGTGACGTCGTCTGGGCTTGGAGTAGCTGTACCCGGTCGGCTCTGCTGCATCGCATGGTGTAGTCGTCTGCCTAGGGTCGCGCTCCAGCTGCGGATCGTCCATTCCACTGTCTCTAGTAACCGCACCCGGAGGTCTTGTAGAGCCTCCAGCCAGAAGTCGGGACTGCCGTCTATGGTAAGGGCAGGATCCGGACCCGGTTGGCTGATGGCTGCTCTGGCCTCCGCCTCGACCTCCCGCATCAGGTCTTGGAGTCTCATGCTGGCCATTCTTCTTGGAGGGAAACCACACACCGTTCAACCGGTAAGACGTTCTGGTTGAGCTGGTGAAGAAGTCTTCTCTCTGACTCTGGCACTCCCATTTCCTGTGGGCTTTTGTAGTCCAATGGTGGGAAAAGTCTTTGGGGTCCGCCCCCATGGTTGATTCGAGCAATCAGGGCGGACAAAGAGTTTGGCGCCTTTTGTCTTTGTCCCTCCCACGATGAGGGGGGTTGACTCACTCCTGGGCTTCACGTGGCGGCTTCTTGTGGCGGGAACGCCATCTTGGGCGCCATCTTGACCCAATGGTGTAAAGGCGGAAAGTTCTTTTAGGGACGAACAAAGTCCAATTGTAGACAATAAAGTCCAGTTTAAGCACATTATACCCGTTGGGTAACGGGCCTGCTCGTATCCTGTTCGTGACGCCATTTTCTGACTCACCGCGGCCGGCTGACTCCGGTTGATACAGGCGATTCTTCTCCTTCCTTGTCACGGGTGGACCGCGCCTGCCGGTAGTGGAGCCCGGTGTAGTGCAGATCAAAATTGAAGACGTCTTGCGGGAACAGATTAAAAAGGGGTTTAATTTGTTTTATTCGTGACGCCACCTATGAGTAGATTCGGTAAGGGCTACCGACGCTGCGGAACCCCCGGGGATGGACAGCAGCAAGATGTTACGCTCCCCACAGGCTGAGCGGTGATCCCCAGAGGCTGGAGCTGCTCAAGATGTTGTGCGGCAGCTGCGGTTACCTTAGCGTGCGGACGGATAGTTCATAAGGAAGCACGGACACAGATAGTCTCTGCAACGGGTCTTTACTGTAACCAGCAGGCAGTACATGGCTTACAGTGGTTGAGTAGTAGACCGGGTGGACTCAGCAGTGATAGTGTTCCTCAGAGATCCGCAGTGTTCCTCCATTCTACCTACTTAGTTCCTTCTTGCCAGCGTCGCCCAGGAATACCAGGTCGGGTACGGGGAGGCTGCTTCAATGCCCTATCCATGATGTACGTTCTGGATACTTTGGGGAGCCTTGGATCCCTCAGTGGGTACACCGCTGGTTAGACGACTGGAAAAATGGCTGGTGGTGGGTGTGCTCCTATAAAGCTGATCCTCCACTCTTCTGGTTCGCGTGGCAGAGGTGAACTGCTGCCAGCTTCGGTACCAGTGAACCGGCTGTGAGTTGTGGGCACGGGAGTCTTTTGGGAACCCGTGTAGATATGCCCAATCCCGTAGTTAAGGCCTCAGGTGCTGACACCCGACCGGTGACGGCCCAGGGGCCCGCACGGAGTGCGGAGCCCCCGCTCCTCTCCAAGCTCTGTGTTCTAGTTCTAGATTCCTTCTCTCACGGTGTTCTAAACCGTTCTCTTAGATTATTGTGTGTTCTACTCCACTACCCTAACACTCCACCCACCAGGACCTAGGATTGGTCCCCTGTTCTAGGTGTTGCATGTTGGGTTGGATCTCCGAGTTAACTATTTCACTGCTTTGTCAGAGAATATTGCGGCTGCAATACTCCCTTGTGACGCACTCGTTGCGGGGCGCCACAGAAGGAGGAACCAAAGTAGTGGGGATGGTGGAGAGGAAGAAGTAAGGGAAACACCTGGGAAGGAGTGAAGTCAGGAAGAACACACGTAGATGCCGTGGGACATGTGACAGAGGGCATAAATAGAACAAGGAAAGATCTAGAAGTCAGTTGAGTTGGAGGGAAGCTAGTGGAAGGAAGCCTGTCAGAAGAAGAGTAAGAACTTGAGACAAGTGTCCAGAGGACTGAAGCCAGTCGGAGCTCATCCTAAGGTTTGACTGAGTAGAAGTAGAGAACCAGGGTGCTCCAGGAGGAAGAGGGGGTCCCAGAGTCATGGGTAGTGAGCAATCTGCCCATGGGGCTTGCAGCCATTGCTAGTCGCAGGGAGTGGAGGGACCAGGCCACAGAACAGGGGCACCGGGACCCCAAGACTAGAGGAGAAGACCAGGCTCAGCTAGCAACCCGGAGGCTGCAGTATCTCCAAGGTGCCACAACCGATACTGTGCACATCCGCTGAAAAGGTGGCCATATAGGGTTAGGGGACACACCTCAAGTAACCCCAGGAGGGACCCGCGGTCACTGGCTTGGGGCTCTGTGTGAGGGAGTCACAAGGCAGGAGGACAAAGCAAACGCAGTGTGAGACGACAGACAAAGGACAGGGAGAAGGGGTACCGGTTAGGTGTCATCCCACTACCAGGGAGTAGTTGGATCCCTGCCTCCGAGAAACTAATGCATTCAGCAGGCTGTTGCACAGTGACTGTGAGAAAACATCTAAAGGCTGCAACCTGCTGTGTCTGTGACCTTTCTTGACGCGTCGTAAGATTTTCGCTGGAACATAGCTACCAACTCACTCAGTAACATCTGCTGCCCTGGGGTCAGCCCTACCTATAGAGGGCTTTACAACACTGCTGTATCATTACCTCCAGCCCCGGAAGAACTGTCGTGCAGCGGTGGCTATCTGTAGCCGCAACCTGCAAGTGGCGTCACGTAAAACAGTTATCCCGAGGTCTGGTCACCCTCTCCCTAATGAACTCCCTGTCCTCATAACCTTCAAGAAGAGCCACCCTCCCTGAAGTTTTAATGACACCGCCAGGGTCACGGAGCCGGTCTCCACCTCCGTGATTCCCATGAAGCCTCAAAGCCCGGTTCCAAGTATCCTAAGGCCTGAAGGGCATGTCACTTTTAAAAATGGATGACAAAAAAAAACATATTTAAATGGAGGAATAACCACATGAAAGAAAGATCGTTTTGCACAAATATAAGAATACACATGTCTGCATGCATGTAGTCTAATAATGCAAATTTTACATATTTCTCTTCTCTTCTCTCTCTACACAGCCCCGTTTGGACACACCATCAGCAGATTTGGCTTCAAGTTCCATCTTCATGCTGATGACACACAACTATACACTTCAGCCCCTGACCTTACCCCTCCGTTTTAAAGAACACCAATGACTGTCTAGCTGCAGTTTCTAATATCATGTCTGCTCTCTATTGAAACTAAACCTTTCCAAAACTGAACTTCTTCTGCTCCCCCCATCCACTAACATCCCTAAATCGGACATCTCTCTCTCAGTTTGCAGCACCACGATAACTCCTAGGCAGCAGGCTCGCTGTTTGACACCGATCTCTCCTTCCCTCCCACATACAATCTCTTGTCCGCTCCTGTCGCTTACACCTGAAGAATATCTCTAGAGTACGCCCCTTTCTCACCATGGAAACAAGAAAAACCCTCACCGTGGCCCTAATCCATTCCCGCCTTGACTATTGCAATTCTCTATTAAGCGGCCTCCCCCTCACCAGACTTTCTCCTCTCCAGTCCATCCTTAATGCAGCAGCCAGGATCACCCATCTGGCCAATCGTTACTCAATGCCTCTGCTCTGTGCCAGTCTTTGCACTGGCTGCCCATACACTACAGGATCAAATTCAAATTGCTTGTTCTCACCCACAAAGCTCTTCACAGTGCAGCACCCCCCTACATCTCCTCCTCATCTCTGTCTATCACCCCACTCGCTCTCTACGTTCTTCAAATGACCTTCGACTAACATCTGCACTATTCCGATCCTCCCACTCCCGGCTCCAAGACTTCTCCAGAGCTGCATCAAACCTCTGTAATGCTTTACCCCAAGAAATCAGGACTATCCACAACTTGCATGGCTTCAGACGATCCCTAAAAACACATCTTTTTGAAGGCAGCCTATCATACTCCCTAATAGAAGTCCTTTGTACTGTAGATAGTGAAAGGGCTATCTCTCTAGACATTACTCTTCTACAAACTCCACCAAACCAAAAAGGTCTACACAGACTGTCTGATGACCATTCATGTAAGCTTATTTCTATCCTCCTCTTCCTCAGATGCCTGGACCATCAGTGTAATAAGCCCAGGGGCAGACCTACCATGGTGCAGCTGGTTCAGCTGCACCAGGGCCCCGACCGGCTAGGGGGCCCCTCAAGGCTCCAGCCGCGGGTCTGGGACGGAAGTGCGCCTGTCGCCATATTGGATATGTGCACCGCCGCACATCCCACTGCCAGCAGCTGCCATGCCCAGCACCAGCCACCGGACCTCTCCCAGCCGCACATCCCGCTGCCAGCAGCCACCATGCCCAGCACCAGCCACCGCCACGGGACCACTCCCAGCTGCACATCCCACTGCCAGCAGCTGCCATGCCCAGTCCCAGCCACTGCCACCGGACTGCTTCCCGAAGACCAGCCAGGCACAGGGGAGCTCCAACACCCGCCATGAAGCCCCCCTCTGACCCTATGCTCCTCCACCATTAACCCCCTCCATCCTGCGCTGCCCACGACCTCCATCCTGCGCTGACCGCCTCATTCCCGGCTCAAGCTTCCATCAACGATGGGTGAGACTGGGTGAGACCGGAGGGGTGTGTGTGTAGATCTATGTGTGTAGGTGTGTGTGTGTCCACTTAGCCGCCCCCTGCATCCCGCCGCTGCACTGATCCTCGCCCTCCGATGCGATAGCATCGGGCACACATCTATTATATATATATCCTCCTTGAGGCTGTCTTGGGCTATATATGTTATATGAGGCTATGCTGGGCTGTATATATTAACTGGAGGCAGTATCGGGCTGTATATATTACTTGGAGGCTATGCTGGGCTGCATATATTACCTGAAGGCTCTGCTAGTCTGTATATATTACCTGGAGGCTGTGCTGGGCTGTATATGTTACCTGGCGGCTGTGCTGGACTGTATATGTTACCTGGAGGCTGTGCTGGGCTGTATATATTACCTGGTGGCTGTGCTGGGCTGTATATATTACCTGGAGGCTGTGCTGGGCTGTATATATTACCTGGTGGCTGTGCTGCACTGTATATATTACCTGGCAACTGTGCTGAACTGTATATATTAGGATGTGATGGACTGTATATATTACCTGGAGGCTGTGCTGGGCTGTATATATTACCTGGCGGCTGTGCTGGGCTGTATATATTACCTGGCGGCTGTGCTGAACTGTATATATTAGGATGTGATGGACTGTATATATTACCTGGAGGCTGTGGTGGACTGTATATATTTAGCTGTGATGGACTGGATATATTACTTGGAGGCTGTGGTGGACTGTATATATTTAGCTGGATGGACTGGATATATTACTGGAGGCTGTGATGGACTGTATATATTACCTGAAGGCTGTGGTGGACTGTATATATTAGGCTGTGAGGGGGGGCCCCGAAACATTTCTTGCACCGGGACCCATACAGTCTGGGTCCGCCCTGAATAAGCTCCTGCACCTAGTGCAACCCCTATCCTGTTGTAGATTGTAAGCTCTTTTGAGCAGGGTCACCTTCATTTCTTGCTTTATTTTTTGTATTTTCTTTTTTACATTGATTCTATGCCTATTGTTTTGTATCCAATTATTCTACTGTATTCGTTCTCTACTGTAATTACTTACTGTATTATATTTTCTGTACTCTAATCCCTACATTATAAAGCGCTGCGGAATATGTTGGCGCTATATAAATAAAGATTTATTATTATTATTGTTATTATATTTTGCTGCAAAAAACTGATGTTGTCTACAGCTTATCCTGCTACTCCTGCCATGTTTCATGTATCTTGTGATCCATTGGAACTAACAAGGCGTTAATGATGAGAGAAAACACAGAAGGCTTAGTGCGCTGCCCGGCGTGTCATGACAAGTTACCACTAATGCCATGACATTGATAACATATCTGTGGAAGATAAGTGCATGAGCTATTTATGTTGCCATTCATTTCTCAGCAGCCACATTGAAATCTGTGGTCTCCACCAGCTCCACGCTGTCATGTTAAACCTTCTGTATGGCACACAAAGGACGGCTGATATTAGTCGTGTTGTCATCTGCAGAATAACCGCTCGTTTAGTTACCGGTATGGTGATTAGGCTTCACAGTTGCCTAAATTGGGTATGACAGACCATTGTATTTGTTCACAGATCCTGGGGGAGCGGAGGTTTAAGAGAAGCTCGGGATTATTGTCAGGAAGGTCTGATCTCAATTTAGTGAGTGGCCTCCAAGATATTATGGGTTGTGTAATGACATTTATGCATTTATGATAATATAATCAGCATTTTCCTGGATTATATGGTTGGGATCACTTCATGATAATCCACTCCCACAAATTACATGGGACAAAGGTTCAGTTCCCACCAGAGTTAGTCAACTTCTTATAATTCAATTTTTTTTTTCAATAAATTGGGAAGTTTTTCATTTCTCCTTCTTCTTGGATAATATCTTCTATCAATTTATTATGTTAAAGTAGTGTTCTCAAGTTGAGATCATTTGACTGCCGTGGCCTCCACCGATCAAAGAACCGGGCCTCTAAAGACCCCAAGATGAATGGAGTGGTGGTTGATCATGCAAACTAAAAAGCTCTCCATTCTGCCAATCGGTGAGGATTGCAGACCCTGTGGAAAGGTGCTAACTTCTTTTACCCAGACAACTCCTTCAATGTCCCAAGTGGTGGAACTGCATGCAAAATGAATACATGCTGTTAGCCATTCTAAATAAGTAAAATGGGCTGTAATGATTGTGGTAGCAGAGGGTGTAACCTTGACCAGGCCCATGCAGGAAGGGGGCCTGCTGACACCAATGTCACCTGGATGTGCGTCCTCAGATGCACTTTCAGCTAAAATGTATTGCAGTGCATAAACCTGATGGCTCACTATACTGAAATACACGCCACACGCTAATTAGAGACTGGCAGCAGACAACAGCTTGCCATTGACAGGTGGTGCATGGCAGTGATGTCATGTGCTGCCCTTACGTGTGTGCCAAAGTCAGGTGCCGGCTTCTGCATTGGCTACAGAAGAAGACACAGCATGTTTTGGGAGCTGGGGGGAAGTGAGAATTATCATGTATTCGTTTGTGCTGGAGAAGAACGGAAGGGGCCAAGGATGGGGGACATTATTCCAGGATTGGGGACATCCTCTGGAATTCTGTACCTCAAAATGTCCGACTGTCCCCTACACTCGAAACATTCGAGTGGAACCTGAAAACCCATCTCTTCAGAACAGCCTACAGCCTGCAATGACCACGGTGCCATCTCACTACTACTGGACCCGGTAGTCCACCACTGTACCCGTGTCACGCGCTTAGATGGCACTGACATTGTTGGATGCTGCTGTGTATGTGGTTTGTCTTTGAGACTTGCATGGTTGATGGTTGTGAAGGTCCTTGCCTCCTGTAGTGTGCTCCAGAACTGCAGTCACTATTATGTTCAACTGCTGGTTTAGGAGTTAATGTGTGACTTACTTGGAATCCCCTCCCCCTGGCTTTAAATAGCCTTCCCTCTCCTCTGTCAGGTGCTGCTGATAGCTATGTGCTCTAGGTCTTAGTGCTGTGCTGATGCTTAGCTGCTGGGCTAAAGTCGTTCCTTGGGAGAAGCTGTGATTCCTGACCCGTGGGTGGAGGTAGGGGCCTTCAGCCTAGGGTGAATCAGGAGTTTTAGGGTACAGGGTGGCGGCTCGGAACTCCTCACCATCAGAGGTACCTCCGGGATCAGGGCGAGCCAGGGTCCCCAGCATCAGGGTCAGATTAGGCTCTCCTGACCTCCTGTTGCCCAATTCACCTACCTGTTACCTGATTCCTTACCTCCCAAACGTGACAACCCGACGTTCCACCACCACTGGACCCAGCGCTCCACAACCACCAGGGCAGACCCAACCTACTGTTTCCCCCCTCATTGCCCTGTAGAATGTAAGCCCACAAGGGCAGGGTCCTCTCTCCCCTCTGTACCAGTCTGTCACTGTTACTTTATTAATTGTATTTTTATCTTGTTTGTATGTATCCCTTTCTCATGTACAGCACCATGGAATCAATGGTGCTCTATAAATAAATTATAATTATACCAGGATTGGGGACATTACACCATTATGTGCACTTTTATAACAAGATGGGGGCATAGTATCAGGATTGTGGACATTATGCCAGGATTGGGGAAATTATATCAAGAGTTAGGACATTATACCTTGATGTGTGGTATTATACCAAAATCGGGGGCATTGTACCCGAATGAGGCACATTACACAACGCTATGGGGCCAGGATGGGACATTATTACTGGAAGTTGCACAAGATGGAAGACATTCTAATAGCCCAGGATGGTGAACATTATTAAATTAAGTTGGGGACATTATTTCAGGAAGAGGCCCAGGACATGGTGCATTATTACTGAAAGGACTCAGGATGGCAGACATTATTAATTGAAGGGGCCAGGATGGGGACATTATTACTAGAAGGGGCCACGATAGGGGGAGATTATCACATGAAGGAGCCCAGGACAGGGGCCATTACATTGGGGGGATGAAAATGCATGTCTTTATCGAATCTAGACTGCTACAAGGGACCTTACATCTGACCAACATACAGGTGGGGGCCCAGATCCAAACTTTGCATCGGGGCCCATCGGACTCTAGTTACGTTACTGCCTTAAAGTTATCGTCTGGGCTGCTCGGATATTTCACTCTTGGAAGTGACATTGATTTGAATAGTGCTGTGATAGGTAAGAACATCACTCATCTCTGATTACAACTTTTAAAAAAAGTAAAATGTAAAAGATACCAAGCGGTGAAAATCTCTGACTATTGCTGGTGGTTGGTACTTAACGTCTGCTTGACGGCAGATTTCACAGCACAGTAAAACATCGGTTTTCGTTGACCTCGGTTATGGTTGGTTTCAGTTTTTGTTGGTTGGCTCGGATTTCGTAGTGCCTCCATAGCCATGGATACGGAGTTTTATACAGAGTCTGTCATAAGCACCCATACACTAGGCCACCTTAGCATTCAGTAGGTCCAGGGGGTGAAGCCTAGAGTAGAGCGGGAGACTTGAGTGACAGTTGAGAGCGTTTCAGTCAGACAGTGCTGGGAAGAAAGCCAGTGAGGACGTGCCTGACAGCGTTCATGACAGGAGGGCACCTCCTTGAAGAGGGGTGACCCAGAAACCGGAGGGGGACAATCCAGGACCGGTAGGAGCCGGCTGGAGAGTCCGGGGTCGACACCGGCATACCTGAGCTGAGGCAGTCAGAGGTCTATCCCTGACTGTGAACCAACAAGCTGTGGGACCGACAGAAGGGAGCCATAGCACCACAGACTGTACCTCTACCTCAGTTCCAAAAAGGTCCAGGACGCGTTAGGGAAAGAACCAGATTCCGTTGGCTGGAGGCTTATGTGTTTTCACTCTCGTCCGTACCGGTAAGGAACCGACTGTACCTAATAGTAGCAGACCACGGGACTGGTGAAGGAGCTCTTCGGTGTGGTTAATGAGAGTGAAGAGGAACACAGACCCCGAAAGTTGTAAGAGGGTACCACCGACAGACTCTGCAAAGTTACCTCAAAATCTATGGCTATGTCCACACTAAATCAGACTGTGACTGTGTACTATATCATCTGCCGGTACCAGTAAAGAAACATTTGAGTTGAAGCGGTGTCTGTGCTCCTTTCCTCCGGCACCCAGAGGGCCTCAGCATCCAATCGGTGAGGACTACTACTCCCCTCATCTACCCCCGCTGCCCTGAGGTAAAGCTCCACCTGTGGGGAGCTGTACTACTCTGAGCTGCACCTTCATCACCTCAGCGGCCGGCCGCAGCACTGGTATCTACGTTACCAGGTACCGCAGGTGGCGTCACGTTACCATTTCCTCATCCATCATCATCATCCCCCTCCATCCCAGCCATTGAGGGTCCAGGGCACGGAACCAGGAACCGACCAGCCGTGATCCCCCATCGAAGAGACAATCTGTCCCGGTATTCGAGTACCCCACTACCCTGTCGACCGACTCACTCGTCCTACTGCCAAAATATTTTCTCTCTCCCTCTTACATACGCCAAGAAGAGTCTTTAGAAAAGTGAATGCCATGTATAAATATTCATTTATTCTTTACATTAGTCTTTTATATTTATATTAATTTCTTAATTTCTTATTGTATTTATTTAGTATTAAAGCGAACCTGTCACCCCCTCCAGGCATCTAAAGATAACATAGCCACCTTCTGCAGCACTAAGGCTGCAGTCTCAGAAGGTGTCTATAGCATTTATGCTCCCTTGATTCACTGAAATAAAGACTTATATAAAATCTGTTTCAAATCAGATCCAAGACCGGGAGGCGGGTTTTCCAGTGTCTATCTCCCTCCTCTGTGGTGTCAGTCATCCTTCTCTGCTCTCTGTGCACCGCCTCCAGGGCCACCTCCCTGCATTACAGAGCTTTGTCAGCTCTGCTACAACATAGAGCTGCTGTTATAGGAGGCCCCACAGTAGTAAATCTAGCAGGAGGATACTGCCTGCTACGTAGCAGCCTTTGAGCTGAGCAGGTTTCACTTTCAGTTTCTTGTACCCAGCAGCATTGCTCTCGTCCTCAGCCCCTGATCTAAAGCACAAACTCAACTCTGCTGCACTGCTGACAGCTCAGCTCAAGGCTGCTACGTAGCAGGCAGAGCTTTGTCTGCTCAGGGTCCTCCTGCTAGATTTACTACTGTGGGGTCTCCTATAACAGCAGCTCCATGTTATAGCAGAGCTGACAAAGCTCTGTAATGCAGGGAGGTGGCCCTGGAGGCGGTGCACAGAGAGCAGAGAGGGATGACTGACACCACAGAGGAAGGAGATAGAGGCTTGAAAACCCGCCTCCCGGTCTTGGGTCTGGTTTGAAACAGATTTTATATAAGTCTTTATTTCAGTGAATCAAGGGAGCATAAATGCTATAGACACCTTGTCAGAATGCAGCCTTAGTGCTGCAGAAGGTGGCTATGTTATCTTTAGATGCCTGGAGGGGGTGACAGGTTCGCTTTAAACACTGTCTTTATTGTCTATAAAATGTGTTTTTGGTAGGTATTTTGGAGTGTCTAAAACAAGTTAATTTGATTTACATTGATTCATATGGAAATAATAAATAAAATAAATAAAATAGAATAAAATAAAATAAATAAAAAACGAGGTATCACTGTATAATCCTAGCTGGAGCTAGAGCTGGACTAATAAAATACTAATCTTAATATTAGGCAGGGAAACTTTCACACGCAATCTTACATGGATTTTTAAAGTACGTACAGTAACTTCATCAGGTATAAGCGATCTATTTATTTATGTCTGCCTTTTTATATTGTGATATCTGGCAACTGATCTACCCATTCCCAGCATTGTAGTCAGGGGCGTAACTACAACAGGTGCAGGGGTAGCAATTGCACCTGGGCCCTGGAACAGAGGGGGCCCCAAAAGTTCTATTGGCCTATAGAAAAAGACTAGATTTTCAATAATTGGGGACCTGCTAGTGGTTTTGCATCGGGGCCCATGAGAATTAAGTTATGCCACTGGCTGTAGTCCCTCCCTAAGGGTTCTGTTACAATTGGCGACGTTCCAGTGATTCCGACAACGATACGACCTGGTAAGGATCGCTGGAACATCGCTACGTGGTCGCTGGTGAGATGTCAAACAATCAGATCTACTCAATGACGCAGCAACGATTCGGCGACCCGTATAATGACCTCTGCGGACGTTGGTACCCTGTCGCACAGCAGCTAGTCTGACGACTCAGACCTACGTGGCTGAGTCCTGAGTCGCCAACGAGGTCATTGTTAAGGCGTCAAACACACCGATGCATGCTGCCCAGCGGGAACCTGATGATCAAAAAATGGTCCAGGCCATTCCGACATGATCGGCGATCTCACAGCAGGGGCCCGGTCGCTGCTGCGTGTCAAACACAGTGAGATAGCTGGCGAGGTCGCTGTTGTGTCACAAAACCTGTGATGAATCAGTGATCTCGCTATGTGTGACGGGGGCTTAAGGCTATAATGTTTCAATTGTTTAAAGTCCCAATCCAACAATTTTCTATTTTTACTCTGCCACTGGGGTAGTATCACTAATGTATGTTTACTGTCCCTAGTAATATATTCACCAGCCGCCATTTCCTGCTGGTTGTTGTAACCTCATGACTCCAGTTTTTGCTGGGCAGACCAGAAGTCACAACTCAGTGTAAGTCTATGATAACCAGAACGAGGCCTTCACAGTCTTACATTGAGAGCTAGTGAGCATTGGTGTCCGATCATTCTGGAGCTGCGGTCACAAGGCAGTGGAGCTGGATCACAGTGGCTCCAGGAAGAGCAGAAGATGGCGGCTGGTCAGTACATTACTAGGGCAGGGAACACTTTTAGTTACACCACTTCATGGGTGAAATTAAAAAAAATCACTGGAGTGAAGCTTTAACGTGTAACCATCGTTTTAATTTTTATTTCTGAAATACTACACATGAACATAAGCAATTTTGTAATATATCTTGGAGAAATCAGCTTATTTCTCTGCCGGAATTGATCAGTCATTATTAAAATTCTCAATTCTGAGCTAAAATCTGTAATCAGTGAAGACTTTCCCATCACTGAGATAGGAGATGGCAGTTGTTACTGAGATTCTACATAGATAGAAGATTGAGGAGGGGTGGAGCTTTGCCTATTGCCCCTCCCTCTGCACCTAGTTCCTCCCTCCACTTTTGACTCCTCCCTCTGAGATGCGCCCCCAGGGCCGTGGGATACTCGAAACTGGGCTTTAATACTACCCGACTCCATGACCCTGGGCATCAAATAAAAGTTTGGGGATTTTTGAGTTTGGGAATGGTTGTCATAACGCCACCCATGGTGTTCAGCTATTGATGGCTGACGCTGCGCTGCGGGACCTCTGGGGATGATGGAATTGCAGTTGAGGTGATATCGCTTCCCATGGGTGGAGCGGTTCCCCCGGGCAACCGGTGTAGTCTGTGGTGGTGGCAGGCCGCGGCCCTCTTCAGGCTGAGGGAGATGGATGGGCCCCTCTGGAGCAGGCTCTCTATGGCCTGCTTGGTGTATCTGTTGTAGGCTCCGCAGGTGGGAAATAAACAGCCTCACACACAACTTCTGAGTTCTATACCTGGTTTACTTAGCGTTCACTTTAGCAATGCTGACGGGTACTGTTCCTTGCCAAGTGTTAGTCCAGATTGTCCTCAAAGAACCAGAATAGCTCATCCAAGACATCTCTTTCTGCTCTCCAAGCGCTAACTGTCCGCCTCTCTCCTGCTCGAGCCTCTGCACACAGAACCACAATCTGGCAGCCACGGGCCCTGTTGGGTGACCGGCACCTAGTCCCCTGACCCTTGTACGGCAACCTTCTTGGCGGATGTGTCTGGTGTCAGCCACAGCTCCTTTATATCTTGTGGCCTCCGGTTCTGTGGTTGGAGTATGGAGTCTCCTTGCCACCTTCAGGGCTGGTCCCCTCGTTTCCAACCAGCCCTTCTGTCCAACTCCGATCAGACTCAGATTCGGGCACATGGGTGGATCACTCTCTGCCTGTGCCCCTAGGGCTCCTTCTGCCTTTCACTGTCTCTAACTTCCCTTTTCCTCCCAGGACACGCTCACTCCGTTCCAGTCCCCAGGTCTCCCTCCTGGAGGCTCCTCTCACTCCGGCCTCCTCTTTTCTTCTTTCTCACTCTCTCACTAACTGCCTACCACCCACCCACACTTCTCTTTGCCTCTGACCCACCCCTGGACTGGGCCCTCCTTCATCATGTCTGCCCATGGTCCCTGACTTGGGTTCCTAAGCTGTGTTGGGTGCTTGTAAGGTGTCTCAGACTCACCATCACATTTCCCTGAGAACAGGGATACCACACCCGTTGAATGGGTGCAGTACCCCTTGTGGTGACCAGAACGCTGGGGCACCACATCTGCATCTAGCTCCTCCCTCTAGCTCATCCCACTGCCTCTAGCTACTTCCTCTTCCTCTAGATACTCCCTCTGCCTCTAGCTCCTTCCTCCATCTTTAGCTCCTCCCTCTGCCTCTAGCTCCTCCCCCTGCCTCTAGCTCCTTCCTTTACCTCTAGCTCCTCCCTGCTGTGCCTCTACCTCCTTCCTCTGCCTCTAGATACTCCTTCTGCCTCTAGCTCCTTCCTCCATCTTTAGCTCCTCCCTTTGCCTCTAGTTCCTCCCCCTGCCTCTAGCTCCTTCCTTTACCTCTAGCTCCTCCCTGCTGTGCCTCTACCTCCTTCCTCTGCCTCTAGATATGCCCTCTGCCTCTAGCTCCTCCTTTAGATACTCCCTCAGCCTCTAGCTCCTTCCTCTACCTTTAGCTCAAACGTCTGCCTCTAGCTCCTCCTTTAGATACTCCCTCAGCCTCTAGCTCCTTCCTCTACCTTTAGCTCAAACGTCTGCCTCTAGCTCCTCCCTCTGCCTCTAGATATTCCCTCTGCATCTAGATATTCCCTCTGCCTATATCTCCTCCCTCCTCCTCAAGCTTCTTCTTCTGTCTCTACCTCCTCCTCTGCCTATGGCTCCTCCTTCTTCCTCTAGCTCCTTCACCTTTGCCTCCAGATACTTCCACTGCCTCTAGCTCCTCCCTCTGCCTCTAGCTCCTCTCTCCTTCTATAGCTCCTCTCTCCACCTATAGCTCTTCCCTCTGCCTTCAGCTCCTCCTTCCATCACTATAGGATCTCATCAGTATAATAACTGTCATCTCCTATCTCAGTGACGGGAAAGTCTTCACTGAATATAGATTTTACTTTAGAATTGAGAATTTTGATAACTGATCATTTCTAGCAAAGTAAGAAGCAGATTTCTCTCATAAGAGCTGCTTATTTTCCATGTGTAGTGTTTATTTAAAAAAATAAAAATCAAAGAAATGGTTAAGCTTTAAATTTAAAAACAGATGTCATACTATGTCCAAAACGGACGTATGGATGGCTGACGGACCAAAATAAAAAAAAAAAAATCAATTCATTTTTCTTCATGGAAGTGAATTAAAAATTGATGTCTGAATCATCATTAATGATGCCTTTGGGTTTGTTTGACATATGCGCCATGAGTGTATAAGCCTTCCCGATGCATATGATAACCAGACACTGATAAAAGTTGTAAAAGTGTCTTACAAAAGAAATCTCATGTTTTGAGGTTCCTCAGAACATCTCCTGATGGACATTAAGTAAAACAACATTGGAAGCATCTGGCTATTATGTGGAGACAGGCGAGGTAAGTAATGGGATCCTTTCATTCTGCACAACAGTAATTACAGCATTTGTTATGATAATTTCTGTATAAACCACAAACAATTGCAAATTAGAGATTCCATAACCGGGAAGAAAATCAGCATGTTGTCCCTCAGGATTCTGCTTTTAAATGAAAATTTCTGAACAACTTACATTGGCAATAGCTGCTAAATACATGGGGATAGTGTCTGAACTGGCTTCTGTTACTACCTGTCATTGAAAGGGTTGTCCAATAAAAACAAGTTATCACCTTTTGGCAAGGTAGGTTATTACTGACTGATCATTGTGTGTCCAACCACAGGGACCTGCACCTCTCGGTGGATCAAGTGACTTATCCATACAAAATGATGCGGCAGGTCGGATTGCCTACCTCCATTCCATTAATTCTCTATGGGGCTTCGGGAAAAAGTTTAGTGCATCACTCAGCTCAAACATAGAGAATGAATGGAGCTGGAGCTAAGGGTTCCATTCTAATGGGGATAAAAGTGCCCCATTGTGCTGATCAGTGCTGGTCCCATCAGTCAGACCCCCACCGAGTGACAAGTTATCATCTATCCTATGGATATGTGTTAACTTATTTTAACTGTACAAACCCTTTAAGGATATATTGTAGGGGGGAGCAATTACGTCCTTCATGTAATAAATGGCCACCCTGTACTCAATAATTAAGAAAAATGTAAAAAAAAATACTTACCTCTCCTTGGTCACCCACTGCTCAAGTCTCAGCAGGGAGCGTTCTCAAACTATCTTCTCCGCTCTGCACACCGGTATTGATGAAGGGACATTATTGTACCCACTGTGCTTGGCTGTCAGATCTCAGTTTCCAAGGAGAATGATGGAGGAGAGAGTGGACAGTAAGATGTTAAATGACAAGTGGCTATGGGTGGCTGCAAACGGATCTCTGGTAGCTGGACGGAACCCCCAGCATGTGCCTTTCCTGTTCCAATTCTTCCCTGCTTCCCAGTAGTCGGTGTGAAGTCTGACCCATAAAGTAGATCTGACCTCCTGCTGTCTCTCACTCTCCTCGCTCCCGTCGGGTAACCTTCTCTGGACACTGCGGCTCTGCCCTTGCTGTGTCTGCTACCCTCTCGTGGTCGCTTGAGAGTCGGGGCCGTATATAGATATACCCCCGTACATCGGATTTTCTGCGGGCCTTAAAGGTTCCCACAGGTGCGGGCTCCGGTACCCCGTTTCTCTCCTGGGGCAAACTCTCTCAAGTTCCTCTATCCCCCACTCGTTCTCTGTATCTGGGATCTGTCCTTGTCGTTCTCAAGTCCCTCAGCCGAGAGACCCTCCTTGCTCCCTCAGGCCATCCGCCTGACTTCTCCAACTCCACTCCAACTCTACTCTCCAACTACTCCCCCTAGAGGTGGTTTTGCACTCCCTCCCAGTTACCTCCCACTGTGTGACATAGTGTGGGGTGTGGGTTTAGGGTTCCGCCTATCATCCTGAAATCCACTTGCAGCTGGGGTGACTACACCTCTTTTACGGGTGGAGTACCCCTCTGTGGCACCTACATAGTGGGGTGCCACAGATTTATTGGTTGATAGCGGTCACATACCGGTCCTAGTTCCTGTGGAGGTAACACATCTTGCATTTGGACAAAAAATCATTAAGGCATTCCTCTTGCTTGTACGTTTCTTTTTCCTCACAGCAGATTCTAAATACTGTCCTCAGATTCACTGCAGTGGGCTGAGGACTCTTAGTAGAACACCTGTGGAGAGATCTAAAAATGGCAGTCTGGAGAAGGCACCCTTCAAATATCAGGGACCTGGAGCAGTTTGCCAAAGAAGAATGGTCTAAAATTCCAGCAGAGCATTGTAAGAAACTCATTGATGGTTACCGGAAGCGGTTGATCGCAGTTATTTTGGCTAAAGGTTGCGCAACCAAGTATTAGGCTGAGGGTGCCAATACTTTTGTCCGGCCCATTTTTGGAGTTTTGTGTGAAATGATCAATGTTTTGCTTTTTGCTTCCTTCTCTTTTGTGTTTTTTCATTGAAGACAAATTAAATGAAGATAATAATACCAAAGAATTTGTGATTGCAATCATTTTCAGGAAGAAACTGAGTATTATCTGACAGAACTGCAGGGGTGTCAATACTTTTGGCCACAACTGTATATGGTATATAAACAAATACCTCAGCAGGACGCAGTAGACCTTGGTTATATAAAAAAAGGTAACACAGGTGCAGAATACCAACACTCCAATCACTCTCAGCCTCCTTGCCTTGGAGGGGGGGGGGTGAGTGTTGGCATTTTTTATGCACACAGAAAGAGGTTCCTATAGGCCGCCAGTAACACATGTTTGATGCAAATTGTGCCCAAGCCTATTACATACGCCATGGCTATTAGAGTAGGTGGGCACTTCATCAATGCACCACAACATGACAGACACCCTATATGGCCAAGCGCCTGCACCCTACGTAGAGAAAAAAAGGGAAAACAAACAAAATACAAAACATGAATTTAATGTGAGGTATTGGTAGATATTTTGGACCAAAACACATAATCTTGTGACTCGCGTCAAGGATCCTCACGCTTAAGAGTAAAATTAGAATTCAGTTCCATTCAAAACCATCGGCACATCTCTAATACTGGCCGGTATGAGGACCACGGTCCTGAGAATTACCTGCTCATCTCTAGTATCGTTAAATTGTACGCAAGTACAGTTACAGGAGGAAAATGGATAATATGAAAATACAAAAACCTGTAAGAAAGAATCCAAATAAAAAGCAACACCCCGTACTGTTGGCCACAAGTAGGACAAAACATCCCGGTAGCTGCTAATTTGTAAGAGGATGGTAAGGGCGGACATTGGAGGAGACTATCTCTCCGCTGGAAACATTTTGTAAGAAATATATCCTAATGAGACACATATCTTCTAAAATTTTCATTTCAGACTAGACCCCTTTCTGGTAAGTGGCACATTTTTCACTTCTCAAGAAAACCGTTCTGCCATCACGGAGATAATTATTTATTGTTATTCCATACACAAGCCGAAGAACTCATTAAATTATGCAAATACCAAGCCGATTTGCACACAAACAGTTGGTGATTTGGGAGCACCTGTTATTTTTAAGCATTTTTATGCTATAAATTAATTACGAGTCTCTCAATATTGACAGCGTCTTACTGCAATGTGTACAGGTGATTATGTACTTACTGTAGCTTAGATCATTGAACCTCTTGAGTTTTAGGCATAGGAACTGTTAATAAAAGGAAGGGATCAACGTCTATCAGCAAAACCAGACCCAATTTTTGTGCACGCTTGTCGTAGTCCCCAGAATCCTATACAAAAAGAGAATTTATACTACATATTGGCATACACTGAGATAATAATTCTTAAACTAATGTATAAAAAGCAAAAGAGCTAACTAACCGCCTGACAGGTTTATAAATAAGTCTAAAGTACGTATTTATTATCCATTACCAATAACATAATCAAACATATGCACAGACTTAATCAAAGAGACTCATATTAGCAGATTAGTTCATAAATCCAGTGATATATAAGATTGAATCCATCCTTGGGAGGGAGGACCATTGCTGCTTCTAACTGCTGTTTTTTTGGATGGGCCCAAAGTCCTTAAAGTGAACTTTCCATGTGGAAAAATGCTATTATCTGCAGAGATGGGGTTAATCTACTGGTTAACTGCATTCTGACGTTGCCCAGTGCCCCCACATTAAACCCTGCTGCCAAGAGGAAATGAGCTTTAATCCTCCCGGCAGCATTCAGGTTTCAGTCACGGGGGAGGTGCCAGCACAGGTTCAGTCATCGCTCTTGAGAACGGCAGCTATAACTGAACCCTGCCCTTACTGAGATAATGACCTGATGTTCTGAGATGATGTTCATTGGCTGTAAGCCATAATCATCAACATTAACAGAAATAAACACTTGGAATAGATCACTCTTGTGTGTAATGACTCTATATAATATATGCCTTTCACTTTAAGTGTTGCATTACTGAAATAAAGTAACTTTTTGATGATATTCTAATTAATCGAGATGCACCAGTATATCCTTTGTACAATGTTTCCTATCATATGTAGTTTTTTGTCCTGTAGAAGGAGAGAATACCGTACTCTCAGAAATGTGGCGACAAATAATCACCTTTCTTTACACTTTTGGATTGTATTTTTTCCACGGCAGCGCAGCTGTATCCTACTTCCTTCCTGATTCGGATTGATAAAAGGTGAAGAAGCCTCGACTTCAATATCGTCATAATACATTTCGGCTTCAGTTTGCAAAAAAGTACAAAAAGTTGATAGCAGAAGATTGGAAATGGAAATGGGTGATTTGTAGCCATGAGACAAAAGTCAATAGACTAAACTCCGATGGATGCAAATGGGTTTGGAAGAAACAAGGTAAACAGGGGCTAACGGATGGAGAAATTGAAGGAATTGTCAGGTGGAGGAAGCCTGATGATGTGGGGTTGTTTCACAGCCAAAGTCATATGAAGCTTGACCAGGATCGATGGTGATCTCAATGCTGAGCGATATGTGGGTATCCTACAAGATAAGTTGCTTCGTATACTCAAGTATTATGAGTATGAAAAGGATGACAAAGTGTTCCAGTAGGACAACGACTTGAAGCATACATATAGTGGTGAAGAAATGGTTCAATGACAATGAAGGAGAGGTGATGGACAGGCCCCCACATTCCCCAGACCTCAACCAAATCAAACAAGAAGAAGCTGTATACATACCCAAGTGAGTCAACCAGTATGCTCCAACATTGGGAACATGTAGAAGAGACCGGAGATCAGATCTCTTGTGTTTAGTTGTGTTATCTTTGTCTAATTTAATTTAAATTTGTACAGTGATCCGAAACATTTAAGTGTGACAAACATGCCAAAGAATGAGAAAACAGAGAGGGGCAAACACTTCCCTACACCACTACATAAATACAAATTTTTTATATATATATATATATATATTAGTGTACACAATGGTGTAAGAAGATGTTTGCCCCCTTTCTGATGTCTTATTCTTTGGAGTGTAGATCACCTTCTCCCCCTCCCTGAATAAAAATCAGAAGAACAGATGTAGAAAAAAGAAAGAATGTGTTGCTATCTTATTTCAGTAAGTGAACGATTAGAAATAATACATTGCCTCTGAAAGGGTTTTCCATTTCACAAGTGATTGGTATGTTACTAGAATATGACATTTGCTGATTATTGGCGTTTCCAATGCTGAAATCCTCAATATAATTATAGTTAACTAGATGGCAGCCCGATTCTAAAGAATCGGGTAGTCTAGAATCCATATATAGTTTATTTAGTAATAGTTAGGGGAGTGCGGTGAAATTAATTGTGTGTATAGAGGTGGCTCAGTGGTTAGCACTGGAGCGGTGGCTCAGTGGGTAGCACTGCGCGGTGGCTGAGTGGTTAGCACTGCGCGGTGGCTCAGTGGTTAGTACTGCGTGCGGTGGCTCAGTGGTTAGCAGTGAGTGCGCTGGCTCAGTGGTTAGCAGTGAGTGCGGTGGCTCAGTGGTTAGCAGTGAGTGCGGTGGCGCAGTGGTTAGCAGTGAGTGCAGTGGCGCAGTGGTTAGCAGTGAGTGCGGTGGCTCAGTGGTTAGCAGTGAGTGCGGTAGCTCAGTGGGTAGCAGTGAGTGCGGTAGCTCAGTGGGTAGCAGTGAGTGCAGTGGCTCAGTGGTTAGCAGTGAGTGCAGTGGCTCAGTGGTTAGCAGTGAGTGCAGTGGCTCAGTGGTTAGCAGTGAGTGGGGTGGCTCAGTGGTTAGCAGTGAGTGCGGTGAGATTGGTCAGCGCAGCGGCGTGGGCAGAGTGGTCAGCGCAGCGGCGTGGGCAGAGTGGTCAGCGCAGCGCTGTGGGCAGAGTGGTCAGTGCAGCGCCGTGGGCAGAGTGGTCAGCGCAGCGCCGTGGGCAGAGTGGTCAGCGCAGCGCCGTGGGCAGAGTGGTAAGCACACACATACACTCCGCTATACTTACCACCGACCCTGCGTCTTCCCCGCCGCCTGGATCCTGAGTCGACATGTCGCCGCCCCCGGACTACTGGATCCAATATGTTGTCCGGGTAGTGTTGCGAGACATCTTGGACGCTATATTGGATCCAGTAGTTTGGGGGCAGCGACATGTCGACTGAGGATCCAGGCAGCGGACGCAGGGCCGGTGGTAAGTATAGCGGAGTGTGTGTGTGTGTATGTGTGTGTGTGTACAAAGTTGAGGGAAGTGTGGACAAAGTGACGGAAGTGCGTACATACACACATATACACACATACTGTACATTGCATATGGAGGGGTGAGGAGAGCTGAGGCTGGAGGGCAGAGGACAGGGAGAGGAGAGCGGAGGCTGGAGGGCAGAGGAGTGCGGAGGCTGGAGGGCAGAGGACAGGGGAGAGGGAGAGCGGGAAGGCTGGAGGGCAGAGGGACAGGGAGAATGAAGGAGGGGGAGGCTGAGGGAGAGGACAGGAGGAGAGGGAGCTGGAGGCGAGGAAGGTAGGAGGTGGAGAGGAGAAGGGGAAGGAGGAGGAGCAGAAGCTGGAGGGCAGAGGACAGGGAGAGGAGAGCGGAGGCTGGAGGGCAGAGGACAGGGAGAAGCGAGTGGAGGCTGGAGGGCGGAGGAGAGGGAGAGGAGAGCGGAAGGTGGAGGGTAGAGGAGAGGGAGAGGAGAGCAGAAGCTGGAGGGCAGAGGACAGGGAGAGGAGAGCGGAGGCTGGAGGGCAGAGGACAGGGAGAAGCGGAGTGGAGGCTGGAGGGCGGAGGAAGGGAGAGGAGAGCGGAAGGTGGAGGGTAGAGGAAGGGAGAGGAGAGCAGAAGCTGGAGGGCAGAGGACAGGGAGAGGAGAGCGGAGGCTGGAGGGCAGAGGACAGGGAGAGGAGAGCGGAGGCTGGAGGGCAGAGGACAGGGAGAGGAGAGCGGAGGCTGGAGGGCAGAGGACAGGAAGAGGAGAGAGGAGGCTGGAGGGCAGAGGACAGGGAGAGGAGAGCAGAGGCTGGAGGGCAGAGGACAGGGAGAGGAGAGCGGAGGCTGGAGGGCAGAGGACAGGGAGAAGCGAGTGGAGGCTGGAGGGCAGAGGACAGGGAGAGGAGAGCGGAGGCTGGAGGGCAGAGGACAGGAAGAGGAGAGAGGAGGCTGGAGGGCAGAGGACAGGGAGAGGAGAGCGGAGGCTGGAGGGCAGAGGACAGGGAGAGGAGAGCGAAGGCTGGAAGGCAGAGGACAGGGAGAGGGGAGCGGAGGCTGGAGGGCAGAGGACAGGGAGAGCAGAGTGGAGGCTGGAGGGTGGAGGCTGGAGGGCAGAGGACAGGGAGAGGAGAGTGGAGGCTGGAGGGCAGAGGACAGGGAGAGGAGAGCGGAGGCTGGAGGGCAGAGGAGGGCGGAGGCTGGAGGGCAGAGGACAGGGAGAGTAGAGCGGAGGCTGGCGGGCAGAGGACAGGGAGAGGAGAGCAGAGGCTGGAGGGCAGAGGAGGGCGGATGCTGGAGGGCGGAGGCTGGAGGGCAAAGGACAGGGAGAGGAGAGCGGAGGCTGGAGGGCAGAGGACAGGGAGAGGAGAGCGGAGGCTGAAGGGCAGAGGACAGGAAGAGGAGAGAGGAGGCTGGAGGGCAGAGGACAGGGAGAGGAGAGCAGAGGCTGGAGGGCAGAGGACAGGGAGAGGAGAGCGGAGGCTGGAGGGCAGAGGACAGGGAGAAGCGAGTGGAGGCTGGAGGGCAGAGGACAGGGAGAGGAGAGCGGAGGCTGGAGGGCAGAGGACAGGAAGAGGAGAGAGGAGGCTGGAGGGCAGAGGACAGGGAGAGGAGAGCGGAGGCTGGAGGGCAGAGGACAGGGAGAGGAGAGTGAAGGCTGGAGGGCAGAGGACAGGGAGAGGAGAGCGAAGGCTGGAAGGCAGAGGACAGGGAGAGGGGAGCGGAGGCTGGAGGGCAGAGGACAGGGAGAGCAGAGTGGAGGCTGGAGGGTGGAGGCTGGAGGGCAGAGGACAGGGAGAGGAGAGTGGAGGCTGGAGGGCAGAGGACAGGGAGAGGAGAGCGGAGGCTGGAGGGCAGAGGAGGGCAGAGGCTGGAGGGCAGAGGACAGGGAGAGTAGAGCGGAGGCTGGAGGGCAGAGGACAGGGAGAGGAGAGCGGAGGCAGGAGGGCAGAGGACTGGGAGAGGAGAGCTGAGGCAGGAGGGCAGAGGCCAGAGCAGAGGAGGCTGGAGGGCAGAGGCCAGGGCAGAGGAGGCTGGAGGGCAGAGGGCAGGGCAGAGGAGGCTGGAGGGCAGAGGGCAGGGCAGAGGAGTCTGGAGGGCAGAGGCCAGGGCAGAGGAGGCTGGAGGGCAGAGGCCAGGGCAGAGGAGGCTGCAGGGCAGAGGCCAGGGCAGAGGAGGCTGGAGGGCAGAGGCCAGGGCAGAGGAGGCTGGAGGGCAGAGGAGGCTGGAAGGCAGAGGCCAGGGCAGAGGAGGCTGGAGGGCAGAGGCCAGGGCAGAGGAGGCTGGAGGGCAGAGGCCAGGGCAGAGGAGGCTGGAGGGCAGAGGCCAGGGCAGAGGAGGCTGGAGGGCAGAGGAGGCTGGAGGGCAGAGAGGAGGGCAGAGGAGGCTGGAGGGCAGAGGCCAGGGCAGAGGAGGCTGGAGGGCAGAGGCCAGGGCAGAGGAGGCTGGAGGGCAGAGGGCAGGGCAGAGGAGGCTGGAGGGCAGAGGGCAGGGCAGAGGCCAGGGCAGAGGAGGCTGGAGGGCAGAGGCGAGGGCAGAGGAGGCTGGAGGGCAGAGGCCAGGGCAGAGGAGGCTGGAGGCAGAGGCCAGGGCAGAGGTCAGGGCAGAGGAGGCTGGAGGGCAGAGGGCAGGGCAGAGGAGGCTGGAGGGCAGAGGCCAGGGCAGAGGGCAGGGCAGAGGAGGCTGGAGGGCAGAGGCAGCTGGAGCCGGTAGGGCAGAGGCTGCTGGAGCCGGCAGGGCAGACTCACCACGGGCCGGGAATCAGCTGTACTGTAGCAGGAGAGGAGGGGCGGGCAGAGCTGCAGGAGAGGAAGTCCCTCCCTCCCTCCTCTCCAGGCGCCCGGCATGTGTGGAGGGCAGAGGGTGGAGGGGAGTGGCTGGAGGGCACACGGAACTTCCGAGGTCGGAACGTTCCTGTGCCGCTGCGTGTAGCAGGGGGGCCCTGCACTGGCTGACGTCACCAGCCCCTGGGCGAAGGCCATCACGGAAGTGGCCTTCGCCTTTTCAGGAAGTGGCCTTCGGGTTTTATATAATAGATCTGTCCCTTTAATTTTTTCCATGCAGAGTGACAGCCAACCATGGAAATGTATGGATACGGTAAAATCCAAACCACGTACGTGGAACAGTGTTCACTGTTTACGTTTTCTGTGCGGCACCCGGCAATCCATTAATTCTCATGATCAATAAATATGCCATCACTTGCGTAGGTAGGAAATATTCCATACTATTCCAGTAAACTACAGGATCACTTTTATGGTGCTCTAAGGTCAGTACCTATGATGTACAGGAGTCAGATGTAGTCAGCCATTATGTGGACACTACAATGCCGCTATCTATAGGAGGTCTAATCATGACTGCATCCTTCATCCTATTTATCGCTTTGAGTTTCTATGACATTTCATTCCCGCTGATCATCTCTTTGTTCTGTTGCAGGGTTGGACAGATATGACAGCTTTATAATCTGTGAAAAATCATAACTGTTTATCTGGATAAAAAACAATAGAAAGCTCAAGAGATATGATAGAAGATAAGAGCCATAGCTTCAAAAAAAAACCTCTTCATTTGCTTATCAAAGTACCGTATGTGTAATTTACAAAATACGTGCCCCGGTGGCCACTGTCACATCCCTCTCTGTTATCCCTCCATTTTCTCTCTCCCCCTCTTTTTCTTCCTTTATTCCTCTTCCCTCCTTTTCCTCTCCCCTATCTTCTCTCACGTCTATTCTAGCTGTCAGCAGTCATGCCAATATATATCTGAATCAGTAAAGATATGCCAATCAATTAGAGGCAAATGGAATTAGCGGAAAAATGTTAGAAATTTGCTGAACCGGACAAATTGGAATAATGTTCGATTTGCTTAGCACGAAGCGCCTGACATGACTGCATCTATTTTTTATATTGCAGAAAATTGCATCAGCCAGAGAAGGGTCACATGATCTTGGTTGTGCTATAACACCACCAATTAGAAATGACTATCATAGCCTGTATAAAAGTAGAGGCAAGGAATGCAGCAGCTATTTTGTAGTGCATCTGTGTATTAATAGAGATGTGGCGAGAAAGCCATAAAATACTGAAAAAATTAATAGTGTTAAAGCACAACAGTGAAGATTAGTATGTAAGAAATAAAGAATAACATGGATTTAATTCATAGGGATAAAGATATAGGACAGTCACAATATATGTGAGGGAGGCCAGGGATGGACAAATAGCTGCTGCTTGTCTGATCAGTGTGGGTAAACTGCTGCTTAAAATCATTCACACAACCATCCTGAGAGATCATTACAGTGTCCTAAATGTCGTACAACAAATATGTGGCATGGGTTATGGACATGCAAGGTGGTTCAGGACTTCTGGAGTGCGATTCAAACATTACTTCATGATATCTATAGAGCGGAGATTCCTATAGGCCCCATGTGTTGGAGGGGATACTGACCGAACTCTCAGAAGCTTCCGGGTTTATTTGTTACTAGATGGTGGCCCGATTCTAACGCATCGGGTATTCTAGAATATGTATTTAGTTGACATACTGTGACTGACAGAACTTGTTCAGTCAATATATATATATCAGCTCTATGGTATATGGTGGTACATTACAGCACATGTATAGCAGCACTATAGTATATGGCGGTACATTATAGTAAATGTATAGCAGCGTTATGGTATATGGCAGAACATTACAGTACATGTATAGCAGGGCTATGGTATATGGCGGTACATTACGGTACATGTATAGCAGCGCTATAGTATATGGCGGTACATTACAGTACATGTATAGCAGCACTATAGAATATGGCGGTACATTACAGTACATGTATAGCAGCGCTATAGTATATGGCGGTAGATTACAGTACATGTATAGCAGCACTATAGAATATGGCGGTACATTACAGTACATGTATAGCAGCGCTATAGTATATGGAGGTACATTACAGCAGATGTATAGCAGCACTATGGAATATGGCGATACTCCACTCCCCGCGGCCCCCTGCTCCTCCACAATAAAAGTAAAAAAATCCTCAGTGAGGATACTCACCTGACTGTCGGCTCACTCCACCTCCGTCTTCTAGGTCCTACAGGCCTTTAGGACCTGTCGTTGCCTGGGAAACCGATCAGGATGGAGCAGGGGGGCAGGAAAATGACGGGGGCGAAGGGGGGCAGGATTGTGTCAGGGGGCAGGATGGAGCAAGCGGGGCAGGATGGAGCCCTGGGGGCAGGATGGAGGCAGGTGAGCAGGATGGAGCCGGGGGCAGGGCAGGATGGAGGCGGAGGGGGCAGGATGGAGGCGAAGGGGGGCAGGATGGAAGCGGAGGGGGCAGGATGGAGGCGGGGGAGCAAGAACAACGGGGGCAGGATGGAGGCGGGGGGCAGGATGGAGGGAGCAGGGCAGGATGGAGCGACCAGGGCAGGATGGAGCGAGCAGGGCAGGATGGAACGAGCAAGGCAGGATGGAGCGAGCAAGGCAGGATGGAGCGAGCAAGGCAGGATGGTGGCGGGGGGCAGGAGGATGGGGCGGGGGGGCAGGATAGAGCGAGCGGGGCAGGATGGTGGCGGGGGGCAGGACGGTGGTGGGAGGCAGGATGGTGGCGGGGAGGCAGGATGGTGGCGGGGGGCAGGACGGTGGTGGGGAGGCAGGACGGTGGTGGGGAGGCAGGATGGTGGCGGGGAGGCAGGATGGTGGCGGGGAGGCAGGATGGAGCCGACGGGGCAGGATGGAGTGAGCGGGGCAGAATGGAGACGGAGGAGCAGGATGGTGGCTGGGGGGGGCAGGATGGTGGCTGGGGGGGCAGGATGGTGGCTGGGGGGGCAGGATGGTGGCAGGGGGGTCAGGATGGTGGCAGGGGGCACAGGATGGGGGGGGCAGGATGGTGGCTGGGGGGGTGGGATGGTGGCTGGGGGGGCAGGATGGTGGCGAGCGGGGCAGGATGGAGCGAGCGGGGCAGGATGGTGGCGGCGAGGCAGGATGGAGCTGGTTGGGCAGGGTGGTGGGAGCGGGGCAGGATGGAGCAGGAAGAGCAGGATAGTGGTGGGGGGGGGAAGCAGGATGGTGGCGAGCGGGGCAGAATGGAGTGAGCGGGGCAGGATGGAGCTGGAGGAGCAGGATGGTGGTGAGCGAGGCAGGATGGAGCGAGCGGGGCAGGACAGAGCGAGCGGGGCAGGATGGTGGCGAGCGGGGCAGGATGGTGGCGGGGTGCAGGATGGTGGCGGGGGGCAGGATGATGGCAGGGGGCAGGATGGTGGCGGGGGGGCAGGATGGTGGCGGGGGGGCAGGATAGAGCCGGTGAGGCAGGATGGAGCCGGTGAGGCAGGATGGTGGCGGGGGGGCAGGATGGTGGTGGGGGGAGGGGGGCAGGATGGTGGTGAGCGGGGCAGGATGGAGCCAGTGGGCAGGATGGAGCCGGCGGGGAGGGCAGGATGGATGCGGGGGGGCTGGATGGTGCCGGCGGGGGGGGGCAGAATGGTGCTGGCGGGGGGGAAGGGCAGAATGGTGCCGGCGGGGGGGGGGGGGGGGAAGGGTTAGAATGGTGCCGGCAGGGGGGGGGAAGGGCAGAATGGTGCCGGCGGGGGGGGGGGGAAGGGCAGAATGGTGCCGGCGGGGGGGAAGGGCAGAATGGTGCCGGCGGGGGGGGAAGGGCAGAATGGTGGCGGCGGGGGGGGCAGGATGATGCCGGCGGGGGGGCAGGATGTGAGGGTACTCACCCGTCCGCCAGCTCGCTACACCTCCGTCTTGTAGCTCCCAGGACAGGACCTGTTGTTGCCTGGGAAACCGATCAGGCAATGACAGGTCCTCTAGCCCTTTAGGACCTAGAAGACGGAAGTGGAGCGAGCCCGCGGACAGGTGAGTATCCTCACTGAGGATTTTTAAATTTTTATTATCAATGTGGAGGAGCGGGACACTGGGAGGAGGAGCGGGACACCAGGAGGAGGAGCGGGGACACCGGGGAGAAGGAGCAGAGACAGCGGGGAGAAGGAGCGAGGACACCAGGGAGAAGGAGCAGGGACACCGGGGAGGAGGAGCGGGGACACTGGGGAGGAGGAGCAGAGACACCTTAAAGTTACCTGAGTTCACAGCCATTGGGTCTAGCAGTAGCTTTCAACCTGGTGAATTTAAGAGGGCATGCAAGAGAGTTTTTAAGCTTCCTACAGCTTTCAGCTGTTCCAGCTGATGGATGGATAGATTTATAGATATCTGAATAGATATATGGGATGGAATATTATATAGCTGTTCGACATCTATCTACTATATAATTGCCCTATCGTGTCTGTCTGTCTCTCTGTAACCAAATTCCCGCGTCGCTTAATGGTCGCCGAGCAGCCACGCCCCCAGCCAGGGCCCCCACCCGATTGTCTGTCCCCGCTGTCACTCACTACACAGAGACCTCTATTCTTGTCACTATCAAATGGAAATGGAAATGAGTTGTGTGTTTGGGGAAGGAGGTGAGGAGCAGAGCGGAGGACGGGGCACCTGCCTGCTCCACTGCCAGGGCCACAGCACTGGAATGGAGAGCACACAAACTCCTGGGGATCTGGGATCAGCTGGAACAAGCTCCAAGTACTGACAGATCCCAAGATCTCCCTCCAGGGCAAGTGGGTGTAAGGTGCAGCATCTCCGAAGGAGCATAATCGGGCAGATCGGCTCACAGGACCCCGCAACCCTGCTGTGATCTCTGCTCCAAGGACCCCTGCTGTGATCTATGTGATCTCTGCTCACCAGATCCCTGTGATCTCTGTCTCTCCAGCACATACCTGTGAACCACACTGACACCACTGAACACCAACACCGCCGCACACAGACACCGCTGCACACAGACACCGCCGAACACAGACACCGCCGAACACCCACACCACTGAACACCCACACCACTGAACACCCACACCACTGAACACCGGCACCGCCAACTACCGACACTGCCGCGAAGAGACACAGCCACACACTGACATCCCTGAACACCAACACCACCGCACACCCACACTGCCACACATCCACACCGCCCCACACACAGACAAAGCCGCACACAGACACCAATGAACATCGACACTGCTGCACACTGACACCTCCAAATACACTGCTGTTCACCGACACCGCTCAACAACGACACCACCGCACACAGACACCGCCGAACACAGACACCGCCGAACACCCACACCACTGAACACCCACACCACTGAACACCCACACAACTGAACACCGGCACCGCCAACTACCGACACTGCCGCGCAGAGACACAGCCACACACTGACATCCCTGAACACCAACACCACCGCACACCCACACCGCCACACACCCACACCGCCCCACACACAGACAAAGCCGCACACAGACACCAATGAACATCAACACTGCTGCACACTGACACCTCCAAATACACTGCTGTTCACCGACACCGCTCAACAACGACACCGCCGCACACAGACACCGTCGCACGCAGACACCGCGCACACAGACACCGCCGCACACAGACACCGCCGCACACAGACACCGCCGCACACAGACATCTCTGAACACCAACACCGCCGCACACCGACACCGCCGCACACAGACACAGTCACACACAGCCGTACACAGACACTACTGAACATCGACACTACTGCACACTGACACTGCCAAATACTTACACTGCTGCACACTGACACCGCTGCACACTGACACCGCTGCACCCTGACACCGCTGCACACTGACACCGCTGAACACCGACACCGCTGCACACCGACACCGCTGAACACCGACACCACTGAACACCGACACACTGAACTCAACAATGCTGTACACCGACACCACTGAACAGCGACACCACTGAACAGCGACACCACCGCACCGACACTACTGAACACTGGCATTGCTGTTGGTATCTACTATAGAATTCTGTCTGTTTGTCTGTAATGGAAATCCCCTTTGCTAATTGGTCACCCAGCCGCCCGCGACCAATCAGCAACAGGCGCAGTCCGGTCACAAAGGTAAAATCAGCACAATCTTATAATACTTATCCGGTGCAAAGTCCTGTATTACGGTGCTCAGCCATCCCAACCAGAAAATTTCAAAAAACAGGCAGCACTCCTTCTGTCAGTGAAGTAGACAGTTTATTTCATCACCTCATGTGATGCAACGTCCCCTCAAGCTGCCACACTGTCCCCTCATGTTGCCACACTGTCCCCTCATGCTGCCACACTGTCTACCCATGCTGCCACACTGTCCACCCATGCTGCCACACTGTCCCCCCATACTGGCACACAGTTCCCCCCCCATGCTGGTGTGGCGCCCGACATGGTCAGGCGTCACACCGGGGTATTGCACTCGTAAAAGTGGTGTAATCTTCCCCAACTGCAGGTGGATGCTGGGCTGGTGGGTGGGACCCATTCCTGCACTCTCACACTAGAGTAGTGGTGGGAGGTTACTCCTGGGAGGGAGTTATAGTCACCTCTAGAGGGAGTCAAAGAGTTAGTTGGAGTTAGGAGTTAGTCGAGGTGGAGTGTGGAGCCAGTCGGGAGGTCTAACAGGACAGCTCCAGGCTGATCCTGAGGAAAGATGAAAGGGGATCCTGAGGGGATCCTGAGAGAGGGTGCCTGACGCGTGAGTCTGGGCCCTAGAGATAAAGGGGGAACCCCAGAGTGGAGCGACCATACTCCAGGGAATTCCCCAGTCCACCATGGGAACGCCGGACCCGAGGATACGGCCAGAGTCCACCTCTGAAATCGTCAACCGGCTGCTGCGGTCTGTTCACCGGCTGCGACACCCTGCCAGATGGAGCGGTCTGCCTGCTTCTTCACTTTGAGGGAGGGGAGCCCCAAGACCTTCAAGGAGTAATTGGGTATAGACTCATTCTAGGCAGGGAGAAAGGACACAGGTTCGTCAACTAAGGCATACCACGGGTACCACCATACCACCTGGCATCCACTTGCAGCCACCCATAGAGCTACCTGTTTCTTTAACAACTTTTGCTGAACTGTGGACTTGTATGCTGATGACTGTTTACAGTAAAGTAACTGGAGAGTGACTTTGCCTCCGTGTCTTTGTGCCAACAAATTCGAACTTTTTGCTTACAGCAACGCTGCCCCGGAGGACCACCTGTAGGAAGCTTTGCCATCCTTGCCGCAATACCATCGCCCTCCGGAGGACTGTGACAGCGCTGGTGACGCATCACCAGGTACTACAGGTGGCATCACGAGACAACAAACTCATATTCCCTGTACAAAACCCCTCTATTGAAGTTTCACCCAGGCCACGGGATCAGGCATCGCCACCCGTGACATCCCGTGAACCCCTCTGAGCCTAATATCCGAGTACCCCCGGGCCTGGGGCTCGACACTGTCACCCTCCATGCTGGCACACTGTCCACCCCCATGAAGTAGCCCATGCTATTGAATCAGAGACTGGTGATACCAGACGGAGGAGTTTGGTCTGGAGACAGGGACCGGCCCTGAACGAGGTGAGGGAGTCCAGTACCCGGACCGCTGAACCGGAGGCCACAAGCTTCATAGAAGCTGTGGCTCACACCTGGTACACCCCCCCCCCCCCCATTCCCGAGAAAGCAGCCAGACAAGGGTCCGGGGACAAGGTACTGGTTGCCCACCAAGACCTGTGGTTGCCAGATCAGGGCTCTGCCTGCAGGGGTGCTGAGAGGAGACGCAGGCAGGAGCACTGAGGAACAGGACCAGAGAAAGGCAAAGACAGGCACAATGCCGAGGATCTCATACTAGCCACCCCGATCTCTTAAAGACTACCTAGGCCGAAGTTTGTCTGAGAGACTGTAACATCTATGACCTGCTGAAACTTGAAGCTTGCTGTGAGTAAACCCGGGTACAGAGTGGCAGAACTGTGTGTGACTGTGTTATTTATGCGGCAACAGGTTGAGAAGGCCGCTGTGCAAGGTAACGAGGCCTAAAGTTAACCCCTGCCTGCCAGAGACTACCAATTGCCCCCTTACTGCCCTGGGGACCCGCTCAAACAATGGGGAGCCACTCCATCCCAGCTGCCCGTCCATCATCCCCAGAGGTTTTGCAACAGTGGCGGCTACCCATAGCCGCAAACCACGGGTGGCGCCACGCACACTTTGTCCTTAAACCACCCTACGCCTACATCATCTCCCAAGAACTCTTTGACGCTGAAGAGCCATGGAGCCAGGTCTCGACCTCTGTGACTCCCCAGAAGCTTTAAGGCCCGGTTCAGAGTACCCCACGGCCCTGTGGTGCTATCTATCTATCTATCTATCTATCTATCTATCTATCTATCTATCTATTATCTATCTATCTATCTATCCATTATCACCATCAGCTGGAACAGCTGAAAACTCAAGGAAGATTAAAATCTCTCCCTTAAACTCACAAGAGACCTTCTTCTCGTAGGTGTTTACTAGTCCTGGTGATAATGTACCAAGCTGACAGACTGACAACAGCCATACATCACGGGCGCACAAGCCACATGTTTGGGCCCCTTGGTCCATAGACTTGCCCTGTTTAAAAATAACAAAACTAGCTTAACACACTGACTACGACGTCTGATCTTTGTTGACATAACCTAAGCAATGATATCAAGACTACAGTTCATGTGACCGCTGCAGCTGATCAGTGATGTGATCCATGAAACTACAGTCAAGAGTCACCGCTGCAGCCTGTCGACAAAGACCATGGGCTTTTCAGGAACAACGGTGGGTGACTTTAGCTCTTTTGGATGTTTTTAACCTCAGCAATTCTATGCAGATACTAATGTTATTCATGGAAAATCCATGTGATTATTGTCTGCTTAACTCTTCTATTTAATATTTATCGAAATAAAAGGTATTTTGTTCTCTGGAGGTTAAACTATTCTCTTCTACGATCTGATTGAAAGCTGAAATTTGCACAAATTGATGTTTTTCCCATCTCCTGTCTTTCGTGATAATTGAAATCACTAACAATTTTGTCCTTCTGTAATATGGATGTGTCCCCCATTACTTTAACTTTTACTGTTTAGTTTCACTGCTGCATTTCAAGGGCAGAAAATGAGAATCTGCGCTTCCGTTGTCTTGGTATACACAAAGGTGGCCTCAGATAATTACTGATTACTCACTCCTGACGTCTATAGCTACATGGTAGCCAGGGATTAATTATGTAGTGGTCTCGCCTGTGCAAATCTTAGTCACAGAGGTAGTAATAAGCGTGTCACACCGTCATCGTCTCCATATTCTGGTCTGCCGCACACAGGTGTCCTTAAAGAGACCACATATTAATAAATGGATCAGGTCCTGGAGAGAGTGGTCTATCTCTGGGATTTCACTTGGACTTCATTGAAAGGCAGTGTACAGAGTTTCACAGAACCATCCTCCCTTTGCTTAAAACACATAGTGCAATAGTATATGTAGTATACTGTAATGTTATGTAGTATATTGTAATGTTATTGTCGAGCCCACTGGGACGGGGTACTCGGTACCGGACCGGGTTTGCTGCTGGGGGATGTCACGGAGGTCCTGGTCCGGACCGTGTCCCGGGCCCTTGCAAGTAAAAGGGGAATATTTACAGGGGATTAAATGTTTGTCGTGACGCCACCCACGGCTTGTCGTCAATAGTGGGACCACCGCTGCTGCAGAACCTCCGGGGATGATGTTATAGCAGCTATAGATGGAATCAGGGGCGGACCTACTGTGGTGCAGCTGGTTCAGCTGCACCAGGGCCCAGACCGGCTAGGGGGACCCTCAAGCCTGCCGGGGGGCCACCAGCCGACCACCGTAACCCGATGTCAGAGGAGAGGAGGGACAAGCTAGGGAAGCTGCCTGATCCCGCCCCTCCTCTGCCGCTCCGGCTCCCAGGAATGAATCCGCCGGCTTAGCGCAGGGCGCAGGTACGAGAGCCGCATCAACAATAACCGCCCCCCGCTCCACGCCGACAGCCCCCCCTCGCTACTTGCCGACGGCCACCAGCACCCCCCTGCTGCTCGCCGACGGCCGCCAGCACCCCCCCCCCCCCGCTGCTCGCCGACGGCCGCCAGCACCCCCCCCCTACTCACCAGGGCCTGTGATGGGTGCGGTGCACTTACTGTCCTGCTGCTGCAGCCTTCCTTTCTCCAGGGTTTAGAGCTGACAGGCTGTGGCTCTCCAGGCTGGGATCTCTCTGTAATCCTGTTGGAGGGAATTATGCACAGGCAATGGAGAATCATGCGAGGGAGTCAGAAGCAGGGTTCACCGTGTTTACTTAGCAGTTCGTTCAGCATAACAGCTCAGTTACAGTTCAAGGTACAGGTCTTTACACGGGTGACAACTTTCCCCTCCGGGTTCCTCTATACTCCCTCTGCAGCCAGGTTGTTCCTCTCTGTGACCCCTCACTCTTTCTCTGTCCTTTCCAGGCTTTTACTCTTTCTCTCTCACTTGGTGTGTGTCTCCGGACAGTATGCTGGTGGCTCGGGCCCGTGTGGGCCTTTGTGGTTGCCACTGAGCTGCCTGTCCTTTTGGGATAGGAACTCTAACGTGGAGTTTGAGCTCCCCGTCAGTTAATCTGGGGAAACCGGGTGAATCGTCGGTCCCCTTCAGAGCCGACACTCTGCTACAAGCCTAGCCTCCAATAGTCCTGCTATGCTAGGCTCTATCAGGCTCCTTCTAACCATGACTCAGGTCCCATAGGAAGGCTACTCCGCCTGCAGTCGGTAGTCTCAGCCGTGTTACTAGGACCCAGTGCTGCTGGTCCTCTCTTCCCTCACACTCCTGGGGTGCTGGCTCCAGATGGGCTTTCTCTCTGCCGCTCACACTGGCTCTGTTCAGATTCTGTGCTCCTTACACCCCACTCCTCCAGGACGTGTGCTTCTGCACTGTTCTGCTCAGCCTACCTCGGCCTACTGACTCCTTTCTCCTCCCCTTCTCTATTTCTACCATCTATCACCTGACCTGCTTGCTGGCACACCCACTTTTCTCTAAACCCACTTCCCATTGCCCACCTAGAGTCCCGGGCTCCGGGTTGGGTGCTGCCCTCTAGTGGTATGTGGGCTGTCTGTGAGGGTGTTGTGGTGCAACTGTCTTCCCTATCTTACCTGCCTGCAGTTCCCTATGTGGCCTCCTGGTCGCAGGGGTGCCACATTATTATCGATAACACTGCTAAATAGAAATGTATAAGAATGTACTACCACCATGATACAGTTCCAGCACTGGATTACAGGGAGAGGAAAAGGGCAATGACACATGAAAGATAGACATCAAGATTCAAGATACAAAGCAGCTCTACTGGCAGGACTCAATACACCTTAGTTTTGACAAAGCAAGTGCACAATAGGGATAGGGACTGTGGGGATGATGGGTAGGGACTGTGGGAATGATGGAAGGGGCAGATCCAGGGTGGTGCGTGTGGTGGGGGCATACATATTTAAAGTGTACTTTTCATTTCAGTTGTCATTTATTTTAATTAGCAGTTGTTTGGGTACATGAGTAATATCTCATATCTGACAATTTTATTATTAAGGGCTCCCATGGTGAAGTGGATTCTCTAACGGTATGTCAAGTGGAGAAGCACAGACTGAAGGCAATGGTGCAGCGGAGCTGATCTTGACAGATGGCATATGAAGAGGCACCAGATTTATCAGAAACCATGTGCAGGGATATACACAGGAAAGGTAGATGTATTGGCAATCTGGAACTTGCAGCAGGTAAATAGTTGATAGCAGAAGCATATGCAATCATGAACTTCAAGCAGGCATATGCTTAATAACAAATATGTATGCAAAAAGGAACTTGCCACAGACACATGCTTAACAGCAGAAACTAGAGTTGGTGCTAAACAGTTACACATGTCCAATTCCATGACACAGCAGAATGCCACCAGGTATTAGGTGGTACTCGTTCTCATGCCTGGAGGAAACAGACAACTATTGTGGCCTATGAAATGAGATATGAGAATAAATTTGCACCAATTCTAACAGAGACCAACACAATCATGAACTTACAGCAGGAACATAGTTAACTGAAGGATAGCAGTAGTGGTATCTTTCTTGCAGAGATGCATTACCTTGATAGCGGAGACTAAAGGCCCCGTCACACACTATCATATCGTTAATGATATCATTGAAACGTCACAGGTTTTCAGTCGTTCTGACGACGTTGTTCAGTGTGACATGTAGATCCGATCAACGATAATCAGGCAGATCGTTGATGGGAGCTTTGTGAACCGGACCTTAAACCAAAAGATGAGTGTTCGTTCAACCTGCAGCATGGGTGTGTGTGTGACACCTCGATAACGATGTCGTTAATGACCTCGCCTATTGAGAAGTAAAGGACGTAGGCGAGCTAACGACCGCGAGTATCGTTCGCTTGTCGCAGAATCGTTGCTGCGTCGTTAACGATATCTATACGTGTGACATTTCATTAGCAATCATTGAACGTCGTTCTAGCGATCTAGGTCAAGTCGGATCGTTGATCGGATTGTTCGACCATTGAAGCGTGAGACGGGGCCTTAATGGTGAGACTTGTGGCTTGAGGAAGCAAAACTTTGAAAGCAGAGACAAGATTACAACTTGAAGTATGACAAAAGTAAAAACGTATACGCAAATAGGAATTTGGAGCAGAGATGCGATACCTTGATAACAGAATTGTGTGAACCACATTAACAGATGTACTGAGCTGGAAGTTGAATAGGAGTGGTGAATAGGGAGTTGATAATTCGATTAGGCTGGCTTCACATTAGCGTTTGTGTCTGCATGCTGATGGCATGCAGACACAAACGCTGTCAAAAGCAGGGTGTAAATGATGTGTCCGCAGCGGATAATGTCCGCCTGCGGACACATCACTAGGGAGCCCGGCCAGCCAATCGGCGCTGTCCGGGGGCGGGCCGGAGGAGGAGTTCAGCACCGGAGATCTCCTCCTCCCGGCCGCCGGTAAGCTCCGGGGCGTGTCGGCAGGGAGAACAGCTGATTTGACAGCTGTTTGAATCTCCCGCGCCGACACCGAGAGGAGATGTCGGCGCGGGAAGATTCAAACAGCTGTCAAATCAGCTGTTTCTCCCCGCCGACATCGCTAGCAGATTACCGGCGGCGGGGAGGAGGATAACATCAGAGGCTCCAGCTGATCTCCCGGTGGCCGTCGGTGAGCTCCTGTGACATCACCGGCGGCCACCGGGAGAGATCTCAATGTGATCCGCAGCGTTCTCCTGTGGTGTCATGCAGAGGACACTGCGGACCCATTGAGATCAATGCATTTTTTGTGCGCTTGCAGGCGCTTTCGGATAGAGCAAGCGCCGCGAACGCACAAAAAAATGCTGCAAGCTGCGTCTGGAGTGCGGTCGGAGGGCGCCTAAATTATGCGCATCCGAACGCAAATGCTGCCAAACGCAGCCATACGCAGGCACATGCGTTCCCATGTTAAACATAGGAAAGCATGTGCGCAAGCGTTTGGCTGCGTTTGGTACGCAGCGTTCCATACGCTAATGTGAAGCCAGCCTTACTGCAGAGTTGATTGAAGATCAGCACTGGGGTGTTATAAAATCATTATCTTTTTTATTTATTCATCCAATACGGCTCATGACAGACAACATAAAGATAAAGCCATCAATGTGTTTACAGTTGGAGACCACTCTTCATGGTAAACTTCTAAACTGACTATACATCAGTTGTCTATTAAAATACATCTAGTAAGAAAGCGGAGAGGAAGGAGGAGAAAATGTACTCCTCTCATGTCTGGCTGGGTGATGAGTCGACCCCAACCTTTGATGATCACATAAGTATTAGTATAGTTTTTACACTTGAAAAAGACACCAGTCTGGAGTGGAAACGTGTTGTCGAATAAAAAACGCTTCTTTATATTATTGGATCGAGGATCTTAGTTGTCAGCGCAGCCCAAAATCATGAAGTGTCTTTTCCTTCTAGCAATCACTCAAAGCACACTATAAGGCTGGGGTCACACACACAGATATCTGGGCAGATATTGTTCACAGATCTCTGGTTGTAGTGAAATCATGGACAGATTGCTCCATTTGTACACAGCCACAAAATGGAACCATGTGTCCATGATTTCACTACAACCAGAGATCTGTGAACAATATCTGCCCAGATATCTGTGTGTGTGACCCCAGCCTTAAAGGGATCCTGATTAGGGAATATACTTACACATTTAGACCTTGGCCTTGTGATATTAAGTTTCTTCAAGAATGTAAATTCATTAGTGATATATAGGCTGAACTACAAACCCTGGATGCATGAAAGGCCTAAATATATTCAGTACATAAGGACCTGCTGTGCCAGAACCCTGCACTGATCATCTAATGGATGGTGTGGAATCACTTTTATAAGAGGGGTTGCTGATCATCTGGGTTTTTTGTGAATCTGATTATACCCCTGGCTGAAGCTGAGTCAGGTGGAACGTGACGATGACTCCTCCAAAAACGGTTACAGAGAGCTATACGTACTTAATACTCAGCAGACATCTGCCTGAGCCTACCTTAAAAGGCCTTGGGTGATGATGTCATACATGCTTGCTAGCTACCCAAAGTTACTCGGTGTAGATTAGTATAGAGTTAGTCGGTCATAGGAAAAGAGATTAAGACTCTTGGAGCCAGGTCAGCGTGTAAAATAATGTATATAATTTGCATTCTGCATCTTTAACCAGTTTTCCCATTTGTAGGCTGTGTCTCAAATTTTAAATTGTCTTTGAGCAAGTGGGTAGAGGTACACCACATATACAGAAATGAGGGATTCTTGTTTTCTTTTCTCTATGTAGCATAAGTTCAGAACCATCTGGCGTATTGAAAGAATTATACAGCTGTACTGAAGAGTGTAGATCTAAATTTAGCCTGGGTGAGATAGAACACTTACTAGAAAGGAGCAGCTCAATAATTGTGGGTCCTTCCCACTTCTCCTCCTCACCTTTCTACAGATTTTGTTATACTCACCCAGGGAAGTGGATCCTCCAAGCCCAAGGTCCAGGTGAGCACACGGGCCATGTGTGTTGGATCAGCAGACGTGTAAGATACTTAGAACACAGATAGTTGAGGGGCTGAAGATCACAGGCTGATATGTGACTATTAGCAGAGGCACTAGAAGCCACAGGCAGACAGAAGAATGAAATACTAAAAACTGCAGGCAGACAAGAGACATTCTGGAGACCGCAGACAGGCAGGAGATATTCTGTAAACTGCAGACAGGTAGCGGGATACTGGAAACTGTAGGCAGGGGACATCCTGGAGACCACAGACAGGTAACTGAGATTCTGGAAACCACCAGCAGTCAGGAGATGTCCTGGAGACTGCAGACAGGCATCTGAGATACCGGAAGTTGCAGGCAGGAGATATCTTAAAGAGCACAGACAGGTAGCTGAGATATTGGAAATCACAGGCAGGAGATATCCTGGAGACCGCAGACAGGTAGCTGAGATGCTGGAAACTGCAGGCAGGAGACATCATGGACACTGCAAACAGTTAGCCAAGATACTGTGAATTGCAAGCAGGAAACATCTTGGAGACAGCAGACAGGTAGCTGAGATACTGGAGACCATAAGCCAACAGGAGCCGACCTGGAGACTGCAGACAGGTAGATGAGATTATGCAAAATACAGGTAGGCAGGAGATATCCTGGAAACCACAGATAGATGCAATACTAGTAACTGTAGGCAGGGAGAGACATCCTGAATTCCGCAGACAGGTACTGAGTGGGTCGGTGCGATTAAGAGATTATGGCTACGTTCACACACTGCGTTTTTGCGTTTTTTGCGCGGGCATATTTTACAGAGTTTTGTGGCCACGCTTCACACACCACTTTCTTTTATGGCCGCATTTTTTGCCCCAAAAGCGCAGGAGGAAGTGATGTCACACAGGGAGAGGAAGAATCCTGTGTGACATGTTGGGGTTGTAGTTTTGATTTTGCAGTGTATCTACATACACTGTGAAAGCGAAATAAAAGTGAACAAAAGGTATTAAAAATAAAAAAATAAAATACTCACCTCTCCGCCGGATGTCCCGGCACCCGAGGGGAAGATGTCTGATCGCTGCAATTACCTGAATCATCTGATTGGCTGGTAGCAATCAGCTGATGTGTCATGTGACATCATCAGCTGATCATAACGTGACATCATCAGCTGAGAGTTTACACCGCCCGCCAAAACCGATCGGTAACACATGACTCATGTGTCATGTGACACATCAGCTGATCGCTACCGGCCAATCAGATGATTCAGGTCCTTGCAGCGATCGAATGTCTTCTTCTTCCCCTCGGGTCCCGAGGTTTCGCTTTCGCAGTGTATGTAGAAGGGTTGAAGGCAAGGAGGACACCAGCAATAGCGATGAGACATGCAGGAGGCTGAACAAGAGCGGGCTGGAGGTGGCACAGAGGGGGCTGGAGGTGGCACAGAGAGGGTTGGAGGTGGGGAGGGTAACAGTGATGATATGACTCTCGGATTCGTTATCTGTACACTTTATAAAGTCTTTTTACCAACTTACAGGGGGGCTAGAGACATGGGGGACCCCTTCCCTGAATGCAGCAGACATGCTGCATCAGTGCTGCATCTCAGTTAGCATAGCACCAGGGGGTGACGGGTCCTCTTTAACCACAACTTTTTAGATATATTTATACCTATTTACCTTACACCTCATGTGTTCTTGTCCTTATCCTTGAAAGGTCTCATCTCCAGAATACAATTTCCATAGTAATTTCGGATGGTCATCTCTTTATAATGTGTCTATTATGTGATGATGGACATGGGAATTAAAATTTTCTATTACTAATAATGGTAATAGGGAAATCATTTCTGATACATGGAGATGACCGTAAGTGGTAACCAAGGAACATTTTTCATTCATTCAAATCTTTGAGATCTGAATATGATATATATTTTGATTAGAAAAACACAAAGGGAAGAGGATGCAGGAAATCGATCGTCTCTGAGTTACGAGAGAAATAATGACAGGGAAAGGAATCTGCAGGGGAATATTATAGCCTTGCCGGAGAATGTGCGGTCAACAAATCTCTAGAGAAAGCAACCTTAGATATCTTCTACTTCATCGTCCATCTGCATAATGGTCAGACCGGATGGAAAAAAACCGCTCCATCCAGTCTAACCGCTGCACAGTGGGCATCTCCACATCCTCCACATCTCGGGGACTTACAGGCTCCCAGGACCGGCTCACTGCCATGTACCTCTCTCTTTCCGAGAAAGGACAATTCCCAAGACCCCTTTTCCTTATCTTCGCACTAGTGACCTCAAGAACATGTCAGAAACAAGCTAAATGGTTAAATTAACTGCTCTTACACAATCACTCATAGACTGTAGATTATAACCATAAATCATGTTCCATACAATCCCAAGTTTTGCAACCAAACATTAGCACGACCTTTATGATTTCACAAGATGGAAACTCCTTCATGTAAGGGTCTCAGGTGGAAAATCCATCCGACACTGCGCAGTGTCTTCCTTAATTCTGTATTTCAGAATATTACATTACACATACAGGATGTGTTAGTTTTACCTTGGCGCTTTGAAGTTCCTGGAACACCCCCATAGAGATATCACAATAGCAGAAGGTCCCAAGGTCACCCAAGTTGTCCCCTAAGGAAATTCCCCTAATGAGAATCTTTATGAGGAATTCCAGAAAATGGCCCAAAGCAGAGAAGTGCTTGTTTGATGTGTTTCTCATCAGCTATTTGTGGTGGAGAAGATCATTAAGCAGTTCAGTAAAACTGGTGATTGGTCAGATTTAATCATATAAAACCTGTAAAAAAAAAAAAGGGTGTAAGACATTATCACCTAACCGTTTACATTTCTGCTCCATTTACCCAACTAAAATACCAAATTCCGATGATCGGTGGAGTCTTCCCAGTGGCTCCCCCAGTGGCGTACCGCCAATGGTGACAACCGGGCTGCCCTCACCCGCATGGACCTGCCAGGCATCGCACAAAGCAATGAAGAAAGACAGAGCACTCCGCTCCCTCTAACATAATTCTCATATGTCTGCACTCTAAAGTCTCAGCGCAGTGAAGCACAGTGACATCACTACTGTGCACCCGCTGTGTAGAGTGCAGGACACTCGCATGGAGTCCAGAGCGGCAGAAAAACCGAGAGGAGGTGAGTACTTTTTTTTTTTTTAATCAGTGAATAACAAGGTGGCCTAAGTACTATTGGGTTCATTAAATTATATGAGGCAGCCTTATCATATATGGAGTGATATGAGGGTGCATTATAATACATGGAGGAATATGGGTGCAGTATTATACTAAATGAAGGAATATGGGGGTGCATTATAATAATTTGAGACTATGAGCATTATACTGTAAGACAAATAGGCCTATGGGGGTGAATTTTAATATATGGAGGAATGTGGGGGAGCATTATAATATATGAAGGAATATAGAGGTGTATTTTAATATATTCAGGACTATTGGGGTTAACTTATACATGGAGGACCATGAGGGTGCATTATAATACACAGAGGACTATGGGGGTGCACCATAATATATGGAGGAATATGGGGTGCCATATAATAATTGGAGGACTGTGGCGTCTACCTTATACATGGAGGACTATGGGGTTGCATTAAAATATATGGAGGAATATGGGCTTGCATTATAATAATTGGAGGACTATGGGTGTGCATTATAACACATGGAGGAATATGGGGGCTGCATTATAATACATGGAGCACAATGGTGTGCATTTTAATAAATGGAGGACAATGAGAGCTACCTTATACATGGAGGACTATATTGGTGCATTATAATACATGGAGGACTATGGGGGCTGCATTACAATAAATGGAGGACTATGGGGTGCATTTTAATAAATGGACGACTATGGGCGAGCATTATAATATATGAAGGTGCATTATATTATATGGAGGACTATGGAGTGCAATATACTATATGGAGGACTATGGGAAGTGTATTATAATATACAGAGGGCAATGGGGTGCATTATACAATATGGAGGACTATGGATGGTGCATTATAGTATATGGAGAGCTATGTGGGGCCCATTATACTATATAGAAGGTTATGTGGGGGCCATTATAATATTTGGAGGGCTATGATGGAGCCTTTATACTTTATGTTGGGTCCTGAAGGCTTATACAGTAGATCTATGGGCTGCACAGCCATAGATCTACTGTAAAAGCCTACAGGACCTCGAACAGCGCACATACTATACATACATTACGCATAGTATGAGCGCTGCTCACAGGGGAGCTGCGGCTTCATTCATAAAAATGTATAGAGCCGACAGGAGTCGGCTTTACTGTACATAAGATATTAACCTATTACATGCCAACCTAAGTAGGTAGCATGTCTCTAGGGGGGGTGGGCACCCCCTAGAGACATGAAGGGCATAATTATTATCACTAATAAAGCATTATTTTACAGCCAAGCACTTTGCTTATCCCGGCGGCAGCCGGGATAAGCAAAGTATATACGGTTACTGCATTGCTCAGGATTACACATCCTGAGCAATCCGGTTACCGCATTGCGGGGCTTAGAACCGCTCTGAAAACTGCAGCCTGCATGATTTTTCACGCAGGCTGCAGAGCTGGATGCGGTAACTGGATTGCTTGTAAAGCAATCCAGTTTTTATAATGGGCTCCTATGAGGAGCGTTTCCTGCTACGGTTTTGAGCTTTTTAAAAGCTCAAAACCAGATCAGGATTTAAAAAAAAAAAACGGAAGTGTGACCCTAGCCTAAGTATTGGGCTTATCCCAAATTAGCAAAATTGTGCACTGGGTACTTCATTTTTAACCTAGTTTCTATGGCATTAGTGCGATTCCAATATTTTACATTCAATGGTTACTTGATACAGCATTTCAGTGTATAGCTATATAGCTTTACTACTATTAATAAGCAACATCCGTCTCCGGGGCTCATGTTTATTTTTATATCTAATTTTCTATAAATGATTTAAGGGGCTGGCATCTCACTTAGGATATTGTAATAGTAGCCGATATCTGGACATAAGAAACATTAGTGGCTGATATCTATAGGCAGTGTAGTGGGCATTCTGTGATCTGCAGTGGTCACTGTGCAAGCAGGGGGGGAAATGCGATAGAGAAGTCTTTCATCTAATGTCTCATGTGTGGGGGATCCTATTAGAAGGTGTATTCACATGGGCAGATAATGAACCGATGTTCACACCAACGTCTGTCCCTGATCATGGATCTGTCTATCTATGCCACCATGCAGCATTGAATTTGCAGAATGCTTGTTGGTCGGCTGATTGGTAGGTAATGACAGTAGAAAAAAAATCAATGATGTTCATTGTTTTCTTGGAAACAATCGTACCTGTTGAGTCCAGGTCTTTCTGGTGGTTCTTGGCTCATGGACAATTCTTCTGATAATTACTTTCACACTGAAACTGTCTGAAATCTTGCGGTCAGCCCCCTTTCATCACCAGTTTATGATGAAATCATGTTTTTTCCACTTCCACTGTCTCCAACAATGCTCACTGGACCCTTTAATAGTGTAGAAATTCTAACCAATGTCATCAGTATGTTTTGCATCAAAAAGGTTCCAAAGGTCTTGAGACAGCTCACTGGTTTTACCAATCATGAGATGTTTCTTGTGTGGCACCTTGGTAATGATACACTTCTTAAAAGTCCATTAGTTGAAGCACCTTAAGTGTCAGGATTTCTTTCTTACTAATGATAAATTTCAATGATGTCATGACTTTCAATGTCATTTTGCACCTGTCTTGCCTTGTTAAGCACTAATAAAAGCTCCAGCACTTTTCCTTCCAGTTAAACAATGTCCATGTTTTTACAAGTTAATTAAAAGAAAAAAGTTAGCACCAACCAACATATACTGCAGTGCATAATCCAGCGTGTCTTGTGGACTAAGGCAATTATAACTGGAACGCATTGATTTATCACTGCAGTATATGTTGTTGCGTGGAAATTTTTACTTTCAATGATGTTATAATAAATGATTTTTTAAACTGGAAGGAAAAGTGCTAGAGCATTTTTTAGTGTTTAATAATGGATTGAAGCCTTGACCGAGTTTCCCCTCGATACTGTCCAGGAGGATCAGTGAGTTGTATTTCTACATACCTCTGCCTTTTAACTCTTTCTTCAAGTGTTCAAAACTTTTTCCCTGTTTCATTTCTCATTATTATAGTTAATTTATGGTAATCTATGGTGTCATTTCTTAATCTTTACCTCTGTGGATTGGATGGGTTGTTACAGACATCTGTTGGGAAATTCATGTCAATAGCACCTTTACAAATATATTTACTTCAAAAATTGGTGAAGTGTTCAATACTTACTTCACCCACTGTACATATATATACTAGTGCATCTCAATGAATTAGAATATCATCAAAAAGTTTATTTATTTCAGTAATTCAATATAAAAAAAATGAAACGCATATATTATATAGAGTCATTACACACAGAAGGATCTATTTCATGTGTTTATTTCTGTAAATGTTGATGATTATGGCTAACAGCCAATGAAAACCCAAAGGTCATTATCTCAGAAAATTAAAGTAGGGAGGATGAAGGGTCTGAGAATAAAATATGACCTAAATAGGTATCAGAGGCTTCACCTTGTGTGGTTGTGAGAGTCACAACCACTATAAAAGCAGATCACAGCTGCTGCAGTACCCATGTAGTGCATATAGAGTAGGGAGGATGAAGGGTTAAAAACTGCGTTGCCATATACCACAAGTCATCAAAGGGTGATTATAATATTGATTTATTATTCAACGCGTTTCAGTGCTCCCAGAAAAGCCTTGAAACATGACAATATGATATTAAATTTTGATGATATTCTAATTCTTTAGATGCTCTAGTATATAGTGCTCAACATTATACAAAATTGAAACACAAAGTATGTAAAGTGATATATATATATATATATGCTATATACATATTACACATTACAGACTTTATGCTTCAATTCTTCATCATTTTCAGGAGCTTTGCTTGCTGTCAGTACTTGCTTCCTTGCATCCAGAGGCTGAAAATGAAGTCAATCCTGTTCTATCTGTATTCCACAGCTGCAAGGCTTTATTCATGAGGAATTATCAAAAAAAGTTACCAACAAACCTCTAGACCTTGAAAACTGGGAATTCTGACAACACAATATACATAAGAAAGCAGGAGGACCTAGGCTATTATTACTGAACAAGGAATAAGCTGTCTGTGATTACAACTGATAATCCACTTTGTACAGGATATTTTATATTATATATATATAATATACTAGATGGTGGCCCGATTCTAACGTCATCGGGTATTCTAGAATATGTATATAGTTTATTTATGAAGATTTAAGAATAATGCAATGAATACACAGGTTTTTCCGGGTAAAATATGTACATTATCATTTAAATCCTGCGGCAATATCACTGATTGGACGCAGCCGGCCATGACCAGTCAACGAAGACGGTTTAAATCCCACGCCAATATCGCTGATTGGTTGCTTCCGCCCCTTTGAGATGTGGTTGGGGACCACCCCTTTAAGATGTGGTTGAGGATTGCCCCTTTAAGATGTGGTTGGGGACTGCCCCTTTAAGATGTGGCTGGGGACCGCCCCATTAAGATGTGGTTGGAACTGCTTCTTTAAGATGTGGTTGGGGACCACCCCTTTAAGAAGTGGTTGGGGACAGCTCCCTTAAGACATGATTGGGTGCCGCCCCTTTAGAACTGGTTGGGGTTGGCCCCTTTAAGAACTGGTTGGGGACCACCCCTTTAATACATGGTTGGGGACTGCCCCTTTAAGACGTGGTTGGGGTCCGACCCTTTAAGAACTGGTTGGGGATGGCCCCTTTAAGACGTGGTTGTGGACTGCCCCTTTAAGATATGGTTGGGGACCGCCCCTTTAAAAAGTGGTTGGGGACTGCCCCTTTAAGAGGTTGGGGACAGCCCCTTTAAGAAGTGGTTGGGGTCCGCCCCTTTAAGAACTGGTGGAGCGACCCTTTAAGATGTGGCGACCAATCAGCGACGCAGGATTTTTGTTACAGACAGACAGAATTAGACGATTATATAGTAGATATTACTTATTATTACACATGAATATACACTTTGTATTGAGTACAATGTATTTGAAATATGGCGCCATAGCGCGCGCCGCTATTCTGATTGGTCGCCGCCTTCAGCGTGGCGACCAATCAGAATAGCGGCATTCAAACCGCGCCAAGCTGTGCTACTTCTCTGATTGGTTCGCCGCGACCGGCTAGCTCGCCGCTGACCGGAGCTCAGCCGCGGCACAAAGGTCAGCGGCTCGCCACGGCAATGACGGCTGACCATATCTCGCGCTCGCAGACCTCTGGCCAGGTAGCCGGGCTGAGTTCCGGTTAGTGGCTCGCCAGCCAGGAGACGACCGGCTGACGCGGTCGTCTCCTGGCTGGGTCACACGCGCTGGGTCCTCTGTTTGTTGGACCGTGCATACCTGCTTCCGCCGGGCTGCAAATTTGGGCGAAGTTTGAATGTTCAGCACACGCTATTTGCATACTCGGAGCCTTCGGTGGCAGCCAATGAGCTGCCTCTGTGTGACGCGCGATTTTGGTTACAGACACACTCAAAAAACCCATAGACAATTATATAGTAGACAGTATTATCTATCTATCTATCTTATCTATCTATCTATTATCTATAATTATGATACATTCGTACCATGTATGCTGGCCCATTGAAAAAAGATTGATTGCTCTCAGTGGGAGAAACAAAGTACTAATCTTAATTTATTATACCTTGCATCTGGTTGTGCATGTATAGATTTGTGTTTCTTTAAATATTTTATATACTATGCCTATGAAGAGACCTGAGAAGTCTAAGCTCACTTGTAAAAGCATTTCTGCATTAAGATTACACAATATTATTTGTTTCTCCCACTGAGAGCAATCAATCTTTTAGGATACATTGCAACATAATATATAACAAATATAAATCCCATAGGATTATATAATAGTGGCAATAGAACACCGTAATCTCCTTACTGAAAACCATGCACTGGACAGATGTGGTCATCTCCAAAACGAGGCCAGCGAATGTGGATCAGGAGAGCCGACTCCAGTTCTAAAGGCCACTTCACACACACAGATATCTGTGTCCAATATCTGAACGATCTCTGGTTGCAGTGAAATCATGGACACATAGTTCCATTTGTACACAGCCACAAAATGGAGCAATGTATCCATGATTTCACTGCAACCAGAGATCGTTCAGATATTGGACTCAGATATCTGTGTGTGTGAAGTGGCCTTTAAGGTACAGTCACACGCTTCAATTTTAACGATGTTGTTAGCGATCTCATGCACACGCGATCGCTAACAACATCGTTCACATCGCTGGTGAGCTGTCACACAGGCAGATTCACCAGCGATGTGGACCAGCGAGATTGCTGGTAACCATGGTAAACATCGGGTTACTAAGCGCCCGAAAAGCCGTGATGTGAAGCCGGCCTAAAGGACCTGAATCACCTGACCGGGCGGGGTGGGGCTACCCGATCAGCTGATTGGTCACATGCCCTGATCGGTATTGGCGGTCATGCGGTCATGTAACCAATCTGCTGATTGGTTGCCCTGCCCCATCCGGTCAGCTGATTCAGGTCCTTAAGCCATCGGAGGTAGATGCATCGCGGGACACATGGCAGAGAGGTGAGGATTTTTTTACTTTTAACACTTGCTTTAATTTTAATTTCGCAATGTATGTATATACATTGCGAAAAGTGAAATAACACGAGAACAGAGCCGTTTTAGTGTACTGAGCATGCTCAGTACACTAAAATCGTATCCGGGAAACTATCCTGTTTTTTCCTGGACCCGTGCTCCTTAGGCCCACATATTATTTGCCGCAGATCGCATCGGATCCGATTCTTTCCGATTTGGTGCACTGTGCCCAAAATCGGAGCAGTCTTCAATTCTGGGTACAGCCAGGGGTGCATCAAGACTCCCTGCCGCTAAGCCAGGTAAGGAGTGGGAGGGGGGTGCTATCACTGACCGTGATGGGAGGGTAATACCTTACTGCACTGCAGCTGGCGGCCATGAGTCTGGAAGCCGCTGTGTAGTGCTGGCGCCGCCCCCTTCAGCACTGCCGCTTCTCCAGCCTCCTTGACACCTGAGCCTGAAGGCTCAGGTTGTCCAATGGATGGTGCGGCCCTGGGTACAGCAAAAAAAATCGGACACAATCGGATCCATGACAATTTGGACACAATCGGATGGCCATACAGGGCCAATCCGTGCCCATAGGGATACATAAGGGCCAAATCGGATCTGTGGCTATAATTTTTACAATGGATAGCCACAGATGCACAAAAATCGTTATGTGAAAGGCCTTTCACATCAGCGTTTTTGCTGAACTTGGGCAGATCTGGCAGATTTACTGTATCTGCCGCCTAATGGCCGACTTGAGGTACACTTGAGGCAAGCCACCGTTCATTCTCTAAGGGGCTTGGGCTAAGGGTGGTATTGCCATGATCTGGCACTTTTCGGCAGTTGCAACTGAGCAAAATAACCACAGCTAACCGTTTTTTTTTTGCGGCCGCAACTGCAAGATTGGCCGGATCGCAGCAAAACCACAAATGCTGCACTTGCCGCAAGCCTCATATAGAATGAATGGGGCTTGCCTCAAGTGTACCGCAAGTCGTCTTCCATTAGGCCATTCTGCCATAAAGACCCGACTGGTGGATGGCTGCAGTGATAGTTGACTTTGTGGAACTTTCTCCCATTTCCTTACTGCATCTATGGAGCTCAACCACTATAATCTTGGGGTTCTTCTTTACCTATATCACCAAGGCTCTTTTCTCATGATTGCTCAGTTTGGCTGGACGGCCAGGTCTAGGAAGACTTCAGGTGGTCCCAAACTTCTGCCATTTAAGGATTATGGACGAGACTGTGCTCTTAGGAACCCGGAGTACTGCAGAAATTATTTTGTAACCTTGGCCAGATCTGTGCCTTGCCACAATTCTGTCTCTGAGCTCCTTGGGCAGTTCCTTTGACCTCATGATTCTCATTTGGTCTGACATGCACTGTGAACTGTGAGGTCTTGTATAGACAGGTGTGTTCCTTTCCAAATCAAGTCCTATCAGTTTATTTAAACTCAGCTGGACTCCAATGAAGCAGTAGAACCATCTCAAGGATGATCACAAGGAAATGGAAAGCATGTGACTTAAATATGAGTGTCTGAGCAAACGGTCTGAATACTTATGACCATGTGATATTTTATTTTTTAAGAAATTTGCACAAATATCTAAATTTCTGTTTTTTTCAGTCAAGATAGGGTGCAGACGGTACATTACTGAGAACTTTTTTGAATTTACCAAATGGCTAAAATGAAACAAAGAGTGAAAAATGTATAGAGGTCTGAATACATTGGTTTCCCCCTTCTTTCTATCCCCCCTTGCACTGCTTCAGTATGTGTTCATATCCCAGTTTTCATACATAATATATTCTGCTTATTGCACTGTTCCTCGTCAACCTCCTGACATGTTTCGTGCTTCCTGTGGAAAGTTATCTGTAAACTTCTGGGAAAAGCTTTAGTCTAGAGAGGTTCTCACTCGCTACCAAGCCGAGTCAAAATGTTCAGAACATGCAGCCGCATGCATGCTGTACTTTCACATGAACCCGTAAGGCCATTGTGTTGTTAACACTGTGACATATGACCCTGTGACGCCAGCTCCTAAATGCCACAGTCATCTGTATGGCAAAATAGAGAAAAAGAGGAATGGGATTTATTTACAGCTGATGCTTAAGAAACATTCTCATTAGATTAAGCCTTGGTAAGCCACGTCCGCCATTATATCTGTCATTATACATTACACAGCACAGACTTCTGGGAGCAGTCGGACTTGTTATATGGAGTTTTGAATGGTTTAGGAAAACCACGTCATAGAGATCAGAATTTTATCATTACCGTATATATTCGTGTATAAGCCGACCGTGTATAAGCCGACCCCCCTACTTTTGCCCCCAAAACCTGGGAAAATCTATTGACTCGTGTATAAGCCGAGGGTGGACCCAGCACAGGTATACAGCCCCCAGCAGTGTGGTATACAGCAGCCCCAGAGGTATATACAGCAGCCCCAGTGGTAGTATACAGCAGCAGCCCCAGTGGTATATACAGACAGCCAGCAGCCCCAAGTTACGCCATGTATATACAGCCCCAGTGTGTAGTATACCGGTCAGCCCCAGTGGTATATACAGCCCCAGTGGTAGTATACACGCAGCCTGAACAGCCCCAGTTAGTATACACCAGCCCCAGTGAGTATATACAGCCCCAGTGGTATATACAGCCCCAGTGGTAGTATATACACCAGGCCCATGGCAGCCCCAGTAGTATACGATATACAGCCCCAGTGGTAGTATACAGGGCCCCAGCAGGGCCCCCTCAGTTTGGCTGCCCCCACCTCACATGATGGCCCCCCCCCCGCATGCAGGCTGCGCATATACATTACCAGGATATCAGCTGTCACCCTCCGGTGGCGGATCGCGGCTCCTGGGCTCCGGGCTCCATTCTTCCTCTTGTGTCTTCGCTGCTTGTCACCCGGAGCCACAGGAGCCGCGATACCGCCACCAGAAGGGTGACAGCTGATATCCTGGTAATGTATATGCGCAGCGCTGCATGCGGGGGGGGCCATCATGTGAGGTGGGGGCGCCAAACTTTGAGGGGGGCCTGTATGACTCACGTATAAGTCGAGGGGGGGACTTTTCAGCTCAAATTTTGGGCTGAGAAACTCGGCTTATACGCAAGTATATACGGTACGTAGAATTGAAGTGACTATGTTACAGTCTAAGTTTGTGATGACCACATTGTTGTGTGTGTGTGTGTGAAGCTCAACTGCACCATCCCAGCACCGGGAGAGCAGAGGCACAACTCTCCCTCTAATGGAGGAGTGCAATACCTCTGGTGGAGGCCTACCCGGTGGGGTGCCACATTCCCCCTTGGCACAGGTTAGCTCGTCCCCGAACAACCTGGTAACACAGACACTCACAAAAATGTTTGTTTTTTTTTTCAAACAACAATAACCATATGCATAATTTTTCTTCCCTTTCGGGAGGCACTCATGCTTGAACATTGCAAACAGAAAAGTCCAGTCCTTCAAAATCGTCATAAAGGAAAAAGCCAAAAATATAAAGTGCTCAGAAAAACAAAATAATAAAAAGTGCTCATAAAACATAAAGTCCACAGTCTTGTTGAGAAGTATCCCCTACCGGGGTTCAAAAACAGTTCTTGGTCAAAGTCCTCCGCCTGACTATACAGTGATCGTGGCGGGTTAACTATGTGCAATTTACAATTTACATTTTACAGTTTTCTGGTAACTAGCTAGCCAGTTGCATACAATATTTACACGATTCAGTCTAACTACTATTTACACTGACTTTCCAGGTCTTACTTTATGGGTAAGGGCCGCTTGCCTGCAAACCGTCCTTCCCACTTAAAAGTCCAACCGGCTCTGCATACAGTTAGGACCAGAAATATTTGGACAGTGACACAAGTTTTGTTCTTTTAGCTGTTTACAAAAACATGTTCAGAAATACAATTATATATATAATATGGGCTGAAAGTGCACACTCCCAGCTGCAATATGAGAGTTTCCACATCCAAATCGGAGAAAGGGTTTAGGAATCATAGCTCTGTAATGCATAGCCTCCTCTTTTCCAAGGGACCAAAAATAATTGGACAATGGACTCTAAGGGCTGCAATTAACTCTGAAGGCGTCTCCCTCGTTAACCTGTAATCAATGAAGTAGTTAAAAGGTCAGGGGTGGATTCCAGGTGTGTGGTTTTGCATTTGGAAGCTGTTGCTGTGACCAGACAACAGGCGGTCAAAGGAACTCTCAATTGAGGTGAAGCAGAACATCCTGAGGCTGAAAAAAAGAAAAAATCCATCAGAGAGATAGCAGACATGCTTGGAGTAGCAAAATCAACAGTTGGGTACATTCTGAGAAAAAAGGAATTGACTGGTGAGCTTGGGAACTGTAAAAGGCCTGGGCGTCCACGGATGACAACAGTGGTGGATGATCGCCGCATACTTTATTTGGCGAAGAAGAACCCGTTTACAACATCAACTGAAGTCCAGAACACTCTCAGTGAAGTAGGTGTATCTGTCTCTAAGTCAACAGTAAAGAGAACACTCCATGACAGTAAATACAAAGGGTTCACATCTAGATGCAAACCATTTATCAATTCCAAAAATAGACAGGCCAGAGTTAAATTTGCTGAAAAACACCTCAAGAAGCCAGCTCAGTTCTGGAAAAGTATTCTATGGACAGATGAGACAAAGATCAACCTGTACCAGAATGATGGGAAGAAAAAAGTTTGGAGAAGAAAGGGAACGGCACATGATCCAAGGCCACACCACATCCTCTGTAAAACATGGTGGAGGCAACGTGATGGCATGGGCATGCATGGCTTTCATTGGCACTGGGTCACTTGTGTTTATTGATGACATAACAGCAGACAAGAGTAGCCGGATGAATTCTGAAGTGTACCGGGATATACTTTCAGCCCAGATTCAGCCAAATGCTGCAAAGTTGATTGGACGGCGCTTCATAGTACAGATGGACAATGACCCCAAGCATACAGCCAAAGCTACCCAGGAGTTCATGAGTGCAAAAAAGTGGAACATTCTGCAATGGCCAAGTCAATCACCAGATCTTAACCCAATTGAGCATGCATTTCACTTGCTCAAATCCAGACTTAAGACGGAAAGACCCACAAACAAGCAAGACCTGAAGGCTGCGGCTGTAAAGGCCTGGCAAAGCATTAAGAAGGAGGAAACCCAGCGTTTGGTGATGTCCATGGGTTCCAGACTTAAGGCAGTGATTGCCTCCAAAGGATTCGCAACAAAATATTGAAAAGAAAAATATTTTGTTTGGGTTATGTTTATTTGTGCAATTACTTTTGACCTCCTAAAATGTGGAGTGTTTGTAAAGAAATGTGTACAATTCCTACATTTTCTATCAGATATTTTTGTTCAACCCTTCAAATTAAACGTTACAATCTGCACTTGAATTCTGTTGTAGAGGTTTCATTTCAAATCCAATGCGGTGGCATGCAGAGCCCAACTCGCAAAAATTGTGTCACTGTCCAAATATTTCTGGCTTAACTGTATGGGGCTTGAGGCTGCAGGATCTTGTACATCCGCAATGCATATCAGCCTCGTCGTTCCATATACCGGGTGTAACCGACCTCTTCTTCGGGGTAGAGGTCACGACCGGGGTGTCCCTTCGGGAGATACGACTTGACGTCCCTTCTACTGACAAAGACCTCTCGCTCCAAGCCGTACTCCTTTATGAGCTGTTCCGAAAGTTGAAGTCCACAACAACTCCTCGGTGCCGCTCCGCCAGGTCAGGAACCGGAGTCTTTCCTACGTAGGCTTTCTCTTCCAGGTTAGCCTCCTCCTGCTGTTGCCAGCGGTCTCGGCGCTGTCGTCGCTCTTCTTCTTCAACAGTTTGCCTCCGCACCCAATAGTCACCATCGCTTCTGCTCCCTACACTGCTCACCGCCTGGGCCGCAATCGAGCACCCCTCGGTTAGACTCTCATAGGATGCCCAATGCGCCCTCTCGCTCTCAACCCTCCAGGGTATCCGCTGGGCTCCCACTGCTCTCCAGCTCAGTGGCATCACCCTCTGACTTCGGCGCTGGTTCAGGCGGCTCTGGTGTGGCAGCCGGTGGCACTTCTGTCGGCTCCGGGGTTGCTGGCCGGTTCTGGTTCATTGGTTCTACCGCTGGTGCTGCTTTTGGTGGTTCAGGAGGCTCCGGCACCTGCACTCTTGTGTCGACTTTTGTAGCTGGGACCACTTCCAGGCATTAACTGCCCACAACTATGCACTATGAAAGTAGCAGAAAGAGCGGCACTCAGGTGGATGAAGTGCATTTGCAGCGTTATTAATTATAGATCCATGAGGTAAACAAGCAGGGAGGGAAGGAGGTGCCAGACGACTGTGACCATTTCACGCCGACTGGCGCTTCTACAGATCCACAATATTATATCGTATTGTGGACCTGTAGAAGCGCCAGTCAGCGTGAAACGGTCACCGTCGTCCTGCACCTCCTTCCCTCCCTGCTTGTTCACCTCATGGATCTAATTAATAAAGCTGCAAATGCACTTCATCCACCTGAGTGCCGCTCTTTCTGCTACTTTCATGGATCTTCAACATTAGCTGTGCACTGCTGGAGGAGGACGCCACTTTTTGGATCTGTGCTACACACCACCGCACTGCAGTTCAGTGCCCAGTTTCTTTCTTATTGTACCACAACTACGCACTGTTCAGTAACTGGCTCAGTTCTTTCATCGCCTCTTTCAAGTCATCAGAACCGGTAAATTGTACCCAGTCTCTAGCCTCCCCAGTGGCATTAGGGGCTTTTTCGCTCTCTTGTCTGCCAGCCAAAGTGTCCATTCCGTTGTTCGCCATGATGCTTTTCGCTCCTTGCACCATGCGACCCTCTCTCGTTCTGTGTCTAGGCGGAGTCAACAATTACACCTTAGCAGGCCCCCTTGGCTTTTTTCTAGTACTCTGGGCGGGCCTGCTCTTTCGTGCCTTTACTAAGGTCCTTCCACGACGAGGGCCTTGACACGCCCCAGACCTACACGTGGCACTCATTCTTTCTCACTGCCATTTTTGCAAGCTAGTTCTCACACAGTCTCTTAACAGATCTTTAAGGCGCACGAGACCCAGTGTTACTGGGCCGCTCGCATCCTGTTTGTGACGCCAAGTTGACATGCCCACTCCAGGGCCAGGGGTACTCGGGAACCGGGCAGCAGTTGTTCTTCTCTCTCGTTCTTTTCATGGGGACAGACGGAGGCCATCATTTAATAAGGGGGAAAGATGATAGAGAAGACAGGGAAAAGGGATATTTGTGACACCACCTGCGGTACACAGCCAAGTGCAGCCGCCACTGCTTCAGAACCTCTGGGGACAGTGGCCGGCAGCTTGGATGGTTTCGCTAGGGGGAGCACAGTCCCCAGGCCACCGGGATGGAGGAGTCAGTTCATACCTTGGCAGATGTTTATTAGGTAATCAGAACCCGGTGTCTCATTAGCCCTCTGTGGCCGGTGGTCGCCGCTAAGAAAAGTCTCACACACCACAGCTGGAGTTCTATTACTTTTACTCAGTTGCTTCAGCATTGCCGCCAGTTGCTTTCCTTGCCAACCTTCAGTGTTGTCTCCCGAACCGGGACAGTGCAGTCGAGCCTCTGTTGGTGTTCCTTTCTCTCTCTTACTAGGTGTTTCTTTCTCTGGTGGTCCCTCAGTGCTATAAGCTAGTCTCTCTGCTTTGACCAGCGCCTCCGCACACAGAACTCAGGTATCGAAAGCCACGGGTGCTCAATTGTACCCCCTTCTTGGTACTGCTCCCTAATTCGGCCACCTTCTCCAAGTTGTGTCGGGTGTTCGGCCACAGCTCGCATCAGGAACTCGGGGCCTCTGGTTCAACGGTTCGGACCTACAGCATCTGCATCATGGTCAGGGCTGGTTCCCAGTGTCATTCACCAGCCCCTCTGTATTCTCGCCAGATATGTGAGTAAGGGGATCTACATCTCTCTCTGCTTTGACCAGCGCCTCCGCACACAGAGCTCAGGTATCGAAAGCCACGGGTGCTCAATTGTACCCCCTTCTTGGTACTGCTCCCTAATTCGGCCACCTTCTCCAAGTTGTGTCAGTTGTTCTGGCACAGCTCGCATTAGGAACTCGGGGCCTCTGGTTCAACGGTTCGGACCTACAGCATCTGCATCATGGTCAGGGCTGGTTCCCCATGTCGTTCACCAGCCCCTGTGTATTCTCGCCAGATATGTGAGTAAGGGGATCTACATTTCGTTCCGTACCCCAAGGGCTCTGTTCCTCCTCTACACCTGTCAATCTTTCCCTCTCGGGGTGAGCGTGGTCGTGCTCAAGCCCACGGGAGTCAACACCACTCCGCTCCTGTACTCCCTACCTCTACTTCTCCACTTCTTCTACACACTCTCTCTCTTTTTCCCTCCCGCCTATGCTTGGGTCCTCCCTCTGGGTCCACCCACCATCCCGGGGTCCTAAGAGTTGTGTGTGTGAAGCTCAACTGCACCATCCTAGCACCTGGAGGGCAGAGACACAACTCTCCCTCTAATGGAGGAGTGCAGTATCTCTGGTAGCAGCCTACCTGGTGGTGTTCCACAGTTGCATTCACTGTAGTTCGCGGGTTACAGTCGCTGTAGTTCGCAGGTCGCAGTTGCTGTATTTCGCAAGTCACACTCGCTGTAGTTCTCAGGTTTCAGTCGCTGTACTTTACAGGTCGCAGTCACTGTAGTTTTCAGGTTGCAGTTGCTGTGGTTCTCAGGTTGCAGTCACTGTAGTTCACAGGTCGGAGTTGCTGTACTTCGCAGATCACAGTTGCTGTAGTTAACAGGTTTCAGTTGCTGTAGTTTACAGGTCACAGTCTCTGTAGATCACAGTTGCTGTAGCTTGCAGGTCGCAGTACAAAAACATAGGAAATCATTAGTAAGATTAACTTGCAGGTTGCAGTTGCTGTAGTTTGGGAGTCACAGTTGCTGTACATCACAGTCGCTGTAGTTCTCAGGTATCAGTCACTGTAGTTTACAGGTCACAGTCGCTGTAGTTTGCAGTTTGCAGTCGCTGTAGTTCACAGGTTGCAGCCACTGTAGGTCGTAGTTGCTGTAGCTTGCAGGTCACAGTATGACAACAAAGGAAATTATTAGAAATATTCATTCATAGGTTGCAGTCGCTGTACTTCGCAAATCACAGTCGCTGTAGTGCTCAGGTTTCAGTCACTGTAGTTTTAAAAGTCAAAGTCATTGTAGTTCTCAAGTCACAGTTAATGAAGTTCTCAGGTTTCACTCACTGTAGTTTGAAAGGTCAGTCACTGTAGTTGATAGGTCACAGTCGCTGTAGTTCGTGGTTTGCAGTCACTGTGGTTCGCAGGTCACAGTCACTGTAGTTCGCGGGTTGCAGTCGCTGTAGTTCGCGGGTTGCAGTCGCTGTAGTTCGCGGGTTGCAGTCGCTGTAATTCCTGGGTTGCAGTCACTGTAGTTCACAGGTCACAGTTGCTGTAGTTCATGGGTTGCAGTCACTGTAGGTCACAGTTGCTGTAGTTCGTGGGTTGCAGTCACTGTAGTTCGCAGGTCACAGTAGCTGAAGTTCACGTATTGCAGTCACTTTAGTTTACAGGTCCCAGTCACTGTAGTTCACAGGTCGTAGTCGTGTAGTTCACAGGTCACAGTCACTGTAGTTCGCAGGTCACAGTCGCTGTAGTTCGTCGGTTGCATTCGCTGTAGTTCGCGGGTTGCAGTCACTGTAGTTCACAGGTCACAGTTGCTGTAGTTCGCAGGTCACAGTCGCTGTAGTTCGTCGGTTGCAGTCGCTGTAGTTCGTCGGTTGCAGTCACTGTAGTTCGTCGGTTGCAGTCACTGTAGTTCGTGGGTTGCAGTCACTGTAGTTCACAGGTCACAGTCGCTGTGGTTCACTGGCTGCAGTCGCTGTAGGTCGCAGTATGAGACCATAGGGAATCATTAGATGTGATGTTGCACCACGACACCAGAATCCCATTGTTGCCTGACACAAGCCGTCATGTAGCCCTGACCTTTATTGTGATTGCCTCCAGCTCTTCTATCAGACTGATGTTCTTAATAATCTGATGCTGCCAGTTACCAATTTGTATAATGTATAAAATGGGCGCAGTGCCACGGTCATAAAACAAGGCAAGGCGTCTGTGCGCTCCTTAACCTGTTCATCTACTTTCACCAACATACAAATAACGTTAATCTGTCTTAATCCCTTTTTGTACTCGCCGTCTTGTTCATCCATTCATGTGCCATTGAGCTCGGCCATGTCAGAGGGGTAAATGTAAACTACATTAGGCTAATGACAGCAATGTTTAACCCACTCCATGTCTAAAGAAACATCAGCTCCTGTCATTAATGGAGATCATTACTCCAAGAGTGCGGCATTGTGGAAAGCTGTGAATGGGAAGCATTTCTCACATTTAATGCGAAATTAATTGCTTAGCATGCTTTCCAATGACTCGTAGGTTGTCATGGGGCCCATCTCATCACTCACATGGCACAAAGTCCTGCTCTACATGAAAGCTGGAGATTCAGAACCGAGCAGTCTGTCAGCCTCCGCACTAACAATCCCCACAGACGAGCTCACTGTTTAATTAATAAGGCTAATTAGGCCATTTTTATTCATTTGTTTTGCTCTCACTTAGCAGCTCCTTTGTATGTTGTCTCCCTAGTGTTGAGGTTGTCAGTGTACGTGGCAGGTGGTCCCTAGCATGTTCCCCACTCTCTGGCAGCGTAGTGTCTCTGTGGACTGATCTGATTCACAATATCTGCACTCGCCTCTGAACACATTACCATAGGATTACATTGTCTGTGGCTGATGGGGGAATACAAGAACATATAGGGGATACAGCGGTGCTGGATTCAAGTGAAGCTAATTCTGATTTCTTGCTATGGAAAACTGCAGAACATCTTCGTTGCATAACAGGAGCTCCTGGCCTGCCGCATCACCTCTCTATAACGGCTGCGGAGTCCAGATTCATCAATTATTTTCATTTTATTAATCATTTATATATTATATATTGTAGAACAAAATCTAATATACAATAATCGTCAAAACAACACATGGCCCTATCTGCTATACTACATGGAACAAAAGAAAAAGGAGAAAATATCCAAATCCTTCAAAAAGATCTATCACCAAATGTATTTATTTACTTATATAGTGCCATTCATTTCCATAGATATTAACATCTCTGTCCCCATTGGGGCTCACAATCTACATTTCCCATCAGTATGTCTTTGCTGTCTAGGAGGAAACCGGAGGAAACCCACGCAAACGCGGGGAGAACATACAAAGTCCTTGAAGATGTCATCCTTGATGGGTTTGGAATCCAGGACCCCAGCACTGCAAAGCAACAGTGCTAACCATATTACAATATAAATTGCATACACTGGTAAAGAATAACCATCATTTTAATTTGTATTACCTAAGGGCGCTTCACACTGCGGCATGATCCAGTCGGTTCGAACGACCGGATCAGCCGCAGTGTGAAGCGGCCCAACTCAACAGTACATGTGAAAACAGAAACCTTGTAATGTATGTTATCGGAGAAATCTGCTTCTTTCTCCTCCTGGACTGATCAGTCATTCTGAAATTTATCAATTCACAGGTAACATCAGTATTCTGTCAGGACAGATTGTTACATTACTGAGAGAGCAGATGGACAGTTGGAGTGGATACAGTTCTATTGAGAGGGAAATAGAGTCAGAGGATGGAGCTAGATGCAGAGCTCCTCCCTCCTTCCGTATATCTCCTGTCTATATTAGACTGTTATCTGGTGGCAGTTATGGCATGAGAACCATGCCTTGGGGTCCCTGGGTTAGTGTCTTGCGCCATTGTTAAGTATTGTAGTAGGGTCTGTGGAGAAAATATTTGTAACTGGGCCTCCACTCCCCCAGTTGAAGCAGCCACAGGGGTTGTCTCTATTGCATGTCCACCCTTTCTTGGCTTGCTCTCAGATAGAGTGTTAGACAACTGGCAGACCCCCGGCTAAACCACAGTTTCCAGACAGTTACAGTAACTCCTAGTGATGAGCGAGCATGCTCGCCATTGCTCGATAGTCAATCAAGCATTGGGGTGCTCGGGTATGTTTGTAATTCGATTGAAGTATCATGGGTGTTTGAGCTAAAGCTCGAATTCCCACCACATATGTTTTGGGGTGGATATTCAGCCACTAAACATGTGTGGATTGCTTCCAACATGGCCTTAGCCATGTTGGCATTACTGTGATTGGCTGGCCGCAATGTGTCATCAGGTGATGAGAATCGGGGTGCAATACTCGGCACATTGCAATTCAAGGAGAGTAGATGTAGGCAATGGTTTATACACTTGTACCTCTTTAGTGCCTTTGTGACACTAAAGTTGTGTTTTAGCCTTGTTTAACTTCGTAAATAAATAATTAAAAAAAAACATTGTGGGGTCCCCCTATTTTTGATATCCAGCCAAGGATAAGAAGACAGCTGGGGCTGGTATTACCAGACTGGCAAGGTCCATGGTCATTTTGGCCAATTCTGGCACTTGCCCCGACTGTTCCCGATTGCTCTGTTGCGGTGGCAATCAGTGTAATATTTTGGGAGTTAATCTCAGATAAGTAGTGTCATTTGGCATTGGAGTACCAATTCGGGTTCATTGTGGGACCAATACAACATGGATTACGCCGGAGCTTCATGGACTTTTCTTTAAATAAAAAATTGGTGAATGAGGGATAGTGTGGGGGAGTCTTTATTCAAATTACTAATTTTCCTGCATGTTTGTTTTTTCACGTTACACATACTGGATTAGTAATGAGGGTGTCTGACAGAAACATCTCCAATACTAACCCTGGGCTTCATGCCAGCTTACAATTTACAACTCCAAAAACCATTACACCGATTGCCACAACACCAAAGCAATCAAATGTGATGCACCAACATGATGCGCCAATTCTGGGGTAACTGTAGGTAGGTGTATTTAGGCTTGAAAGTGACAAATAACCATGGACCTTCCCAGCCTGATAATACCAGCCTACAGCTGTCTGATTTACCTTGGCTGGTTATCAAGAACAGGGGAGACCCCACAACTTTTTTTAAAACCATTTATTTGCTTCTCAGCAGCGAGCTGGGAGTCAGAGATGCCTCCAGTCGTCTTCCCCATTACATTTCAACATTATTTCCACTGATTTAGCAATTTTCCTGCCCCCAGCCTCCGTATTAGCTCAAACTCCCCATTTACTTCCTTTATACTCATTACTCGAATAGAGCAGGTGCCAGCATTAAGCCTATTCGATTCGAGTAATGAGCGCTCAAGCAGTTTAGTGCTCACGCATCACCAGTGACTATTAATACAGAAAGGCTCATTGCTTATTTTCCAAAATCAGAAGGTTCAAAACGGGCTGTCTGCAGATGGGTCTCTGTTGACTGCTTTAAGCTAATTATTTTTCTCATGGAGAATTGCCTTAAAAGGTGTTATCGGGATTTATAAAAAAGAAACAAAATGTGCCTAAGCACTAATAGGCGGGTAGCTGCCACCTACCTGTTGTTCCCGGCACCATTCACCACCGTTCATCCCCGCCACAAAGCGGTCGCAGACCGCTCCTGCCAGGGGACAGCATGGCGGGGTAAATAGAACAGAGGCGGCTTTTCCGCTCTGCTCTGTGGAAGGGATGGGACAGCCAGTTTCCTGCTGATTGACAGGCGGCTCTCACTACTTGATTGGGGCAGCCGCTGTCAATCAGCGTGACGTCAGCTCTGATGCTTATCGACATGGTGGAGAAGCCGCCCCTCTGTTGATGTATGTCAGTGGAAGCAGTAAAATTGCTGACAGGAGCACCACTCCATATTGGCGGTGAACGGTGTGGGGCACAACAGACAGGTAGGTGGCAACTACCTTCTTGTTAGCGCTTAGGCACTTTTGTTTTGTGTAAATCCTTTAAAAATAAGACTTCATACTGAGTTGGGTTTCTTCAATGAGAGCCAGGATGCCCCTGTTCTTGTCCCCCAAAGTAAGCAAACATTTTGGGTAATTTTATTTTTCCTGTTAACTATAAATCACTTTTCCTTAAGCAGTAATTACAAATCTTATTGATGTGGATTAAAAGAGAATTTGTGGATAATTTTATGCAACATTTTTCGAGTGTAAACTTCCAAGAAACATGTCTTTGGATAACAAACAGGAAGAACAAATGTAAGAGGGATGATCATAAACTGGATACTGTCAAATGGTCAGATCAGGCCCTCAAGTCATTGTAATGATTGGCAGCATATGGAGCGGAGTCTGGGAAAATCACTCCCATCGTGTTCTGCATTTTATGTCCAAACAAAAAAATGTAAATGTGAGAAAAAAAATATAAACTGGGACTATTCCTGTCGTCTCCGGCTGTAGATTCCAGTAATCACAGTGGGATATTTCTGTAAATGTTCTCAATGTAACTGCAATAGCCACAAGATCAAGCCACATTTTATGTGCCATCTCAGGAGAATTGTGCTGTCATCCTAACGATTTTACGGCTTATTGTTTACATAAGAGATTGAGTTAAGACAACTGCACATCCAAAGCAGGTTGGTACTAAGTGACAAAAGCAATGGTATCTGTATTACAAAAAGTATTTTCTTGCTTCTAGGATCAGGCTCCATACCTCATCATCCGCTACAGCTCTAAGTGTGAGACTACCTTCTTTTTATAGACAATCATCTCGGCTATCTCATACATAAATGTGACTTACAACTATTTAGCATATAATTAGATATGCAGATTCTTGTCATGCCACTGTATTGTTACTGTTTTGGTCTTATATAATCTAAATTTTACTTTTTAGTATTTTGTAAATCCACCTTTACCTTTTAACACTGCCTGATTCCTTCTGCACATGCTATCAATCAGACTTAAGCATGTCTCAATCGAAATCTGATCCCAGGTCTCTTCTACGCAGTCCCAATGTTAATACATGTTGGTCAACTCACTTGGTTATATATATATATATACCGTATATACTCGTGTATAAGCCGAGTTTTTCAGCCCAAAAATTGGGCTGAAAAGTCCCCCCCTCGGCTTATACACGGGTCATATACAGTATACAGCGCCCCCCCCATCAGTGGTATACAGGGCATACAGGCCCCCCCCTTGCTGCCACACACCTGTAAAACAATAGATCATTATACATATCCCTGTCGCCGCCGCCGCTCTCTGACACCGCGCTCCTCCGGGTCTTCATGCTTCCTCCTCCGGCGGGCGCAGGCAATGATGTCATTTCCTGTGTGCCGGAGGAGTGAGCATGAAGACCCGGAGGAGCGTGGTGTCAGAGAGCGGCGGCGGCGACAGGGGTAAGTATAATGATCTATTGCTTTACAGGTGTGCGGCAGCAAGGGGGGGCCCTGTATACCACTAATGGGGGGGGCTGTATACCGCTGGGGCTGCTGTGTACCACTGGGGCTGCTGTATATACTGCTGGGGCTGCTGTATATACTGCTGGGGCTGCTGTATACCACTGGGGCTGCTGTATATACTGCTGGGGCTGCTGTATATACTGCTGGGGCTGCTGTATACCACTGGGGCTGCTGTATATACTGCTGGGGCCTGTATACCACTGGGGCTGCTGTATATACTGCTGGGGCTGCTGTATACCACTGGGGCTGCTGTATATACCACTGGGGCTGCTGTATATACCACTGGGGCTGCTATAAATACCACTGGGGCTGCTGTATATACTGCTGGGGCCTGTATACCACTTGGGCTGCTGTATATACTGCTGGGGCCTGTATATACCACTGGGGCTGCTGTATATACTGCTGGGGCCTGTATATACCACTGGGGAGGCTGCTGTAATACTGCTGGGGCCTGTATATACTGCTGGGGCCTGTATATACCACTGGGGAGGCTGCTGTATACCACTGGGGGGGCTGTATGCCACACTGCTGGGGGCTGTATACCTGTGCTGGGGTCCACCCTCGGCTTATACACGAGTCAATAGGTTTTCCCAGGTTTTGGGGGCAAAAGTAGGGGGGGGTCGGCTTATACATGGGTCGGCTTATACATGAGTATATACAGTAGCTTTTTCTTCAACACTACCCACAAGTGTTTGATTGGGTTGAGGTCTGAGGGCTGTGAGGGCTCCTCCACTGCACTGTCATTGAATCATTTTGTCGCCAATCTCTACATTCGCTTAGTGTCATCAATGCCTAATAAATAAATAAATATAGCTAAGCATATCAACCCAACAACACACTGAGCTATTAGGGAATGTGAGAGTAGGATATAATATGTAACGTACAGTAAGAAAAAGATTTTCAAACACCAGGAGCAAAACAGTAACAATGTAGTAACACACAAGTATCTGCATACTTATAGAGGCACACTTGTTGATGTATTTTAATGCACATCTGAAACACACTGCTTCTTTGTGTAGCATCATGGGAAGTCTAAAGAAATCAGTCAAGATATCAGGAAGAGATTTATGAACTGCACAAGTCTGGTTCATCCTTGGGTGCAATGTCTAGATACCTGAAGGTTCTCGTTTATCTGTACAAACAATTATACACAAGTACAAATAAGATGAGAATTTTCCAGTCATCATACCGCTCAGGAAGGAGACGGGTTCTGTGTCCCAGAGATAAACGTGCTTTGGTCTGACATATACATAAAGCAAAAGACCTTGTGAAATCAGGGTGGAAGCTGGTAGATTGTGTCCTTATCTACAGTGATACAAGTGTTGTATCAACATAGGCTGAAAGGCCACTCTGCCAGGAAAGAAGCCATTACTCCAAAAGAAACATAAAAATGCTGGATTAATTTTTGCAAATGCACACAGGAACAAAGACCTACATTTTTGGAGACCTGTCCTGTGGGTCTGACAAAATTAAATTGAATTGTTTGGCTATAATGACCATCTTTATAGTTGGAGTAAAAAGTGAGAAATTTGGAAATCTAAGAACACCATCCCAAATGTGAAACATGGCGGTGGCAGCATCATGTTGTGGGGTTGTTTTGTGGCAGGAGGGACTGGTGCAATTCACAAAATAGATGGCATCATGAGGAAAGATTAATTGGCAATACTGAAGCAACATCTCAAGACATCAGCCAGGAAGTTAAAGCTTAGGCGGAAATGGGCCTTCCAAATGGAAAATAGCCCAAAGCAAACAAAGTCAATGTTTTGGAGTGGCCATCACAAAGCCCTGATCTCAATCCTATTGAAAATGCATGGGCCAAGCTGAAAAGACTTCGAGTAAGGCGACCTACAAACATGGCTCAGTTACACCAGTTCTGTCAGGAGGAATGGACCCAAATTCCTACCAACTATTGTGAGAAGCTTATGGAAGGATATACGGAACATTTGACCCAAGTATACAGTTTAAGGGCAATGGTACCAAATACTAATGAAATGTATGTAAACTTGTGACTTTACAGAAATTAAGAAAAAGGCCTTAAAACATTCTCTCTCTCTCTCATTATTCTGGCATTTGGCCAATAATAATAATTATGATAATTCTAACTGACCTAAAACAGGAAAGGTTTATTCTGATTTCAGGTCAGATAGTGAGAAAAATATGTATATGTGTCTTTTTATATAGTGTATGGAAACATCTGGGTCCAACTGTAGATATGCTCTTATTAGAAAGCGAACATTGCAGTTTCAGACTGAAGGTAGCATAACCATGAAGGAACACATTTGGAATCACAAGGAGTAGACAAATAATCATGAAACAATCCAGAATGTGGCTTAGACCTTAGAGTCCTCAAAGTGCCTCACTTTTGCTCTGATGACAGCTCTACGCGCCCTTGGCATTCTCTCAAGCAGTTATATCAAGTAGTCACCTGGAATGGCATCCAAGAATTTCCTCTGTTGCATAGGAGAGGTTCATCAGTTACCAGCCGCAGAAAACACAAATTGACATGATATGGGTTAATGTCCTCATTAATGATGTGCAAACATCACGTTGCAGACATGTCTCAACAGCAGCTGTTGATATATAAGTGTGTATGTGTATAAATGAGTACACCCCAACATATTTGTCAGGAAACCTTTAAGTTACCTTTCAGAAACAACATTTTTTTACCATCTTATACCATGCTACAAAACAACCCCACCAATGTAGGTCAATGATTGACTTGATCACTTGGTTTAAATTGATACCAAGGACCTGCTGTAGACACGCCCCCTGAGGAAGCCGTGACGTGAAACGTACGTAGGGAGGGTGTGGCCGGAGGTTCCCCGGAGACAATCTTGTGGTGGTAATATAATACATTTAACTACAAACAGGCCCCCACTTTTGCTTGCAGCAATTGATGGTGTGATGAGATGAGTGGTATGTCATCCTTATGGTGGCTAAGCTCTCATTTAGCACAAAGGCACTTGGCACTTTATCATAGGCTGGGTGGCTGTGGCTATCTTTGTAACATAAAGGTGGTACTGAGTAGTAGATATGACACTATTGTGATAATCTCAGTCCAATACTATGTATAGCTATCCATGTAACCTTTTCTTGAGATATGACTGTGAATAAGCTGCATGAGGATATGTAAAACCATGGATTGATAAATGACAAATATCTCCTTGTTTAACCCCTTGTGTACTGCAAATGGTGGCTCGATGTTATTTTGTATAAAACCCCACCTATATACCGGGGATTTCTTTGTCCATGTAAAAGTTCTAACTCTTATGGTGGGTTTACACGTCCCGATATCGGCGTCCAACTCCGACCAAAAGTCAGTGGTTCGTGCGTTGGACCCGATATCGTTTGTGCGTTGTATGGTGTAAATGACCAATATGATGCACGAGCGATGTCAAACCGATATTGGGGATCTAATTAGCATGCTATTCAATGGGCCACTATTAGATGCAGGTTGCAGCCGGATCGTGCTGTGTAAACACCCAACTCCATGTGCAGTACAACGTCCCCTATTCACTCCCATGTTAAATGGTCGTTCCTGGGTCGGCCGTACAAGGGGGGAGTAGACATCGTAGAGACTTTGTATGCTGGTATCGCGCTGTGTGACAGCTCCTATGCGATGTTGGAATTCAGCCCAGAAAAGTGCGCTCCGCGCGTGGCGTATGGGTCCAATATCGGAACCGGCGTTGAGTGTAAACCCACCATTACATTGAACACCTTGTCAGCATTAACAAAGTCAAACACAACATCTTAGTTATCTGTTAGTCTCGTATAAATGTCAATAATATGAACATCAAGCTGACATTTAAATATAGTCCTACGAATATTGATTTTTTTGGACCTCAGCATTAAGCTGGACACATGCAGGATGATCCAAATGGATGTGTTTAAGAAAGGGACTTCTACCAACTCATTCCTGCATGTGTCTTCAGCTTATATACAATCTGCCATCCGTGTGGTCCCTACCGGCCAGTACCTCGGAGTGAGGCGCGTTTGCTCAACCCAACAGGATTTTGCGACTCAAGCAAGCGATATGGTAAGTCGCTTTTTGAAAAAGAGCTATTAAAGGGCTATAGGCACACAAAGGTAAGGTTTGTTAGAGTATCGTAACAAATCTACGGATAGTGATAATAAGATCAGATTCATTAGCACACATAATCAGGAGTGGGAGACCACGAGGAAGATATTTTTCCTCTCATTGGGGCGACCCAGTCCTGGCAGAAACAATTCCTGATAAGCCGTTGATGACTGCACAGTGATCAAGAAATTTAGAGATTTACTTGTAAGTAGCCACTATGTATCAGAAAAAAAGTTGCCTTTTGGCCCACGAACGAAGCGACTTGGCTGTTTCGTGTGCTGCCACTGTTCTGCCCATCCCAATGTCCTTCACACTTCCTCCTTTACTCGAGTGATGGTCATAGAGTTTTTAACATTAGACATTATATATCAAGCAGTATCACATATGTGGTTTATTTCGCTACGTGTGATTGCCCTTTGATTTACGTGGGCTTGACATCACGAGAATTAAGAACAAGAGTGAGGGAGCATATGAGGGCATTGGGGCGGCCAGAACAGTGGATGATATTTCTTTGCTCAAAACCCTGCCCCAACATTTTAAGAAACACCATGATTGCAATGCAAGTGGTCTTAAAGTTAGTGGGATTGACATAATCCATGCTGGAGTCAGAGGGGGAAATCTAAAAGGTATGCTAGCTAAATGCGAAGCAAAGTGGATTTCCACTACTCTGGTTCCCAAGGGACTAAAGGAAAATATTAGTTATGCTCCGTTCTTGTAGGTGCTGTCAATTCTCACTTTCTGTGACCGTAATCACCTGACATAAGATGATTTGTTGTGTTGTTATAGGTCTAATTGTTCTCTCGAAAAACCTTTTTCTGCCCTCTATAGAACTGTGGATTAACACTGGTCGCTTGAATGATGCCTGTATGATGTTCTAATTCTTGCCTATACGGATGACATGAATTACTACACTGCAGATTGAATTTGCTACTGAACTATATATGGATAACAGAGTGGTTCCTCAAACTGACCATATTTTAATTGTAATCATGATGTTCAATTGTTTGGGGTTCACAAATATACAATTTATGTGGTTTTGGCGGGCTTTTTTTCCCCGCAGTGTGTTCTAATAGTGTTTGTGACCCATGGTGTGCATACGGTCTTGTGCTCACGCTCAGCTTTTCCGCCCGGCGTCCACACAGGAGTTCACATGCTCAGGAACTATGGCAACCGCCACACTTACCGGAGCATTTTAATGACGCATTTCTGGAGTCGGTGGGACTTTCGATGTGGTAGGTCAGCTGAGAGCGCACCCGCTTGTGGCGCGCCACTGGTCATGGCGCCACTAAAGTGGTACCGCAGCCAAGACCGTGTGTGTGGTATTCCTGTCATCATTCCTGCATTCACACACCTAGAATAGAGGGACTAAGGGTTAACCTGTTTGCCTGGGAAACCCAGCTCCAGTGGGAGGAGCATAGGTGTAGTGGAAAGAGCGGGAAGAAGGGAGTGAGAACAGAACAGCCATGGAGTGAGTCTGAGGAGGAAGGAGAGGAAAGCTTGGGGGAGACAAGGAGCGTCATGCTCGCCTCGGAGGAAAGCGCAGAGAATGGACACCGAGTCCGAGACTGTGCAGGGTTACACATCCCGGCAGTCAATACCGGAAGGTGGGGAATTCCAGATTTCCCAGCCACACAGTGTCAGGAGGCAAAGCAGCGCATAGAGTTCAGAAATACTGACGCCCAGGAACAGGGCACAGAAAGTGAAGGACTCGCGCTGCCGGTTATACGACACACACAGGAGAGAGAGGGCAAGCCGCTTAGCTTCAAGCAGCATCAGGAGCCTACAAGTAAAAGCTCAGGTAGAGAAAGGACAGAGAGTGACTAAAGAAGTAACATCATGGAGGGGCTCAGAGACATTGCATCCTCTGGTGACCACCTGGCCAGCTACCCGTAACTGTGCACCGTGTGAACTGTTTGAGAGCTGCCATGCCGAGTTGCCAGTAAAGTACCCATGCAGAGCAAGAAAGCCTTATTTCTACTACACTCTACCTGGAGAAGCTGCAGTATCACAGTAAGTGCAGCGTATGAAGTACAATCCCTCACCAGCCCGTCGCCCTGCACCCTGTACATAGACATTCCACACTGTCCCGGGGATTGGTTTTAGCCATGGAGAGCCATTCCCCAGCTGCCATCCATCATCCCCAGAGGTTCAGCAGCAGCGGTGGTCCTCACTGACCACATCCCACGGATAGCGTCACAACAAAATCCCCTGTAATCAACCCCTTCCTTTTTGGACTGAGCCCAGGCCACGGGACGGGATCACGACTACCGTGATCCCAGAGAGACAGCACTGGCCCGGCCCTGAGTACCCCACGGCCTGGGGGTGCCTCACGCCGACAGAGCGGGACACAATCTGCATCAGGTGACGGCAATCATCATTATAGACACATTGCACTATATAAGACCGTGGCCTCTGGGCTAGAGATAAGGCTCCCTCCCTGATGACGCATTCCAATACCCCCTAAACAGTGACACGTGCGTAGGAGGTCCCCTGTGTTGTCTATCTGTATGTCCCGAGTCCTCCACCTACCTAGCATTCATGGACAGTGGGTGCTATGGGTAAAAATTCTGACTTTTCTTTTACAATGTAGAAAACATTTCTGGGTCAGTTTGTCCAGCCCACTGGGACGGGGGTACTCGGTACCGGACCGGGTTACTGCTGGGGATGTCACGGAGGTCCTGGTCCGGACCGTGTCCCGGGCCCTGGCAGGTAAAAGGGGAATATTTAGAGGGGGTTAATGTCAGTCGTGACTCCACCCACGGCTTGTAGTCAATAGTGGGACCACCGCTGCTGCAGAACCTCCGGGGATGATGTTAAAGCAGCTATAGATGAAATAGTTCTCCGAGGGTAGAACTTGGTTTCCTGGGGCAGTGATGATTTAAGTGTATTGTGTAGGCTTGTAGTAGGTGCATTTCACTTACTGTCCTGCTGCTGCAGCTTTCCTTCCAGCCTGTGTGTGTGGAGCTGAAAGGCTGTGACTCTCCAGGTGGGATCTCTCTGCAGTCCTGCTGGAGGAAATTATACACAGGCAATCGAGAATCATGCAAGGGAGTCAGAAGCAGAGTTCACCGTGTTTACTTTGCAGCTTTTCCAGTACAAAAGTTCAGTTACAGTTCTTTACTCGGGTTACAACTTTCCCCTCCGGGTTTCTCTTTACTCCCTGCAGCCAGGTTGTTCCTCTCTGTGACCCCTCACTCTTTCTCTGTCCTTTCCAGGCTTTACTCTCTCTTTTCTCCTCACTGTGCGCGTGTCTCCGGACAGTTTAGCAGTAGCTCGGACCCCTCTGGGTCCTCGTGGTCGCAACTGAACTGCCTGTCCTTTGGGATAGGAACTCCCTGTCTGGGGAAACTGGGTAAATCGTCGGTCCCCTTCAGAGCCGACACTCTGCTACTAGCCTAGCCTCCAATAGTCCTGCTGTGCTAGGCTCTATCAGGCTCCCTTCTACCGTGTGATTCAGGTTCTATAGGAAGGCTACTCCGCCTGCAGTCGGTCACCTCGGCTGTGTTCTTAGGACCCAGTGCTGCTGGTCCTCTCTTCCCTCACACTCCTGGGGTGCTGGCTCTGGATGGGCTTTCTCTGTGTGGCTCCACACTAGCTCTTCAGATTCTGCGCTCCATACACCCCACTCCTCCAGGACGTGTGCTTCTGGTCTGTACTGCTCAGCCTACCTCGGGCTACTGACTCCTTCCTCCTCCCCTTCTCTATTTCTACCATCTATCACCTGACATGCTTGCTGTCCCACCCACTGTTTTCTAAACCCACCACCCCTTGCCCACATAGAGTCCCGGGCTCCGGGTTGGGTGCTGTGAGGGTGTTGTGGTGCAACTGTCTTACCTTCTTACCTGGCTGCAGTTCCCTATGTGGCCTCCTGGTTGCAGGGGCGCCACAAGTACGATTACTATGTGACATTTGCGTAGTGTTCACTGTTCCATTTCTGTCTGTGCAAAGATGTTGTTTTATACTGGTATCAGTGACTTAATGATATATATGTAATCCTACGCTTAGTATAGCATAGTGCCTTGAGTAACATGTAGCCTTGTATAGAGTGATACTACCTTGACACTTGTCACACAGCACGACGCACTTGCGATATCGATAGTGACATCGCTGATGCGTCACTTTTTGGCGATGTCGCTAGCGACATTGACACATGTGACACGGCCTTTACACACTGCTCTGGGTCATTCCTGTGTTGTTGTGCTCCCGCTGGGAATGCTACATTGTTCTGTTTGACAGAGATAATGAGCAACGATCTCAATGCTACACTATGGAGAGAAAATTCACAACGACCTCGGTATAATTCTGGATCGCTAGTGCGTCATTTTTCACATCGCTAGTGCGATGTGTAAACGACGCACCAGCGATCTCTGCACATCGTTATCGGGGTTGGGATCGCTGATGCGTCATTATGTGAAATTGGGCCTTTAGACATGTAACTGTGATCGACATCTGTGAGCTGTAAAGAAGATAAGGAACTGCAAGGTGGACCTTGAGTGCAGGTTGGTTAAGGAACCCCTTCTATACTTTGCAAATTGTTGAGAACTATTCCTGTTATACCTTGTGTCTGAAAGACTGATATAGACGATAGACGGAATGCTGTCATACTGAGGGACTGTAGCCAGGGTAAGTTGGAGAGGTGGTCATGCAAAGTAGATAAAAGACGGTTGAATCAGCTGATTTTGGGATGACCAACCAACTACCCAATGTATTTAGGGAAGAATTGAGCCAAATGATTCACTGGACTCTGATTTATTGGCCATGTAAGTATTGCATGGAAACCTGTCTACAAACATTGCACTGCTCTAGTGATGCTGCTATGGAGCACTGACGTGGCCGGTGAACAAGGCCCAGCAAATCACTATGCACAACTCTACTATGGGGAAGTTTTGACGCTCCACCAATGGCAGATGTAAGAGGAGTGAATGGATTTGGGTTACATTTCAACATGCATCATCCTAAATTTCCACAAAAAATCAAACACTGGCAACAGTGTATTCCCCTCCATCATTGAAAATACAAGCATACTTGGCCAAAGACAGGTGTATGGAGGAGTCGAAGAAATAGCTATAAGTGTATGAGCGCCTTACAGACTCATGAGCGCAGCAATGCTGTGAGAAGGGACCCTGCATGGAGGTCGATCTAATCCCTATAGCTTTGCCCCATAGACCCCTAGGCATTCTTATGGCTGCTATATATTTTGTTTCATATCGCGCCATATTAATAGTAGTTTTTAGAAGTTGGAGAAATTCTACCATTTTGACATCATAGTACTTGTAAAGTTGCCCATTATAAAGGGGCATGGTCTAATGGTGCATTTCTGCTAATGTTTTATCTTTTCTGGATCTGTTGGTGCACACATAATAGATTTCCTTATTAGTCATTGGTCTTGCCCTGGACATTCAGCTTTTGTTGAGACAGTAAGAATGACATATGAGGCACCTGTGCTATGCCGTTGTGTGAGGTTATTAAGTGAGGTGGGTCATCTCTCTGATGTGGTCATTTGTCACTTAATGAGCTGGTTTAAGAGATTTCCCTAGGATTACATACCACTGGATCTGGTGAAATCCTTGAGTCTTACCACTCCCTGGAGCTGACAACGCATTATCTGGCTGGGGAAACATGGACTTCACCAGCAAATATTCCACAAGCCCCCTCCAATATGGACCTAAATATAGAGAAGTACAATGTGACTGGAGATAAGGCACTTGACTCCTTTCTTTTCACTTTATAGAAGATGTTCGCTTATTACTTTTTTACTAATTCTAGGTCTTATATTCATGAGCGCCCTATGCCAGAACAATGCACTTTTAATGTCTTTACTATTTTAGGAGAACTGGGATGATTCCTGTGTATATAACTTATGTTCAGCTTGGATTTTCCCTACATTTCTTACCAGAAGTGATTTTGTATGTATAAAGGGCATCAAAAGTCCCCATGACTGGTTCCAGGGACGAGTTAGACTACAGTAGCCAGAATCAACAGGATCTACATCTACAGTGTTGGCCAAAAGTATTGACACCCCTGCAATTCTGTCAGATAATACTCAGTTTCTTCCTGAAAATGATTGCAATCACAAATTCTTTGGTATTATTATCTTCATTTAATTTCTCTTCAATGAAAAAACACAAAAGAGAATGAAGCAAAAAGCAAAACATTGATCATTTCACACAAAACTCCAAAAATGGGCCAGACAAAAGTATTGGCACCCTCAGCCTAATACTTGGTTGCACAACCTTTAGCCAAAATAACTGCGATCAACCGCTTCCGGTAACCATCAATGAGTTTCTTACAATGCTCTGCTGGAATTTTAGACCATTCTTCTTTGGCAAACTGCTCCAGGTCCCTGATATTTGAAGGGTGCCTTCTCCAAACTGCCATTTTTAGATCTCTCCACAGGTATTCTATGGGATTCAGGTCTGGACTCATTGCTGGCCACCTTAGAAGTCTCTAGTGCTTTCCCTCAAACCATTTTCTAGTGCTTTTTGAAGTGTGTTTTGGGTCATTGTCCTGCTGGAAGACCCATTACCTCTGAGGGAGACCCAGCTTTCTCACACTGGGCCCTACATTATGCTGCAAAACTTGTTGGTAGTCTTCAGACTTCATAATGCCATGCACACGGTCAAGCAGTCCAGTGCCAGAGGCAGCAAAGCAACCCCAAAACATCAGGGAACCTCCAACATGTTTGACTGTAGGGACCGTGTTCTTTTCTTTGAATGCTTCTTTTTTTCTCCTGTAAACTCTATGTTGATGCCTTTGCCCAAAAAGAGAGAACAATCTTCCAAAACGTTTTAGGCTTTCTCTGGTAAGTTTTGGCAAACTCCAGCCTGGCTTTTTTATGTCTCGGGGTAAGAAGTGGGGTCTTCCTGGGTATCCTACCATACAGTCCCTTTTCATTCAGACGCCGACAGATAGTACGGGTTGACACTGTTGTACCCTTGGACTGCAGGGCAGCTTGAACTTGTTTGGATGTTAGTCGAGGTTGTTTATCCACCATCTGCACAATCTTGCGTTGAAATCTCTTGTCAATTTTTCTTTTCCGTCCACATCTAGAGAGATTAGCCACAGTGCCATGGGCTTTAAACATCTTGATGACACTGCGCACAGTAGACACAGGAACATTCAAGTCTTTGGAGATGGACTTGTAGCCTTGAGATTTCTCATGCTTCCTCACAATTTGGTTTCTCATGTCCTCAGACAGTTCTTTGGTCTTCTTTCTTTTCTCCATGCTCAATGTGGTACACACAAGGACACAGGACAGAGGTTGAGTCAACTTTAATCCATGTCAACTGGCTGCAAGTGTGATTTACTTATTGCCAACACCTGTTAGGTGCCACAGGTAAGTTACAGGTGCTGTTAATTACACAAATTAGAGAAGCATCACATGATTTTTCTAACAGTGCCAATACTTTTGTCCACCCCCTTTTTTATGTTTGGTGTGGAGTTATATCCAATTTGGCTTTAGGACAATTCTTTTTGTGTTTTTTTCATTGAAGACAAATTAAATGACGATAATAATACCAAAGAATTTGTGATAGTTTCATCCTGAAAATGATTGCAGAGTATTATCTGACAGAATTGCAGGGGTGTCAATACTTTTGGCCAACACTGTATAGTCTATAATTATTCATAATCTGAGAGGTAGCATCAGAAATCGATGGTTGGGTCTTCTAGGATTTATGGTCCATTTAGAAGGTTCGATAATAGGAAAATGAGTGTTCCCAAGAATGCTTGTTCTTGATTATCATCCCATCTAAACAGTCCAACATACACTGAACGAATGATCAGCGCACTCATTCAGCAGGTGTAATAAATCATAAATTGGCTTAAAAAACATCTGTGCTTGTCGTATTCACCTAAAGAACATTTCTAGAATTCGCCCCATTTCTCACCATGGAAACAACAAAAAACCTCACTGTAGCCCTGATCCACTCCCACCTTGATTACTTTAATTCTTTATTAATTGGCCTTCCCCTCACTAGATTTTCCCCTCTCCAGTCCATCCTTAATGCAGTAGCCAGGGCTATATGGCTAATTGTTACTCGCGCTGTACCTGTCATTGCACTGGCTGCCTATACATTATAGGATCCAATTTAAATTGCTTGTTCTCACCTACAAAGCTGCAGCACCTCCCTACATCTCCTCCCTCATCTCTGTCTATCACCCCACCCGTTCCCTATGCTCCACAGGTTACTTTTCACTAACATCTGCACTAATCCGAACCTCCCACGCCCGGCTCCAAGACTTCTCCCGAGCTGCACCAATTTTCTGGAATGCTCTACCTCAAGAAATTAGGACTATCCACAACTTACACAGTTTTAGGCGCTCCCTAAAAACATAATCTTTTTAGGGCAACCTATCACATTCCCTATTCTAAGTCCTTTATATAGCCCATTCACTATTTCCCTAAACATAGCTGTTCGTAAAACCCCACCACACCCAAAATCACTATTAAGACTGCCTGGTGATGGCTCATGCAGCTTTTATCTATCCTCATTTCTTCAAGATGGCTGGATGATCAATGTAAATAAGCACCTGTACACTGTGTCACCCACACCTCATTGTAGATTGTAAGCTCTTACGAGCAGGGTTATCATTACTTTTGCTTTAACCATTGTATCTACTGTATAATTGTCTAATTCTATCTGTCTGTCTCTCTGTAACGGAAATTCTGCGTCGCTAATTGGTCGCGGGCGGACGGCGGCGACCAATCAGCGACGCAGAATTTCCGTTATAGACAAACAGCGACAGGCGCAATTCGTGGCCGTCCTCCCCCTGCCTGTGCCGCTCCATCCTCCCCCACCCCGCTGCTTCATCCTCCGTCTTCTGTTTCCCCCCCCCGCCGCTCCATCCTCCCCCCTCCTTGCCGCTGTCTTCTCACCCGCACCCGGTGGTCCCATTGCCGCTGAAAGCTCCAGGAACAGAATCAGCGGGTCATGTGACGTGATGTCACACAGAGCCTGTTACATGACTCGCTGATTGCCTTCCTGGAGCTTTCACTGGCAATGGGACCACCGGGTGCGGGTGAGAAGACAGCGGCGAGGAGGGGGGGCTGTGTGTATATGTGAGTGTGTGAGACTCACCGTGGCCGGGTCTTCACGTCGCAGGCATTGCTTCTCCAGTCACGGTTCCACGCCAGTGGCTGTGGGGCCCAGTGGTCCAGATCAAAAGGGGTTTTGTTGAACGGATAGGTGTTAATTCGTAGTTGTCGTGACGCCACCTGCGGGAATTCCGGTGATTTCACCAGCGCTGCTTGGGCCTCCGGGGGATGTACGGCAGCAAGATGGGACGCTCCCCACAGGACAAGCGGGAGTCCCCGGGGCCAGTAGCTGCCCTTGGTGTAATACGGCAGCTTTGTAGCGCTGAAGGTAGGATAAATGGTTCTGAAGGAATCACAGACACCAGCGTTCTCTGCAACAAGTCGTTTACTGTAACCGGTAGGATGGTACAGGGTATACAATCTTGGGTAACGGTATGGGGGGTCCCAGCAGTGACTGGTGTTGATTCAGAGCTCAACGGTGTCCCACCTTTTTCCTAACCTCTCTAGATGGGTTGCCGGAGTTGCCTTAGATTACCAGGTCAGGGTACGTGGGAGACTTCTAGTGGATTCCTTAGCCGGAATTGCAACGGCTGTGAAGGTCCTGTGTCCCAGGGGTAGATCCCTGCTGGCAAGGCAACTTGGATGCGGCAGTGGTGAGATGCTTCCTAGGAAGCGGTTCTTCACCCTGGTTTGCAGAGCTGTGGTGAACGACTTGCTCGCCTCGGAACCAGTGATCCGGTGGTTTTGGGCACGGGTGTAGTTGGGCCCGTTTGGTAGTTGCCCGGGTTCCGGTCTGGGTCACCGCTTAATGGTGCCCAGCCGGTAAGTTTCCTTCTCAGTGAAGTTGCCTGTTCATGGCTGCACGGCACTATGCAGCCTCTCCTCTCTCTCTTCCTCACAGACTGACTTGCTGCTCTAACTTCCCCCACACTCTACACCTTACACTCCTCCCTCCAGGACCTGATTGGCCCTCTACCTCTGGTGTGTTGTGTGGTGTATGGAGCTCTGGGTTTAACCATGTCAGCACTGAGACGGAAGATATTACATCTTCAGTCAGGGATGCAATACCTTCCTGTGACGCACTCGTTGCGGGGCGCCACATGTGTGTATATGTGTGTATGTTTATGTGTCTATATGTATGAATATGTGTGTGCCTCTATACATGTGTGTATACATGTGTGGGTGTGTCTGTATACATGTGTGTGTATACATTTGTGTGTGTCTGTATACGTGTGTGTCTGTATATGTGTGTATGTCTGTGTCTACATGTGCATGTCTACATGTGTGTGTGTCTGTACATGTGTGCGTATACCTGTGTGTACATGTCTGTATACGTGTGTGTTTGTATACGTGTGCACATGTGTGTCTATACATGTATGTGTACATGTGTATATGTGTGTCTGTATGTGTGTATACATGTATGTGTATACATGTGTCTGTATACATGTGTGCGTATACCTGTGTGTATGTGTCTGTATACATGTGTGTCTGTGTACATATTTGTATACATGTGTGCGTATATCTGTGTGTGTGTCTGTATACGTGTGTGTGTACATGTGTGTATCTACATGTGTGACTGTATACATGTGTGTGTCTGTATACATGTCTGCGTGTACATGTGTGTTTGTATACATGTGTGTATAAGGGTGTGTTTGTCATGTTTGTGTGTGTCTGTACACGTGTGCGTACATGTGTGTCTGTATACGTGTGTCTGTACTTGCCTGTGTCTCTGTATACATGAGTGTACACGTGTATGTCTACGACATGACCCGCAATGTCACGTCATATACATATACGCACATGTACATAAACACAAACAAATCTATTATATAATCATCTAATTCTGTCTGTTTGTCTGTAACGGAAATCCCGCGTCGCTGATTGGTTGTGGGTGGCTGGTGCGACCAATCAGCGACAGGTGCAGTCAGGCTGCGAATTGGCGCGGGATTTGAATTCATTCATTGAATTAGATGCATTATTTTTAAATCTTCATAAATAAACTACATACATATTTTAGAATACCTGATGTGTTAGAATCGGGCCACCATCTAGTTTGTTATAATTATCTTACTTATGACTGTTTGTAAATGAACCTCTGAATTATTAAGTGCTGCGGAATATATTGGCTCAACATAAATGAAGATTATTATTAGCATAATTGGAAGAACATTGCTGCGGGTAAACAGGTGATGAGCTGCAAATGACATGAGATTCTCTGGGTGCTATTAAGGATCATTCTGCAGAAGTGTGGTCGGTCAGTCCACACAGGCCATTAAATGTTCACTTATTGACTTTCAGACGATTTGTGGTCATATAATGGATGTGATCCTTTCTTGTAAATTGGCATAAAACAGTGATCATGGCATGAAGTCTGTGCCGATCTGGTGACATTGTTTATGCAGGCATAAGACTGATTGTGCCAAGTACTGCAGCTCAGCTCCATTCACTTGTGTGGGAAAGTGCATGCAGTACCATTCTCAGTCACTAAACAATATATGGCGCTGTGCCACTTTTGGTGCTCACCCATTCAATTAGCTGATTGGTTTGAATGCTGGAAGACAGACCCCCGCTGATCTATTAATTATCACTTGATCTCTGACTCATGCCAAGGCCAAAATGAATCAGATTACCTACAAAATACTTACCTAGGTCTAATTTGATGCTAGAAGATATTAATTGTAAATCTAAAACACAAACATCTACTGACAGATACAATAAAACATCATAAACGTTAGAGAAAAAAGCACTTACAACAACATAGATAGAAAATCAATTACAACTCTACATTAAATATTGCCAAGTTGGCTAATCACTGTCCATCCACATGTGCACATGTTAGAGTGGCCTTTTATCATGGCCAGCCTAAGGCACACCTGTGTAATAGGCATGCTGGCCGTCTAATCAGCATCTTGAAGTGTTGCATTTATATTTTTGTTCCGCATATAAGGGGCATAATGATCGCGGTCACATGGGTCATGACCATGACCAGGCCCGCCGGCCCCAGTGCCTACTTCAGCTGAATGTGCGGCCAAGGCCACACATCCAGCTGAAATGTATCGCAGCAAAAAGACCCTTCAGGTCCCTGCACTGCTATTACACGCTGCCGGCCAAACGGCAGCTGGCAGCTGACGTTGGCGGAATGGTGACTGGGGGCAACACATGACAGTGATGTCAGCTGCCAGCCACGACATGCTGACTACACAGGACACCGGGCAAAGGGGGAGCTGAGGAAAGGTGAGTAGAATGTTTTTGATTTAAATTATGCATTAGATGCAGAATGGGGACATATATACTAGGATGGGGACCATGAATATCAGGATGGGGGCATATATACCATGATGTGGACCATATATACCAGGATGGGGACATTTATAGTAGGATGGGGACCATATTTGCTAGGATCAGGGAACCGTGTATATCAAGATGAGGACCATATATATCAGGATGGAGACCATATATAACATATATACCAGGATGAGGTCCATATGTACTAGGATTGGGGACATATATACCAGCATGGAGGATATATATTTACTAGGATTGGCACAGGATGATGTCAAATATACCAGGATGGGGAATATATATACCAGGATGGAAACTATATATACCACTAGCTGGGAGCCCGATGCACATGCATCGGGATTCTAGTACGTGGAGTCTCTGACTCGCAATGCCCGCTGCGCGGGCATTGCGAGTCGACTTAGAACTGCTCGCAATGGCCGCTTCGCGGCCAATGCTTCGCGCGTATCCACATGACCACGCCGACTCGCAATGGCCGCTTCGCGCGTATCCACATGACCACGCCGGGGGCAAAAAAGCCATTCGCAATTATATAATAGATGATGAGGAGGAGCATATATACAGTACTAGGATGGGGGACATATATATCAGGATGGGGATCATATATTCCAGAATGAAGGACATATATACCAGGATGGGCCCAGGATGAGAATATATATTCCAGGATGGGGAAAATATTTTCCAAGATGGGTACATATATACCAGGATTGACCCAGGAAAAGATTATATATATCAGGACAGGGAACATACACCATGTTCCAAATTATTATGCAAATGTTATTTTCTCTGATTTTGCTAACAAATGACAGTCAGTGTATTAAAAGTCATCACCCGTTAGAGTATACATCGAATTTTATTGAAGAAACCTCCCAATGATAACAGTATAATCTTCAAAATTAAAAAAAAACTCTAAATGCACTGTTCCAAATTATTAGGCACAGTAGAGTTTCTAAACATTTGATATGTTTGAAAGAACTGAAAATGCTCATTTGTTGAATTTGCAGCATTAGGAGGTCACATTCACTGAAATAAAAAGCTATTTAACTCCAAAACATCCTAACAGGCCAAGTTACATGTTAACATAGGAACCCTACTTTGATATCACCTTCACAATTCTAGCATCCATTGATATTGTGAGTTTCTGGAGAGTTTCTGCTTGTATTTCTTTGCATGATGTCAGAATAGCCTCCCAGAGCTGCTGTTTTGATGTGAACTGCCTCCCACCCTCATAGATCTTTTGCTTGATTATACTCCTAAGGTTCTCTATAGGGTTGACATCAGGGGAAGATGGTGGCCATACCATGAGTTTATCTCCTTGTATGCCCATAGCAGCCAATGGCACAGAGGTATTCTTTGTAGCATGAGATGGTGCATTGTCATGCATGAAGATGATTTTGCTCCTGAAGGAATGTTTTTGCTTTTTGTACCATGGAAGAAAGTTCTGAGTCAGAAACTCTATATACTTTGCAGAGGTAATTTTCACACCTTCAGGAACCTTAAAGGGGCCTACCAGCTGTTTCCCAATGATTCCAGCCCAAAACATGACTCCTCCACCTCCTTGCTGACGTCACAGCCTTGTTGGTACATGGTGGCCATCCACCAACCATCCACTACTCCATCCATCTGGATCATCCAGGGTTGCTCAGCAGTCATCAGTAAACAAGACTGTCTGAAAATTAGTCTTCATGTATGTCTGGGCCGACCGCAACAATTTCTGCTTATGAGCACTGTTTAGGGTGGCCGAATAGTAGGTTTATGCACCACAGCAAGCCTTTGAAGGATTCTACACCTTGAGGTTCGAGGGACTCCAGAGGCACCAGTAACTTCAAATATCTGTTTGCTGGTTTGTAAGGCCTTTTTAGCAGCTGCTCTCTTAATCCGATGAACTTGCCTGGCAGAAACCTTCCTCATTCTGCCTTTATCTGCACGAACACATCTGTGCTCAGAATCAGCCACAAATCTCTTCACAGTACGATGATCATACTTAAGTTTTCATGCAATATCAAATGTTTTCTTCCCTTGTCCAAGGCATTGCACTATTTGTTGCTTTTCGGCAGCAGAGAGATCCTTTTTCTTTCCCATGTTACTTGAAAACTGTGGCCTGCGTAATATTGTGGAACATCCAGTTTTCCTTTTATTGGGCTCACCTGCCAAACTAATTATCACAGGTATCTGAGATTGATTTCAATGATCCAAAGAACCCTGAGACACAATACCATCAATGGGTTTCATTGAAAAAACAAATAATAAATTCTATGTCACTTAAAACCAATTTGTATAATAATTTGGAGAATGGTTTATATACCAAGATGAGCCCAACATGAAGACATATATACCAGGATTGGAGACATATATACCAGGATGGGGAATATCTAACATATACTTACCTTAAATTGTCCATCATCCACTTCCGTCTGGACGTCTTTGAATCCCATAATCCACCGCGCCGCATCGGAAGCACACCGACCACCATATTGGATCACCCAAGTGATGGATGCTTCAATATGGCGATAGCGGCGCACTCCTGCTACCCGACATCCGCACGTATGTATGTAGGCGTATGAGTGTATGATGTGATCCATCGTGTGTATGTGTATACATGTGTGTGTCATGTGATGCAGCGGGTGACATCATACATATATACACAGACATGTGGTGGGTCACATCACACACCTATATACACACGCGCAGCAGGGACATACACAGACATATACATACACGCGTCAAGTCACGTGACACGGTGGGGACGTACACATATACACACATATACATAAGGGACCCACGTACATATACACATGCATATATATATATACACACACACATACATATATATATATATACACACACACACACACATGGGTCACGTGTTGCAGCAGGTCGACATATATACATGTATACACAAATTGTGGGGACATGGGGATATACACGTTTGTGTGTATATATATATATACACACACACGCAGCGAGTCACGTCATACACACATATTCACATATACACATTTATAAAACATATATACACACGTATACACATACAAATGCAGCGGGTCATGTCACACACATATATATACTTATCTTAAATTGTCTGTCATCCACTTCCGTCTGGACATCCCAGAATCTCATAATCCACCGTACTGACTGATAGTACACCGACGACCATATTGGAACATCCAACTGATGGGAGTTCCAATATGGCGATAGCGGCGCACTCCCGCTGCCCGACATCCCCATGCCCCTACCGATCGCAGTCCAGTGAACACTCTCCCCTCCTCCGCCTGCTCTCAGCAGTCCACCCGTTGTCTCCCCCCGCCGCCGGTCTCCTCTCCGCCGCTCGGACCCCCCCCCTCACCCCACTGCTCAGACTTCCCCGTCTCTGTCGCTCGGTGCTTACCGCTGCAGGAGCTAGGTTACCGCTGTAATGCTAAAGAAGCTGTGTTACTCAGTGGGGGTCACGTAATGGGGCAGTGTCACGTGACTCCCTGCGTCACTCAGGTCCTTAAGCCTGAGGCTGTAACACAGCTTCTTCAGCATACAGCAGTAACTCAGCTCCTGCTGTGGTAATCACCGAGCAACAGGGGGGGCCCGGTGTATGTAAGTGTATAAATGTGTGTGTATGTATATGTATCTGTATGTGTTTATGTATGTGTATGTATATGTAAGTGTAGGAGTGTCTATATACTGTATATATGTGTATGTGTATATATGCGTATGATGTGATCCACTGTGTGCATGTGTATATGTGTGTGGGTCACATCATACAGTACATGTATACACACACACACTGTGCGGGTCACATTACACACATATACATATATACACACAAATACATACACACGTCGAGTCACATGACACAGGGGGGACATACACATATACACACATACACACATATATACACATGGTGGGTCACACAATGCAGTGGGGATACACATACATATACACACACGTTCCGGGGACATACACAGATATATACATGCACACACAGGTCACAATTTGCAGCAGGTCCATATATTCACACGTATACACACATGGTGGTGGGACACACACACACACATACAAGTGTGTGTATATATAAATACACACACATGCGGTGGGTCTCGTCGTACACACATATTTACATATATACACATATCCAAACATGTATACACATACAAATGCAGAGGATCACGTCATACACACACACACACACACACACATATATATCTAATATATACTTACCTTAAATTGTCTGTTCTCCGTGTGGACATCCCCGAATCTCATAATCCACTGCACTGACTGGAAGTACACTAACTGCCATATTGGAACACCCAAGTGATGGATAGTCCAACATGGCACCTGCTGGTGGTACCAGCCCCTTGCTTCTCTGTATTTGTTTATTGCCAGCAGAGGTAAAACCAGGCATCAGGGGTTGGCAGCCAGTAGATGATTGGTTTACCTATGCTGGCAATAGAAAATACAGCATAGCCCTACACATTTTTTTACCAGGAAATTAAACACTTTATTAATAAATCCCCCCCTCAGAAACAGGTTTTTAACTAAAAATACATTTATTTACATACATTGCGATAGAGCACAGTGGGGGGCAAAGAGATAGGGGGAGACAACCAGCGCCATAGAGCTGCCCCCATCGTGATATCACCCCCCTCCCGATGTGATAGCATGGGGCTCACATCTAGTTACTACATAATGAAGGGGAAAGGTGGCAATTCTTAAGCCTTTATAGGATTTTAAACGCTACAATGGCCAATACATCTGACCAATGTACGGTGGGAGGCCAGGTTCAAACTCCTCGCAGTTGTTATCCTTGGTGGGATGGGAACCCCGGCCCCAGCACTGCAAGGCTGCAGTGCTAACTACTGAGAAATCGTGCTGCTTATGTGGATCATATATACCAGGATTGAGGACATATATACCAGAATGGTGGCTATATATTAAAGGATGGAGATCATATATATCAGGATGGGGAACATATATACCAATGTGGGGGACCTATATACCAGTATGAGAGACCTATATACCAGGATGGACCCATGAAAAGGACATATATACCAGGATGGGGAAAATATGTACCAGGATAAGGATCATATATACCTGGATGGGGGACATATATACCAGGGTAGGCTCAGGATGGGGGACATATATACCAGGATGAGGACATATATACGAGGATGAGGAGTTATATACCAGGATGATATACATATATATACCAGGATGGGGGGCATATATACCAGGATGGAGGAACATATAAACCAGGAAGGGCCCATAATTAGGTCATTATTATTATTTTTTATAGAGCACCATTGATTCCATGGTACCAGTACATAGAGGGGAGGGGTTACATACAAACAAGTTAATAAATACAATGAACAACCTAACAGTGACAGACGGATACATAGGGGAGTGCTCACCCTGCCCTTGCTGGCCTAAATTCTACAGGGCAATGGTGAGGGAGACCGTAGGTTGGGTCTGCTCTGGTGGATCGCCGGGTCCAGTGGTGGTGAAGTGGCACCGTGGTCATTGCAAGCTGGTCATATATACCAGGATGGGCTCAGGATGAGGGACATATATACCAGAATGGGCCCTGGATGAGGGCATATATCTCAGGATGAGGGCTTATGTACCAGGATGGGATACAAATATATACTAGGATGGGGGACCATATATACTAGGATGCAGATAGATATACCATATACCATATATATACACCACGTTGGAGGATCAGATTTACCAGGATCGGGTGACATATATACCAGTATGGGTAACATATATATCAGATACTAGGATGGGGGACACATATACCAGAATTAAGTACATATATACCGGAATGGTGGACATATATACCAGGATGGAGTACATACAGTATCTACTAAGATGAGGTACATATATACTAGATACCAGGATGGGGGACATCTTTAGATGGTGCCAGGTCTTACCCGTACAGTTTTGATCAGTCTACCAAGCAGAATTCGGCTGAGGGTCTCATCACAGAAGTGCGATAATCTAAGTCTTCTAATTTTAGAATTCACAAAAGGTCTTGTGATTTTCCTTGTGGTTTTCCTTCTTTAGATTATCTATGCGGTGTGACTTCTTTCTTAGGTTGGTGAGAATCTGAGGCTTGGCCGGTATATTTTCATTATGTGGGTCCCCAGGGTGAAGCAGATTCTTCTGGAGGGACCCTCTGCTCTCACCACTGATTGTCTTACAGACCACTTTGTAACTGCTCATCTTTAACAAAGGAAGGGCATAACGACAACACAAGAAAGCAATTATGGGTTCTGGTATATACTGTATGGTAGTTGTCACTTTCAGCCCTAACAATGTGAAGGTCTATGATGCTACACTATTAAAACTTGTCATTTTTAGGCCTTTTATGGCCACTAGTTTAGCGCTGTTTTGTAGTTTTCAGCACTTCTTGTGATATTTATTTTCATGACACCATCTATTTTCTGTGTCCCAATTAATCAGAAAAGCCCATCAGCCCGGGATCAGAGGTCACTTTGTTATTTGTGTTGCTGTATTTTCCCATGTCTGTTTACAGCCCTATATTAATCTCTGTATGGAGGATGGAAACTCCTTGTTTCCGTTGGAAAGAAAATGACATTTTTCCGCTGCTGATTTTTATTGCAGTGATAGAAGCGTATGTATATGTCACGTCAGTGTCTGAATGTGCAGCGTACAATTAATATGACACTATAGATCTGCGTTACATAGCAATTTATCTTGGATAAGATGGAATATCACATTGCCATTCTGCTGGTCAGCGCAGCCAGCACCATGACATTAATGCCGCCAGATGACTACATCCTATGGAGATGGAATCTGCGCCTGTAACAAACAACCATAATACACCCAGGAAAACTGATGTGAAATATTACACTGGTCATTGTGTGATGTTATCTCGCTTTTTATAAAGAAGCCCATAGAATATCTGGGAATCGTTAGCAATAGGCAAGAGTTAAAAACAAAAAAGATGTACAGTAAAACCAGAAAAACACATCTGCGTTCGTTCAAAAACAGCATCGTTCTTGTCCCCAACCTAAAGATGCAAATCCAGACCCAGGCCGTGGACAAGAGATCCATTGTTTCTTAAAGACGCTCTGTCACTTACCAGAAATATGTCATTTGTTTCTATCTGGTGTAAATGTCGCTGTTCTTTTGAACCTCACACTGTTTTGTTTTTGTTTCTGTGCCTCTTCAATCCTGAGATTTAGGTTTTTCTTCCTGGCAGGTAAATCAAGGGGGGGGGGGGGTCCACAAGAAGACTCCTACAGAAAAGGTTGTGGATCCATCCAGTTGGCTAAAAAGAGCAGATTTAAATAGAAGAAATAGAGGGAATATATCTCAGCAATGGAGGGGTGCAGGAACATGGAAGAAAGCGCACCAGATTCAGGAAAAGAGCAGCAGCTACATTAAAGGGATCCTGTCACCCCCAAACCACCTCCTAAGCTATTAAAAGCTGTCCCTAGAGCATAGTAACACTTACCCTACACTCCTTTTAGCTATATTAGAGCTTCAAGCCCCGTACTGCGCATGCGCTTGCACATGCGCAGTGTGGGACTTGAAGCTAACAGCGGCGCAGGTGTAAATACATCACCCGGCGCCAGAAATGACGCGAATCGCGTCATACAGCCCCCACACAGCAGCAGTCCGGAATAGGGGAGGCGCGCAGGGAGGCGTGCATTTGAATGTATGATGAAGATCACTCCTATTGAGGCGTGATATTATGAAGAGGGACAGCCTGGCTGGGTGACTATGAATACCACAGTCACTCATTAACATCAGTAATTAGGTACTTTTATAACGTTTATATTCAGTTTCAATATATGCATTTAGGAGCTAAAAGGAGTGTAGGGTAAGTGTTACTATGCTCTAGGGACAGCTTTTAATAGCTTAGAAGGTGGTTTGGGGGTGACAGGATCCCTTTAAATGTTCTGACTTCCTTCACGTTCTATGCTATGTGAATCTCAGCAAACAGCTTAACCTTCTCACTATCCCAAGTAAACAGACTGTTGGTTCTATAGTCTACTGTTTATTGCTCAACAGTGAGTAAATGATGATGATTCGATGTGTGCGGTAAAACTATAAGAATACAAATTAAACAAATAAGTGCTAAGCATACCACAGAAAACAACAGTAGTGATGATAGAGCACAGAGATCACAAATGAACACTGGATGCATACATAACATGCAAACAGTAGTGACAATACACAGCACAGAAGTGGAGCATTGCACTAAAATGGAGGCTTGGGAATAAATACATATCTATACAGACATAATTTCTTTGTAAAATGATTGCTGCACAATCCTAACAGCAGGCTCTAATGTAACAAACATATCGATAGGAGTATAACTCTTACCAGATTAACTTGACAAGGACAATAGGAGTTCACAAGAGAGAAGCAGAATGCAAGAAAACACACTTCACTGCATGTGATCTGTCTGGAACTGATCTAAAATGGCTGCTTATCTCCCATAGATGCAAAGGGCTAACCCACAATGCACTATGTTCTTAAAGGAAAAGAGACCTGGATATGTAGGAATACTGCCAGATTGTGCTAAACATATTTAATTGTCATAACAGGGTAACATGACACATTACACAGGTTACAACAAGTGTCAAACTAGAGTTACTCTCTCTTACTGAGCAGAACAACAGGTAAAAATGATATATTTATGGTAAAAGGTCTTTAAAGCAACCTTCTGTAATTCTTAAGGCCCCGTTACACGGCACGATGTTGGAAGGCTGTTGGCAACAATCTCGTGGGAGCACGGTCGTTTCAGACATCGTTTTGAAATAGTTGGTGGGATGTCACATTTCTAGATATTGTGGGCGACTCACCAACGATGTTGGAAGCAGGTATCGTTCGCACAACCCAGCGAACGATCCCTGCTCATTGTTGTGAATGGGCGAAGTCGTGAACAACATCGTTATCGCGGTGTCAAACACAATGATATACAAGGTTGGCTGATCGTTGATCGTGTGGTTTTAGAACATGTTCTCAAATCTGCGTTCAACGATCCAACGATTTATCGTTACAACTTGCCAGAGTCACATGCAATGAGGTCGCAACGATGTCACTTGAACGACTCCAAATCTGTGATGTTTAAGCAATATCATTAACGATGTCGTGCCGTGTAACAGGACCTTTACAAGGAGTTGTCAGGCTGATCTGAATGGAATAATGGAATAAAAAAATTAAGAATTACATATCTCCACTGATCCCCTACCACTGCTGTTCTCGAACTTACTGGGTCACTTATGAATTCTACTTCCGTCATCTTCAATCACTGACCACAGCAGTTGTCTGTCTCAATATTGCTGTATTGGGGAGCTAGGAAGCAGAGATACACCAAGACCCGAAGACACTCGGAAAAGGAATGGCTAGGGATCTGTGGAGGTTTTTTGCTTTTTACTTCCAACACCTTTAAGTACATTCCAAAAGGAGTTGGTATGACATATCATGTGGAGAATTGCGACGCCCACCAGGGTCAGGGGTGCTCGGTACCCGGACCGGTCGGTTCAGTGGGTCGTTCACCGTGGCAGTGACCTGGCTCCCTGACCCTGGGCATGCAATAAAGGGGAATATGTACAAGGGATAAGTTTGTGACGCCACCTGTGGTTATTCTGGTCAAGGTGACCACCGCTGCTATAAGACCACTGGGGCTGATAAAGTGGCAGCCTGGGTGATATTGCTCCCCACAGGTAGAGCGTGGCCTCAGGGATTGTAGTAAAGTCTATTGAGATGGTGATGGGTTCTGTGTAGTGAGGTAGGAGGGTGCGGATAATAACTGGAGGAGACCAGGGTTGCAGTCTTTTTAGCTTTACTTGGCGATCACTCAAGTCTACCCAGCTGGATACTGTGCTCCTCCAATGTGCAGCCAGGTTAGTCCCCAAGTGATTATGGTTGCTCTTCCAAGACACCACTCTAAAGCCTGTCTGGGCCGTCTCACCATGCTGGCTAGCCTCCTCTCCCACCTGCGTCTACGTGGGCAGCATCTCAATCCAGTGGCCGCAAGACGCTCAGAGTCCCCTTGCCCTAGGTCTGGCCACCTTCTCTCGAGTATCCATGGTTTGTGGCCACTGTTCCTGCAGACACAGTGGCCTCTGTTTTTTCTGACTGAGGCATACAGCACTTCCACCAGTTCGGGGCCGATCCCCTTCTGCGACCCAGTCCCTCCACTCACCAGCGACTGGCAGTGGATTTGGGGTGCTTTGGGTGGTTCCTCTACTCCTGTGCCCCCTAGGACTCCCTCCTTCCGCAGCAGGTGTCCTGCCTGCTCGATGTCCAAAACTCCTCACACTAAGGCTGGCTTCACACTATGTTTTTACCATCCTGTTCTGTTCGTTTTTGAAACAAACAGAACATGATCGTTTTTGCCCTCTATATATCCCTATGGTGCTGGATTGGCCCTATTTAGCCATCCGGTTTTGTGAATCCGGTGTAGGATTCGTTTCTGTCCTATTTTTCACCAGTCCCAAAAACGATGTCTGCATAATTTTTGGGCTCCGGTGACAAAATGACAAAACAGGACAGAAACGAATCCTGTCTGGTCTGGCACACTTAGCATGGGGGGCCTATGGAGCCGGATTCAGGAAACAACAGAATTGTTTCCCAGATCAGGTACCAGGATACAGAGCATGCGCAGAACAGGATCACTGCTCTGTACCCATAGTAAATCTGTGTAATATCACTTTAGCAGTGCATCTATATACACTGCTAAAGTGATATTAAATAAAAGGATGGTTAAAAATAAAAAATAATAAATTCTCACCTTTCCGCCGACTCCTGAGTGTCTCGTGCTGAATACATCTCCCAGCAGTTCGAGGACCTTGCATGATGTCATTGGGAGGGGCGGGGCAACTCCATCACATGACCACATCAGTGCGCTGGGTTTAAATCTTTAAATCGCTCTGATGCGGTCATGACCCTCCCGGTTTTATTTAATATCACTTTAGCAGTGTATATAGAAACACTGCTAAAGTGATATTACACAGCGCTGACAGCACTTGTCACACAGCGCCAACAGCAGTTTTCACAGGCTCGGTCCCCGCTGCTCTTTCTGTGTCCGGATACCGGACCGGACACAGAAATGGCATCTGGAGTTGCCAATCCGGTGCTGTCCGTTCTTATTTGTTGGATCCTGCAAAAAACAGGATCCAATGAACAGGAACAAAAATGTAGTGTGAAGCCAGCGTAACTCTTGCTGACCCCTCTTCCAGCCTGGAGATGAGGCCCTCCCTCAAAAGGGTCCACCCGAATCCCCCAGCCTGGATTTGGGATGGTGTTGTATGTAATTTCTGTGTTTTGGGATTACAACCCCCCCTCACCTGAGAACGGTGACACCACACCTATGGAGTAGGTGCAGCATCACTGTGGCGACCAGTCCACAGGGGCGCCACAGAATCACTATCAGATATTTTTTTTTGTATGAATTCTCTTGTTGTGTTTTTTGACAAATTAATAGGATTTTTCACTAATGTGAAACCTAGAGTAAGCCGTCAGCTTTTCCTTGGACAAACCTTTGTGTTAGGGCCCTTTCACATCAGCATTTTTTTCAAATCGTGGCAGATGCGGTGAAAAAAACTGCATCTGCCGCGATTACCGCATACCGGCTGCACTTGCGGCACGGTTGCGGCACGGTTGCGGCGCGGTTGCGGTAAACGCCATACAAGGTATAGGCGGACTTGCGGCAGGTGCGGCAAGTGCGATTTTGGCACTTGCGGCATGTGCGGCCGCGAAACAAAATGCTGTCAGCCGCGGTTTTTTTCGCGGCCGCACCTGCCGCAAGTGCCAAAACCGCACTTGCCGCACCTGCCGCAAGTCCGCCTATACCTTGTATGGCGTTTGCCGCAACCGCGCCACAACCGTGCCGCAAGTGCAGCCGGCATGCGGTAATCGCGGCAGATGCGTTTTTTTCACCGCATCTGCCGCGATTTAAAAAAAAACGCTGATGTGAAAGGGCCTTTAGAGATCAGATTCTGTTGTGAATTTCTATACGGGATAACTGTAGCAGCAATTGGTGGCTATTAGAGATGGTCCTCCATGACAGCTGGTCTTCATTTTTGAGTGTCCTTTCCGTTATTTCCTGAGCGCTGTTTGTAAGGTCTTTAGTCATCGGAATTTTCTTTATCTTGTATTAAGTAGAGAGCAGTTTCCAAGCAGAAGCTGTCTGAAGAATGGTTGGGTCACATCTTTTAAACACTTTGCTTCTTTGGAAATCTGACTTACAAAAAAAGCTCAAAGCCTGAACATCTGAACAGAAACTCGTTTTTATATTGCAGCGCATGTATTCATTCTTTTTAGTTTTATTTTAAGCTTTTTCAGGCACGTTATGAAACATACCATCCTGTAAAATATCTTTACAAAGCATAGGTGATAACTGGTAGATCAATGGGGGTCCAATGACACGGATCAGGGGCTGGTTAATAGTAGCCTGGCCCCTGGGCGGTAGCCCAGATTGCCCTCTTTATAATGCGCCTATGACTGGGATTGTCATGGATCCAGAGATTGGAGCTCTGAAATATCAGATGCTGCTGTATTTTGTTTGTGGTATTACTGGAGATAGATGCCATTATAGTTCATCTACTTCCTTCCTGAAGAGACAATTTGGAGATAGACGATTACAGTTTTAAGTCTATATAGATAAGATGTAGCTTTGAGTGTGTATGTATGGTAGCCACTATGTTTCAACGAGGAATTCAGCAGCCCCATTCTAAGGATCGGTGGTGGTACTATCGCCACAGAGGGGTAGTGCACCCAACCCATGTTCTCAGTAAACGGTATGGTAAGTCCAGACACCCACAAAAGCACCCAACACACCAGGGACGGCGGGTGGACCCGATAGTGGGAGAGTCCACGTAGTCATCGGGACAGCAGGGAGAAAGATGGAGGGAGAGAAGTTAGTAGGGAAGCATTCAGGAAGTAGGAGAAGAGATAGAAAGGTAAGTCAACAGGAAGTAGGGGGTCAGTCAGTCAGTAGTGGAGTGGAGTCGAGAGGAAGCAGTGGAAGGAGATGAATCAGGGGGACTTGAGCGGAGATGAGGCTTGTCCTGGGTCTCGGAACAGCAGACTGCAGAGAGGCAGAGGGAGCCCTAAGGGCACAGGCAGGTAGCGATCCACCCATGCACCCGAAGCTGAAGTGAAGTGGAAAAGCAGGTTGAGAACGAGGGGACCGACTCTGAAGGTGGCAAGGAGACTCTATGCTCCAACCACAGAACTGGATGCCACGAGATCCAGAGGAGCTTTGGCCAACTCCCGACACATCCGCTGAGAAGGCAGCCATGCTAGGGTCAGGGGACTTGGCCGGTTGCCTGACATGACCCGTGGCTGCTGGATTGGGGCACTATGTGCGGAGGCGCGAGCAGGAGTGAGGCAGACAGGCAGCACTGAGAAAGCAACCTGAGGAGGAACAAACATAAAAGGGGTGTCCTGGATGAGCTATCCTGGTTGCTGAGGACTATCCAAACTGAGATTGTGCAAGGACGGTACCCTTAACACCACCAAGTGAAAAGCTAAGTAAACCGGGTTTAGAACTCAGAACTGTGTGTGAGATTGTTCATTTCCCGCCTGCGGAATGGTAGACTGATAAGACACGTAGGCCGCAGGAGTCCGGCCAGGGAATCGCTCCAACTCCCCATCCCTGCCAGAAACAACTCTGCTGCCCCTCCATCACCGAACAACTTAACGGTTTCCCTGGGAAACCGCTCCACCCGGGTGGAGCAAAACCACCACAGCTGCCATCCCATCATCCCCAGAGGCCCCGCACCGCAGCGTCGGCCACTAATAGCCAAATACCACGGGTGACAGTCACAACAACTATCCCTTAATTCCTATAAACCCTGAACCTTTAATTGACTGCTCCGGGGCCACGTAAAGGGTCACGCCACCATGACATCCCAGTCCCTGATGACCTTGTCAGACCCGGCTCCGAGTACCCCACGGACCACAAGAGGCGTGTCAGTACTAGACTAGCTTCCACCAATTGACAAACCTATTCTTTGGATAAGTTAATAATTTCTGTTTCAACTGTAAATGTCACTTAACAGTAGAAATCTGAGCCATCGTGCAAACACAAGTCATATATAGGCTAAACAATCTGCTCCCTTTGGCATTTTTTAAGCACTGGGAATAGTGAACTGATTTGGATGCGAGACTGAAAGCAGATACCGTATATCGATAAATGCTTATAGCCCTTTCCTGCTACAGTACATTTGTAGGGTGGATGGATGGATGGATCTTAATGCGTTTTGCTAAACATGAGTTACTGCGTCTGTGCGCTGGGTACGCGCATGCACAGATACTCGTGCCACCATCTTCGGACACTTGGGTATGCAAAGATGGCTGTGGCATGGTACACGGGGGGAACAGAGAGAGTGCACAGGGGGGCAGAGAGAGCGAACAGGGTGGCAGAGCACACAGGGAGACAGAGAGAGCACGCAGGAGGCAGAGAGAGCACACGAGGAGACAGAGACAGGACACAGGGGGAGGGGCGAGCACACATGGGGGCGGGTAGAGTGCAATGGGGGGAAGAGCGAGTGCACAAGGGACAGAGTGAGCGACGAGGGACCGGGAAAGCACACGGGGGGGGGGGAGGGGGCAAAGAGAGCACACTGAGAGCATAGAGAGGGCACGGGGGGCAAAGAGCATACTGGGGTCATGGAGAGCACACAGGGGGCCAGAGACTGCGGGCTGGAGGGCAATTACATTATTTTGCTGTCTTGTCTTTCACTTCCAACGTCCAGATGTCCTGCTATCATGCGCCTCTGCAATATTTCCATACACAAGTGATGGGTGTGCAAATATGGCGCCGACTGGTGGTGCTGGCACATTGTGCAGTACCGCAAGCAGTGCCACAGCTGCCCGCAGCCACCGCCACCCAAACTGCTGCCACCAGAAACCTCAGCTGCCGTTCCCTGCAGCCACCACTAACACATCACTGCATGAGTAAGTGCGCATGCGGACACCTGGTGCGCATATGCACTTACTTATGCAGCCACCATCTTTGGACACCTGGGTATACAAAGATCATGGTGGTGTGACCCAGTGGGCACATGCACACTTACGGCGCCACCATCTTTGGAAACCATAGGTGGGAGAAAACACAAGGGGAGAGATAAAGCACGGGGGGGGCGAGTGCACAGCAGGCTGAGAAAGAGCACAGTGGTGCAGACAGAGCACACAAGGGGCCAGAGAGTGCACACAGAGGACAGAGAAAGGGCATAGGGTCACAGAGAGAGTGTACAGGGGGGTAGAGAGAGTGCACAGGGGGCGAGCGCACAGGGTGGAGAGAGAGATCACACAGGGGGCAGACATGTCAAAGGAGAGAGCACACAGGGGAGAAGACAGCACGAGGGGAGAGAGACTGCATACAGAATGAGAGCACACAGGGGAGAAGACAGCACGAGGGGAGAGAGACTGCATACAGAATGAGAGCACACAGGGGAAAGACAGCTCAATGAAAAGAGCACCTGCGGGAAGAAGACAGCACACAGGGGGAGAGTGCACGGGGAGAAAAAGAGCATACAAGAAGGCAGAGAGCACAGGAGGGAGCACAAAGTGTGCACAGGGGGAGGAGCAAGCACCAAGGGGAGGGGTGAGCGCACAGTGGGCCAGAGACAGCACACAGAGAGACAGAGAGCACAGGGGAGAGAGCGCACGAGAATACAGCACATGGGACAAGAGACAGCACAAGGTGAGAGAGAGCACACAGGGTCAATAGAGCGTACATAGGGAGGAGAGACAGCACAAGGGAGGAGACAGCAAAAGGGGAGAGAGAGCGCACAAGAGGAAGAGAGAACATATGAGGGCGAGACAGCAGAAGGGGGAAGAGACAGCAAAAGGGGAGATAGAATGCATAGGGGGATAGAGACAGCACAAGGAGAGAGACAGCACACGGGAGGAGAGAGACAGCACAAGGGAAGAGAGAGTGCACAGGGGGAAGAGAGAGCATAAGGGGAGAGAGAGTGCACAGGGGGGAGAAACAGCACAAGGGGAAAGCGCGAACAGAGAGTGAGAGCCAGCACAAGAGGAGACAGAGCGCACAGGGAGAGAGACAACACAAGGGGAGCAAGAGCGCATAGGGGTGAGACAGTGTGGCACCCCAGTGTCCAGATGCCACTATGTCATTATCTCCCCCACGGGGTATTGTCATACCCGAGAGCAACGGAGGGAACCCGAACCAGGCAAAACCAAAGCACACAACACCTTTTTGCCTCCAAGCCTGAAAAGGGAGACCTAGACCAGGGTTCAGGATACCTTCCCTATAAATTCTAGTCTGGGGCGGAGTTAGTTAGTTCAGTATGGAGCAGTACTGAGGAAGACATCCTGTGGGCTAGAGCAGTGCTAAGCTTGTCCCAGGATAGCTGAGCTTAGCTGAGGGACCTAAGGCAAGGATCTGAAGAAGCAGAGGTGAGCCTGGGGAGTAGAGCAGTGTCAAGCTCACCCCAGAGGAGTAAGCGCCAGAAAACCGACACTGGAATCTGAGGCTGTGCAGAGCCTAACGACCCAGCAGCCAATACCGGAGGGTGGGGAATTCCAAGTTCCCCATACACACTTAGTGGCCGGAGGCAAAGCAGCGTGAAGAGCTCAGGAGCAGCCGCCCGTGAACTGGGGCTAATAAAGGACTCGAGCTACCTGTCATACCATCACGTGCAGGAGAGAGGGAGAGAAAGGGCCGCAACTCAGCTTTAAGCAGCAGCAGGAGCCCACAGGAGAATGCGCAGCAGGGAGGTCTCAGAATTTGCTGGGTGTGGAGAACCCCAAGTTGCTCCCTGGTTACACGGAGTCGCAGAACCGCATCTATGTGGAACCTGTCTTACCAGTAAAGGATTTGAGGAACCAACAAAACGTGAGTCTGTATTTTAATACGCGCCCTCCATCCTGCAACCTACACCCTTCAACATCCACTGCCCTGGGGACCCGCTCCACCCGTGGGGAGCCACTTCATCTCAGCTGCCCATCCACCGTCTCCAGAGGTTCTGCAGCAGAGGTGGCCGCTGATTGCCACAAACCCCGGGTGGTGTCACGAATAACGTTTCCTATAATAGCCAAGAACACTCTTTTACAACTGAACCCAGGGTCACAGAAGCCGGGTCTTGACCCCTGTGACTCCCCAGAACTGCTTAACAGCCCGGTTCCGAGTACCCCACAACAGTTCAAGGGAAGAGAGAGCATACAGTGGGAGACACAACAAAAGAGGAAAGAGCACAAGGGGAAAGAGAGCACACAGGGTTGAGAGACAGCACAAGAGGAGATACAGCACACAGGAGGACTGCATGCAGCAGCAGAGCCTGCCAAGCCACGGCCACCCCGTGCAGCAGCGGCTTCCCCTGCCCTCTTTGGTGTCGCTGTGATTAGTAGCGGGAGAGTATATAGTAATATATAATCGCACATGGTCTTGAATCGCCCGATGCAATAGAAATAAATGTCAATTTTTACTATGTGCAACTGTCCATCGTTGGATGGCCTACTTGTATAGCTCAACTTTTTTCTTTGTGAAACTTTGCACACCCTGCCAAGGCAATTCTGTGCAGATTGGAAAGACCTCAAAGATATTTGGTGAATGTGGTGAGCTGATTTATATGCTGATTTATATAGGTAGACCTTTTTTTTTATGTCATCCAAACGTCCATTTTTCATGACTGTTTGATAGAAGCTTAAGGGCCCTTTCACATCAGCGTTTTTTTAAATTTGCGGCAGATGCGGTGAAAAAACCGCATCTGCCGCAACTGCCGCATAACGGTTCCACTTGCGGCACGGTTGCGGTTTTTTCCATAGGAAGTATAGGGGGACTTGCGGCAGATGCGGCAAGTGCGGTATTGCACTTGCGGCAGGTGCGGCAGAGAAAAAAACCGCGGCTTACTGCGGTTTTTTTCTCTGCCGCACCTGCCGCAAGTGCAATACCGCACTTGCCGCATCTGCCGCAAGTCCCCCTATACTTCCTATGGAAAAAACCGCAACCGTGCCGCAAGTGGAACCGTTATGCGGCAGTTGCGGCAGATGCGGTTTTTTCACCGCATCTGCCGCAAATTTAAAAAAACGCTGATGTGAAAGGGCCCTAAGTCTCTGTACCCACTATCAGTGTTTGCAGCGGTTTGGACGCAGCATGTTATCGCAGCGTTGCACAGTGGATGCACCCTTAGATCACTTTTTCTTTGTCGCATATGAGAAAAACTGATGAAAATTGATTGTTTTTTTTGCATTTGAGAAAAATCACTGTGATTGAATGAGGCTTAAAGGGACAAACTGCAGATTTGAGATTTGCAACAAGTGTCCATTCACGCTGCAAAGGTTTTTGCAAGATCTGGACAGATAATCCGCTGCATTTCTGCTTTGTTGGACCATATCCCTGACACAGTCATGCTATGATGGTTTATGGCAAGTTGCAAAAGAACAGACTGTAGAGGGTGAAAAATATACAACATTTGGTTCCATATTAGGATACTTGTCCTTGCTGGGAGCTGGGCACAGGGGCCCCAGGCTGGGAGCTGGGAACAGGAGCCCCAGGCTGGGAGCTGGGCACAAGGGCACCCCAGGCCTGTGCACATCACTGACCCTGTGCCTGATCCTCATCCTGCAGCACAATACATCCATTATACATATAGAAAGTCTAGTAAGGAAGATCCAGAGCCAGGATGCCCCATCCCCCACACTGACGTCAGGAAAAAAGGGCAGGGATTAAGGAGAAGGATGAGAAGAGGAGGAGGAGGAGGCTGTAGTGCTCCAGTGCAGGAGATCAGCACAGGGCAGTGACATGCAGAGGAGCTGAGCTCAGTGTCTGCTCTGCCCTCTATACCTTACATTGGGGACTGTGGTTGGACCTGGCACTTGTGGGCACACTCCACCCTGGCATCAGCGCATCTGGGACTTTGCAAATTGTGTCCCCGGTGGAGGAGATCCAGGACTGCAGCCTGCACAGGATATAACTGGGAGATCACAGGGGATCAGTAGATCGGAAAGGGATCTCTGGGAGCAGGTGAGCCTGGCAATGTGGGGCTATGGCATCATGCCTCCATCTCTGTATGTTGCTGCACTGTGCGTGGATATATATATATGGCTCTACTCATATGCACAGGATTGTATCTGTCGGGTGCACACTACTTATACAATTGTGTATTGTAGGGATACAGCACAATGGTGCTGCACACTAGTGTGTTGTGGGGGGGGGGGGGTGTGTTGCACAGTAATGTGTGTTGTGGGGGGGGGGGGTGTTGCACAGTAATGTGTGTTGTGGGGGGGGGGGTGTTGCACAGTAATGTGTGTTGTGGGGGGGGGGGGTGTTGCACAGTAATGTGTGTTGTGGGGGGGGGGGTGTTGCACAGTAATGTGTGTTGTGGGGGGGATGTTTGTTGCACACTAGTGTGTGTTGTGGGGGTGCCTCTGCACATGTGTGTGTGTGTGTGTGTGTGTGTGGTGGGGGGGGTGTTGCACACTTCTATATATCCCAGTGCATCTATGGTGATAACTGCGCCCCAGTGATTGTGCCACATCCTCCGCGGTCTTTCTGTATTGTGTTGTACAGTGTAGTGATAGTGCCTGATAGTGATTTGTGCCTAGGTTGTAATGCTATAAATTGTGTGTTGTGCCGTATCCACAGTGGTGTTTTTATCGTACACTCGGGTACAAGTGTGTGTGTGTGTGTGTGTCTGACTCAAGTGTGCAACACAACACAGACCCAATCGTGACCACAGCAACACTACACACTATTGTATCCTATGGCTAAAGTGCAATCATCACACACTTGTGTATAGTTATAGAATTGTGTTGTTCCATATCTGGATCGTGTTGTACACATAATTTGTGCATATTTGTACAACACAATACAGACACTGTTGTGAATACAGAACAAGACACAATTTCTAGCACAATGAGGTGTATTGTGCACTTGTATTGATGACTTCATCATTTTACACACAATTGTGTCTTGGTTCTAGTGCTATCCTCACACACTTTGTGTAGTGCTTGATGTATATAGTTGTGGTGTGTATTGTGTTGCACTGTACACACTGGATGGCTTCTTGTGGCGTATGCCGCACACTTGTGTGAAGTTGTTGGGGGCTGGGAGGATTTCTTGCTGACTAGCAGAAGTCTGGACAGTATAAAGAGGAGGGGAGAGGTTTGTATATAGTGTAATGGGGGAGGGGATTAGTGTAAGGAGGGGGGTTGTGTGTATCTGCAAGATGTGACCCAGAACTGAGGCTGGTTTACATACTGTGGCCTGGCAGGGTGGCAATGTGTGATCGTGCCAGTTGCGGGAAGGCTTATTTTGCCTCAGGGACTCTAATAATTCCTCCCGACAAGCTCTGACCTGAGCTGCTGGTTCTTAATCTGCCCCTTTATATCTGTATGCTGGCAGGGTTGCGGCGGAGATGAGGCAGGCTGGCATCGTACTGAAACCCCTATAGGCAGGGCTGGCATTGTACAGAACCCCTATAGGCAGGCTGGCATTGTACTGAAACCCCTATAGGCAGGGCTGGCATTGTACAGAACCCCTATAGGCAGGGCTGGCATTGTACAGAACCCCTATAGGCAGGGCTGGCATTGTACAGAACCCCTATAGGCAGGGCTGGCATTGTACAGAACCCCTATAGGCAGGGCTGGCATGGTACAGAACCCCTATAGGCAGGCTGGCATTGTACTGAAACCCCTATAGGCAGGGCTGGCATGGTACAGAACCCCTATAGGCAGGCTGGCATTGTACTGAAACCCTATAGGCAGGGCTGGCATTGTACAGAACCCCTATAGGCAGGGCTGGCATGGTACAGGACCCCTGTAGGCAGGGCTGGCATGGTACAGGACCCCTGTAGGCAGGGCTGGCATGGTACAGGACCCCTGTAGGCAGGGCTGGCATGGTACAGGACCCCTGTAGGCAGGGCTGGCATGGTACAGGACCCCTGTAGGCAGGGCTGGCATGGTACAGGACCCCTGTAGGCAGGGCTGGCATGGTACAGGACCCCTGTAGGCAGGGCTGGCATGGTACAGGACCCCTGTAGGCAGGGCTGGCATGGTACAGGACCCCTGTAGGCAGGGCTGGCATGGTACAGGACCCCTGTAGGCAGGGCTGGCATGGTACAGGACCCCTGTAGGCAGGGCTGGCATGGTACAGGACCCCTGTAGGCAGGGCTGGCATGGTACAGGACCCCTGTAGGCAGGGCTGGCATCGTACAGAACTCCTAGGATTGCATCTTTACCAGGCTGGAGTTGGTGTAGAGCAGATGAGGCGGCTGTGGATACAGGGCAATGACTACCGCAGGCTTCGGGCCTCTGATTATTATGCCGGCAGCTGGGGGCATTGGCGCTGCTGGTAATCTGATTTCAATGACAGATCATGTAACTAATTTTCCAGATGGGATGACTGCATCGGTGAATTATCATCAAATTACACCGGCCGGCCATTGCTCTGGCTTGTGTTACTGGTCAATAGAACTGGTTTTGTCAGGCAGATTGCTCCGTTCCCATTAATGACCTCATGGCCGGGTGTAGGGGCCGGTATAGGGCCACCTGGTGCAGTCATGGTGCATTATACCATGATATATACTCCATATAGGCCGACGTTTTCGGGTCATATATGAGGAGCAGTTTGCAGCCAACAGTTCTGTTGTCTTGTCGTATCCTCCGCGCCCATCTGTAAATGTTCACAATATGGATGTAGATGGGAAGTGACTCGCTCCTTCCCACACAGGCCGACTGCTCATAGTAACGCTGCGGTGGCCGTGTAGAAATGGTATCTTATTCATTATTTTTAATAATAATTCAGATATCTGTGCCAGCTGCAGATAAATCCTAATTTCCCGCTTCCCTCATCTTTTTCGGTGAACCATACACAACCTCTACTTTACAAGGAAAATGGCTGAGGTGTATATACAGTTCATAAGGGCCTTTACTCTGCTGATTGCAATGAGATCCGCTGACTGTATGGTGACCTCCCCGCGTGATGTCGGTGGAGAAAAGGATCCCGTTGAATTTTAATAGCTGATCTCTTTATTTGGTGAAATGAGCCACTTCAGGAGTGTGGCCGCAGCTCTCTTAAAGGATTTGCACACTGAGGTTTTGTTTTTTAAGGAGATTTTGGAGTGAAAACTTAGCAAAAACACTCCGGATCCTCATCCAAAAACTGCTTAGTTTCCTCTAAAAATGAAAAATACTCCATGCCTGCATAAGCCCTGAACAGAAACTCCACGTTTTTTTAGGAAGATTTGGAGAATTTCTGTTCTAAAAACGCCTCAGAGAAACTTGGTGTAAACATACCCTTAGAGAACATAAGATCGTGTTCCTCTCAGCGCTGAGCAGTCAGTAGGCCAAACCTTCTACTCCAACTCGGGACTCCTTCATTTCCACCAAAATGGACACAGACTCCCAACTCCACCGCCTTGGTTCCTATCAGGGCAGTGGAGTCGGAGTCAGTGTCCATTTTGGTGGATTTGGAGTTGGATTTAGGGAAATTGAGGAGTTGGATGATTTGCCTTACCGACTCCACAGCCTTGTTCCTATGTGTAGAAGGTTGGTGAAGATGGCTCAATGGCCAGGTTAATATGCTGCTGCCCCAGAAGTTTGCACTGTATATTTTCTTGCAATGTTGCAGGGCTGTAGAGTCTGAGTCGGATTCAGGGAAACTGAGGAGTTGGATGTTTGGCTTAATGGCTTCACAGTCCTAGTCGGTGTCTGTTTTGGTGAAGTTGGGAGTCAGATTCAGGGACATTAAGGCTATGTGCACATCAGTCGGTTCTGCATTTCTGCAGACCGACGGGAACGGAGGACACTGGCAGAAACTGAGTTTTCTGTGCTCAGCAGTGTCCTCGTTTTTTGCTCGTTTTCCGCCCGGTTTTACAGCGTTTTGTCGGCGGTTTTTCTGAGCGGTTTTAAAACTGAGTTTTTAGTGCACTTGTTCAGCTGAAACGGTGGAAAAACGGAGGAAAGAAGTCACTTGCTCTATTTTGGAAACGGTGGAAAAACTCAGTTTTTAATGAAACGACAGAAGAAAAACGTTGTAATGTAGACAGTTTTCTAAAATCCATTGACTAGCATGTTATCCAACCGGAGGGTAGGATTAACATAAATTAACATAAAACTGAACGGAAAACGCCGACGGAAAACGTCCAAAGCAGCCCACAAAACGACTGATGTGCACATACCCTAAGGGTCAGATGTTTTTGGCTTACAAACTCCACAGCCCTGGTTTGTATTGTAATTCTCATGTATCCTAAAAGTGTGATCCAGATATTGTGACCACCCTCAGCCCCTGACAGATCAGCAATATCTTCTCATATGCAGATATAGTCTATTGACATGAACCTAAGTTTTATAATAGAAAAGTGTTCCCTCCTTAGGATCATTAGGCCTGAATTGTCAGAACCTTATTCTCACTTGAATCAATGACATGCTTATTATGCTTCTCTGGTACGATATATATATATATTTTTTTTTTATACATGAGTTTGTCTTCCCCCCTCTGCTGTGCAGTCTGTGGTTCCTTGTTATCAACCATTTCTAACCAAAAAGAAAGTTTAAAGGAGTTGTCCACCACAAAGAAATATTTGAATAGCCGAATCCCATCACTGTAATATACCCTCTGTTAAGATTCAATTTCGCTTGACGGTTCCATCAGTGGTTACATGACAACAATTTTCAACAGAAACTGTTAAGGGGTCGTCACACACGTCAATGTCGCCAGCGATCAGTGAACCAGCGACATCGTGGAAATGATTTCAATATCGTTTCCACTATGTCTTGCTCCCGCTGCCAAGCTGTGGTTACTGGGAGCAGGCTGGTATCCATGGTAAACTGCAGGTATCTAGGCAGCGCGCACTGCCTAGATACCTGATGTAAACCTTGGTTACCAGCCTTCTCCACTCACCAGCTGATATCCAAGGTACACAGCGGGTAACTAGGGTCCCTAGTTACCCGCTGTGTACCTTGGATACCAGCGGTGAGCGGAGAAGGCTGGTAACTAAGGTATACATCAGGTATCTAGGCAGTGCGCGCTGCCTAGATATCCGCAGTTTACCATGGTTACCAGCTCCCAGCGCTTGCTGACAGCTGGCTGATCGCACGTCTCCTGGTGTCCACCTGGAGACCATCGCCAGGTTTTCAGTCCTGTCCGAAAACCTGGCGACCATCAACCAGCAATTTATCGCTGGTTGATATACCATGTCACACACATCAATATCGCTGCGATATTGACGCGTGTGACGGCCCTTAGAGTCTCAAAAAGTGACCTCGACTATGCAGGGCGGTCAAATGACAAGCCTGGAGTCGGAAAAAGGAGCTGGAGCGGAATCTTAACAGTGTTTATATTACGTAACTTACTGCTAGTATTCTGCAACCAACGGGGCTTTAAAAGAATTTCTCAGGGGTGGACAACGATTTTCATGGCCCTTTTGTATAGAGTGGTGATGGCCTAATTGTTCGTTTTTGATCATTGCCCAAAGTAAACATGCCAAGTGATTAAAATATTTGTCATCGTTTGCTTTATGTGGGTGGAAAAAATTATCACTGGTTGTCTAGTGTAAACTGGAGATGTGCCACCAACAATGATATAACGTGTCAGGAAGAAGGGACTAATATTAGGACCCCCTCTTCCTGGCCATTGCTATGTGGATATGAGCCAGGATTGACTATATAGATCGGCGCTCATTGTGGGCAATTTATTGGCCCAAGTAAAATGAGATTTCTGACTGAATGAAAAGATTGAAATAAGATGTCTCCTTCCTTGCAGTTCATTCACAGAAGCTCCCAGTGACATTACACTCTACATAAGTAACTAGAATAGATTATTCTCCAGATCGATGGATGGAAGACTCCCATATTGATCTAGTGCAGTAACTCTGCCGTCCTGCCGGAAGTGTGGATCTATACAGCATATGGAAAATAAGATTGCATTTATAAATGTATGGTGTGTACTTATATATACTGCCATACTCGCAAGACTCCAGGAACTGAGATATAGGGAGCTAGCTGTTTGTTGAGGTCCGCGTCCTGTACATTCACTTTCGTCGTCCCTGTGGGCATCATTGCTGCTGGGGATTTTCAGTTTTGATAATAAAAAAATTTGTTTTAAGATGTGACTTGATGATATGAACAGTAAAGCCCCCGTCACACTAAGCGAGATCGCTGCTGAGTCACAAGTTTTATGAATCAACAGCAACCTCAGCGACTCTGACTCCACAGTCATAGCTGGGAAGTCAGCAAGCCAAACATCTAACTCCACCAAAATGGACACAGACTCTACAACTCCGTCTCCACAGCCTTGGTGGCCACTAGAGGTAAGCGAGCCATTTGAAGCTCAGGTTCTGGTGTTGCAACCGGTGGTGGAAAGGCCGTGTTTTATTTATTTTTTTTGTAAATTAATTTTGTACACTCTACAGCTAAAAACTGTGCTTGTAAGCCCAATGTGAGCCGATCCAACACTTCATCTGGCTCGCACTTGCTCCAATGCTTTGTAAACATAAAGTGCCTGAACTCTGGGAAGTTAGGTGATCTGATCCAAACTCTTGAAAGGTTCACTCATCTCTAGTGGCCACTGCCAGGGATATGGAGTTGTTAAGCTAAACATCCGACCCTGACTCTAAAGGCCCCGTCACACACTACGATATCGTTAGGACGTCACAGCTTTTTGGGTGAGGCAACGACGTCAATGCGTGTGACAAGTGCAAATTATCAACGATAAGTCGGCTGATCGTTGATGGGAGGTTTTTGATCAGGACCTTAAACCAAACGATGATCGTCCGTCCAACCCGCAGCATGGGTGTGTGTGACACCTTGATAACGACCTGCCTATTCAGAACTGAAGGACGTAGGCGATCAAACGACTGCAAGTATCATTCGCTTGTCGCGGAATTGTTGCTGCGTCGTTAAAGATATCTGTACATGTGACATTTCACTAGTGATCATTGAACGACGTTCAAGCGATCTAGGTCAAGTCAGATTGTTGATCGGATCATTCGGACGTTGACATGTGCGATGGGGCCTTAACTCCAACTCTTCAATTTCCCTGAATCCAACTCCACCAAAATGGATTATGACTCCAACTCCATAACCATGGCTGCGAAGTAGGCAAGCCACATATCCGACTCCTCAATTTCTCTGAATCCATCTCCACAGCCCTGTCTCCATGTCTTGTTTGTTTCTATAGATGCCTTATCTTTGTTTAATCCCTATAATAGAACCTGCTCCTCTCTCCTTTCCTGCCAAGGCCACTCACACTGCAGTTTGGCCGGTAGCCTGGGCAGTGAGCTGTAAAATTAAAAATCCCTCCGTTCTGGAGCCCAGAGAGGATTTATAGTAAGGTAACTGCACAGTTGTTTTTGCTTTATACAAACTTCACCCATTTCTGGACAAGAGACGAATCCTTTAAATATGACCATCTCTTTGTATCTTACATAAAGCTACAGGATAATTCACCGCATCACCTTCAGCGTTACTTTTATTACTAGGCTGTGGCCGCTACTTTAAAAAATAATAAACGCAGGAAGGTTAAAGCAAATATTCATTCAGAAGCCTGAAATGTTCAGTAATTAGAACAGGAAACGGTCATTTCCTTTAAATGCTATAAGCTCCTACAAGAAGGACTTTCATATAAAGGGATTTTTCCACACTCGGATACATCATCACTTCCGATCACTGGGGGTCTGACTGCTGGGACCCCCGTCCAGTGTTTGCTCCCAGCTACCAAGGACTAAAACAAAATCCTGTAAAGTGACCTTTTTTTTTTTTTTTTTTTTTTTATTCGACATGAAATTGAGATGGGTACTTTGGGACTGTTTGGGGTCCTGAGTTTGGACTTCCACCAATTAGCTGATGGCATGTCCTAGCAATATACCATAGTATTAGATGCCCTTTTAGCTCCTTATAATTGGGCCACTGTAGACTTTAGGCTATGTCTCATTTGTGCTTTTTTGTTGGGGCTGTTTTAGTGCACATACAAACGTAACACAAATAAGGGGGACACACAAAGACAAGACGGGCACACTCACTTTCTCACCCTCCTTGGCGAGCCCACGGTGATCCCCAGTGGTTCTTTCTCCGTGCAATGGCAGACGTATGTATCATCCTTCCAGAACCTGCACAACGTGTGACAGCCTGAGTCACATGACCAGTCACATGGTGCAGGCCCTGGAAGATAGATAAACACAGCATCTGCCGGTGCACTGAGGAAGAATCACCGGGGCTCACCGTGGGCTCACTGCAGTAAATGGCTATAAAGAAGCCACATGAATGGACTGTGGGAATACTCATCCCTTTGTGGGGGAGATAGTGGGCGGGGGTTTAGAGTGGAGTATATGGGGTAAACACAGCCCAAACATGGCATGACATTAAAAAAAAATGTAGCACCCAAAAATGCACATGTGGGCATGGCTTTTGTAATATCACATTGACTGTAATGTTAAAGCTGTGGGTGCACAAACTCAGCAAAAAGACGCAGTACAAACGCACAGTGGGCACTGAGCCTGATGGCGGGTTTACACGTTGCGATATCGTAGTACGACTTCAATCAAAAGTCACGTGGTTCAATCGTTGGACCCGAGATCGTTCCTGTGTTGTATGGTGTGAACGTCCAATACGATGCAGGAACGATGTCAATGCGATATCGGGGATTGAATGAGCGTGCTGTTCAATGCCCCGATATTGAAGGGAGATTGGAGTCGGATCGTGCTGTGTAAACGCTCAACTACGATGCGATTTGAAACGTCGCCCATTCACTCCCATGTTAAGTGTGCGATCCTGGGTTGGGGGGCGTAGACATCGCACGGACGTTGTATTCCGATATCGCAGCGTGTAAACATCCAATGCGATGCGGGAGAAACGTGCACTAATTGCGCGCTCCCGCACCATTGAGTTGCGATATCGCAACGATATTGAAGCGTGTAAACCCACCTTTAGGTGCCTTTATAAGCTGTTCTGGAAGCCGTTTTGCTTTTTTTTTTTTTTTTTTTTTTTTTTTTGTAGTCTGACCTATACGACTTATTGAATATAAAAATCTGTACGCCCAGGCCGTCATGTGTCCAGAGATGTTGGTATTATCACATGGGGATGCTGCCTATGGGGTGGGGTATGTATAATGTCCGTCACCTGCTCCTGTATTGTCCCTCTTACATCTGCAGGGTTGACGTCACTCTTGCAGCCCTGGTGTCAGATTCCTTACTGTTATGAGAATTTGTCCTTATCGAGGATGTCTGTGGTCTGTCTGATGTTTGGGGTGGGGGGGAGGGTCACAGCTGGTGTGATTACCTGGCACTGGGGTCTGCCCAGCTTTGCTTTTTGCTGAGCTAGCATTGCATTAGATCAGGTTGGTCTGCACTTTGCATCTATTGTGGTGGGGGTGGGGTGCATTGTTAATGGATAAAGGGTGGAGGTGACTACAGCCATTGATGAGGAAGAAATCCTGTAATATCGGACCTCGGTGTCTGCTAAACCTGTTCCTGTGTGCATTGTAGTAGACGTCTACCTGGGCCGTGTGCACAAGCTCTTCGCTTGTCCTTTCACATGCGTCCTTCACCTTTTAGTGATGACATACAGAACCTCACCCCGTATTACAGCTTACACTTTTTTAAAGATTAAACAATCAATCAAACTGACACAATATTTTACCACGTGTACTCCCAAGAAAGTACCACCAATATGGCTGCACTTCCTGTTGTCAATTTTTCCAACATGGCCGCCACAAAAGCATAAAGGGGATCCAACCCTCTGTCAATCAAAAATAGGGTAATAACGCTCATTTTAGTTACATAATCCTTAAACTTTGTATTTTTGAGGACTCCTTTAATAAAATCTCTCCCGACTCATCTAGAAACATGTACACTTGTCTCCACTGAACATTTTTGTGTTTTCTAGGAGGAAAGTGGAGCAAACTGCTGCTAAATACTTCTAGATCGGGTGTTCAATTCCATGTGTCCGGTCCTTGTCTCCCTTACAGCCTTTCCGGAGGAGGGTCAGGGAGTTTATTGTGATTATATAGTTCCGCCAGCCCCGTCTAGATTTAGTGACCGGAATAAACCAGGTGGGACCATGGCTGTGGAGTCGATAACCAAACACCTGACACTGACTCCTCAGTTTCGCTGGATCTGACTCCTTCACCTCAACCAAAATGGACTCCAACTCCGACTACACTACTACAACTCCACAACCCTGGCTGTGAAGTCAGTAAGCCAAACATCCAACTCCACCAAAATGGACAAGGACTCTGACTCTACAGCCCTGGGTGGGACAACCCTTTTTAAGAACCTATAAAATCCAGTTAGGCTTTGATTGGTGCCATGGTAGGTCCTTACATTGTAAACAGACGCTTCATGTGACCATACTCCTCAGATAAATGTTTGCTGAACTTGCTAATTTCGGTAGGACTGGCTGATCGTCCATGTACGGAGGCTTCTCCAGGAGAGAAGGATTCGGCCTGTTGAATGTCAACGACTGATCCTTGTGCTTGGCGCAGAGTCTTCAGCTGTGTATGGGGAATGTGGTAGAGATCTCTGTTGGCCAAGCGATCAATCTTACGGGTATGGTGATGTCCTGAATATCCCATAAAGATGTCAGGAGGAGGGTTGTGGTAGAGATGAAAGGATAGACATATCCGCTTACAACATGCCTGATCATTGTTTTTCTCTAGGCAAATATGTGCGTTTAGAGGTTTCTTTCCTCCGATATAGGTCCCCCGTACACATTAGACTAGTTAGCCAAACCTGTTGATATCTGTGGGATCGGCCAATGGTTTAATGTTTATGATGGGAACATCCTAAGTGAGATAAGGAACCGGTTTTGTTCTCCCTGGAGATGATCCGCCAGCTCTCAGACTATAAGGAGCTTTGTGTGGAGCGTTCCTGAGTATGAGGCAGTCTGGAAGATTACTCTGTGTGCGGGTCGCTTACTCCCTACTCGCCCCCCCCCCCACCTTCCCCAATGGTTAGGGGCATGTTTATACCGCCATGCTGTGCTGACCGCAAAGATACTGTTATGATGTGGCGCTGTCGTTTCCATGGCTTGCGCACAAGTACCTGCGATGAAAGCTTTATTATAGGTCTTCACCATCAGCGGTTATAATGGGGAGCCACACCCTAGGAGCTTATTACTGTAGTGGAATAATAGCAGCTATTGTCTGTATGGGGTTTTGGTACAATGTTTATTGTAAATGGTGATAATGTGTAATAATAGTCATCTCCATACACAGATCCTTTCCAACCTCTTGATTACCCGTATGACACCGTGCAATCCTCTCCTCATCTCTTGCTGAGCCGCCTTGTGTTTACTCTGCTGGGTGAAATCCTCTATTAATTATGTGGGAGAGTCGGCTACAAATAAACTCAATCAACAAGTGATAATCAGGGTGGCGAGTGAAAGCGTCGCCCTGGGCACTACACCCTCTTCCTACTTGGTTGTTTTGTAGAGGATAGACTGATGTATAATATATGGATATAATGTGAGTTTGCAAAAAAGTGAGACCTGTCTTCTCTAACGCCCCCGTTACACATAGCGAGATCGCTGCTACGTCACAGGTTTTGTGACACAACAGCGACCTCGCCAGCGACCTCACTATGTTTGACACGTAGCAGTGACCGGGCCCCTGCTGTGACATCGCCGATCGTGTCAGAATGGCCTGGACCATTTTTTTGATCGTTGGGTTCCCACTGGTCAGCATACATCAGTGTGTTTGACGCCTGAACAATGACCTCGTTGGCGACTCAGAACTCAGCCACTGAGGTCTGAGTCGTCAGACTAGCTGCTGTGTGACAGGGTCCCAACGACCGCCGAGGTCATTATACGGGTCGCCGTATCATTGCTGCATCATTGAGGAGATTTGACTGTTTGACATCTCACCAGAGACCACGTAAGGCTGGTTTCACACTGGCATTCCCCTCTGCAGCGTTCTGCGGAGGGGAATCGCCATGTGAGCGCAGCCAGCGCAAGCCCCTATGTTTATAATGGGGATGCACGGTGCTGCGCTTGACTGCGCATAACCGTGTCACCCGTTCACTGCAATATGTATTTTGTACGCAGGGGGATGCCTGCGCACAAATCACACACTCTCGTCCGCACCAGGGACGCGACATGTTGCATTCCTGGTGCGGACGAGACTGTGATTTGTGTGCAGGCATCCACCTGTGTACAAATCGCATATTGCAGTGAATGGGAGCGCACGGTCTTGCGCAGTCAAGCGTAACACAGTGCGTCCCCATTATAAACATAGGGGCTTGCGCTGGCTGCGCTCACATGGCGATTCCCCTCCGCAGAACGCTGCAGAGGGGAATGCCAGTGTGAAACCAGCCGTAGCGACGTTCCAGCAATCCCTACCAGGTTGTATCATTGTCAGCATTGCTGGAATGTCGCCAAGTGTAATGGGACCCTAAGATTGGACACTTTTGGTTATTTTGTTGGGGTAAGTATGGGTATGTCCCAGTAGTGGACACCTCATCCAGCCTCCATCTCACAGACTGACAGTGCTGCAAAGTTGTGAGAGCTGCGGCAAATGTGTTTTGTAAGGCTGGTTTCACACTGCGGTCAGATCAGGTCAGGTTCGATCAGGTTTTGTGTGTCAAAACCAGGAGTGTCTCCAAAACCTAGAACAGCTGTCAATCTTTCAATTATAGTTTGTCTCTGCAAGTTCCTCTCCTGGTTCCGGCACCCATACCTGATCGAACCTGATCAGTGAAAAACCGCAGTGTGAAACCAGCCTAAGAAGACAAACTTCTGTTTTGCTTCACTGTGTTGGTTACATGTCTCACACTGATAACTTCCACCTTTTATTTGAAGCACCGCTATAGCTTTTTAAAGGTGTGTGTGTGTGTGTGTGTGTGGTTTTGTTTTGTTTTTTTTATATTTTTTTAAACACTATCCCTCCGTTGTGTTCAGCGCCAATCCAGTCCCACAGTGCCATCTTGTATATGCATCTTCTGACTGTATGGAAGTCAGAAGCTACATCACAAATGTTCAATGCAAGTCTATGAGAGCCATACTGAGGGTCCCATAGAGATGTATTGAGTTGTGACCTCCGGCGCGCTCCATGAGACACTGGGCAGTCAGAAGGTCACTTTTCGCTGCAGACCGACATGAGCGCCGCTGGGAAAGGATGAAGGGGCAGCATAAGGTGAGTATAGCACTAGAGGCAGGGGACTTACAATTTAAAGCCCCTACTACTGGAGTAGTGCTTTAAAGGGAACCTGTCAGGTGGTTTATGTCCCCCCAGCTATCTCTGTCTGTAGCTGCAGCTTTATATACCAGTCTAATCATCCTGTCTGAGCTCATAGTGTAATGTCAAAAGTGAAAAAAACATTTATACACTTACATTTCAGTCCCCACCTTGGAGGAGGGAGACTGTCTGGCAGGATAATGGTTAACTCACTTTTAACTTGGATGGCTAAAGGACCTGTGTGATGTAATGATCATGTGACCATAGTGGGAGGAGCTAGATAGCAAACTTATTATGTTCTATTAGAATGTAGCTCCGCCTATTGTAGTCACATGGTTGTGACGTCACATCAGGTCTCCCAACATGTTGTAGCACAAGGCTGAAATGTTAACTATTAACCTGCCAAACAGTCCCCACTCTCCAAGCTGGGACTGACTGCCTCATTACATAAGGAAATATAAGTGTATAAATGCTTTTTTTCCCTTTCACATTACACCATGAGCTCAGACAGGGATGATTAGACTAGTATTATGAAGCTACAGACAGTGATAGCTGGAGATGCATAAACCACCTGACAGGTTCCCTTTAAAATTCCCCCCGGAGGCAGATTCTAATGCAGATCTGTGTTTGTTTTTAGCCTTTCAAAAGTTCATTTACATATAAGAAAAAACCATAGATTTCTCTGAAATAAGACATCTGATAGAAGATACTAAGATACGTGTTTTTTTTTTTTTTGTTTTTTTTCGGGTTCCTTTTGACCTACAGACAGCTTATCAGGGTTGATCCTACTGACAGATTCTCTTTTACTGATCCCAAATCAGCTATTTGTTGACTAATCAGTGGCGGTTTAATAGGCTGCTTAGGTCAGGCGGACCACATTTAATATGAACACAGAACGATCGGGAATTGTTCAATGTGCCTAGGCTGGCATTATACTTGGCGGCGCAGGCCTTCTATGCAGAGGACGTTGAGCTGCCGAGAACATTTTGGTTTGCGTTTTAAATATTTCCAAAAAAAAAAAACCACACCCCAGATCTCCCATTTTTGATTGCCATTGTCTGGCCAGAGTTGTAAAGATGGATGCAGGTGATAAGGTGCACTCGTATGTCTGGCTGCACCATGATGCACCGAGCTCTTGCACTTGGTTTGAACAGTCATTCACGGCTGACACTCCCTCTAAAGTGCATTTACACTGTAGGATGATCAAGAACAGGTATTCCTATTTACACTCATTTCCCAGTAAAAGTGCAATATAAAGATTGCTACTGTAATATGTAAAAACCATGCAGGGGTGGACATATCATTGTTGCAATCTGTAGCTACATAGGGGTCCAAGAGGTAAGAGGGCCCATTTCTACCCCTAAAGCTGGTAGAATGGCACATTTTGATGAGTTGTTGGAGTGAAAAGGGCCCATATGTTTTGTTTGCACAGGGGCCCTTTTCTGTCTGTGTCCAACAATGAAGCAATCTATTGTTCCCAGTAATCGTCCACTATAGTCTTGAGGTGCATTTACACTATTTGATCATTGGGAACGCCATGAAAAGCAAACAATTTAGGTGAAATTATTATCTTTTGGTTTGCTCAAGGCCTCATTCTGGTGTCCGGTTTTCGTTGGATCACAATTTGATGTGGGTGTAGTCCGAGTCATCAGTTTTTCTTGTATGTGGAGGAAAAGAAAAAGTTTCTCCATTCTGATATTCCATGAAAATGAGCACGGTCCAATTATTTTCTACTTAGACTTCATTGCCGATTTTGATCTGACCCTCAGGTCAATTCAGACTTGTCTGCACCACACTGCAAGGTCCTAAAAAAAAAAAAAAACCCACATACATGTGAATAATCCCAATAGACTATCAGAGGTACGAGTGCTATCCATGTAAGGTAGCTCTTTGAATGAGGTCCCAAAGATCATTGTTCCCGGAAGTGCGTCCTATTTACACCAGAGGTTGTGCTTCCAAGAACAGTCGCTGTCTATGTCCACTGAGCTATCCATTATGGAACGTTCTGGGCACATCTGAAGTGTGGTCTGTCTGTCCAAACGAGCTATGAAATAATCGGCAGTCATTTAAACACACAATTAATAGGCTCGAAGGCCCTTCAGTTGGTATTACTGACTGGAATTTCGGTAAAATGTTTGCCCCATGATGACTGCTTTTAATGTCCCCCTAATGAGCTAACACCACAAACAAAACAGGGATCTTAAGTGTTACCGCTGATGACGGTCGTCGGGGTAGGTGTTTGCAGGAGGGCCACTGCACTATCAAAGCATATGTCCATGTCATAGGCCCCAATTAAGACTGGAGCTTTGTACATCAGCCTTAAAGGGAACATGTCATGATAAAAATGGAGTCCAAACTACAGGCCTCCTGTTATAGAGCAGGTGGAGCTGAGTAGATTGATGTATAGTTTTGTGAGAAATTATTCAGTATAACTTGTGTTGTCACCATTTAAACCTGTGCACTTTGATTTTCGGTCCGAACAGTGAGTGACAACTATTACTATATACCCACTTACACAATCACTGGTGATACTGCCTGAAAGAGCTGAGATTTAAATGATTAAAACACATGTATTAATGAATCTCTTCTCACAAAACCATTTATCAACTCCTCAGCTCTCCGGCTCTATAAAATGGTGCCTGCAGATTGGACTGTGTTTTTAGGATGATTGGTTCCTTTTAATGTAGGTAGTGCTGGAGTCGATGGCCAAAATTAATTAAAAGGGCTTGTCCACTATCTGGACAGTCACACCTCAATCCCTATATTTATCCCTCGTAGGCTGGAGTCACATTTGCGCGAGCCTCACATCGCATCACCCCTGTCTTAGTGATTTCAGCATATCTTACAACTGCTGGGCGTCTTCTCCAGAAACTATACGTCAGCCATGGGTTGATATACATGTATTCCACCTCTGTGGCGTAGGTTGTAATGACTGTGTGGGCTTAGGCAAAAGTCCAAAGTTTAAATTTTTGCGGCATTCCAATAGGTTTTTACTGGTGACAAACTCCTTGATGTATCAAGGCCAAAATGTGTAAGATTGGCAGTGGGGCCGGTCACGGCGCGCCAGGATGGACGGTGAAATATCGGAAGGGCCCTCCGACATCCTTATGATTGGCTGCTCTTCTGATGACCGTTATTTTAATCACCTTTTCAAGAACTGTAAGTCCAGTACTACAAATACATGTGTTAGGTCCCAGAACGTTCTCTCCTTCCGCTCACATTTGCAAGGAATAAAATGCCCTATAAGATGTTACCACATTGGAAAACCGGATCCAGAATGTGGAGCTTCTTTCCTCCAGGGGGGTTTCTGTTACCGAAGCCGCCTTCTAGCCATTACTGTCTGCAATAGACTGATTTGGACAGAGCCCTATTCCCTTACCTTCTCTCTCACCTTGGATCCAAGAATAACAACTGAATTGTTTTTAAGCAAATTTGTGCTGCGATCCTGAGGTTTGGTGCCTCAGTGGCTTTAGGGTGATCGTCGATGTACCTGCTGATTTTGCTCCGAATATACCGTATATAATGTGTTAGATTTGGGGAGTCGGGTTGATGTTGGCTCCCTGCATATAGTAACATTCCTGTTTAACGCAGCTCAGTGTCTATGAATATTTTATACTAGTGGTTTATTTGCACGGAAACCATTATGGCAGCCGACATTTAAAGGGATATCATACTGCCTTTTATGACTAATGTTTATTATTTCCACTGAAACAGGCCATAAAAAAATATATTGGATTCTCTTCTTGTTCAAAGCAAATGAATCCATGGCAGCAAAACCGATCGTGCCGTCAGAGATGATGCAGATATTCCTGTGTTTTTTACACGAGCAGATTTCTGTAATAACGAGCACCAACTGACGTAACAAATTACTCAGCTCTCGATGAAAGGCCCGGATAATACAATCATCTGGTCTTCGTACATGGAGGGATCTGCTGCTAAAAACAATCACTTGTACTAAAAAGGAATCTGTCAGCAGGATTTTGATAAGGCTGCCTTCCCACTTGCGGACCCCTCCGCAGCGGTCCTGCAGAGGGGATCCGCAAGCTGACCGCAGCCACCGCCAGCCCCTGTCTTTATAATGGGAACGCACGGATGCTGCGCAGGTCTGCGCATGACCGTGCCTCCCATTCACTGCAATATGTGATTTGTACGCAGGCGATGCCGCGCACAATCTCACACTCTCGTCCGCACACTGAACGCGACATGGTCAGCTTGCGGATCCCCTCCGCAGGACGCTGTGGAGGGTCCGCAAGTGTGAAGCCAGCCTAAGTAAGCTGAGGATAGCACAGTGTAAGAGATGGAAAAAAACAAAAAACAAATGGAACTGCGCTTCTCCTATGTGTGTGCCTAATTTTTTTTTTCAACCTAAACTAAAGGGTTTACACTGTGATTAGCGTTGCAGGACCAGACACTCGCCCACAGGGCACTCCAACACGCCCCTGCTGTGATTGGCACATCAGTCAATGCACAATCTCTAACAAGAGCCTGGTGTGGGCGGGGGCAGTTCTCCCAGAGAAGCTGCACCCAGTAATCTGTGAGACATCCATCATTGGAGTCAGAATCTCCTTGCCTATATTATGTTGCTGTTAGATGAGGTAGCAAAAACCTGCTGACAGATTCCTTTAAGCCATGTTACAAAACGCATACGAGCATTGGCTTATACGTTGGCTGATCGTAGTAATCGGGTTCAAGATCTCTGTTTGCTGTCAGTGAACACATTTGTCTTTCAGCTGCGACACTTCTCTCCACAGAGATGAGTGGAAGAAAAAAATTGTGCAAACACAACTTTTTTTTTGTCCGTTGTTAAATTACTGATTTCTGCAGGATCCATTAACTGATTGCTATTTAGCTTCCGTTTTTCTTTAATTTGTAAAGGATCCACTTTAAATGGAGGATCAATAGCAATCCGGTAATGGATCCGTCCTCCATAGACTCCATTATTAAAAAAAAAAAAAAAACTCATCCTTTACTAGAAATCAGTTGTTTAACAACGGACAAAGTTGTATTCACACAATTTTTTGCCAATGGATCTCTTCAGGATCCGTTCTAACAAATAATTATTGGACCATGAACTCGGCCTTTAGAGGATCTGTAATAGAAGACTGTGAATAAAGAAGGCACAATAGAGTCTTACCCAACAATCATGAAGGTAAAAGACAGAGCCAGCCGCTCACCTTATGTGGTTGTGACACACAACCAATATGAAAGTGTATGACCTCTGCCGCATGATCCATGTGCACGAGCCGGGAATATAGGAACCAGATTGGGTAGTGGATTAAGTCCGGGCTGCTTTTGATTGTGGCAAGGAACTATTTGTAATACAGAAATAGTGGTTTATTCGATGCATTTTGGCTTCTTCAGGAATGCCAGAAGAAAGGTTTGCTTCGAAACGCGTCAAACCACTATTTCCTATTACAAATTGTTTCTGGACTTTTTCAATCAAAAGCAATGCGTCTTGTAGGAACCAGGTTGGATTTTGGATAAATTCAGCGCTGCTTTTGATTGAAGTCCAGAATCCATTTGTAAATACGATAAATATGAAACAATAGGAAATACGGAAATAGTGGTTTGACGCGTTTCGAAACAAACCTGGCTTCTTCAGGAAATGCCAGTAGAAGCGAGATTTGTTTTGAAACTCGTTGAAATAAACCACAATTTTTGTACTACAAATTGTTTATGGACTTCTTCAATCAAAAGCAGCGCCGACTTAATCCAGTATCCAACCTGGTTCCTATATTCCCGGCTCGTGCACATGGATCCTGCGGCAGCTGTCATACACTTTCATAATGGTTGTGTGTCACAACCTCATAAGATGGTCCCGATATTTTTAGAGGGCCAGGATGATTGTTTTCGACCTCAGCGATGACATTGGAAGTGAGTCTCTGTTCCTAAACTTCTAGGGTTTCAGATGCAATTAAAGGCCCCGTTACACGTAGCAATGCACCAGCGATCCCAACACAATCCGACCTGGCCAGGATCGCTGTGCGTCGGTACGTGGTCGCTGGTGAGATTCCACACAGGCAGACTACCAGCGATGCGCTGACAACCCGACGGTTGTTGGGGTCTGTCAGGTTCTCGGCCACAGAATGGGGATCGCTGGTCGTTGCCCCTGTCACACACAGTGATCCAGCATGCCCAGCGGGAATCGCCAATCAAAAAATTGTCAAGCCATTCATTAGGGCCCCGTTACACGTAGCGATGCACCAGCGTTCCCAACAATGATCCGACCTGGCTGGGATTGCTGGTGTGTCGCTTCGTAGTCGCTGGTGAGATGTCAAACAGTCAAATCTCACCAGTGACGTAGCAACAATACGTCGGTCGTTGGGACCCTGTCACTCTTGGGGTAGTATTGAGATCGTTGGTCGTTGTCCCTGTTTAAATGCAGCATGCCCAGCGGGGAGTGTGACGACCAGGAAATGGTCCAGAATGGTTTGTAACGATCTCACAGCAGGGGCCTGATTGCTGCTATGTGTCACACATAGTGAGGTCGCTGTAACGTCACAAAACCTGTGACGTTGCAGCGATATCGTTGTGTGTGAGAGTACCCCTTAACGATTGGCGATCTCCCAGCGGGAGGCCGATCGCTGCTAAGCGTCACACACAACCATATCCCTGGCAAGGTTGCTGCTACGTCACAAAACCTGTGACGTGTGGCGATGTCATTGGCGATATCGCTGTGTAATTGGCCTTCAGACACAAGACGCAAGACTGGTGCGCCCCATCGCGGGTTGTGCCCTGCCAATGTGTTGACCTACCGGCACATTGGATGGTGTTGGCATCAATGTGCCGTTAGGTGGTGTGAACATTATTGAAATTGTTTCCTTGCTTTTTGTTTTTTTTTTTATTTTTTTTATCTGAATTTGCTACTTCCAGATTTTCTGCATACCTTTTCCGCAGCATATTTTTGCTTCTTGTGCTACTGCTGTCATCCCCAGAACTCGTACTTGTGGCTGAAGATGTCTGAGCCTTGTCGGCCAGTTAGATCAGCGCCTCTCTTGTTTTGGGATCCGAGTCTGATTCAATGAAATCATTGGGTCCATACTTACTCCAGATGCTTAGCTGTATCCATCCTCCATCTGATCTAATACAATCACCTTTTACTTTTGGGGCTACAAAACCAAAAATTTCCTTTTTTTTTGCCTCTGACAGGCAGCTCTCCACAATAGGAGTCCTTATTTTCCGGAAGCGTTCCCGTTAGTAGTCACCCCCCCCCCCCCCTTGCCCCCTTCATTGTATGTTTGGGCCGGATGGGATGGAGCTGTGCTTCTTACAGGGGAAGCATCTTTCTGCAGCCTCCCTGCTCTGATCCCGGGAAGTGTATCCTGTCTAAACTCCCACCCTCATCCCTTTCTTCCGCACCATCCTCCTCCACAATTTTGGCACAGCACTTTTTTTTTTTTCTTTCCTTTTTCCTTGATTTTCTACAGTATAGTGAGTCACCCTGAGTTAACACTTTCCTGCCACTGCAGAGATTAATCGTCAACTTCATAGTCATCGCCTTGCCAAAACGGGTCAATGTCTCAAATCGGTAATTTAATACTGAAATTTCATGGATTAATCAGTATGGTGCAGCTGCCGAGCACAGAAATGGCTCGTTCTCCAACATAAGGGCGGGCATGATGATATTCAATGTATTATTCTTTACGGTGGGCAAGCATGGCATCATAATCCACTTATCTCAGATGGTAAGCTCCTTTTCTTCTCCTCACCGCTCAATCAATGCTAGTAATGACCTGAATGTTAATGTTATGTATACAGAAGTGTGTTGAGGGAAAAAAAACTGTGTACGTGTGCAGATCCTCCAGAGTGGATAAGCTGCTTTCCAGTGACTAATTCACGTTTGCAACCTATGCCAAGCTTGTGGTCTTGCCTTCGCTCCCACCAAGTTCAGAGCCCGGCTACTTTAGGGCGTGGAGAAATCTCTTGCTAGAGCCCAAAATATAATGTATGCACTGGAATACATATCTTTTATGTGAAACCAAGACCTCCTCCTTTCCTCCACACTTGTATGTTCCTTATCAAACTGCCTGCAAGACTTCGCCCGAGCATCCCCCATCCTCTGGAATTCTGCACCCCTACATGTCCCACTATCCCCTATCCTCAGAACCTTCAAGCAGAACCTGAAAACCCAGCTCTTCAGAACAGCCTGCAATGGCCACTGGGCCCGGCCCAAACTACTGTCTCCCTCCCCATTGCCCTATAGAATGTAAGCCCACAAGGCCAGGGTCCTCTCTCTCCCCTCTGTATCGGTCTGCCACTGTTTGTTAACTTGTTTGTATGTAAAGCCCCAGTCACACATAACGATATCGTTAGAGAGATCGTTGTAACTGTGACGTTACAACGATCTCTCCAGCGATGTCGTTCTGTGTGACACTTTGCAGCGATCGGGCCCCTGCTGTGAGGTCGCTGATCGCTGCAAAGTGCTGTGGGTCATTTTTAGATCGTTGGTTTCCCGCTGGTCAGCACGCATCGCTGCGTGTGACCGCAAGAAACCAGCGATCAGTGACCTCACAGGGCTGGTTACTATGGTAAACACCGGGTATCCAGGCAGTGCGCACTGTCTAGATATCCGGCATTTACCATAGTTACCAGCGTCCTCCCTGCTTAGAACTGCCTGTAAGCAGGGAGAATGCTGGTAACTATGATAAACAGCGGGTATCTAGGCAGCGAGCGCTGCCTGGATACCGCGCTGTTTATCATAGTTACCAGCGTTCTCCCTGCTTAGCGCTGCCTATAAGGCAGCGCTAAGCAGGGAGCGATGTGGGAGGTGGCTCCCATGGCCTGATCGCTGGGGAGATCTGCCTGTTTGACAGCTCCCCAGCGATCAGGTAACGACGCTCCAGCGATCCCGGCAGGTCGTTATCGCTGTCGGGATCGTTGGAGCGATCGTTATGTGTGACAGCACCTTAACCCCCTTCTCATGTACAGCACTGTGGAATCAATGGTGCTCTTTAAATAATAATAATAATGTAGCCTACGTACCAGCACTAGTGTGTAGAGGTTTTTCACTAATGTCTGCAAATCATGTCATCCTTCGTGCCAGTGCCATGGTTCAATAATGGAAACAAGTTTGGAACATAGACTTGAGATTTTGGTTAATTTAGCCAACAATTATCAGAACCAGCATCCCCAATAAACCTCTGCATGCCTGGTACAACTGATTGGGGTTTCAATAGGTTTAAGCAAGAAAAGTCCAATCTACCTGAACGTGTACACCTTGTCATTGTCCAGGTGCCATAGAGTTATGTATATAGAGTGCCCCCCCCAACTGCAGACATTGGGGAAGAGGTGAAGGATGGATATGGCTCCCTACCCCCTCCACATCTAGGACACATGTATTCTTCACTGAGCTGACCGGTGTCATCTGTATGATGGAGTCGGAAGAAAGCACGGTCTGCCGAATGAGTATTCAGCACTAGAGGCATCCTTATAGGAAGCGTCAAACGGTGGTCATGAAGTCTGTATGTGTGTATGTATGCATGTATACATATCTGCATAATAGTGTGTGTGTGTGTGTGTGTGTGTGTGTGTGTATCATAGTATATGTGTGTGTGTGTGTGTGTATATCATAGTACATATGTGTGTGTCTGTGTGTGCATTTATACATATCTATATAATATATATATTCTACGATAATATACTGTTTGTGTATATCATCTTTATATGTATGTATACATATTAATATCATATACTATAATATTGTGTGTGTGTGTGTGTGTGTGTGTGTGTATAACTATAACTACATATTTCTCTCTGTTATGGATGGTTATGGATACTTGACACAACCATGAATCTGAGGGGCGCTGTAACTACAATAAGAAATAAGTCCTTTTTGGCAAACCCTGGTCAACGGTTCAGTGTTTGGGAATACTGATTTTTGGATCATGTGATTGACATGTCTTTCACTGGATTTTTTTTACATTTAGGCCTCCTTCAATTGCAGCAAGTTATGTCCATCCAGAAACATACCGTAGATCTAAATTCTCCTTTCAACCAACTGGGCACACACCGTTCATCGTCTCTGGGCGCAGCTGTATTCTGATTCACCAATGTCAGAGGAGAAAAAGCAAACGCCCGCAGACGTTCTGTGGTTCACTCCCAGTTGAATGAAGGGAAAATTTTCCCCAATATTGCTGTAGGTGCCTAACTTTGGAATGATGGGGAGGAGGGGGGAAGGAGGAAAAAAAACCTGTTACATACTCAGTTGATTAGCACCAATTGGACGTACTCAATTTAAATAAATAGAACCTTTCACTTTTTTTTTTTAACAAATCTCCCTTTTCCCGACGGTCGTCCTGCCACCGACGGTCGTCCTTCTCCCGCCAGATGTTAAAATGCGGGTAGCTGACAGTCAGTCAGCATATGCCATCGGCAGTGACGCCCCATCGACAGCAGAAGAGAAGAGCTGGCTCAGTTGACGTGAGGAGCATTAGGCCCATGTGCACAAGCTGCTTTTGCTTTTTTGACATTTTTTGTAGCATTTTCAGTAGTAAAACTGGATCCATGTTTGGAAATATACGGACCCAAAATGGATCACATTTTTTATGCATTTTGTGCACTACCAATCAGATTTTTATGTTTTTATTTCATTGTATTGCAATGAGGGTGAATGGAGAATACACATCACTAATTGACACGCTCATTCTTTTTCTGGATGCATTTTCTGCCCCAAAAATGGAGCAGTAAAAAATGCAGCATTTCTGACAACTCATTGACTTTGATGGACATCTCAGGAAGTGAGCTGTGTTCATGCAAAAAAGGGTTTAAAAAAATGCACTGTGTGAACATCCCCTTAGTTGTGGGGGGCTGTTGCCCATCGTTATGAATAATGGAGGAAGAGAGGGAATTTTAGCGAATGGCCTAATCACTATTTGGACTTCTGAGCTCTCATTCTTCTGGTGGTGATCACGCTATAGTGGGGCCCCACAGTTACTTAAAGCGAACCTGTCACCCCCCCCCATCCCTGGCATCAAAAGCTATAATAGCCACCTTCTGCAGCACTAAGGCTGCATTCTGAGAAGGTGGCTATAGGCTTTTGATGCCCTTTATAGTATGAAATATTAAGTTAGGTAAATGCTCACTCTTCTGAAGACCGAAGACCGGGAGGCGGGGTTTCACGCTCCTCCGGCCCGCCCCCTCTTGTCAGTCATTGTGCGCGCCTGCTGCTGCCTCCCTCAGTGTGGAAAATGAACGCGCGTCTCCATTCTCATGCACGGAGCCGCGCATGCGCTGTGCGCCCGGTGTCGACTTCCTGGACACCGGGCACACAGCGCATGCGCGGCTCCATACAGGAGAATGGAGACGCGCGTTCATTTTCCACACTGAGGGGAGGCAGCAGCAGGCGCGCACAATGATTGACAAGAGGAGGTGGGCCGGAGGAGCGTGAAACCCCGCCTCCCGGTCTTCGGTCTTCAGAAGAGTGAGCATTTACCTAACTTAATATTTCATACTATAAAGGGCATCAAAAGCCTATAGCCACCTTCCCTGAATGCAGCCTTAGTGCTGCAGAAGGTGGCTATTATAGCTTTTGATGCCCGGGGGGGGGTGACAGGTTCGCTTTAACATGGGGCTCTAAAGTGACGTTACGTTTGTCAGTTTAAGTAAATGCCCCCAGCACTTGAGTATGGGAATCTGAAGTTATTTAATTTATTCTATAATGGAAAATAGATTACCGTAAGTCGGATTGCTACATTGGTGAATTAGGTGAATTTTCCTGATTTAGGGAGCGTTTCAAGAAGGATTTAAACAAATATATAGGGTCCTAGGAGCTGTAGCGCCTAACATGGCTGAACCTTGGCTGAACTCCCTATACGTTGTTAATAATGTGACCTACGTGTCCTCTAACGCCCGCTCTTTGTTTTGTAGACTCCCAGACAGTCAGTCGGAGCACCGGACGAGGTGATGATTCCACGGTGGTTGTGTATTTTGGCCCTTCTAATAAGCGTTGATGTTAAAGCATGGAATCAGATGCCACGCAAAACGGTGCGATATTCAGGTGAGCCTGCCCCCCCACCCTGCCAAATATTCCTGGAGAGTGCCACCAGACAAAGGAAGGCGGATTACACAGCCGCCCCGGTGTGCTCCTTCTGGCTCCGGCTGATGTCACCTGTTTTTGTGCAGTTCGTGTTCCTTAGGGAGGTGAAGTCATGGTGTAATTATACCTCTTCTACCCTCGTGTGACCGATAGATGACAAGACTGTATGTTAGATGCTATACATCTAGTAGTGTGTTTCATATGTCGTTGACGAGCGTTATTTATATGTTTTAGGATTCTCCGAAAATAGCCAGTCCTGGCGTGGCGGCATCTCCCATCACCTAACGCTGACGCTGGATGAAGGTCGGGGGGCGCTATATGTGGGTGCACGGGAAATCGTGTTCTCCCTGGACCTTGACAACATTGCGAAGGAGCTGAGGCCCCCGGTAGGTTCTTATACGTACACCATTTACTTTTGAAATCATAGATGAAGTGTAACTCATATAATGTGCATCTGTCCCTTGTTAGATTATATGGGAAGCCCCCGGGGAAAGGAAGCTGGAGTGCGTCAATAAAGGAAAGAGCAATCAGGTAAAGCAGAAATAGTAGATGACGTTGTCTTTCATCCCTCCTCCTTATGGTGAACTCCTTCCCACTTAACGTTTGCATTGTCTTTATTTCTTGCAGACGGAGTGTTTCAATTATATCCGCATCCTTCAGAAATATAATGAAACTCATCTCCTTACCTGCGGGACCTACGCCTTCCAGCCCAAGTGTGCCTATATAGTGAGTTTTGAATGTCTTGGACTTCAGAAGTGACACCGCCTTCTGTTCCCCGAGATCAAGAACGGCCTAATCTGTGTATGCGGTTGTGCTGCTCTTGTTTGTGGTGGGATCTGTTTCCCATCTGATTTGTATAGCTAGGTCCAAACTCTACATAATGGCACCTGTCCATGACAGAGTTGGGCATGTTGGCTTTCAACATACCTGATCCTTTTTTTATTCATTTTTTTTTTTACATTAAAAAACTACCCTCTAACCATTGAGCCCATGGGAATGTATGGCCACCTTGTAATATCTACAATACTGCTGTCACTAAACCCATACTCTCCGCTAGTTCTGTCCCAGTCTACACAGCAAAGCTGGCAATTGGGATTCAGAAAAAAAGATCAGGCAATGAATGACGGCTTCTCTTGTGTCCTTAGATAATTTCAAGATCTTTGCATAATCGCATAAGGTTTATAATAAAAAGGAGTTAATGTCGTTTTTTTTTCCATGTCCTTTGTGGCTGCCATCATACGTAATAAAATGACTGTGTGCACCATGGCCATTGCAGGATATCCACAGTCAGGTTTTTTTTGTCTATACACAGATGCAAATTGTCCCTAGAGTTCAAGTCGTCTTAATCTCTCAAGGGTTAAATATTTCTCTTTACACCCTCCCTAGTCGGAGGTTTCTCATGAAGCCAAGTCAGATCTCCTGTTTGCATTGAGAGACAGCACCTCAAAACAAATGTCTGAAAACTGAGATTCTGGTTTGGCTTTTATCCTAACTCCTGTGGCAAGGGGCCATTAAAGGGAACCTGTCAGCAGGTTCTTGCTAATGTAAGCGAGGACAGCATGTTTAAAGTTAAAAAATAAATGGCAAGTGTGCTGCTTTTATCTATATGAGCTATTGTTTACCTAAACTAAAGGTTTATTACCCTGTGATTAGCATTACAGGACTAGAAACGTGCACTCATGCAGTCTGACACGCCCCCTGCTGTGATTGTGCATTAGCTGTGAAGCAGCAATCTCTATAGAGAGCTTGATGTGAGCGGGGGCAGGTCTCCCAGCTCGGCAACATGCTTAAAGGGAACTTGTCACCAGGTTTTTGCAACCTAATCTGAGAATAGCATAATATAGGACCCGAGATCCTGATTTCAGCCATGTGTCACTTACTGGGCTGCTCAGTGTAGTTTTGATAATCTCCAGCTGATTAAACATTGACTAACATAGGCAGTCTAATTGGCCTGCTGCCAAGTAGTCTGGCATATTCACAGACTGCTAAATCTGCAACGGAGAAAACACTAATTATATCAAAATGACAGCAAGCAGCTCAGTAAGTGACACTTCGCTGGACTCAGGGTCTCTATTTCTACATTATGCTGCACCCAGATGGGATGGCAAAAATCTGGTGACAGGTTCCCTTTCAAACTCAATTCTTTGATAGCATCACACTGGCTGCACCCAGTAATCTATGTGATACATCATTGGATTCAGAATCTCTATACCTACATTATGTTGCCATCAGATGAGGTAGCAAAAACCTGCTGGCAGATTCCTTTTAAAGGGTTGATGTTGACTTTTAGGATTGCTGCTAGAGTCCAAGTCCTCTTCTCCGTTGTAGAGAAGGCAGTTTTTGCATGTTTAATTTTCCAGAGTCCTATAAGTCTCCTTACCCTGGCATGTCGGGCATGGCGCTCTCCACAAGGAGACATGGCACCCTTTATACAAGAGGAGAAATATCTATCCCCGATTGTGCTAGTGATACCCATGATATTGTTTCTTGGTGAAATACTCCAGTGGAGCGTACACCGGGTCAGGGCTGACATATGGTGCCGTCTTCTCTGCTGTAGTCTTTGTATTTGTTACCCCGTAGCTGAAAATACATTGCTTGGCTCCTAACACTGACTGAGCAGAGTATTCTCTGTAATGGTATAACTTTCCTGGAAAAACTCCTCCTTGGTTACAGTCGTGAACCCTGCACACAGGGCCGGCTGCCAATATCCTTGTGGTATTGTTTTATAAGTGTCAGAGATGCATTTCATGTAGAGAATACGTGCGCTCAATGCCAGGCTGCCTCCTGACGAGCCGTGCTTTCCTCCTGCCCAGGAGCTGTCAACATTCACCCTGGACAGTGCCAACTTAGAGGATGGAAGAGGAAAATGTCCGTATGATCCCTCCACCGGCCACACTGGGCTTGTCGTAGGTGAGCACATGGATCCTGAGCTCCTTACAGAGGGGACCAGTAATGCAGAATTGTATGTATAGTAAGTGTGTATTATTTCTATTTTAGATGGGATTTTGTACTCTGCAACATTATTCAACTTCTTGGGTACAGAGCCGGTGATTCAGCGGAGTATGGGACAGCACAACAGTATAAAGACAGAGTACCTGGCGACATGGCTGAACGGTGAGCAAAACTATGGCGCCACTTTATCATTGTATTTGTGCTTTCTTTTTTTTTTCTGTAATTGTTTTCCGTGTGTATTTTAGGCTGCTTTCACACTGTGCTTTTGTGCAATCTGTAGCTACAGATCAGATTTGGCCCCCATGCATCCCTATGGGCCATGGATCTGATCGGATTTGCCCTTAAGGGCATCCGATTTCTGTCAGATCCGATTTTATCAGATTTTTTCCTGCACCCAAAATCACAGACTGCTGCAATTTTGGGAGCATCGTACAGAATCTGACAGGATCGGATCTTACATGATCCCAGGCCCTTAACATGGGGGCCTATGGAGCACGGGTCCGAGAAAACAGCTGATGGTTTCTTGCACCCGATTTCAGTGTAGTGAGCATGCTCAGCACAATAAAACTGCTCCTAACTGTGTGATTTCACTTCCGCAATGTATATACATGCATTGCGGAAGTTAAATTAACTGACTGCAAGGGGTAAAGATAAAAACATCTTTTTTCTGGTCATCATAATGGGAGACCCAGACAATGGGGTTTAGGGCACTGCCCTCCGGAGGTCACACTAGGTACTACAAGTTTGTAGACACCGCCCCCTCCGCTTATAAACCCCTACCGCAGGGAACATCCTCAGTTTTAAACTTAGTGTGCTCGGAGGATCACGCTTTGCTTGCACTTCACTGCATTCTCACTACTTTCGTGATGGCGTCTGAAGACAAGGTAATAAGGTCCCAGTCGGGACCGGTGACAGCCTCCCCGCTCACCCTTAGTGGCACACGCTGGTGGAGGTACCGGAGGGCCTAGGGCCTGGACACCTGGTGTTCTCCCGGTACGCTGTTACACTCCTCTCCATCCCTCTCTGGGGGGCTCTGGTGAGTGGGAGATGGGAGCTTTGCACAGCTCCGCTCCGTCCGAGGCCTCCCTAAATGGTGCTTACAGACCGGACTGGAGCCAGCCCAGTCCGAGGCCTCCCTAAATGGTGCTTACACTCCGGACTGGGCTGAGCGGCCCAGTCTGAGGCCTCCCTAAATGGTGCTTACACTCCAGACTGGTGCTGCACCCCCGTCCGAGGCCTCCCTGAATGGTGCTTACAGACCGGACCGGCACTGAGGCACTCTGTGTCTCCTGTGTGCCTGGGGGTAGTGTCTGGCACTTTATGTGTTTCATGACACTCAGACCGCGCGTTGCCCTCGGGCCCGCGATTCTGCGGGTGTACCCTGTGCTGGGGTCACCCTGGCTGACCGCCCTGTGTGTCACAGGGGCTGAGGCCGTAGGCTGCGGATGTGTGATATGTATTTGCAGTCTGTGTACAACGTTTTTTACACTGTTTCCCGCCCTGCGGGCTCCAGCTCCCTCATGAGAAGGATGCTTGGAGGATGGGATGCAGCCCGTGCGGTGACGTCACCGCGGGCGTGTGCGTGTGTTTCCCGCGTGTCTTCGGCGCCGCCCACAGTTTCTCTGTCGGCGGCCATCTTTACCCTCACTTCCCGGCTGGGAACTGTATGCAGCGTGCGTCTGCACTCCAAGAGGGGAGACCGGAAGACGGCGCGGAGGTCACACACACACACCGCTCCCTCATACCGCTTTACAGCGGTCGGTAAGCCACCGGGATCTCCGGTTTTATTGTCTGCAATTGGGCTTATCTACCCCTACTGTGGCCATGTCCTCAGTTAGGAAGCTTGCTGCTAAGGCGGCCGAGGCCACCGTTACATGTGCTACGTGCAATGGAACACTGGTGGAGGGGTCCTGCAATAACTGTGGACGCCCAGAGGCCCGGGCTGCAACTACTGGGTCAGCAACCCGGTGCTATACCCCGAGGTTCAGGTGATCTCAGGGCCTTGGGAGACTCAGAACAGGATCAATGAATCTCTGTTGTCTCAGCTGTCCTCCATGTCGCAATCCCTGGAAGCACTTAATAGGAGACTGGATAGCCCAGCTACTCCTTCCAGTTACCCCCGGGTGTCTCCCTCTTCTGCTGTGAGACCCCTTAAGCGGGCTCGTCGTGAGGCTTCACCCGAGCTCCAGACTCTCTCTGAGGAGGAGCGTTCCTCTGATGGTGAGGAAGATGATGGGGGTTCGACTTTCGGGTCTGTATCTGTGTCTGAACCACCAGATGGGGTGGAGGATCTGGTGTCCTCTATCAACGAGACCTTACGTCTCGTGACACCCCCTGAGGAGGTGACGGTGCACCCGAAGGAGGTCTATCAATGGCTGCGGCCGGAGGCTAGACCAAGTGGCTCCTTTATGGACCATACTAATTTTGGAAGGGTGATTAGAGCCCCCAGGTTACATCCTGGGCGGCGTTATGTCCGCAAACCCAAGGACAATCGCTTCCCCTTTCCCCAGGAGGTGCTTCAGGAGTGGTCGCAGTCCCGAAGGTGGACGCGTCCATGACTAGAATTGCTGCACGCTCCCTGTTTTCTGCCTCTGATAGCTCCTCGTTGAAGGATGCGACGGATAGACAGGTCGAGCAACTCGCCAAGTCTTCCTATGAGGCTGTGGGGTCTTCATTTGCCCCTAACTTTGCCACGGTCTGGACCTTACAAGCGATTACTACCTGCTTGGATGGTATCACTGACCTGGCAAGGTCCAGTCCAGAGGTCCTGGCACTTACCGAGAGGGCGAGGGCCTATGCGGACTACGCCAGAACGGCGACTCTGGAAACTGCCACTCGCTCAGCTGTGGCTTCGGCCAATGCTATAGCGATCCGCAGGTTGTTGTGGCTACGTCTTTGGGACTCAGATGCCACATCTAAGAAGATTCTGCAGAATCTTCCGTTCTCTGGTGACAGGCTTTTTGGCACAGAGCTGGACAAGCTAATTAAGGATTCTGCTGAGTCTAAAATACCGCAGAATAAACCTAAGCCACGGTATACCGTTAAGAGGAACCCAAAACAGTGGTCCTTTCGGTCCAGCTCACAGTCATCAGCACCGTCCGCTCGCACGGACCGAGGGTGCAAGCCCGCTTCTCAGTGGCGCTCTAAGAGTCGTCCAAAGAAGCCGGCGGGGGCAGCAGCTGCCACCCCCAAACCCGCCTCTACATGACTCGCTCTCTCTTCCTGCCTCCCCACAGGTGGGGGGCCGCTTGTCTCGCTTTCAGGACGAGTGGCTACTTCACGTTCCAGATCAGTGGGTTCGAGACGTGGTCTCGCGAGGTTACAGGATAGAGCTGACGTCAAAACCGATATCCCGATTCCATCGGTCGGTCCCCTCCCCAGAAAAAGCTCAGGCCTTTTCTTTGGTGTTGGAGGGACTCCGCAGAGACGGAGTGGTGGTCCCGGTGCCTTCCGGGGAGAGGTTCAGGGGTTTTTACTCCAACCTCTTTATCGTCCCAAAGAAGGACGGATCCTTCCGCCCAGTACTGGACCTGAAGTTGTTCAACCGTCACGTGTTGGTTCGGAAGTTCCGTATGGAATCACTGCGCTCCGTGATCGCAGCTGTGTCACAGGGGGACTTCTTGGCGTCCATAGATATCAGAGACGCTTACCTTCACGTGCCCATTGCACCGGCTCACCAGCGATGGTTGAGATTTGCAGTGGGGGAGGAACACTTCCAATTTGTGGCGCTGCCGTTCGGCTTGGCCTCGGCACCACGGGTGTTCACAAAAGTGATGGCCTCTATGATGGCTCTCCTGCACGTGCAGGGCCATGCCGTCATTCCCTATTTAGACGACCTGCTGGTCAGGGCGCCATCGGAACACCTCTGTCAAGCGAGCCTAGATGTGACCATGCGGTCTCTGGAACAATTCGGTTGGCTCCTCAATGTCCAGAAGTCAACCTTGGTTCCGACCCAGTCCTTGACTTATTTGGGCATGGACTTCAACACGTCCTCAGCCCTGGTGTCTCTGCCACAATCCAAACAGGTGGCGATCCGATCGGGAGTACAAGCAGTGCTCCTGTCACCACAATCGTCCCTTCGTGGGTTGATGAAGCTGGTGGGTCGCATGGTGGCGGCGATAGAGGCGGTGCCGTTTGCACAATTTCGCCTCCGTCCTCTCCAGCTGGAGATACTACGCAGGTGGGACAAGAGGACGATCTCACTGAATCGGCTGGTGACACTGTCACAACCGACCCGAGATTCCCTGCAGTGGTGGCTTCAACCACATCACTTGTCGCGGGCCGGTCCTTCATCAAACCGTCATGGTTAGTGGTGACCACCGACGCCAGTCTGAAGGGCTGGGGTGCGGTGTTCTTACACCACAGGGCCCAAGGCCTCTGGACTCTGTCGGAGTCGGCATTACAGATCAACGTGCTGGAGATCAAGGCGATCTATCTAGCACTCCTGGCCTTTCAGAGATTCCTCTCAGGACATCCCATCCGGGTTCAGTCCGACAACGCGACGGCCGTCGCTTATATAAATCATCAAGGAGGAACCAGGAGTGCAGAGGCTCTGGCCGCAGTCCACCGCATCCTATCCTGGGCGGAGGACAACAACTGCCTGATCTCCGCAGTTCACATCCCAGGGGTCGAAAACTGGGAGGCCGACTATCTGAGCAGGCAGGGGATGGACGCCGGAGAGTGGGCCCTTCATCCAGACGTCTTTCGGGACATCTGCAGCAGATGGGGCACTCCGGACGTGGATCTGATGGCCTCACGGCTGAATCATCAGGTTCCGCAATACATGGCGAGGTCATGGGACCCCCAGTCGTTGGGAGCGGACGCCCTGATCTTGACTTGGTCCAGATTCAATCTACCATATGTGTTCCCTCCTATGGCTCTGATTCCCAGGGTTCTGTGGAAAATCAGGTCGGAATGCAGGGTAGCCATTCTAGTGGCTCCAGACTGGCCCAGGAGGTCCTGGTATCCGGACCTGTGGCAACTGTCAGGCGGACACAGGTGGGCTCTTCCAGAACGCGCAGATCTTCTCGCGCAAGGCCCATTCTTCCACCTCAATTCCAAGGCCCTCAGATTGACTGCATGGCTCTTGAGGCCTGGCTGCTGACATCCAGGGGGTTCTCCCCTACAGTGGTTGCCACTATGAATCGGGCTAGAAAGCCAGTTTCCAGGAAAATGTACCACAGGACGTGGAAAATCTTTTTTACCTGGTGTGCCTCTGGGGGCCGGTCCCCGTGGCCCTTGTCCATCCCGACATTGTTGGCATTCCTACAGTCGGGTTTGGAGTTGGGATTATCCCTTGGCTCCTTAAAGGGTCAGGTCTCAGCACTTTCTGTGCTGTTTGACAGACGATTGGCGCTTCTCCCGAAGGTCCGTCAATTTCTGCAGGGGGTGTCGCGGATGGTTCCACCCTACAAAAGACCTCTGGATCCGTGGGACCTTAACATGGTCCTGGCGGCATTGCAAAAACCGCCATTTGAGCCTCTGAGGGAGGTTCCCCTTTCTCGTCTGTCCCAGAAGGTGGCTTTTCTGGTGGCGATTACATCTCTGAGGAGGGTCTCAGAATTGGCTGCACTATCGTGCAAGTCTCCTTTTCTGGTGGTTCACCAAGACAAGGTGGTGTTGCGTCCACGGCCGGAATTCTTGCCAAAGGTGGTTTCAACGTTTCACCTGAACCAGGAGATTGTTCTCCCATCATTTTGCCCCGCTCCCGTTCATCAGGTTGAGCGCGACCTCCATACTCTGGATCTCGTGAGAGCTATACGCATTTATGTGTCCAGAACCGCCTCCTTTAGGAGTTCGGATTCTTTGTTTGTTCTTACGACAGGTCGCTGTAAGGGGTCCGCGGCTTCAAAGTCAACCTTAGCCAGGTGGATTAAGGCTTCCATTCAAGAGGCTTACCGGTCTTCTGGTTTGCCTCTCCCGGTGGGATTGAAGGCTCACTCTACCAGAGCCGTAGGTGCCTCATGGGCCTTGCGACATAGAGCATCTGCTCTACAGGTGTGTCAGGCGGCCACTTGGTCCAGCTTACACACTTTCTCTAAGCACTATATGGTGCATGCCCATGCCTCTGCGGATGCAAATTTGGGCAGGCGGGTTCTACAGGCGGCGGTGGCCCACCTTTAAAGGGGAACCATGTTATCCGTCTTGTTGAGGAACTCTTCCCGCCCTGGGGTATTGCTTTAGGACATCCCCATTGTCTGGGTCTCCCATTATGATGACCAGAAAAAAGAGAATTTTGTTTACGTACCGTAAATTCTTTTTTCTTTAATCATCAATGGGAGACCCAGTACCCACCCAGTTGTTCCTTTGCTTGTTTTGCATTGGCTCTGTTCTCTGTTGAGACAGTGTTTGCCGGGTTGTTGAACCGTTTGTGCACGGTGTTCTTCCCGATGTTTCGGGTGTGGTTTATTTTCCTCCTCGCAGCTTGTAGACCAAACTGAGGATGTTCCCTGCGGTAGGGGTTTATAAGCGGAGGGGGCGGTGTCTACAAACTTGTAGTACCTAGTGTGACCTCCGGAGGGCAGTGCCCTAAACCCCATTGTCTGGGTCTCCCATTGATGATTAAAGAAAAAAGAATTTACGGTACGTAAACAAAATTCTCTTTATTCTCACCTTCCAGCGATCCCCTGGCGGCTCCAGCTATCTTCTGATCCTTACAGGACCTGGAGTGATGTCACAACCCGGTCACATGACCGTGACGCAACCACAGGTCCTAAGGATCAGAAGATAGCTGGAGCTGCCGGGGGATCACTGGAAGGTGAGAATAAAGATTTTTTTTATTTTTTTTATTTAGTAGGTCCGGAGGAGAGGGGAGAAAAAGGGAGAGACTGAGGGAGCAGGGAGAGGAGGGGGGAAAGAGGGAGAGACTGAGGGAGCAGGGAGAGGAGGGGGGAAAGAGGGAGAGACTGAGGGAGCAGGGAGAGGAGGGGGGAAAGAGGGAGAGACTGAGGGAGCAGGGAGAAAGAGGGAGAGACTGAGGGAGAGGAGGGGGGAAAGAGGGAGAGACTGAGGGAGAGGAGGGGGCAAAGAGGGAGAGACTGAGGGAGCAGGGAGAGGAGGGGGAAAAGAGGGAGAGACTGAGGGAGCAGGGAGAGGAGGGGGAAAAGAGGGAGAGACTGAGGGAGCAGGGAGAGGAGGGGGAAAAGAGGGAGAGACTGAGGGAGCAGGGAGAGGAGGGGGGAAAGAGGGAGAGACTGAGGGAGAGAGGAGGGGGGAAAGAGGGAGAGACTGAGGGAGCAGGGAGAGGAGGGGGAAAAGAGGGAGAGACTGAGGGAGCAGGGAGAGGAGGGGGAAAAGAGGGAGAGACTGAGGGAGCAGGGAGAGGAGGGGGAAAAGAGGGAGAGACTGAGGGAGCAGGGAGAGGAGGGGGGAAAGAGGGAGAGACTGAGGGAGCAGGGAGAAAGAGGAGAGACTGAGGGAGAGAGGAGGGGGACTAGGTGACAGGAGGAGCTGGGAGAGGAGGAGAGAGGGAGAGGATCCAAACTGATCCTGCAGAATATCTGAATCTGATGCCTATTTGGCATCCGATTGCAGGCATCAATTTGGATCCGTTGCTGTCCGAGGGGTCCTACAAAAAAAAAAAAAAAAAAGAAAAGAAAAAATAACAACAAAAAAAAGGATCCCCTCAGACAGCAAAAAAACGCTGTGTGAAAGCAGCCTTACGCCTGTTTTTGTGTGTTGTGGGCGGGCCTGTTTTTTATGCTTGTGTGTTATTATATATCTTACATTATGTTTGGATTTGGTTATCCAGCGACTTTGGTCAACTTTATCCTCTTCATCTTTTAAATACATTGCAGAATTTTTGTGCCATTGAGCATTAGTAGAGTGCAAAATATAATATAAATATATATATTTTAATATATTTATAGAGATATAGACTAATATTAAAAAGCACAAAAGCCAAGAAGTTAAGCATCACTGACTATGTAACAATTGCTCAAACATGGAGCCCCCGTGATCTCACTATATGTCGCCTCTCACCCTATAGAAGCCAAGTTTGTGGGCTCGGCTCATATTCCGGAGAGCCTGGATAGTAAGATGGGCGATGATGACAAGATCTACTTCTTCTTCACTGAACGCGCCCTGGAGTATGACTGCTATAGTGAGCAGGTGGTGTCCCGGGTGGCCCGCGTCTGTAAGGTGCGTGACATCTGCTGATCATATCTTTTTATTTGATGATTTTCTGTCACATCTTCATTACTTCTTTTCCTTCTATGATATTTCTGTCCTTTGTGAATATAACCAGCTACGTCCATCCCCCCCCATTACGTCATTACAAACCTTCTAGAATGAAAATTCTATTATCGATTCATTCCTTGCAATTTCCTAATGCAGCGGCTGTCGCCCCTCCCCCACTACGGGAGTGAATGGAGATGGAGATCCATTAGCGGTGACCTGACGCGCCCCTCTGCTGATGTACTATGCCTCTGTCATATGGATTGTTCACTGTAAAGGCTTCTTCCCATTGTGATCTTTGTTTATTACGATGTCCCTTACACCTTCTTCTAATTCCCTTTCAGGGAGACTTGGGAGGGGCTCGCACCTTACAAAGGAAGTGGACCAGTTTCTTGAAGGCCCGGCTAGTGTGCTCCATCCCGGAGCTCCAGCTCCACTTTAACCTCTTACAGTCCGTGTTCACCCTACGGACGGATCAGTGGCGATCTACACAGTTCTACGCTGTCTTTCAGGCTCGATGGTGAGTCAATAGTGAAACCCCACCCGGAGCACCATGACACGATGGTGGAGCACGCGGGCACCAAAACTCAATGGATACAGATGGGATGTAAAGGACTTTTTTTGTGCTAGTGAACTCATTACAACCCCAGGACCAATATTAGATTACCATTTACATACTGTTATTGCTGTATTTGTGCAGTTTATAGAATAAATATATGTAAATGTATTTCTCCACACCCATTGCCTGCGCCACGTGCTGTAATTAGTCAGGACTATTCTGCACGGATCATTATACCTGTGCATTAGTTGTCAGTGACCTACATCTACATGTCGTCTATTTTTACCCTTCCAGGTCTTTAGGGAGATTTTACACCATAGATGTTGTGGAGAGGGATTGTTCAGTGTTTTTCACTATGATTGCGGAGTTAAAGAACCTGTCCTCACCATTATAGATATGGATGTAGTGGTCCGGCTGTATCGTTATCTGTCCATCTCAAAATATGGCTTTTATTTCGTACTGTGTAGAGATCCGACGTGCCAGTCATAAGAAATCTATCATAAAGGCAAGTGCCAATCAGGCTGGAAGTTCACTGGGCGCGTGGTATTGGGTCATACAACAGTATAAGTACTGTGATGCCCCCAGTGCACCTACAGCCTGATTTCCATGTTGTTTATTCCCTTGATTTCTCAGAGCAGGAGGATCTCTACCCCCAAAAAAAGAACATTTGAAATGGGGGGGACAAAAACCTGTCCCGCTATACCACTTCTTCCATATGTAAAAAGGTGAAGACTGGTTTTCTTTAAGCTGGAAATATACTTTACAACAAGCTATTTCTCCTAATGGCAGCATATACATACACTCTCTGCATGCACCCAGCACATACATACATGCTCCCTCGGCATGCTCCCCAGCACAGGCGCGCTCCCTCGGCATGCTCCCCAGCACAGGCGCGCTCCCTCGGCATGCTCCCCAGCACAGGCGCGCTCCCTCGGCATGCGCCCCAGCACAGGCGCGCTCCTCGGCATGCGCCCCAGCACAGGCGCGCTCCCTCGGCATGCGCCCCAGCACAGGCGCGCTCCCTCGGCATGCGCCCCAGCACAGGCGCGCTCCCTCGGCATGCGCCCCAGCACAGGCGCGCTCCCTCGGCATGCGCCCCAGCACAGGCGCGCTCCCTCGGCATGCGCGACACAGTCAGCGACTCCCCGCAGTCCCCAGCACAGGCCGTTCCTCGGCTTTTCCCTCAGCACAGGGACCTCCCTCGGCATGCCCCCATGAAAGGCGGCTCCTCGGCAATGCTGCCCCAGCACAGCGCCTCCTTCGGCAATGCGCCAGCACAGGCGCGCTCACCTCGGCTATGCTCCAGCACAGCTGCGAATCCTCGCATGCGCCCAGCACAGGCGCCTATCCTCGCATGGCGCCCAGACAGTGCGCGTCTTCTGCATGCGCCCCAGCACATCAGGCGCGCTCCCTCGGCATGCGCCCCAGCACAGGCGCGCTCCCTCGGCATGCGCCCCAGCACAGGCGCGCTTCCCTTCGGCATGCGCCCCAGCACAGGCGCGCTCCTTCGGCATGCGCCCCAGCACAGGCGCGCTCCTTCGGCATGCGCCCCAGCACAGGCGCGCTCCTCGGCATGCGCCCCAGCACAGGCGCGCTCATCTCGGCATGCGCCCTTTAGCAGTGGGTAAAGAGGAAATGGTGGATGAAGGGCAACATCTTAACTAACTGCCTTTGATCAAAGGATTAAACGTATTGCAAACCAATATGCCTGATCCTTCCTGACACCCCTGTACACATTGGTTAGCTGACCCTTTTAAAAATCATTTGGATTTGGCCATCTCATGGGTGACTTATTTGTGTAGCAAGACAACAGTGGTTTTTTCTATATATTTACTGACAATCTACAATCTAGAATATTGTGGGTGTTTCATTAAAACCATGCCCCACCCACCCCTACTTTATGTTCCTTTAAAGTACCACTCCAGCGTTTTCATTTTTTTTCTTCGTGATGGAGTGGTGCTTTAAATCTAAGTCCCATGCCCATAGCCTTATATAGCCCTCCAGCAATTTTATTTTTTCTTTACCCTTTTGTTGCTGCTCGGTTACTCACCGCCATCTTGTGCTGATTTGCTACATCACAAGCTCCCAATGCATCTCTGAGAGCCAGAATGAGGCTCCCATAGAGATGATTGAAACGTGACCTCCGGCTCATAAAACACTTGAGCTCCCGTCAGGTCACAAATTGCTGGTGAGCAAGATTGGAAACGGATGAGACGGTAGCAGGTGTGTATAGGACCAGGAGTGGGGACCTGTATATAGAGCATCACTCCCGAAAAAAAACTCTGGAATTGGGCTTAAATAGAAACCTAATACATCAATGGTCCTGGCCCACAAAGAGGGAGATGCATTTACGGAGTGTGTCACTTCTTGCTGCAGTTGCAGGTTCTTCATATGTAAGCATAGTGTGTAGATGAAGTGTGTAGCTGTTTCTTACATACTAACCCTCTATCTGTCTTTTAGGGGCGATGTTTCCGTTTCTGCAGTCTGCCAGTACGCCATCCAGGACATTCAGAAAGTATTTGATGGACATTACAAGGAATACCGCGAGCAAGCCCAGAAATGGGGTCGTTACTCCGACACGGTGCCCAGTCCGCGACCTGGATCTGTAAGTGTAGAGCAGTTAAAGTAATACTAAGTGTGTAATGCGATCCGCTAACCTGAGATGAACCGCGGTCGAGGCTGCACAAGGCTGATCCCTGGAGACAATGCCAGGAAAAGATTGCTTAAGCACAAAGGACTATTTCTGGTGAACTAAAAATTCATCTTCAATCAGTCCGGAATCGCCGTTGTATAACTTATTCCTCCCTCTCTTTTTAATGGCTCTACCCTATCCCTTCTCGACACCTTGTACCTGGGCGTCATAGGTAATAATTAGTTCACTCGTGATGCCGTTTACACAAAAGTCAGTGAGTGGAAATGCAGTAAAGTTGCTAGGACAAGGAAATGTGGGTGCAAGTCTTCCTCCACGCTGAGTTTTATTCTAAATCCAGGATCTGTGTTATGATCTAAGATGTTTTCGTCATTTTAGTTCCTAAAAGAAAGTTCTTTTGTTCCAGTGTATCACAAATTTCCACCGGCATCACGGAATGAACAGCTCGATGGACCTCCCCGATAACACGCTCAACTTTGCCAAGAAGCACCCCCTGATGGACGAGTCCGTTCAGTCTGTCCAAGGCCGCCCTCTGCTGGTCAGGAAAGGAGTCAACTTCACAACTCTTGCCGTTCACAGGACCGCAGGGCTGACTGGAGAGTTGTATGACGTGCTCTTCATTGGGACAGGTCGGTGTCTTCCGGATGCCGTCTCAATTGGTGTGTGCCTCCATTGTTCCGAAAGATGTTCACCGTCTTCTTTTCTTGGCGCAGGAAATGGGTGGCTGAACAAAGCTGTACGTCTGGGCTCCAGTGTCCATTTAATTGAGGAACTCCAAATGTTTGACAAGCCATTATCCAGTTCACAACTTGGTCCTGTCTACTCAGAAGGTAGGGATTACATTTATTAAGGCCTCCAAAGTTTTTAAAAGGTTTTTTGTTGTTTTGTCATTTACCCCCACCCATTATGGCTTCTCCACCTAACTGTATGGCTCCAAGCTGTCCTGGAGCTGGGAATGTGCACATGGGACACACTCGAGGTGGACAATCTGCATGTTATGCAGACATGTTGTAGATGAGACAGAAAATACACAATGGAAATTGATCACGGTTATAGATTCAATATGTACGGTGTCAATTTATGTCTCAGAATTTTCCTCGCGTTTTATACATGAAATCTGCTCTGCTTTCCACATCATGTACGCCCCATGTGCACATACCTTGGGGGTACAGCGGTCTTCATTCCTCTCTCTGGATTGGGCTGACGTTCCTCTTATCTTACAGTCTTTTCTCTTTGCTGGCACTCCATCGGGGCTGGTGCGGCTTCCCATGGCGGACTGCAGTAAATATCGCTCCTGTGCTGATTGTATCCTTGCCCGGGATCCCTTCTGTGCCTGGAATCTGAGTTCCAACCGCTGTGTTGAGTCTGAGTCTGATAACCAAGATGGGTAAGTCGAGGGCGTATACAGGGGCAGGCAGTTTGATTGATCTATCCGTAACCTGCACAGAGGATGAAATATTAAGGTACTGTCACACGTGGCAATATTGATAGCAATGTCACTGGCAATTTGCTGGTTGCAGTGAAATCATGGACACATTGTTCCATTTGTACACAGCAACAAGATAGAACAATGTGTCCATGATTTCACTGCAACCAGCAAATTGCCAGTGAAATTGCTAGCAATATTGCTGTGTGTGTGAAGGTACCTTTAGGCTAAGGCTACACATGTGACACACAGATCACAGTACAAAATGTCTCTTCAGGGAGGAAGGAGACAAACTCTAGGGCCACCTATTGGAAGGAGCAATCCTTTAATGAGCCTTGTCATATAACTTAGCATTTATGCCTGATCAGAACCCCAATTTGCAGATGCAGATTGCCCTTAAGGCCGGTTTACAAATTGAAATGTTCCAGTGACCCAACCATTGAACGGGATCGCTGGGACATCGTTATCTGATCGCCAGTGACGTGTCACACAGGCAGACTCTCCAGCGATCAGCCACCCGTGTAACGACTTCGACATCGTGGAAAAGAATATAAGATATCGAGGTCCCGCTACGCTGGGGTAAGCGGGAAAACACTGGTAACCAGGATAAACATCAAGTTACTAAGCGCAGCGCTCTGCTTAGTAACCCGATGTTTACCCTGGTTACCAGCGTTCTGCTTAGTAACTCTGAGTTCCCTGGTTACCAGGGAACACATCGGGTTAGCTGGTCCCTGCCCCTGTCACACTTGCCGATGCATGCGTGACAGCGGCAGACAGCGACCAAAAAACGGCCCTGGCCACTCCGCAACGATCAGCGAGGTGATCGCTGATCGTTGCGGGATGTCACACGCAGCAACGTCGCTGCAACATTACAAGTTGCAGTGACATCGTTAGCGATGTCGCTACGTGTAAACCGGCCTTAAGTCAGTGGAAAGTATGGGATCTGATCTGGCTGTAGGAGAGGCTAGGTCAAAGGGCAAAGTTTTCTCCTTGTGGACACTGACTCACCAATCTGGCATGCCAGTAGTGAGGAGTCTTAAAGCATCAATGCTCATCAGGGAAATATTCAAGTTGCCTCTTCAGGGAGGAAGATGAACTCTAGTGTCTCCTATTGTAAGTAGCAATCCCAAAAGTCAAAATTTACTATTTATCTGCAGATTAGGGTTCTGATCTGGCATAAATCCTAAAGGTACCGTTACACGCTTCAATGTCGTTAAGATCTCGCCAACGTTCTCACGGGAGCGCGGTCGTTAGGACATCTTTTTGACATCGTTGGTGAGATGTCACATGTCTAGATATCGTGGACGACGCACCAACGATGTAGCGAGCAGCTATCGTTCGCACAACCCAGCGAACGATACTTGTTCACTGATGTGAATAGGCAAAGTCATTAACGACCTAGTTATCGCGGTGTGACACAGAACGATGCAGCAGGTTGGCTGATCGAGGATCGTCTGATTTGAGAACATGTTCTCAAATCTGTGATCAATGATTTATCGTAGTCGTATCTCGGTGTCACACACAACAACGTCCTAACGATGTTGTGTGAACGACTACAAACCCGCGACGTTTCAGCGATATCGTTCATGATCTCGTACCGTGTTACAGGGCCTTAAGTCCTATGACAAGGCTCGTTAAAAAGCCAATTTTGACTTTTAGGGTTGCTACTTCCAATAGCTGGCGCTGGAGTTCATCTACTTCCTCCCTAAAGAGAACTTGCATATTTCCTAGAGGAGCATTGTGGCTGAAAGCCTCCTTGCTGGTGGCAAGTAGGACTAATCTCCACAAGGAGTAAAACTATTCCTTTAAACTCTGATCACAGTGTTATGACCCATTATAACGATTTCCTATTGTATCGTGTTGCGATCTGTGTTTCAGATATCTTGGCTTTTCTGAGCGGCTCACTTGCCATAGACGCCAATGAATGTTCTATTTAACCTTTTTTCTCGCTGTCATTGAATGTCACATGTTTTTGTTTGCATGATGTCTCAGAGATCACTGTAGTAGTAGCACAATGTCCCTATGTCAGGAGCCTTCACAGTAACCTTTGTGTGTTCTTCGCAGGGATGCTCTGCTCCAGGACATTGAGAGCTTTGATACCTCCATGTGTGAGGTTCAGTATATGAAATTATGTAAGTTTCTATCTTCCATCAGATATGATTGATTGCAGGACCCAGAATTATTTTCTTACGTTTTTCCATTTATTTATTTTTTTTATTGCAGCAAAACCTTCACCAATAAATCTCACTGTGGCCATTGGGACGAACGTGGTCCTCCCTTGTGAGCTGACCTCCAACTTGGCACAACCTATATGGAAGGTCAATGGTCAGGATTTGAGGCAGGACGATAATGACTCTGTGCTTTACGACATCACGCTCCAGGCTCTGGTCATCCTTGGAGTTAATGTTCACCACTCTGGGACATACAGCTGCTTTTCGGTTGAACAGGGGGCACAATTTGCTTCAAAACATTACCAGTTGAATGTGGTGGCCTCCCCAACTCTGACTCTGGAGTCTTCTGCTCCTATGGATGGTTTGGGTTTGGTGTGGATGATGGTCATCGCTCTCGGGGCTGTGTGCTTGGCCCTTTTTCTGGCCGTCATCTATCTGCGGAGAAAGCTACAAGATGAAATGGAGAAAGGTTCCAAAACTCTGGAGAACACACTTGTGTATCCCATCCAGTTACCATCACAACCTAAAATTGCAAAGTGCCTGCCCAGCGCAGACTCTGATGAGAAGCTCTGGGATCCTTCTTCCTATTACTATTCTGATGGATCACTAAAGATTGTCCCAGGTCATGCGCTGTGCCAGAACAGCACGGGTTCCTCCTCTCCGTCTGGCAACGGCATCCCTGGTCAGCCCCTTCCCTCACCACCGCTCCATTCACCTAACCACATGCTGCTGTCCGGCGTCCGGGGCTCCAGCAGTAATGGGTACATACGGCTTACACTAGGTGGGGGAATAAATGAGGAGCGCCCACCACTTGGGGACCTAAACGAAGAACTAAGGTGGAAACTCAAGCAGAGGCAAACCTTGCCGGACTCCAATCCAGAGGAATCGTCTGTCTGACGCCCCGAGTTGCCACCTGCACAGTTTGCACTGTTTTAATTTTTATTTTCTTGGTTTTTCTTTTGTACTACCTCAGGGACTGGAGATTTGGGGGGAAGGATGTGGCCAAAACTTAATTTCTCTTTCCCCCTCACCGTTGTCTCCACTGCAGATGTATGGAAGCGAGGAGAAGACATTCTTGGGTCTCTTTTCGTCCCGTCGTACTTTTATCACATTTTCACCTATTTCTGTGACTTAAGTATTTGTGAAACTTTCCTGTAAGATCTGATGCGTTGATAGTGATGTTGGATCCGGATTGCAATGGAGGAACCCCCATCGCCTCCTAGATCCCTGAAATCCTTGGCCAGAAGAGCAATATCGGACAGAAGACCCGGCAGCCTGTTTACTCCTCCTGCCCATCCCGGTGCAGGGATCAATCGTTAACCACTTAGTTGCCGGTCTTGATTCGCAGCAGGTCTCCTGGTGTATGGCAATAATATCACTACTGTTTTTTGTTTTTATTTTTTATAGCATTTTTACACTAAAGGTTTACAGTGCTTTCTAATTCCACCAATACTTTCCGGAAAAGAACAGCTCACCGGTTGTCCTAACCCGCCAGACCCATGGCGTTGTGTGTCGGAGAAGGAAGTGTGCGCGTATGAAATCTTAAGAGAGTAGACGCCAACATATCGAGTTTATACTTACAGGCAGTGTATGGATTTATGTTGGGTTCCCAATCAAACTTTTACCTATTTAACCCCTTTACTCCCTTCCGGGGGTCCCGAAGGGTCACGTAATTGTGATGTAGCCCCAGCCTGGTTGCTGAGTGTTTGTGTAAATGACTTGTTTTTAGACGCATGATAATGAATGTGAGGATGTATTAATACTTCTACGCTCCTTATTTTATCATCTTTTCTGGAAGTTGGAACAATCAATCCTAGAAACCTTCTTTTTGTGTCTCCGACCATTCAATCATTCCACAGTGAGACATAGGTGAGAACATTTCACAGATCCATAGACAAGACCAAGACTTGCGTGGATTTATTATTCCCCCTGCCAAATGCCATTAGTTTTTTTTTTTTTTTTATTTTTTTTTTTTTATAACTTTTCACGTGTCTGCGAGTGGCGGAAGGGAGGGATGAGAGAGTTGTGTTGTATATACATATTCTATCCACTGTTTTTAAACCAAGCCTCCTTGGGGGTCTGCACGCTAAAAATACCCTTTTTCCATTCCCTTCTGTAAATAGGATCCGCGGTTCTCACGCTCTCTCTTTGCCTTGTCCCCCGACCATTCTGTAGTTCACTGTAATTTATTTGTCTGTTTGAAATATATTTATTTCCTGTAAATAAGTATTTTTATATTGAGAAAATAAAATTTAAATAATAATCACGTTTTGTATCATTCTTCCTAACCTGCACCAATGTAATTCTTGTCACTCTTTAAAGTGTAAATGTGATTTCATTGTAAAAAAAAAATACTGCCCTGGTTGTTAATGACGGGTCATATAACAGCTAAGATAATGCTTTTTTTTTGTGCCCTGTGACTTCTTTTCTCACATTTTTCTGTAGTCTTTTAAAAACTGCATTTTATGGCTGTGTGGGCGGGGCAGCGTCTGCCAGCACTGTGTATTTCCACAGCTTCTGAGAGCAGGCTGATGGTGAGCTGTGTTGGGGGAGCCAGCAGACAAAGGGTTAAGTTTGTGACTGAGCTGTGTGGAGCCAGATGACAGATCAGAGAAGCTTGTGCCAAGGACCGAGGAGCTGACACTGATCTTGACATTTTGATGTTGCTTAGCACTGTGCTGTAATCTGATACATTGTTCCCTCACCAGCTGCAGTCAGCAGTGTAGGCCACGCCCACTTTCCCTTATAAGGCTACATGCCCATATTCAGTGTGAAGACGGATCTGGATAATAATGAACATATGTCTGCGTCAGACACCATCTAGAGGGGACACCTTGTAGGTTTATGCATGGCTTTCAACCAGAACTTTCTTATGCAGTAGATTTGAAAGTTTATTAAAATCATTTGCTGTACATTGTCTACTAAATAATCACCAATAATGGTTGTCGCAGACTTCCGAGGCTTATGTCGATATCCCACAATGCACCGTGGTACCATTGTGGGATAGCGACACAGGCTCCGGGAGAAAGTGACACCAGCACCACTGCTACCATTGGGAGATGAGCAGCGCTAGCTGGTCGCCTCGGAGCGCGCCGCCGAAGTAGCCGGGAGATGAGCGCCGCACGCATATCTCCCGCCAAGGTGTGAGGCGCTTCTCTGGTCGTCGCACGGTCCGCAGCAACCAATCGGAGAAGCGCATTGGCGGAGATATGAATTCATGTCTCCTGCCAAGCCGCGAGCGCTGATTGGTTGCCGTGGTCAGCGGCGACCAATCAGCGCTCGCGGCGCTTGCTTTGAATGGCGCTTTGTGATTGGTCGCCGAGACCAATCAGCGAAGCGGCGTGGTATTGGCGGGAGATTTAAAGCTGGCGCAGTGGTTAGCACTGTATATGGGAGCTCAGTGGTTAGTACTGTATATGGGAGCTCAGTGGTTGGCACTGTATGGAGGTGTATGGAGACAGTGTTCACAGGGGCTGAGCGCACACAGAGCGAAGAGAAAGGCACAAGTAGGACAGAGCGCACAGGGGAAGAGCGCACAAGGACACAGGCACAGATACTACCCTCCGATGCAATAGCATTGGACCTATTTCTAGTTATTAATTATAAATGTAAATGGCGGTTATGCTTTAGGATTCCAAAATTGTACACTATAGACACATCAAGTCATTTGAGTTTTATCTAGATTCAAAGGGTTCTCCAGTGAAAACAAGTTATCACCAATCTACAGATTAGGTTTACTGTTTGGTGGGATTATGATCGCTGGAACTCTTCCCCGATCAGAAGAACATAGCTCTTTTATCCCCATTTAGAATTGATGCCCTTGGGCATCTGTAGGAGCTCCATAGAGAAGGAATGGAGCTGCAGTCGGACGTACGACTTGATGTGCCATTTTGTAGTGGGGTATGAAAATTCCCTCATCTGATACTCTGTACAGGTCCCAGTTAGATTGGTTTCACACTTGCATTTTTTTGTCCCAATGTTGTAATCCATTCAAAACCTGATGCTGCCTTATGAGGCCTGTCTGCATTGACTCAGAAAGGGGATACAGGCACATCGGGTGACATCTTGTTTACATCGGATCCTTACAAATGTGTCCTTTTGACCTCCCCGGACGCAAAATGTTGTGATTTTGCGGCTCGTTAAAAAGCCTGATGTCACCAGATGCAGCGCACTGTGGCCAAAAGTAGAATGAGGTTCAATGGGGCCGGATCCGGCATTCAAACAAAGTATTCCTAGAGCCCCTCCCAACACCCTCCCATTTGGCGTGTCCTATGTAAAGCTTCAACTTTCCGACAGATCAGGCAAAAAAATAGATGCAACCGTAGCGGGTTTTTTTTTTTTTTTGCCTGATCCGGCACTCTGATCAGGCATACTACTACTACGGTTGTATAAACAAACACAGATGGGGTTGGATGTGTCGGCATTAACTGGTTTTGGTGCGTATTTTTGCCAGAAGGTTGCGAATTTTGTTTACAAAAATCTGCACCAACAGTTTAGTGTGGTGTAACAGGTATTGAATAATGATTTCTAGGGTCTGTGTATGAGGCCTCGTTTGCATAAAGTCAGAAAATCCCTTTTAATTCTAAGTACAATTGTGACCATAAAAAATCCAGAGCATCAAACACTCAGGTTCTGCTTAGGTCAAGACTCCTTTGTTCTTCCAAGGCAGTAAATGTAAAAAAAATAATGGCACCAAGCTGAGCAGAAGAGCGGCCTGTAGGTGCGATGCTTTGTCAGGAGCTCTGCATCTGAAGGTCCATATTCATAGTGCATAAGAACGTCTGGCTTTTTACAGCTCGAGTGTCTCTTTACCATCTGTTGCCATTTTAAAGGTAACTTTAGGACAGACCCCTCTAGGTTGGGACACTTCAGAAGTTCTTTTTCATGTTCACTAGGCAGTGACAAAAGGGGGAAGCACATGAACATGTGGAGACCATGTGGTTTTTTTGTGTGTGTCTTTTTGGGGGAGGCTACTTCAAACACAATGTCTAAAAGATGTGTCTGCATTCCCTAAATCAGGGGTCTCAAAACTCATTGTGGGCCGCACATCGTTCATGTTTTCAGGATTTCCTCAGCATTTGACAATTGGAATCATCACCTGTGCACATTAAATTACCAACTGTTAAATGCTAAGGAAATCCTGAAAACATGAACTGTGTGTGGCCCACAAGGCCTGGAGTATGAGACCCCTGCACTATATGGACCTTAAACTTTCCCCTCTTAACAATGGATGGATCCTAATAGGATTTAATCAATTCTGTTTATCACAAAATAGCGAAACCACAAATGGTCTCCGTGCAGAATCTGGCAGAAAAAAGAACATGTGCGGATCCAGTAAAACCTCATGTGCCTCAGTACAACACTGAGCCGTCATATGGCCGTCTGCTTGAGCCTGGATAACACAAAGACTATAAACACCAGTTTGGATAAAATAAGGTCATGATTTTAATTAATAGTAACCAAAAAAAATAATACAATTCTCAATAAATGGTACTACACGAACATGAGTCAATGAAGTAATCAAATATAACATGTCCGCCCAGTGTTAACCGGTGAATAATCCCTATCTAATAAACATGACCGTCCAAAAGGGGTTAAATAAGGGGGTTGGGAGGCCTCTGGAAGTCTTCTGGCAACGAACCTCGGCAGACGGCTCTTTATGAGGAATAATCTTCCTGCCGAAAACACTTCTAGACCAATTGGGGAGAACCTGAGACCGGCACGAGAATCTTCTAGAAAAGACTGGGGTCTCACAAGGTGTCATGAGGAAAAGGTGTGGGGGAACAGGCCATTACTAAATAAATACATCAAGTTATACAGTATATACCTCTAAGACCATACAGATCTGAACATAAACCATAAGGGGTCGTGTTACCGTGCGTCCCCCTACCTGCCCCCGGCTGAACGCTTTATGCGAGACCCCTTTTTCCATTACATGTAACGATACGTTGATTCAGCAAAGGATTTTTTTTGTGCAGAATCTACAATATAATGTAAAGATGGTTTCCATGGTAACATGCGCCACCAGATGAGACGAGATGTTGACACTCGGCGTCGTGCCATCCATTTGCTGCTGCGTTATGTCGTTTGTGTCAATAAATGGGTGCGATGTAATGTGAGGCCTAGAAAGGCTGAAAGCCAGCAGCTTATTAGTAAAATGTGCCTGTTTACCTCAACGATTTATAGGTGTATATATAATTTATGATGGGCAGGGCCGGCCTCAGGCTAAATTGCGCCCTGTGCAAAATTCCCCTTTGGTGCCCCCAGACCATGTCACATGAGACATGCAGCCAATCAGTGGCACCTTCACTCTTTCCTCATATAAAACTGACATCCCGAGGAAATCAGGGAACAGCAGCAGCTCTCATTTATTCTGGATCACAGTTTTGAAGGAAGGGATAATGAAACAGCTGCTGATTGGCTGCAGGTCTCATGTGAAATAACGTCATGTGAAACCATGGAGACCTGGGGCACACATTGCTAGGACGATGCTTGGCTTTATCACTTGTCTAGTGTGGGTTTTTTTATCCATATAATGTAAAACGCCTAAAAATGCCTCACACAAAGCATGCTGCAATATAAGTATTTATAAAAAGAAAATCACCTGCAAAAAAGATCCTGAAACAATATCTACATGAGGCGTCTTTACTTTTACTTTACTGATAGGTTGTTTACATTGTGAGCCCCAATGGGGACAGTGTTCATGATGTATGTAAAGTGCTGTGGAGTTCATAGTGTAATATAAATGCAAAAAGTATTATTCTTAATATTATGTCACAATACCAGGATCTGAGGATCTTCTATTTCGAGGTCAGGGACTCTCTGACGCCGTATTGCTGCTTGTCTCGCTGTTGTCCTCTTTTGAAACTGCAGTGCGGTGGACAAGAGAGCATTAACTGGTTAATAACAAGAAGTATGGAGTGTGTACTGAGCCATAAACCCTCCCCATACCATGAAGTATGGAGTGTGTACTAACTGAGCCATAAACCCTCCCCGTACCATGTCCAGCAGACATTGTAGGATTACTACCCGTATATACTCGTGTATAAGCCGACCTGTGTATAAGCCGACCCCCCTACTTTTGCCCCCAAAACCTGGGAAAACCTATTGACTCGTGTATAAGCCGAGGGTGAACCCCAGCACAGGTATACAGGCCCCAGCAGTGTGGTATACAGCAGCCTCCCCAGTGGTATATACAGACCCCAGGGGTAATACAGCAGCCCAGGGGTTATACAGCAGCACCAGGGGTTATACAGCAGCACCAGGGGTTATACAGCAGCCCCAGGGGTAATACAGCAGCCCCAGGGGTAATACAGCAGCCCCAGGGGTTATACAGCAGCCCCAGGGGTTATACAGCAGCCCCAGGGGTAATACAGCAGCCTCAGTGGTATATACAGGCCCCAGCAGTATATACAGGCCCCAGCACTATATACAGCAGCCCCAGTCGTATATACAGGCCCCAGCAATATATACAGCAGCCCCAGTGGTATATACAGGACCTAGCAATATATACAGCAGTCTCAGTGGTATATACAGGCTTCAGCACTATATACAGCAGCCCCAGTGGAATATACAGGCCCCAGCAGTATATACAGCAGCCCCAGTGGTATATACAGGCCCCAGCAATATATACAGCAGCCTCAGTGGTATATACAGGCTTCAGCACTATATACAGCAGCCCCAGTGGAATATACAGGCCCCAGCAGTATATACAGCAGCCCCAGTGGTATATACAGGCCCCAGCAATATATACAGCAGCCTCAGTGGTATATACAGGCCCCAGCACTATATACAGCAGCCCCAGTGGTATATATAGGCCCCAGCAGTATATACAGCAGCCCCAGTGGTATATACAGGCCCCAGCAATATATACAGCAGCCTCAGTGGTATATACAGGCTTCAGCACTATATACAGCAGCCCCAGTGGAATATACAGGCCCCAGCAGTATATACAGCAGCCCCAGTGGTATATACAGGCCCCAGCAATATATACAGCAGCCTCAGTGGTATATACAGGCCCCAGCACTATATACAGCAGCCCCAGTGGTATATATAGGCCCCAGCAGTATATACAGCAGCCCCAGTGGTATATACAGGCCCCAGCAATATATACAGCAGCCTCAGTGGTATATACAGGCTTCAGCACTATATACAGCAGCCCCAGTGGTGTATATATAGGCCCCAGCAGTATATACAGCAGCCCCAGTGGTATATACAGGCCCCAGTGGTGGTGTATACAGGCCCCAGTGGTAGTGTATACAGGGCCCACTGGTGGTGTATACAGGGCCCACTGGTGGAGGTGGTGTATACAGCAGGGCCCAGTGGTGGTGAATACAGGGCCTAGTATGCGGACTGGGGGGGAGGGGCGCGCCTTTACATACTCACCGGTCACCGCCGTCACCGTGCCCGTGCGTCTGCTGGGCGCTGGCTGTACGGAGGAGGAGAGGAGGGGCGGGCAGAGCCGCGGGACAGGAAGTCTGACTCCCGCCCTCCTCCCTCTCTGGCCGACGCGCCGCGGCCGCCGGCGGGGAGCACGGGGCCTCACCAGGGGCGGGCAAAAATGCGCCCTGCACAAAATGCGCCTAGTTGTCATCCCGGCCCTGCCTGCGGGTAAACCCGAGTGTGACTCGGGGTTACCGCTCTGGCGCCCCCTTTAGGTGGCGCCCTGTGCGACCGCACAACTCGCACAGCGGTAGGGCCGGCCCTGATGATGGGTATAATTTCCTAGATACCAGATTTTCTGGTTGCACCAGGGTTAGAGAGCCGCTAGTACGATGCCCCCGTAATACAAAGCATTGGGCCTGTGCATCGCTCAATCCTGAACATTTGTTAGGCAAAAGACACTTGAGAGGGTTTGGGCCTACATTCCCATTTTTGTGACTGAAAAATTTAAAGGGAACCTGTCAGGTTGGATAACTTTATTAACCTGCAGATATGGGGTAAATCTGCAGGGTAAGGGGAATTGGTCAGCAGGTTTTTGCTTTTAAATCTGAAGACTGCAGGAGATAGAGGCTGACACACAGAGCTCAATGATGTGTTCGGTATTACCCTGCTGTATAATCACCTGGGATTATCACTGCCTGGACTACACTAAGCAGACTACGTTCCTCCTGATTAGCAACTCTCTTTCTATAGACTTTGTTCATCTAGAGCCTAGTGTGGGTGGGGGAAGCTTTCAGAGCTCTGCAACATTGCTAAATGTAAAATCTCAGATCGTGACACAACTGCTGCACCCAGTAAACTACAGTAAGTGATACATTGATGGATTTAGAAAATCTTTGCCTACATCATATCTATACGACACATCATATCTTTATGACACATGATATACTGTCTGTCCTGTGTCAGCTCCCTTCCTTTGATGTGAGTTCCAGCGGTGAGCTCACATCACTCCCACACATCTCAGCTGATATCATCTGAGATGTGTAGTTAACCCTTTGAATCGCACTGTCATTCACTGACAGCGCAATCCAAAGCACCGCAGCGGGGATTGTGCCATTCCCTGCCGTGATCTGAGATACTACGAGGTGATCGCGGGATCTCAATGTGGTACTGGAGAGCCTGGGGTCTTGTGGTGACCCTGGAAGCTCTCTGGGTTCACTTCCTGTGGATGGCTGGTGAGCACGAGCATCCACATTAAGCGATCATTTGTGCTATGTCCCGATGTACTGCAGCTCATCTCTACATAGCACAAGTGATCGGACTTTGCAGCAGTGTGGCACCCTAGGGGGCAATATAAAATAAAGAAAAATACAAAAGTTCAAATCACCCCCCTTTTGCCCCATTCAAAATAAACTATAAAAAAATGAAAAAAAAAAAATACACATATTTGGTATCGCCCGAGTTCAGAAATGCCCGATCTATCAAAATATGAAATCAATCAGATCAGTAAACTGCTAATGGAAAAAAATGTCAATTCGCCAATATTATAAAAATAATAATAATCTTTATCTATATAGCACCAATATATTCTGCGGCGCCTCACAATACAGAGGTTCATATTTAAACAATCATAAGAAACAGTTAACAGAAAATACAATACAAAAAACAATACAATACCAAGCATAATACAGTACAATAATTGTTTCTTGGTCACCGCAACACTACAATTACATGCAATAACAGGTGATAAAAACAAAGTATCTACAAAAAAAATTGTATAAATAGAAACGTCAGCTCAAGACGCAAAAGATAAGACGTCACACAGCCCCAGATCCTGAAAAGTGAGGACACTACGGGCCGCGGATAATGTTTTTTTTTTTTCAAACCTTCAGAATTTTTTTTTCACCACATAGATAACAGTAAAAGTATACATGTTTGGTATCTACAAACGTCGTACCAAACTGAGGCATCATACAGTCACGTCAGTTTTGCCATTTAGTGAACATGGTGATAAAATCAAAAAACAAAGCGTAATTGCACTTTTTTTGCAATTTCACTGCACTTGGATTTTTTTCCCCCATTTCCCTGTACCCTATATGGTAAACTATATGATTTCTTCTCAATGTACAACTCATCCCACAAAATACAAGCCCTCATATGTCTATATTGACAGAAAAATAAAAAGTTATGGCTCTTTGACGAAGTGGAGAGAAAACCAGAAAATGGAAACTCACCTTGGGGGTAAAGGGGTTAATAGTACTGTACACAGAAATGCATTAACTTTGCTGTATATAGAAGAAATCCTAGTCCCCTATGAATGCCAGCCACAACTTGGTTTTCACAGGAGATACTGCAATGACAGACACAGGGGTCTTCATGTGAATGTGCCCACAGGTGCGCCATTCAGGGACCAGAAGAGCAAGCCCCTCTGCTGGCACCTGTTAAATGCTGCTGTCAGAGAGTGACTGTGGCATTTTACAAGTTAACATCTGCGGGCTGAGCGCCACTCCAATCAAGGCTGTTAGAGCTTACAAATGCTGAATAATTCAGCCTTCACCTTCAGGGAAAGATGCGGGCTCAGCGTGCAAGCCCGCATCAAGGATTGGGAAATGCATAGCATGTCATAAGCTGTTAAAGAGTTTGATGTAATGTATGTCATGGTAATGAGGCTGTTGAAAAGTTTGTGTACAGAACAAGAAGTCTGAGGCTATGTTCACACCACGGTTTTGTGGTGTCAGGCTATGTCTAGTGTTTTGCAGGAAGCACCGGACACAGCCTGACAGCTCGGGACAGAACAGAATCGGAGGTTAATATGCCCTCCGATCCTGTTTTCTGCCGGAATCGGCAGTGTGAGGCTGTTGCTGCTGTCCAGTGCTGAAATTTCATCCGGGAGCTCTCCAGGTGCTGAAGATCAGTGACAGCCGCCGCTGTACTTCAGCACCCTGTGTCCGGGAACCGGAACAATTTTATGTCGTATCCGCCGCGATCTGGCGCCCATAGACCCATGTTAGGGGGCATCGGATCGCACTGGATCCAGGAGGATCCGATTTGGTCCGATTTTTGCCCCGGACACGAAAATGCAGCAAGCTCCGATGTTATATCCGGACTAAAAAAACAAAATGTGCCTGATCCTCCCGGATGGCAAAGGAATACTGCGGGGCCAAAATCGTATCCGGAGCATGAATCTAGTATAAGGCTTTATTCACACACATTGTTTTTGCTCTGTTTTTTTTCTGGTGCGTTTTTCTTTCTTTTTCTGCTGCAAAACTGGATCAGCTTTTCAAAAACACGCCCCACAAAATGGATCATCCGATTTTGATCCACTTTTTCTGGAGTGTTTTTTGTTTTCTGCATTTACAATGGTTTCAATGGGAAAAGCGGATCAGAAAAAAAGCCATTGAAACTGATATGTTCATTCTTTGGACAGATCGCTTTTCAAGGGAAAAAACGGATGAGATCATAAATTCCCTGTCTGAACAGCAGTAAGTGAAAAGCCGTTAACTTTGCTGGGATTCCATTTAAGTGATCCGCTCACTGCAAAAATGGATAAAAAAACGAGCAAAAACGCACAGTGTGAATATAGTCTTAGTCGCCAGTGTGAAAATGTCAAAAGATCTGAATTTTCTTTTTTCTGTATACATAAATAAGGACATGGAAAATAAGTTAAACGAAAAAGATATAAAATAAATTTAATATAAAAATATGATGTAAACAATGGGTCATTTTCTCATATATGTTCCCTTTAGTCTGCATGTGTGTAAACTACTCTCACTAACTGCTGTCAGTTCTACTTCGCAGAGGTGGGGTCCTGAATTGGGATCCCCCTTTCCTGTACGGTAAGTCCATATTTCCTATCAGGACAAATGTATGCATCTTGTGCATTGCCATGAGAAATCTCTGTTGTGGAGCGCTGCAGCAAACATTACCCTGATGTGGATTCGGAATCAGCGCTGCGGGTCCGGTTTATCTGTAGATTTTCTACTTTTTACAGGATAGATTTAGCAGTGGCGTAACTTGAAGCTCATGGGCCCCGATGCAAAATCTCCAACGGGCCCCTAATTATTACAAATCTTTAACAGCAATAGTCTTTTTGTATAGACCAAAGGGACTTTTGGGGCCCCCTAGGCTCCGGGGCCCGGGTGCGATCGCAACCACTGCACCTGTTGTAGTTACGCACCTGAGATTTGGTAAGATCTCATCATCCAACTTGCTACTACTCTAAGGCCCAGTACACACAGTGCATTTTCTGGTCATCATAATGGGAGACCCAGACAATGGGGTTTAGGGCACTGCCCTCCGGAGGTCACACTAGGTACTACAAGTTTGTAGACACCGCCTCCTCCGCTTATAAACCCCTACCGCAGGGAACATCCTCAGTTTTAAACTTAGTGTGCTCGGAGGATCACGCTTTGCTTGCACTTCACTGCATTCTCACTACTTATGTGATGGCGTCTGAAGACAAGGTAATACGGTCCTATCGGGACCGGTGACAGCCTCCCCGCTCACCCTTAGTGGCACACGCTGGTGGAGGTACCGGAGGGCCTAGAGCCTGGACACTTCGTGTTCTCCCGGTACGCTGTTACGCTCCTCTCCATCCCTCTCTGGGGGGCTCTGGAGAGTGGGAGATGGGAGCCTTGCACAGCTCCGCTCCGTCCGAGGCCTCCCTAAATGGTGCTTACAGACCGGACTGGAGCCAGCCCAGTCCGAGGCCTCCCTAAATGGTGCTTACACTCCGGACTGGTGCTGAGCGGCCCAGTCTGAGGCCTCCCTAAATGGTGCTTACAGACCAGACTGGTGCTGCACCCCCGTCCGAGGCCTCCCTAAATGGTGCTTACAGACCGGACCGGCACTGAGGCACTCTGTGTCTCCTGCGTGCCTGGGGGTAGTGTCTGGCACTTTATGTGTTTCAGGACACTCAGACCGCGCGTTACCCTTGGGTCCGCGGTTCTGCGGGTGTACCCTGTGCTGGGGTCACCCTGGCTGACCGCCCTGTGTGTCACAGGGGCTGAGGCCGTAGGCTGCGGATGTTTGTCCCCTCATACTGTGGATGGTGTACATGCAGTCTGTGTATAATGTTTTTACACTCTTTCCCGCGCTGCGGGCTCCGGCTCCCTCATGCTGTGGATGCTTGGAGGATGGGAAGCAGCCCGTGCGGTGACGTCATCGCTGGGCGTGTGTGTGTGTTTCCCGCGTCTCTTCGGCGCCGCCCACAGTTTCACTGTCGGCGGCCATCTTTACCCTCACTTCCCGGTTGGGATTCTTATGCAGCGTGCGCCTGCACTCCAAGGGGAGACCGGAAACCGTCGCGGAGGTCACACACACACCGCTTCCTCATACCGCTTTACTGCGGTCGGTAAGCCACCGGGATTCCCGGTTTTGTTGTCGGCAATTTGGCTTATTTTCCCCTACTGTGGCGATGTCTTCAGCCGGGAAGCGTGCTGCTAAGGCGGCAGTAGCCACCATTACCTGTGCTACATGCAATGGTACACTGGTGGAGGGGTCCTGCAATAACTGCGGACGCCCAGAGGCCCGGGCTAACACTGCTGAGTCAGCAGCTCCGGTGCTATACCCTGAGGTTCAGGTGATCTCAGGGCCATGGGAGACTCAGAATAAGATCAATGAATCTCTGCTGTCTCAGCTGTCCTCCATGTCGCAATCCCTGGAGGCACTTAATAGGAGACTGGATAGCCCAGCTACTCCATCCAGTTACCCCCGGGTGTCCCCCTCTTCTGCTGCGAGACCCCTTAAGCGGGCTCGTCGTGAGGATTCACCCGAGCTCCATACTCTCTCTGAGGAGGAGCGTTCCTCTGATGGTGAGGAAGATGATGGGGGTTCAAATTTCGGGTCTGTGTCTGTATCTGAACCACCAGACGGGGTGGAGGATCTGGTGTCCTCTATCAACGAGACTTTACGTCTCGTGACACCCCCTGAGGAGGTGACGGTGCACCCGAAGGAGGTCTATCAATGGCTGCGGCCGGAGGCTAGACCAAGTGGCTCCTTCATGGACCACACTAATTTTGGAAGGGTGGTTAGAGCTCCCAGGTTACATCCTGGGCGGCGTTTTGTCCGTAAAACCAAGGACAATCGCTTCCCCTTCCCCCAGGAGGTGCTACAGGAGTGGTCGCAGTCCCCGAAGGTGGACGCTTCCATGACCAGGATTGCTGCACGCTCCCTTTTCTCTGCCTCTGATAGCTCCTCACTGAAGGATGCTACTGATAGACAGGTCGAGCAGCTCGCCAAGTCTTCCTATGAGGCTGTGGGGTCTTCATTTGCCCCTAATTTTGCCACGGTCTGGACCTTACAAGCGATTACTACCTGCTTGGATGGTATCTCTGACATGGCAAGATCCAGTCCAGAGGTCCTAGCACTTACTGAAAGGGCAAGGGCCTATGCGGACTACGCCAGGACGGCGACTCTGGAAACCGCCACTCGCTCAGCTGTGGCTTCGGCCAATGCTATAGCGATCCGCAGGTTGTTGTGGCTGCGTCTTTGGACTCAGATGCCACATCCAAGAAGATTTTGCAGAATCTTCCGTTTGCTGGTGACAGGCTTTTTGGCACCGAACTGGACAAGCTAATTAAGGATTCTGCTGAGTCTAAGATACCGCAGAATAAGCCTAAGCCACGGTATACCGTTAAAAGGAACCCTAAACAGTGGTCCTTTCGTTCCAGCTCGCAGTCATCAGCACCGTCCGCTCGCACGGACCGAGGGGGAAAGCCCGCTTCCCAGTGGCGCTCTAAGAGTCGTCCAAAGAAGCCGGCGGGGGCGGCAGCTGCCACCCCCAAACCCGCCTCTACATGACTCGCTCTCTCATCCTGCCTCCCCACAGGTGGGGGGCCGCTTGTCTCGCTTTCAGGACAAGTGGCTGCTTCACGTTCAAGATCAGTGGGTTCGAGACGTGGTCTCGCGAGGGTACAGGATAGAGCTGACGTCAAAGCCGATATCCCGATTCCATCGGTCGGTCCCGTCACCAGAAAAAGCTCAGGCTTTTTACCAGGTGTTGGAGGGTCTCCGCAGAGACGGAGTGGTGGTCCCGGTACCTTCCGGAGAGAGGTTCAGGGGTTTTTACTCCAACCTCTTTATCGTCCCGAAGAAGGACGGATCCTTCCGCCCAGTACTGGACCTGAAGTTGTTCAACCATCACGTGTTGGTTCGGAAGTTCCGTATGGAATCACTGCGCTCCGTGATCGCAGCTGTGTCACAGGGGGACTTCCTAGCGTCCATAGATATCAGAGACGCTTACCTTCACGTACCCATTGCACCGGCTCATCAGCGCTGGTTGCGATTCGCAGTGGGGAAGAACACTTCCAATTTGTGGCACTGCCATTCGGGCTAGCCTCGGCACCGCGGTGTTCACAAAAGTGATGGCTTCCATGATGGCTCTCCTGCACATGCAGGGACATGCCGTCATTCCCTATTTAGACGACCTGCTGGTCAGGGCGCCATCAGAACACCTCTGTCAAGAGAGCCTGGATGTGACCATGCGGTCTCTGGAACAGTTCGGTTGGCTCCTCAATATTCAGAAGTCAACGCTAGTTCCGACCCAGTCTTTGACATATCTGGGCATGGACTTCAACACCAGCCTCAGCCCTGGTGTCTCTGCCACGAGTCAAACAGATGGCGATCCAATCAGGAGTACAAGCAGTCCTCCTGTCACCACACTCATCCCTACGGGTATTGATGAGACTAGTGGGACGCATGGTGGCGGCGATAGAGGCGGTGCCGTTCGCACAGTTTCGCCTCCGTCCTCTCCAGCTGGAGATTCTTCACAGATGGGACAAGAGGACGATCTCGCTGAATCGGCTGGTGACACTGTCACAACCGACCAGGGACTCCCTACAGTGGTGGCTCCAGCCACGTCACCTGTCACGAGGCCGGTCCTTCCTAAAACCGTCATGGTTAGTGGTGACCACAGACGTCAGTCTAAAGGGCTGGGGTGCGGTGTTCTTGCACCACAGGGCTCAAGGCCTCTGGACTCAGTCGGAGTCGGCATTGCAGATCAACGTGCTGGAGATCGAGGCGGTCTATCTGGCGCTCCTGGCGTTTCAGAAATTCCTGTCAGGACACCCCATTCGGGTGCAGTCCGACAATGCGACGGCCGTCGCCTACATAAATCATCAGGGAGGGACCAGAAGTGCTCAGGCCCTCGCCGAAGTCCACCGCATTCTAGCCTGGGTGGAGGAAAACGGCTGCCTGATCTCCGCAGTTCACATCCCAGGGGTCGAGAACTGGGAGGCCGACTACCTGAGCCGACAGGGCATGGACACCGGAGAGTGGTCTCTTCATCCAGACGTCTTCCGGGACATCTGCGGCAGATGGGGCACTCCGGACGTGGATCTGATGGCCTCACGGCTGAATCATCAGGTGCCCCAATACATGGCAAGATCGTGGGATCCTCAGTCTCTGGGGGCGGATGCCCTGATCCTGAGTTGGTCCAGCTTCCAGCTGCCATATGTGTTCCCGCCTCTGGCTCTGATTCCCAGGGTCCTGTGGAAAATCAGGATGGAATGCAGAGTAGCCATTCTAGTGGCTCCAGATTGGCCCAGGAGGTCCTGGTACCCGGACCTGTGGCAACTGTCAGGCGGACACCGGTGGGCTCTTCCAGAACGCGCAGATCTACTCGCGCAAGGCCCATTCTTCCACCTCAATTCCAGGGCCCTCAGATTGACTGCATGGCTCTTGAGGCCTGGCTGCTGACGTCCAGAGGATTCTCTCCTACAGTGGTTGCCACTATGAATAGGGCCAGGAGACCTGTCTCCAGGAAGATATACCACAGAACGTGGAAAATCTTTTTCTCCTGGTGTGCCTCTGGTGGACGCTCACCGTGGCCGTTGTCCATTCCGACATTGTTGGCTTTCCTACAGTCGGGGTTGGAATTGGGGTTATCCCTTGGCTCTCTGAAAGGTCAAGTGTCAGCACTTTCAGTGCTGTTTGACAGGCGCTTGGCGCTCCTGCCAAAGGTCCGCCAATTTCTGCAGGGGGTAGCTCGGGTGGTTCCGCCTTACAGGCGACCTCTGGACCCTTGGGACCTCAACATGGTCCTGGCGGCTCTGCAGAAACCGCCGTTTGAGCCACTGAGAGACATCTCTCTCTCTCGTCTGTCCCAGAAAGTGGTCTTTCTGGTGGCAATTACGTCCCTGAGAAGGGTCTCAGAATTGGCTGCACTTTCGTGCAAGTCACCCTTTCTGGTGGTTCACCAAGACAAGGTGGTGTTGCGCCCACGGCCAGAATTCTTGCCGAAGGTGGTTTCAACTTTTCACCTGAACCAGGAGATTGTTCTCCCATCATTTTGCCCCGCTCCCGTTCATCAGGTTGAGCGCGACCTCCATACTCTGGATCTTGTGAGGGCTGTACGCATTTATGTGTCCAGGACCGCCTCCTTTAGGAGTTCGGATTCCTTATTTGTCCTCACGATGGGTCGCTGTAAGGGGTCCGCGGCTTCGAAGTCGACCTTGGCCAGATGGATCAAGGCTCCCATTCAGGAGGCTTACCGGTCTTCTGGTTTGCCTCTCCCGGTGGGTTTGAAGGCACACTCTACTAGAGCTGTAGGTGCCTCCTGGGCCTTGCGACACAGAGCGTCTGCTCTACAGGTGTGTCAGGCGGCCACTTGGTCCAGCCTGCACACTTTTTCTAAGCACTATATGGTGCATGCCCATGCCTCTGCGGATGCGAGTTTGGGCAGGCGGGTTCTCCAGGCGGCGGTTGCCCACCTTTAAAGGGAACCATGTGTTTTCCGTCTTGTTGAGGAACTCTTCCCGCCCTGGGGTATTGCTTTAGGACATCCCCATTGTCTGGGTCTCCCATTATGATGACCAGAAAAAAGAGAATTTTGTTTACGTACCGTAAATTCTTTTTTCTTTAATCATCAATGGGAGACCCAGCACCCACCCAGTTGTTCCTTTGCATGTTTTGCATTTGCTCTGTTCTCTGTTGAGACAGTGTTTGCCGGGTTGTTGAGCCGTTTCGTGTACGGCATTCTTCCCGATGTTTCGGGTGTGGTTTATTTCCTCCTCGCAGCTTGTAGACCAAACTGAGGATGTTCCCTGCGGTAGGGGTTTATAAGCGGAGGAGGCGGTGTCTACAAACTTGTAGTACCTAGTGTGACCTCCGGAGGGCAGTGCCCTAAACCCCATTGTCTGGGTCTCCCATTGATGATTAAAGAAAAAAGAATTTACGGTACGTAAACAAAATTCTCTTTTTTTATTGCGTTTGTTAATGCGGTTTTAGTGCATTTTTAGCAGAAAACTGCTAGCAAATCCTTATGCCTGCAAAGTCATTGAGAATCCTGAACGTTTGTGCAGATGGTGCAGAAATAAATCTGCAGCGTGTCAATTCTTTTAGCGGTTTTGCAGCATTTTTCCACCCCAGAATGCATAAAAATGCATGCTAAAAAAATGTTGCATTTTTGGTTATTTTCTTCCTGCTGGGAGATGCAGATTTTGTGCAAATATTTTTGGAACCAACTACTCAACGTTAACACATAGCCTTATACTTTTTCTATTTCTCTTCCATTCATTCATTTTGTATTTTAATTCATAAAAACAAACTATTAAAGAAAATGTGTCACCCATTTGAGGTCAGCCCGATGTACCAACCAGCAGGATTTAGCCCTATAAAGTGAAGCCCAGTCTCCTACAGGCTCTGGGATACTGAGTGCAATCATACCTTTTCTTCAATGATTACACGTATGATTGCAGAGAAAAGTATTATGAAACACCAGGAAATAGTGCAGCAAATTAGCATAAGTGCAGCACGGCATCACTATGAGTGGCTGGGTTTCTCTTCATTGCTTCCCTGTGGGCTCTAAGCCAAACCCTCCCCCCTCCCTCTCTCTATCTCCCCATCCCTCTCTCCCTCCTCCTCTGTCAGTACATACCAAGCAGGGTCTACAAGACGTCTGACATCTTGCATGGTGATATCACAATGTCAGGCGTCCTATATGCTCATCACTCCTTCCCTTCCTCCCGCTTTAGTCTCCGGCTTCTCGCTGCCTGTCGCTGCTTCTCCTCACCTGGTCACAGAAGAAGACCTTGCCCCCTCCAATCTGTGCGCCTCTCCGGTCTCCACTTCTCACAGACTGCAGGAAGATGCAGGATAGGAGACCAGGACAAATTGCCCCTATTGTTATCACAGTCACAGTAGTGGCGATCGGTCACAGTCTCCTATCTTGCATCTCCCTGTCTGTGACTGTGAGATCAGGAAAATGCACATACGGAGGGGGCAGGGTCTTCAGTGACCAGGCGAGGAGAAGCAGTGAGAAGCCGGACATGAAAGCGGGAGGGTGTGATGAGCTTGGGCACATAGGACTCCTGAAATTGTGTTATCACCATGCACGATGTCAGATGCTATGTGCCTGGTATATAATGACAGGAAAGGTTTGGCTTAGAGCCCTCAGCTGTATAATAAAAATAAACCCAGCCCCTCATAGCAATGCTGTGCTGCACTTATGCTAATTTGCTGCACTGTTTTCCTCATATTTCATAAGTTTTCTCTGCAATCATACATGTAATCATTGAAGTAAAGGTATGATTGCACTCAGTATCTGAGTGCCTATAAGGCGCTGGCTTCACTTTATAGCCCTAAAACCTGCTGGTTGGTTTGCTTTGATCAAATCACTGTTTTAGTTGCTGTAGATCAACCACTTCTCTGAATGCTGAGCTCTGTATAACCCCACCTATAACTATGATTGTCAGCTTTCTGTCTGTACTGTGCATAGGCAGAATGCTGTCAATCAGTGGTAGGGTTTGGGTCATACAGAGCTCATAAATATGGAGGACTACATGGCAGCAGGTCTACTAGTCTTCAAGTGCTACTTGTGATTTTATAATAACTACACAAAGCAGCCCAGTAAGTTATACATCACTGAAATCTGGGTTTCTATCCTTAAAGCATAACCACTATTTAAATTTGTATTTAATATTAATGTAGAGCAAGAGATTTTAATAAACTTTCAGATTTACTTTATAAGAGAATTCTGGTTGAAAACCATTCAGAAATCTTCCATAAGGTGTCCCCACTAGACTGTGTGTGAAGCAGACATATGTTTATTCTCAGTCAGATCCGTATTCACACTTAATATGGCCACATAACCATATAAGGGTAAAGGGGGCATGGCCAAGACCGTGACTGCCTGACTGCAGTTGATGAGGTGATATGTAGCAGATTACTACAGGCTACAGCACAGTGTGGAGCTATGTCAGAATGCCAGGATCATTGCAAAATCCCTTTCCTTGGATCAAGTTCCTGATCTGTCATCTGGTTCCCTTTGCTCAGTCAGATTCTGTTAACCCTTTCTCTGCTGTCATATCACACTGTTTCCCTATCAGCTGCTGGCCACGCTCACACAGCCATAAAATGCAGTTTTTAAAAGAGCACAAAAATGAGAGAAAATAAGTCATATGACACAAAAAAAGCATCATCTTAGCTTCTATGTGACACATTATTAACAACCAGTGACAGTATTGTTTTTTTTCCTTTCAATGAAGTGACATTTACACTTTAAAGAGAACCTGTCGCGCCCCTGCTACATTGCAAACTAAATGCAGCATGTCTGCTGCATTCAGGGAAGGGCTCCCCCATATGCTTTAAAAAAGACATTAGAAAACTTAGTTAAGCAGTGTCTATAAGGGTGGGTGATATCTTATTACACAGAGCTTGGTCAGGGCGGCTGCAAAGCATTTGGCCTGATGTCAGCGGCAGAGCCCGCCCTGCTGTCTGAATAAAGCATAAACAGGGGAGGAATCTGGTGATAACGTCAGACCAAATGCTTTGCAGCTGCTCTGACCAGGCTCTGTGCGGGCAGGTTGAGTGACTGAGAGGAGGAGGGCAGAGCCAGCAGAACAGGAGGCAGCACAGAGACGTAGAAGGGGCTGAATACACATGGGGAGGCTGGAGGACTGTGCCAGCAGTGAAGACCTCTTAATAAGATCCCACCCTTTAGACTACTTACTGTAAGTTTTCTAATGTCTTTTTTAAAGCTTACAGGGGGCTAGAGACATGGGGGAATCCTTCCATTAATGCAGTAGACACGCTGCATTCAGGCTGCATTTAGTGTGCCATGCACCAGGGGGGTGACGATCCTCTTTAAAGCATGTTACACTCAGATTAAGTAGAAAACACTTGGTTGACAGATTCCATTTAACACTTATTTTTAAAAACATTTTAACTTTGTAACATTTCTCCCACACCTGCCTAAAACTTTTGCCCAGAACTGAGTATTATTCTAAAGCATTTCTATTCACTCGCTTCACATTAACGCATATAACATTTAGGTCTGGTGGAAAACCTGCTCTTGTCGCTCTCGTTTCTTATCTCCCATGATAAGTAAATTGGCGATTCACCAATAATCATGAATTTTAGAAAAGGGGCGAGAGATAAAGTTCTAGAAAATCTCTGAACTGAAATCAAACTAATTTGCTATTTTCCCGTATGGGGGGCGGTGGGGGCGGCTTCTGGAGCGGCTGGGAACATTTACTTGGAAGGGGAATTGATGTATTGCAGCTGCTTAGATAAGATAATTCACTTCCCGTGGGAGAGGGAAAATTGGAGACTGTTTTCTTCTTTCTTGGGTTCCCAGGGACTGTTTTGGGAAATAAGCCACAGAACTGGGACGTTTAACCCCGTACTATTTTGGTGCGTAAAGTCACTTTTTGCATGAGTGTGTCTAGTTGTCACAACAGCTGTTCAAGTGTCAAATTCTGTGTAATGAGAGGTTTTGTCACAACACTTCTCAGAGAATTGAATCTCTGCAGCGTCCAGGATATGATAATAGTGGTATATAAAGAAAACCCCTCCCCTGGTTTCACATAGACCTGCGCATCCCTGCTCATCATAAACACGGATTGGGTTTCTGTGAATGAGCAGCACACAAAGGTCTGAAAATCGCCATGCTGACAGCTGAAATTGACAGCAGAGAATCTGCCCAGGGAACAGTTTCTTCTGCTCCAAAATTTATACTCCGTCTGACCATGCAATAGAAAAGTGAAGCTAAGTACAATTGGAGAATTGCTAGTCAAACATGGAGACAACGAATAAGTGCTAAATTGTAAGTATTAATAATTTTATTTATATAGCGTCCAACATATTCCGCAACACTTCAGATTCAGAGGTCCATATTCAATCAATTATAAGTATACGTAGTTATCAGAATATAAAGCAAAATAATGACAGCCCTGCTCATAAGAGCTTACAATCTAAATGAGGTGGGGGTGACACAAAGTACAGGTGCTTATTTACTATGATGGTGTAAGAACTTGAGAAATGGGGACAGGTAAGAGCTGCATAAGTGGCCACCAACCATTATTTGTAATGGATTTGAGACTGGTGGAGGGATAGGCTATGTCTAAATGCTTTGAATAGGAATAGGCCACCCTAAAAAGATGTGTTTTTAGGATCACCTGAAACTATGTAAGTTGTGGTAGACCTAATTTCTTGAGTAGCGCATTCCAGAGATTGGTGCAGCTCGGGAGAAGTCTTAGAGCCAGGAGTGGCAGGATCGATTAATGAGATGTTAGTCTAAAGTCACTTCCAGAGCAAGAGAACTGATGGGTTGAAAGACAGAGAGGTAGGAGGTAGTGTGCACTGTGAAGAGCTTTGTGAGGTAGAACAAGCATTTGAATTGGATCCTATAGTGTATAGGCAGCCAGTGCAGTGACTGGCACAGAGCGGAGGCATCTGAGTAACGTGTTAGATAGGTGATCCTGGCTGCTGCATAAGGATGGACTAGAGAGGGAAAGGCTACTGAGGGGGGGACAATTAATAAAGAATTACAATAGTCAAGGCAGGAGTGAATCAGTGCCACAGTGAGGGTTTTTGTTGTTTCCATGGTGAGAAAGGGGGGATTCTAGAGATGTTCTTCAAATGCAAGCGACAAAAGTGGGCGAAGTGATTGCATATTGGGTGAAGGAAAGATCAGCATCAAAGATAACACCCAGACAGCGAGCCTGCTCCTAGGCGTTATTGTGGATTCATAGTTTGGAAAGGTTGAGTTTCAGATAGAGAGCGGACATGATATTGGAAACTGCGTTAGACAGTCATTGGTGTTCTTTATTACTAGAGTAAGGTCAAGGCAAGCAGTGTATAGTTGTATGACATCAGCATAAAGATAGCACCGAAAGCCAAATCTGCTGATAGTCTGTCCAATTGGGGAGAGAGAGAAGATAAGAAGTCTAAGGACTGATCCCAAAGGGACTCCAAGAGTGTGAGGAAGAGGAGAAGTGGAGCCAGCAAATGATACACTGAAACAACGGTCAGAGAGATAGGAACAGAACCAGTAGTTGATGGTCATTTACATGTGTATTCTCATTCGGTATCCACAAAAAAATAGTTTAGTTTGCCTTCTATCGAGCTCTGTGTGTCCAATTTTACTATCCAGATTCCATCTACAGTTGTGTTTTTTTCACAGACATATTAACTTTAATGGGCAAATTTGAATTATAATCCAGGCTAGAGCTGGACATCTCCATTTAGTCAATGGGGTTTTTACTTTTTCTTCAGGATGTGACCAGTGCTGATGCGGCGTGCCCCACATAACTGCCGGGAATCAAGCACAATTGTCGGGAAAAGCACACTTTCTTGTCGTCCTCGGGCAACACGGGAAAAAGTTAGACACATTGTCTTTTTGGATAGAAGACATATTAAGTAGCAGTTCATTAGAATTATGCAATTAACTAATCATATCCCTTGCAAATTACATCTGGTTCCTTCCACCTGAATAAAATATCTAGGTTTTTATCTGGATTTGTTCCAAATTACATTCAGAAGATCAGATAAGGAAGCTCTACCACATGTCACTTCTGTGTTCCATAAAGGAAGTTTCTATTTGCTAAGCGATGACAATATTGTGTCCTCTTACGTCCCAGGGCCAGAGCACAATAGGATTCTTCCTAACAATATTCTGAGGTTTTGGAACAGAGATTTCACTCACTTGGACGCCCCTATGCCAATAACGGTTTCTCTCGGCAAGACCTACAATTGTGGTAGGACAATCATCATCTGACTCAGGGCAGAAGTCTGAAAATAGATTGTCCAGAAGTCCTTACGATGGATGCGTCAAGCTCAGGCTGCATGCAGAAACCATGTGAGATCATAAGCGGTGGTCCAATCAGGACCAAACACTTTCCTCTGATATGAGGCAACTCAAGCCCATCAAGTTAGCCCTACTCCATGTCCAATCTCTCCTACATGGTCATGTTCAGATCAGTCAGACAACCTCTCTCTAGTCTTCTACAATACATCAACTAGCTGGAGGGCACCAGATGTTTTCCAATGGAGAAGGAATGCCATCAAATCATGATATGTGCAGAAGTCAACCTCCTGTCTATTTCAGCGGTACACATCAGAGGTAACCTCATTCAGAAAGCAGATTGGTTGACCAGATAATTTTTCTATCCAGGGTAATGGAGGCTTGACTTGGAAGCTGATTGACAGATCACCAGTGATTTTGGAAGTCGTTAATGGATGTCATGGCTGTAGCTCAGAATGCCAAAGTTAATCACTAATTTCTTTATTCCACACATTTCCCAAAATTCAATTAATTCCTTGGGTTTAAAACATAATACATTGTTCTGTTTTGCTCCTATGTTGCAAAATCTTTTTCTACCTGTATACTACAAATTGCAACCTGTTGACATTCCCTAATAGCTCAGTGTGTTATTAGGTTGATTCCCAAGTGAAAGATCACATCACTGGATCTAATCGAGGTGGAGTAATGGAGACGATTCCCAAAGAGAAACAGCATATCCAGCTCATCAATAGCAGTCTCTCAAGCAAGAAATTGCCAAACTGCATAATGTGAGGCCATGACAGTTGGAAGAATACTTGATGAAGTCCGTCCATCCATTCAAAAGCCAAGAGGTGGACATCCAGGCAAAATACTGTCATCAACAAGTCGCCTCATCACAAAGTCTATCAGTTTTGGTGAGACAAACATGTCAGTGGAGGCTGCTTTAATGATTTTTAATAGTGAGATCACAGACGTCCATGCAAGCATTGTGTGACACGTTACACAAGTCTAGAATGATGGCCAAAAAAAGGTGACATAGCTTCAACTTCAATATCGTCATAAGAAACATGTCAAGTTTGCAAAAAAGTATAAAAAGTGGACAGTAGAAGCCATAAGAATAAAGTCAATAAGACTATGCTCTGATGGGTGCAAATTGGTCAGGAAGAAACAAAGGAAAAAGCACTAACGGATTGAGAATTTAAGGAACTGTCTAGTTTGGTGAAGGAAGCCTGACGATGTGAGGTTGTTTCACAGCCAAAAGCGTTGGATACTTGACTAGGATCGATGGCAGCGTCAATGCTGAGCTATATAACAGTATCCTATAAGATGAGTACTTCATACACTCGAGTACTATGGGTATAAAAAGGACAAACTAGGTTTTCCAGCACGACAGCGATCCAAAACATAAGTCGAGATTGGCGAATAAATGGTTCAATGATAATGAAGCAGGGGTGCTGGATTGGCCCCAACAGTCCCCAGACCACAACCCAATCAACACTTGTGGGTAGAGCTGAAGAAAAAGCTGTATACATACCCAACTGAGTTGACCAGTTTACACCAACATTGGGAACGTGTAGAAGAGACCTGAGATCAGATTTAGGTGGAGACATGCTTGAATCTGAAGGAAGTACATGTTCAGAAAGGATTAAGGCAGTGTTGAAAGCCAAAGATACTAACAAAATAATCAAATAAAGGCTTGTTAAAGAGTCGATTATGACTTCGAGGATTGCTACCTAAAGGTGGCGCTAGAGTTTGTGCACTTCCTCACTGAAGTGACAATTAACAAAATAATACAAATTTAGATTTTTAGGAGCAAAACTGTAATAATGCAGTGACATGACAAGAATCTGCATATCTAATTATGCTAAATAGTTCCTAGCTAGTGAATGACCTCATCCTGGTACCATCCAAATAGCTCTGGCAAACATTAAGATACCACTGCGAAACTTTCAGTTTTTCAGATTTTTCTCTTTATAGTATATTTTTGAATAAAATGGATATTGTTCTTTTATTCTATAAACTAACTACTGACAACATGTCTCCAAAGTTCATTGCTAAAAATGTTGTATTTATTTGCAGCAAATGAGAAATCGTCAAGAGAAACAGTGCTTTCAGACCTCAAATAATGCAAAGACAACAAGTTCATATTCATTCATAAACTAACATAAAACTCATGTTTTAACTCAGGAACAGTTCAGAAATCAATATTTGGTGGAATAACCATGATTTTTAATCACAGCTTTCATGCGTCTTGACATGCTTCCACCAGTCTTTCACATTGCTTTTGGGTGACCTTATGCCACTGCTGGCACAAACATTTAATCAGTTCTTCTTTGTTTGATGGCTTGTGAATATCCATCTTCCTCTTGATTACATTCCAGAGATTTTCAATGGGGTTCAGGTCTGGAGATTGGACTGGCCACGACAGGGTCTTGATGTGGTGCTCCTTCATTGAGACATTGATTGACCTGGCTGTGTGGCATGGGGCATTGTCCTGCAGGAAAAAACAGTCCTCAGAGTTGGGGAACATTGCAAAGGGCATATGAATCAAGCCGCATACAAGGTTATCATTGAAAAATACTTGCTTCCTTCTCCTCAGGCAAAGATTAACCTGCCCAATTCCAGCCTTGCTGAAGCATCCCCAGATCATCACCGATACTCCATCAGATTTCACAGTGGGTGCAAGACACTATGCTTTGTACGCCTCTCCAGGTCTTCGTCTAACCATTAGATGACCAGGTGTTGAGCAAAGCTGAAAATTAGACTCATCAGTAGTGATGGGCGAATCCTAAATTACTCGGAATCGCTTGACTCTAGCGAGTCCGAGCACAGGACTCGCTACTCGTTGCGAGTCTAGCGAGTCCAATGTTAATGAATGGGGAAGCGAGTAATAGCGAGTAGTGTGAGATTTACAAATCACAGATGTGTCTCGGAAGCTTCAGCCTGAAGCAATCCTAGTTTTGTCATTTATTTGCATTGGACTCGTTTACTTTGCAACTGTAATCGCTGGGAAACTCGCACAGATAAGAGTCCTGTCTGCTCAGTGTGCTGGCTGCCCCAGCTCCAGGGTCCTAGAGCCTGCCTGCTGCCTGATGTAGCAGTGCTGAGATTGTTCTCAGTCTGCTCATTCCCTGTGCATAGACATCTATATCTATGCACAGGGATGAGCAGAGAGGACATCGCGTTTTGGACTGCGTCGGACGGAAGAGGATTTTTTTAATTAAAGATGGAGTCCCTAATGGCTTTTTTTTTTATTTCTAATAAAAAATTTTCTTTGTGTTGTGTTTTTTTTAAAACAATTTAATAGAAATTCATGGCGGTTATGTCTAATATTGGCGTGACCGCCATAAATTTCGGGCTTAGGGCCAGCTGATAATACAAAGCTGGCCCTAACCTCTTTATTACCCAGCGTGCCACCGCTACCAGGGCCGCTGGAAGAGCGGGGTTCAGCGCCAGAGGATGGCGCTTCAATGAACGTGCCATCTTCTGGGGCGGCTGCGGGCTGCAATTTGCAGCGGGGGGTGCCCAGAAAGCTTGGGCATCCCTGCGCTGCGGATTCCAGCCCCCAGCTGCTTAGCTGTACCTGGCTAGACATAGAAATTGCGCGGAGCTCCACGCATTTTTTTTAAATTATTTCATGAAATTCTGAGATTCTGATTCTGAGACTCTGACTCTGAGACTCTGACTCTGAAATTCATGAAATAATAAAAAAAAAATGCGTGGGGCTTGTTATACAAGCTGGTATTAAGCCCGAGATTCTTAATGTCAGGCCACGTTTGACCCAGCCACTAAGAATCTCCAATAAAGGGTTAAAAAAACACAACACAGAGAAAATTTTTTATTTGAAATTAAAAAAAAAAGCCATTAGGGACTCCATCTTTAATTAAAAAAATCCTCTTCCGTCCGACGTAGTCCAAAACGCAATGTCCTCTCTGCTACATCCCCTGTGCATAGATAGATTTCTATGCACAGGGAATGAGCAGACTGAGAACAATCTCAGCACTGCTACATCATGTCTGTGAGCAGGCGGGCTCTAGGACCCTGGAGCTGCACAGAGAAGACAGCTGAACTCGGCTCGCAATGTAACAGCAGTTACTTGCGAGTTTCCCTGCTATCACTGGCACAGTAGCCGAGTCTAAAGCAAACAATGGCAATCCTAGTTTTGTCAGCGTTTCTGACAAAACTAGGATTGATATTGATTTGCATTGGACTCGTGCGAGTAATCACTGGGAAACTCGCAGAGTACCGAGTCCTGCGAGTCCCTTACTACTCGCCGAGTAACGAGTCCTAGCGAGTAGATTCGCCCATCCCTACTCATCAGAGAGATTACCTTACTCCAGTCCTCTATGGTCCAATCCTTATGGTCTTTTTTCTAGATTTACATGACTTGAGCCGTGCTTCTAGGAGCCTGTTACGAACTCATCTTGCCGTACACTTCACCCCAGCTGCCATTTGCCATTCCTTTTGTATGTCACTTGCTGTAATTCTGCAGTTGCTAAGTGATATTCGAATAAAATGACGGTAATCCCGGTCAGTGGAGAGTCGCTTTCGCCCTCTGCCAGTCTGTAGCTTTGTTGTCCCCAAAGTCTGCTGCTTGACCTTGTTGTAATGGACTGCCATCTTCAAAATTTTAAGGATGGAGGCAACATGACGCTCACTGTATCGCTCTGCTAGTAAAGCTAGAATTGAGCCCTTCTTTTCTTCACTCAAGACTTTACTTTTCAACTCCTTTGGCATGGTTAAAAGTTATTTTTCATTCAAATTATATTGGGCTCTTCCTAGCACTTGTTTTGCCATCCAGCTTGTCCTATTGCAAGAGGATTGTGAAGATCACAGCAGTGTTTTTTATACTTTCCCTCATTAAATAAGATTTGTTTCAGGTGATCACCTAATCAGAAGCACATTGAGTAGAATGAGGTGTACTTTGGTTGGAATTCAACTGACACTGGAATGGAATGGCTGCCAGACATGTAGAAATGGGGATTTTTACAAAACTGTACAGTGGTCTCTTAATTTTAGCCAGAACTGTATGTGCCCCATCCTGTTATATATGTCTCCATTCTGGTAAATATGTCCTTATCCTGGGCCACTTCCAGTTCTGTTCAAAATAGTAGCTGTGTGTTCAAAAACATGACTTAAGCCCAATATCATTACAATAGTTTCTCTTTCCATGCATTGGGAACACTGTACACTGCTTTCTAGATCAAAACATAAAGAGAAATGTATATAATTTTTAACTACCTAACACAAAGTAACAAATAATTAACCTTCGGCTATCAGTATCTGCATTTGTCTATACAAACTCAAAATATGTACTCTTTTTTTTTTTTTTTTTCTTTAGGATATAGCATTCCTGTGAATGTCTAATCTAATATTTAGTAGTATAAAAACAGTTTTTTTTTTAGAACTGCTTCATATCTATGTTGCATAGAGTCAACAATCTTCTGGCACCTGTCAACTGTTATTCCAGCCCAGGGTGCTTTGACTAAATCTCACAATTTATTTACATTTGTTGGCTTTGCCTCAGAAACAGTATTTTTTATATCACCCTGGAAGTGTTCTATTAGATTAAGGTCCGGGAATTGGGCTGACCACTACATAACCTCAATTTTCTTGGACTAGAACCAAGATTTTGGTCATTTACTGATGTGTTCAGGGTCGTTGTCAAGTTGAAACACCCATTTTAAGGGCATTTCCTCTAAAGCAACATGACCTCTTCAAGTATTTTGATAAATGCAAACTTGCCCATGATCCCTGGTATGTTGTAAACAAGCCTAGCACCATAGTAAGAGAAACATGCCCATATCGTAACGCTTCACCAACATGCTTCACTGTTTTCAGAGTGGACTGTGGCTTCAATTCAGAGTTTGGGGGTCGTCTGAATGGTCTGCAGCCCTTGGACCAAAAAAGAACAATTTTACTTTCATCAGTCCTCAAAATGTTTCTTCATTTCTCTTTGGGCCAGCTGAAGTGTTCTTTGGCAAATTGTATCCGCTTCACGACAAACTTTTATTTACCGTATATACTCGTGTATAAGCCGACCCGTGTATAAGCCGACCCCCCTACTTTTGACCCCAAAACCTGGGAAAACCTATTGACTCGTGTATAAGCCGAGGGTGGACCCCAGCACAGGTATACAGCCCCCAGCAGTGTGGTATACAGGCCTCCCCAGTGGTAGTATACAGCATCCCCCCCAGTGGTAGTATACAGCAGCCTCCCCAGTGGTAGTATACAGCATCCCCCCCAGTGGTATATACAGCATCCCTAAAGGTATAAACAGCAGGCCCCAGAGGCATATACAGCAGGCCCGAGAGGCATATACAGCAGGCCCCAGAGGTATACAGCAGGCCCCAGAGGGTATACAGCAGGCCCCAGAGGTATACAGCAGGCCCCAGAGGTATACAGCAGGCCCCAGAGGTATACAGCAGGCCCCAGAGTTATACAGCAGGCCCCAGAGGTATACAGCAGGCCCCAGGGTATATACAGCAGGCCCCAGGGTATATACAGCAGGCCCCAGAGGTATACAGCAGGCCCCAGAGTTATACAGCAGGCCCCAGAGGTATACAGCAGGCCCCAGAGGTATACAGCAGGCCCCAGGGTATATACAGCAGGCCCCAGGGTATATACAGCTGGCCCCAGGGGTATACAGCTGGCCCCAGGGGTATACAGCTGGCCCTAGGGGTATACAGCTGGCCCCAGGGGTATACAGCAGGCCCCAGAGGTATACAGCAGGCCCCAGAGGTATACAGCAGGCCCCAGGGTATATACAGCTGGTCCCAGGGGTATACAGCTGGCCCCAGGGGTATACAGCTGGCCCTAGGGGTATACAGCTGGCCCCAGGGGTATACAGCTGGCCCCAAGGTGTATACAGCTGGCCCCAGGGGTATACAGCTGGCCCCAGGGGTATACAGCTGGCCCCAAGGTGTATACAGGCAGCCCCCCAGTGGCACTAGCCCCCCCATCATGGAAAGAGCCCCCCACACTGTGCAGAGCTCCCCCCCTCCCCCCCCGCTGCATTAAGTTACCATCCAGCGTCTTCATCACCGCGGGCTGTCGCGTCCTTCCTCCCGCGCTGTCTTCCCGGTCTCATGTGACCCGGCGGTCGCTGTGGAATGACGTCATCGCGCCGGGTCACGTGAGACCGGGATGACAGCGCGCAGGACCCGCGGCGAACACACTGGATGGTAAAGCATCGGGGGGGGGGCTCTGCCAAGTGTGGGGGCTCTTTCCATGATGGGGGGGGCTAGTGCCACTGGGGGGCTGCCTGTATACACTGGGGGGGCTGTATGCACGGCTCCCCCTGCCGCTGTGATGGGCGGGGGAGCCGTGCATATCTAATGAGCGGCCCCACGTGACGGGCCGCTCAGTCATCAGCCTCCCCCCGCCTCCTCCAGCCTCCCCAGCACCCGGACACAGCCCCCACCACATATATTACCGTATTGACCCGTGTATAAGCCGAGGGGGTGACTTTTCAGCCCAATTTTTGGGCTGAAAAACTCGGCTTATACACGAGTATATACGGTATTTATTTATTTTTTTTCCTCTCTCCCTCTCAATTATTCCCCAATTTTCAGTTGACCACCAGGGCTATGGGTCCGGGCGGGCCACCAGTGACATCCCCTTCAACTCCACGTCCGGGTTCCGAGTTCCCATAGACCTCTGGGTGAATCAGCTTCTGTCATCACGAACAGGATCCCGTGCCCGATGTTATCGGGTACTGTGGGCCTTACAAACTCTTGAAATCAGCTAAAAGAACTGTTTCCCGCCATTTTATCGGGAACCATAAAATGGCGGCCTGAGAATGTGAAAGAACAATGTGCTGGCCCAGGGGTATGCCTCAGCCCCTTATCATGGGAGGGCCTAACCAGAGGCGCAAAACTGTTTGCCTGCCCCAATGACCATCAATCAACAAAGAGGGCGGGCCACAGCAAGAGGGTCAAGAAGCTACTCCCTTAAAGAGCAGGAACTCAGACTGACAGAGAAGCAGTCCTGGTACCCATAGCAATGGTGGCAACCCGACTGTCTGACCTGATCCGAGAGGTGGAGGAGGACTGAGCTGCACGCGGGGACCTGAGGGCTGTCTTCCTCCTCTGACTTTTGGGAAACCACCTTCCAAGAGCTCCGCACCAACACAATCGAGACTGTGAAGCGGGTCGTCCGCAAGTGGAGTACGGACGTGGCCCTGGAGCTGGCCTGTAGGGCAATGGAGAGGCAAGCCCTGGAAGCCGAGGTGACAAATTGAGCCCTGGAGCCATGGAGCACCTGGCGACCAGTCAGAACCCGGTCTGGGGCCCGCAGCCTGAGAGCAGAGCAGAAGCAGGGATACAGACAGAGAACCCGAGGACCTGCCCGCAGACAGTGCTGAGGCCTCGATGCCGGAGCCTACAGACCCTGAGGGAGCAGCGACAGAGGCTTATGACCCTGGAGAACCCGACCCAAAGCCGAAGGTGAGCATCGAAGCTATCGAAGGGGACGACGACCAGACTGGCTCCAAGGAGGAGGATGTAACCTGCAGCAACCCGGAAGATTTGATAAATGAAGCCATTGTAAAGGTGGATAATATTTGGAAGGATGGCTGGAGGAAAACGGTAGGGAACAAGAAAGAGAAGAGGTTCATCTTTAATTTTAAGTTTGGACCTATGGATAAAGCTATAAAATCTGCCATATCAAAAAATTGGTATTTAATAGAGAGCGATAGGCATTTGAAGGAAGTGGGACTAAGGCGGCCCTTAGTAACACACGAGGTGCAGGAATATTGGGAATATGATTGTGCAGAGACGAATGACCCGAGAAAAAAATTGGTTGGAAAGGGGACGGCCGGTTGGTAACTTCAAATGTGGTAACTGTGATTTCTGTGCTAAACACATAACCTCTAATCCAGTGAGAGTAGGACATGAACTACATACTGTTATGTGTTATGTGCCAGGGAACATAATGATGATGTTAATGAGGTTACTGGGAGAGTTACTGATTACATCAACTTTTGTACTGACAATATTGTACCTGTTCAGGAGATTCGGTGTTATGCAAACAACAAGCCTTGGATTACAAAAGAATTGAAACATCTACTAAACAGAAAGAAAAAACTTTTAACAGCAAAGACAAGGAGGAGATGAAAACTGTACAGAGAGACTTAAAGGGGAAAATTAAAATTGCCCGTGAAGCATTCAGAATTAAATTGGAAAATAAATTGTCACACAACAACTCCAGAGAAGTGTGGGCAGGAATGAAGCTATTGACTGGGTTTAAGGCAAGGTCAGATCAGGGGGATGGGGGGCTGATCATGGCTAATGAAATGAATGAGTTTTTCAACAGATTCAATGATAAATGTGCAATGTCAACAGGGGAGAAGGCCGGGGAGCGACAAGCAATATCAACTGGGGGGAGGAAGGTAGAGACTTTCTTGATCTCAGAAAATGATGTGAGGGAACAGTTTAGTAAGCTGGTCATTGGTAAAGCAGCAGGGCCTGATGGTATCTGTCCACGTGTCCTCAGAGTGTGTGCAAATCAGTTGTGCACTGTCTTCCAGCACCTGTTTAACTGGAGCTTACAATCACAGAGAGTACCAGTTCTATGGAAGACTTCTTGCCTGGTGCCGGTTCCCAAGACTACCTTCCCGATTTCCCATAACGACTATAGACCGGTGGCCTTAACATCGCATGCGATGAAGTCCTTGGAGAGAATTGTACTTGCCTACTTGTGTCCGAGGGTGTCTGCTTTTACAGACCCCCTTCAGTTTGCGTATCGGCAGAGTCTGGGGGTGGACGATGCTGTAGCGTATCTGCTACAAACAGTACATTCCTTTTTGGACAATGATGGAACCACTGTGCGTGCCATGTTCTTAGATTTCTCCAGTGCATTCAATACCTTACAGCCACTATTATTACGTAAAAAGCTGGTTGAAATGGCGGTTGATGAGGGACTAGTGAATTGGATCATTGATTACTTGTCGGACAGGCCACAGTTCGTAAGGTTGGGGGCGGCCATATCGGATAGTGTTCGGAGCAGTGTTGGAGCCCCTCGGAACGGTGCTGTCGCCATTCCTTTTTACGTTATACACAGCTGATTTTCAGTATAAATCAGACCTTTGTCACCTTCAGAAGTACTCTGATGACTCAGTGATAGTCGGAGGTATTGAGAGAGGCCGGGGGGAGGAGGAATACAGAAGGGTGGTCTCGGACTTTGTTGACTGGTGCCAGGCTAACCATTTAGAACTCAACGTAAAGAAAACCAGGGAGTTGGTTTTGAGTTATGGAAGGTGCAGGAAGGATTGCTTACCTATCACTATTGATGGTCAGGATGTGGAGATGGTGAAGAATTTCAAATATTTGGGGGTTCACCTGGACAGCAAGCTTGATTAGAGGTGCCATATGGAGAAGGTTTGCAAGAAAGGGATGAGTAGACTTTACTTCCTAAGGAAATTAAGGTCGTTTAATGTGTGTAGCAAAATGCTTGAAATGTTCTACCAATCTATTGTGGCGAGTGCAATCTTTGCTGCAATAATATGCTGGGGTAGTAGTGTGCGCACAGCTGACGCTAATAAGCTGAATAAACTTATCAAGAAGGCTAGTGCGGCGGTGGGTCTACAACTTAGGACTTTCGAGGAGGTATTAGAGGATAGAATTAATAAGAAATGCAAGACTATAATGAGCAACAATACACACCCGCTCTCTGAACTGTTTGCGAAGCAGAAGAGCACATTCAGCAAGCGTCTAATCCAACTAAGGTGTAAAAAGGAAAGATACAGAAAATCGTTTGTTCCGACAGCTGTGGGGATGTTTAACAAATGTATAAGTGTAAAGCATCCCAAGACTATGTGAAGTTCTATGTGTATGGGGGGAATAGGTGAGGTACATGTACCAGTCTACCCACATCTGCTGTCCATATAGACTTATTTTGTAAAGTGTGAAATGTTCTTGATCTTTGTTCTGCTGCTGTAATACTGTAATTTCCTCCGGGATCAATAAAGTTTATCTTATCTTATCTTATCGAGAATTTATTTCCTGCAAAACAAAATTTGTAGTTTATGCGGTGGTCTGCGAATGTGGTTGCTTTTATATTGGCAAAACGATACGTTGTCTCTATATACGATTCAAGGAGCACGTTAAATCAATGCGAACAGGAGAAGGTTGCCCTAGATTGATAGAGCACGTAAGAGTTGAACATAATGGAAATGCAGCTGTCTTAAGGATCCTCGGCTTGGAGAAGGTTAATTTACCACCGTAGGGTGCAACTTGCATAGATTGCTGTTACAGAAAGAGGCGGCATGGATCATCAAATTAAGGGCACAAGGCCCGGACGGCCTCAATGATAAAAATGATCTTTCAGTATTCCTGTGAAAATAATAATTCATTGTAGTGAGATCTGTAGATGAGGGTCTCATTTCTGAAAAAAACAGGTTTTTCTTGGACTACTAGTAGGTATAATGACTAACTAATGCTGGTACCCTATGGAGAATGTTTAAGCATTAGTTAAATTAAGATGTAAAATTCTAGGACTAGAATAGAGAGGAACAGCTTAACCATACCTTATATGTAGGTCTGTTCATCTAACAGAGCAGATGAATTTATTATTGTATATGAAGTTAATGTGTTGTATTTAGATTCTGTTTTTAACGATTTTTTGATATGGATAGCTATTTGCACAATTATGTAATACACTAATGGCACTTTATATGCACCTATCGCTTTAAAAACTGGCTGGTTCCCAGTTCCATAGCTGCATTTTTTCACCTGTTCACTAATTAATGTACTGACGTCGTCAGTGGGAGTGTATAAGTTGCACATAGCAAAAAGGCACTCTGAGGATTGTACCCGCTGAAGCGCCAAGCCAGGGCGCGAAACCATGTAGTACCCCCCGTCCTCCCATCCGCTGTGTACAACCTGTTGCGTGTATGAAGACACAATAAACAACCGCTGACAGAAGTCCTGAGTGCGGCTCCATTTCTTCTTTGCTGAGTCTAATCTTTGTAAACTCAAGCAGGGCACACGAGCAGTGGAGGAGTACTGCTCAGAATTTCGGAGATGGGCAACTGACACCCAGTGGAACGACCCTAGCCCTCCGGAGTCAGTTCTGCTTGGGTTTGTCAGGTAGACTGCAAGACACCCTGGTTCAGTACGCCGCGCCTAAGTCATTGGAGGCTGTGATGTCCCTAGCCATACGGGTTGACAGACGCCTGAGGGAGAAGCCGAAACAACCTACTATGTTTCCTGTACCTATCCCTGCTGAGGAGACTATACCCGAAGAATCCATTCAGTTGGGGGCAGTAGGTTCTCGTGTTAAACCTCCTGTGGCTACTGTTCACCAAGTGGGCAAAGCATGTTTTTTCTGTGGAAAATCTGACCATTTTATTAAGGTTTGTCCACTTTGCTCTAAGACCACACAGTCTCAGAAGCAGCCTACCTCAGACCGTTCTGAAGGAGACGACTGGAGAGTTTATCTTTCCTTCCTCGCTAAGTCTCCGTTCACACTGTCTGCCAAGGTGGTGGTGGATGGTTAAACCGAGACTCTGCCAGTTCTGGTCGATAGCGGAGCAGGGGTCAATTTGATGGATTCTCGCTTTGCAAGGGCTCATAGTCACACCAGCAGTGCTTTAGTGAGACCCATTTTTATCGCCTCAATTGACTCCGTTACACTCAGCCAGAAGGTCCTCTCCCAAGTGGTGCGTAATGTGAACCTGAGCATAGGAACTCTCCACCAGGAGGTTCTGTCCTGTCATCTCTTGGAGAACCTACCCACTCCCATTGTATTGGGACTTCCTGGCTGGAGAAATACAACCCAGTAATTGACTGGCGGGCCAGAAAGGTTGTAACTTGGGGGGCTTTCTGTGTAATTGCCTCACTACAACTATTTCTACCATACTGGTTGCACCAGTAGAAAAAATTATATCCGGTTTGTTCAGCGCACCCAGGTAACAAGCACCAAGGCTAAGATATTATTAATCTTCAGCAATTTATTCAATATAAAAGTAATAAAAATGGTACATAGAACAACGCATTTCGGCTGTACAGTTGTGGCCAAAAGTATTGACACCCCTGCAATTCTGTCAGATAATACTCATTTCTTCCTGAAAATGATTGCAATCACAATTCTTTGGTATTTTATCTTCATTTAATTTGTCTTCAATGAAAAAAACACACAAAATGTCTAAAGCAAATTGGATATAAATCTACACCAAACATAAAAAAGGGGGTGGACAAAAGTATTGGCACTGTTAGAAAAATCATGTGATGCTTCTCTAATTTGTGTAACTAACAGTACCTGTTACTTACCTGTGGTACCTAACAGATGTTGGCAATAACTAAATCACACTTGCAGCCAGTTGACATGGATTAAAGTTGACTCAACCTCTGTCCTGTGTCCTTGTGTGTACCACATTGAGCATGGAGAAAAGAAAGAAGACCAAAGAACTGTCTGAGGACTTGGAAAACCAAATTGTAAGGAAGCATGAGCAATCTCAAGGCTACAAGTCCATCTCCAAAGACCTGAATGTTCCTGTGTCTACTGTGCGCAGTGTTATCAAGAAGTTTAAAGCCCATGGCACTGTGGCTAACTTCCCTAGATGTGGTCGGAAAAGAAAAATTGACGAGAGATTTCAAGCAAGATTGTGCGGATGGTGGATAAAGAACCTCGACTAACATCCAAACAAGTTCAAGCTGCCCTGCAGTCCGAGGGTACAACAGTGTCAACCCGTACTATCCGTCGGCATCTGAATGAAAAGGGACTGTATGGTACGATACCGAGGAAGACCCCACTTCTTACCCCGAGACATAAAAAAGCCAGGATGGAGTTTGCCAAAACTTACTTGAGAAAGCCTAAAACGTTTTGGAAGAATGTTCTTGTCAGATAGACAAAAGTAGAGCTTTTTGGGCAAGGCATAACATAGAGTTTTACAGAGAAAAAATCATTCAAGAAAAGAACACGGTACCTTACAGTCAAACATGGTGAGGTTCCTGATGTTTTGGGTTGCTTAGCTGCCTTGGCACTGACTGCTTGACCGTGTGCATGGAATTATGGATCTGAAACAACAACAAATTTTGCAAGCATAATGTAGGGCCAGTATGAGAAAGCTGGTTCTCCCTTAGAGGTCATGGGTCTTCGCAGGACAATGACCAAAACTCACTTCAAAAAGCACTAGAAAATAGTTGGAGAGCACGAAGACTTCTAAGGTGGCCAGCAATGAGTCCCAGACCTGAATCCCATAGAACACCTGTGGAGAGATCTAAAAATGGCAGTTTGGAGAAGGCACCCTTCAAATATCAGGGACCTGGAGCAGTTTGCCAAAGAAGAATGGTCTAAAATTCCAGCAGAGCATTGTAAGAAACTCATTGATGGTTCCTGGAAGCGGTTGATCGCAGTTATTTTGGCTAAAGGTTGTGCAACCAAGTATTAGGCTGAGGGTGCCAATACTTTTGTCTGGCCCATTTTTGGAGTTTTGTGTGAAATGATCAATGTTTTGCTTTTTGCTTCATTCTCTTTTGTGTTTTTTCATTGAAGAAAATTAAATGAAGATAATACCAAAGAATTTGTGATTGCAATCATTTTCAGGAAGAAACTGAGTATTATCTGACAGAATTGCAGGGGTGTCAATACTTTTGGCCACAACTGTATGTTTACAAAAAAAACAACCTTTCTCAGGTATGATATTGCTTTACAGGCTGTTGGTGTTATATAGTCTATATAGATCCACCTGAAAATGTTAATTATGTTAATTGTTTAAATCCTGGTTGCTATTCATTAGCTTAATTACTGGTTGGTAGTATTCAGTATGAGACCTTAACCTATCTTTGTCCATTTTGTTGTTACAATTATGGCCGCTTTACACGTCCCAACATCGTTTCGATATTGTATACAAGGCACGGGAGCGCGCACTTTTTTGGATGAAATCCAAGATCGCATAGGAGCTGTCACACAGGGAGATATCGGCAGGCAACACAACTGCATGTATCGCCCTTGGACGAGTAACCTGGGAACGACCATTTAACATGGGAGCGAATAGGGAAGTTGCTCTCCAAGTCGGTGTTGGGCTGTCACACAGCACGATCCTGCCAGATCGTCCATCCAATATTGGGCCGTCGGAGAGCCTGCTCATTTCTTCCCCGATATCGTTTTGGCATCGTTCGTTCCTGCATCGAATTGGTCATTTACACCACACAACGCACGAACGATATAGTCGCCAACCACGAACCACGTGACTTTTTATCGAAGTTGTACGACGATATCGGGTGGTGGAAAGTGGCCAATACAGTTGTTATGAACAATTAAAATACATGATAAAAAAATAAAAAGCACACATATATGTATATATATATTACAGTGCCTACAAGTAGTATTCAACCCCCCGCAGATTTAGGTGGTTTGATAAGATGCAAATAAGTTAGAGCCTTCAAACTGCAAACGAGAGTAGGATTTATTAACAGAAGCATAAATCTTACAAACAAAAAGTTATGTTGCTCAGTTGAATTTTAATAAATTTTAAACTAAAAGTGTGGGTCAATTATTATTCAACGCCTAGGTTTAATATTTTGTGGAATAACCCTTTTTGCAATTACAGCTAATAATCGTCTTTTATAAGACCTGATCAGGCCGGCACAGGTCTCTGGAGTTATCTTGGCCCACTCCTCCATGCAGATCTTCTCCAAGTTATCTAGGTTCTTTGGGTGTCTCATGTGGACTTTAATCTTGAGCTCCTTCCACAAGTTTTCAATTGGGTTAAGGTCAGGAGACTGACTAGGCCACTCCATCACCTTGATTTTTTCCCTCTTGAACCAGGCCTTGGTTTTCTTGGCTGTGTGCTTTGGGTCGTTGTCTTGTTGGAAGATGAAATTAGACCCATCTTAAGATTCTTGATGGAGGAGCGAGGTTCTTGGCCAAATCTCCAGGTAGGCCGTGCTATCCATCTTCCATGGATGCGGACCAGATGGCCAGCCTTGGCTGAGAAACAGCCCCACAGCATGATGCTGCCACCACCATGTTGACTGTAGGGATTCACTAAATGGAAAAAAACATATTACAGACCCAGAATTATCACAAAAAATACTGGAGGGTTGGGAAAAACTAGAAAGCATATCATCAATGAAAAATGGAGGGACATACAGTTTCGACTTATGCACGGGGCCATCCAGGGTTTCAATATCCCGCCTATACCAGGCAATCAGGGAAGATGGGTGCATTGTCCCAAATGCAAGACCTATAAAACGGACTTGGAACACGAGATGTGGTCTTGAGCAAAATCACAGATATACTGGGGTAGGGTTAGACAGTTGACCTCGGAAACATTTAAAATGGACGTCAGCCTGGATCCGCTGTTTTGGCTGTTCCATTATCAGGGAGATTTAGCTGAGTCTTGCAGATCGCTCACTTTACGCCACACAATAGCTCTGACAGCAAAAAGACTATTACTACAGCACTGGCTCAAAAACTGGACCCCGAATATAGAACTAGTGTATGATAATTTAAAACAGACCATGTCTATGGAATCCATCGAAACTCTTAGAAACTCAAAAAGACTGACAAGAATTTTTTTCTTTTAATGGAGACCATTCATTGAAAATATTCCACCTGATTCAGAAATAAGGGCTTTTATGAAATCATACAATCAAACGGAGTGGTACGCCCTGGAGGACCTAAATGGCACCCTGGGAAAGCTTAGATGTGATGCTTTATGTGAGATTTGAAAAACAACTAGTTTGAGAGGTTTCGGTATTGAGATGGTGTGCGCTATACCCTAGATAATTTGAGTAATTCTGGAAAAACGTGTTTCTCTCAGGGAATGGGGGGGAAAGGTGTGTTAAAATTAACAAGATTGTGCTTAATTTCAACCGAGAGGAGCGACGATGTTAGTGAGATATATTTACCAAAGTCTGAGGACAGATATGCTTCTTTTGTTTCTACTGATTATCTCTGTCTTTTTCGCAATCTTTGTATTTTATATTTTAAATGCTAATAAAAATGATGTTTCAAAAAAAAAAAAAAAAAGTGTGAAACAACTGAAAATATGTCTTATATTCTATGTTCTTCAAAGTAGCCACCTTTCGCTTTGATTACTGCTTTGCATACTCTTGGCATTCTCTTGAGGAGCCTCAAAGCAGCAAAGCACCCCCACCTCCTCCTCCATGCTTCACGGTGGGAACCAGGCATGTAGAGACCATCCATTCACCTTTTCTGAGTCGCACAAAGACACGGCGGTTGGTGGTCTCAAATTTGAACTCATCAACCAAAGCACAGATTTCCACTGGTCTAATGTCCATTCCTTGTGTTCTTTAGCCCAAACGAGTTTCTCTGCTTGTTGACTGTCCTTAGCAGTGGTTTCCTACCAGCTATTTTACCATGAAGGCCTCCTGCACAAAGTCTTCTCTTAACAGTTGTTGTAGAGATGTGTCTGCTGCTAGAACTGTGCGTGGCCTTGACCTGGTCTCTAATCCGTGCTGCTGTTAACCTGTGATTTCTGAGGCTGGTGACTCGGATGATCTTATACTCCGCAGCAGAGGTGACTCTTGGTCTTCCTTTCCTGGGACGGTCCTCATGTGAGCCAGTTTCTTTGTAGCGTTTGATGGTTTTTGCAACTGCACTTGGGGACACTTTCAAAGTTTTCCCAATCTTTCGGACTGACTGACCTTCATTTCTTAAAAGTAATGATGGCCACTCATTTTTCTTTACTAAGGCCAGCTTCACACCGCAACAAGATCCGATCTGGGGCTGTCCGGTGTAAACCAGACAGCCCCGGACCGGATTTTGGCCCCATAGTATCCTATGGGGCCGGATGGAGCCGGGAGAAATCCGGGAGAAATCGGATTTTTCTCACCGTACACAAAAACGTTGCTTGCACCGTTTTTGTGTCCGGGGAGAAAAATCTTCCCCAAATTGCGTATCCCGGATTCTCCTGGATCCTCCCGGATCCGGCGCTCCCTAACATGGGAGCCTATGGGGCCGGATTTCCCCGGTGTGGGAGGATCCAGGAACTGGACACCTGCAGCTGCACACAGCTGTTATTTCAGGACTGCGGCTAGTTTCCCGCAAGCCGTGGTCCTGATTCATCAGCAGCCGCAGCTGTGTCCAGCTGCACACCGAACCAGAGGGCACATTTAGCCCTCCGGTTCTGTGTGCTGATCCAGTCCGGGGCTGTCTGGTTTACACTGGACAGCCCGGATCGGATCTTGCCGCGATGTGAAGCCAAACTTAGAATTTGTATTATAGCAATAAAAAAGCAGTTAACAGTCTATTCAGTAGGACTATGAGCTGTGTATCCACCAGACTTATGCACAACACAACTGATGGTCCCAACCCCATTTATAAGACAAGAAATCCTACTTATTAAGCCTGACAGGGCACACCTGTGAAGTGACAACCATTTCCGGTGACTACCACTTGAAGCTCATCAAGAGAATGCCAAGAGCGTGCAAAGCAGTAATAGGGCAAAAGGTGGCTACTTTGAAGAAACCTAGAATATAAGACATATTTTCAGTTGTTTGACACTTTTTGTTACGTATACAATTCCACATGTGTTAGTTCATAGTTTTGATGCCTTCAGTGTGAATCTAATTTTCATAGTCATGAAAATAAAGAAAACTCTTTGAATGAGAAGGTGTGTCCAAACTTTTGGTCTGTACTGTATATACCACCACGGAAGATAGTTCTAATATCCATAGGGTGTATCTCCATTATATTCTATAGTATATAGCGTAGTGCTCACTTCGGACCACTTGGGGTCGCTATCAAGCCATCTCTTTGGTATGGTATTTTAGGTGTAGTATACGCAACTTAAGGCTGAAAATTAAAACGCATCCTCTAATTAAGAGCATGCGGCTTTCTTATATGGCCCACATCATAACGCTAACCTTAATGACCAACAATTTATGATTAGACTCAAATCTATATCCGTAATCGCACATTTCTTAGATTAATTTGGACATGATTACTTCTATATAGTTTCTAATTATCAGGATCATTATCCTGATCTGATATGGTTCCTTATATGTTCTCCAGTCTATCATTGAGGCCGTCTGGATGCAGAGAGCGCAATCTATACATCCAGAAGGCCTCTTTTTTTGTTCAGCAGATGAATTCTGTTGGGTACATTGTGAGGAATTTCTTCTACAGGGGTCAATTTTATTTCAAAATTCTTATTATGGTTTATTAAGAGATGTCTTGATAGGCTGTGTGTCAGCAGCCCGATCTTCGCATTACGCCTATGTGCATTTAACCGTGATCTCACCATCTGCGTCATACGACCAACATATTGCATTCCACAACTGCATGTAATCACATGGATAACAGAGCTACTAGTACAGGTTAGATGATGTTTGATTGGAAAAGTTTCTCCTGTACTATTAGATGTTCTGCATTGGTACCCATGGGTTCTTGATTGGCAACATTGGCATTTCTTTTGGTGACATTTATAAGTGCCATTAGATGTAATAGTTCACTTTTTCATACAAAAATTGATGAAATTTAATTGAGGAAACTTCGGTTTTGTTCCAGAGCTTTTCACTACGTATTTTTTCAAGCAACTTGGTGCTATAATGTTTCTGAGGCTGTAGGCACACTGTCATGCATCAAACATGGAGCGTGTTTGATGCACGACAGTGATGAGAGTGTAATGCATGTTTTGGGTGTGTGTGGTGCGAGTGGCTGAGTGTGCCTGTCTGTATGTATGTGAGTGTGCTGCAAGTGTGATGAGAGTGTGCTGCGCGAGTGCATGTGAGTGTGATGTCAGTGTGCTGCGAGTGCGATGAGAGTGGGCTGCGTGAGAGAGTGTGATGCTGTCCGCGGTCCTGAAGCAAAGTTCAGGATCATGGACAGCATTTACGAGCACATTCATACTCCGTGGCTGTCAAAGCCGCAGAGTATGAATGTGCCGGTTTCCCGGTACAGTAATGAATCATCTTGCACCGAGTGTCAGCGGTGCAACATTAATAAGCACCCAGCTGCTGGGCACCTATTTGTCTTTTTCGGGGTTAAACTGCATATGCAGCATCTCTGCGGCATATCAGCACAGAGCCTGCATATGTGGTAAATAACCCCGATAATAAAGGGTTAATGTGTGCAAAATATGTTGGCACCATGTCTCCAGGGAGTGACCACCCACCCTAGAGACATGGTGCCTTAATTCATTGGTAGTTCAGTGGTTAATTGCTAAATATCTGGCAAGCCGGTAATTGTCGGCTTTGCCAGTTCACATTCATAAAATCCGGCTGCTCCTTTCAGTGAGCTCACCGGTGTACTGCGCAATTAGCATGAGCACAGTGCTGGGCAGCGTCCTGAAAAAGAGCTGTCTCAGGTACTTGTGCTAATTGCATACTGTTATTTTTGAAGCGTTTTTCTGATTTGTTGGTTACCTTTATTATAAGAGGTGATGAAGTTATATTCCCATTTCTTAGCATTATTAGTTTTCTCAGGATTGGATTTTTTGTCGCCTGGTGGATTTTGATTCCCCAATCCTTCTGGGTTTTATTGAGATGAATTTTATAGGCTTCATTAACAATTTTTTTGGGGTATTTTTTCATCATGGATCTTTTTTTTTTTAAATATCAGATTGCAGTTCATAGTCTAATTCCCTCGTATTATTTTTTCTAATACGAAAGAATTGACTATAAGGAATGTTATTCTTCCATTTAATGTAATGGGCACTCTGATAATCCAGGTACCCATTCACATCCACTGATTTAAAGTGCGTCTTCGTGATTATTCTTTTGTTTTCATGCAAAATTTCAAGGTCCAAATAGACTGCTTTTTCTTTGTCTATACTTGCAGATATACCCCAAGTATTTTCATTCAGATCTTTTACTAGTGATTCAGCATCTTCTCGGGTACCGTTCCACATGAAATGTTTCATCTATGTAACGCCTGTATAGCATTATGTTCTGCATGTATCTGGGGGAGCTCAGGGGTGACAGAGACTCGAATAGCCCCATAAATAAGTTTGCAAATGGTTGTAACTTGGGGGGCTTTCTGTGTAATTGCCTCGCTACAACTATTTCTACCGTACTGGTTGCACCAACTCCTACTCCTACCCCTCTTCCAGAAGTGAATGGGAGTGAGCCTGGAAGAGTGGGTGGAGTCCAGACTACGCCTCAGATTAATGGTGGGTCTAGGCGTTGTTCCAGGAGGAGGGGTCGGGGAGGGGAGGTGGTTACTGCTGTGCACTCCAGGGGAGGGAGCCCTGGGCCCCGGGGGGACACTGCTGCAGTTTACCATCCTGGATGTGTGCCCTCTAACTGTGACCACAGAAATAAACGTGCAGGTCCAGACCTGAGAGTTCATGAGTATGTGTGGGTGTTGTCCAAACACATCAGGTGGAGGTGTGCTGCTGGGGCTCCTGGTTCTGGGGTTATAGGACCGTTTCGGATATTGACCATTTGTGATCCTGTTCTGTACTGCCTTGAAATGACCCCAGGTTTGGCGACTCGTAATGTCTTTCATATCTCATCACTCGGGATGTGGATGTCTTTCGAATGTGCCCTAGTCAAGTCCGGAGGCCTCTCTTAAAAGAGCGGGTACTGTCACGTGCTTAGTTGGCGCTGACATTGCTGGATGCTGTTGTGTATGTGTTTGTCTTTAAGAGCTGCATGGTTAATAGTTGTGAAGGTCCTGGCCTCCATTGTTGTGCTCCAGAACTACATTCACTATGAGGTTCAACTGCTGGTTGAGTGGTGAATGTGTAACTCACCTGAACTCCCCTCCCTGTAGCCTTTAAGTAGCCTCTCATTCCACCAGGTGGTGCTGCTGATAGAGTTTCACTTTATGCCTGGAAGCCGTGCTGTGCTGACCTTGTGTTTGGGTTGCTGAAGTCCTTTCCTTTGGAGTTGCTGACAGCAGCATAATGTAGAAATAGAGACCCTGATTCCAGCGATGTGTCACTTACTGAGCTGCTTGCTGTAATTTTAATATAAATTACTGTTTTCCCTACTTCATATTTAGCAGTAAATGAATGTGCTGGAATATTTGATTAGTCCTATAATGTTAATCTCCAACTGATTAAACAGTGATTTTCTGAAAACTACACTGAGCAGCCCAGTAAGTGACATATCGCTGGAATCAGGGTCTCTGTCTCTACATTATGCTGCTGTCAGATGAGATTGCAAAATCCTGGTGACAGTGTCCCTTTAAGAAGATTTCACCAGGATCTAAACTCAGCCAGGACTGAATAAAAATTTTTTTAGAACATAACATACAAGAGATTTCCTCCCTGGACACAAAGATCAGCAAAAATTCATTGTTTTTTTTAGAAAGCGATATTTTTACAAAACCTACTGATCACAATAAACTGTTGTAGTATGATAGTAGTCACCCCAAATCTACTAAATATAGCATACTCAGATCACAGTTTAAAGGGTCAAAAAAATAGTGTCCACTTCTGAAAAGTTAAACCAAAGACTTGAAATGATGTCTGAGAGATTCAAAGAAAGAAATTACTCAATCAAACTACTTAAAGAACCTGTCACCAAACCAATCATTCTCTTCAGCAGCATTTAAACAGAGGTTTTTTTTTTCAGAACTTGCCGTTTTGTTGGGGCTAAACAGACATTTCAGGGAGAAAAAAAAACAAAAAAACCTCTGTTTAAATGCTGCTGAAGAGGGAGAGAATGATTGGCAGCGGTGGGAAGATTAAACATGCAGGGGGTGTGAATGTGCCCTTCGGCTCCTGCCCCTAGTCACCTCCTTTTAGGCTGCAGCATGTAAGTTTTCTAACTGTATTATCTCGGGGTACAGGGCTGCTCAAGTGCTGGGTGACCCCTTGCCTGGATGCTGAAGACATGCTGCATCCAGTGTTGTAATTAGATCACCATGCCTGGTTTGGTGACAGGTCCTCTTTAAAGGGAACCAACCACCTCAGATGACGACTATAAGCTGTTAATACATGTCCCTGCACCCTACCTACACCATTCCACCTATGTTTTTCTTAAGAATATTGATAAATGTAAACCGAAATATACACTTTATAAAATTACATGCCTGTGTACTTCTGGGCGTCTCCTTCTGGGTCAGTTACTAGAGGGCTGTGTCTCCAGCAGCATGACTGGCTTCTCTAGCCCTCCCTCTTACTTTGCAGGATGTCACATGAAGGGATGGGAGCTGCCTTGCGTGCCCGCCCACTGATAGATAACATCACGCCCTTCATGTGACGTCCTGCAAAGTAAGAGGGAGGGCTAGAGAAGTCAGTCATGCTGCCGGAGACACAGCCCTCTAGTAACTGACCCAGAAGGAGACGCCCAGAAGTACACAGGCATGTAATTTTATAAAGTGTATATTTCGGTTTACATTTATCAATATTCTTAAGAAAAACATAGGTGGAATGGTGTAGGTAGGGTGCAGGGACATGTATTAACAGCTTATAGTCGTCATCTGAGGTGGTTGGTTCCCTTTAAAAAGGAAATGAACAGGGCTATGGGACCAAGAACAGAACTACCTTCACCTTCGACTAAACCAAAAAGGATTACAGACATGTTCCCATGTTTGAGCTGTGTAGAATGCTCTAATGTAATTAAAGGGTCAGATATTTTTCATCCACGTACAAGTAAAACATATCCCATCTGGGATTACTTCACATGTGATTCCAACTATATAGTTTATTTAATCAAATGCCCTTGTGGCTTAAGGCCCAGTCTCACATAACGACGCATCAGCGATCACGATAACGATGTGCAGAGATCGCTGGTGCGTCGTTTACACATCGCTGGTAAGATGTCAAACAGGTATCTCACCAGCGATGTGAAAAACGACGCACTAGCGATCCAGAATTATACCGCGGTCATTGTGAATTTTCTCTCCATAGTGTAGCATTGAGATCATTGCTCATTATCTTTGTCAAACACAACGATGCAGCACTCCCAGCGGGAGCACAACCACACAGGAATGACCCAGAGCAGTTTGTAATGATCTCACAGCAGGGGCCAGATCGTTGGTGCGTGTCACACAGAACGACATCGCTGTTGCGTCACAAAATTCGTGACGCAACAGCGATCCCAATAGCGATCTCATTAGCGATCTCTTTATGTGTGACAGGGCCTGTGTACACAGTTCTTGGAATAAATTACACTTAAATTCTGAACTTTGATCTGTTAGGACCTGCTCGGGATATCCAAAAGGTCTCAGAAAGTGTTTCCATAACATCATAGCAGTGGTTCAAGCAGTCTAATCTCTAACAGGCATGGCCACAACGAATTTGGTGTAGTAGTTGCTGATGGTCAGTGCAAAGAGCTATCCCGTATGGCTGGGTTGCAGTTTGCGGTTTGCAGTTTGACATGACCAAGGGCAACAAGCTCCAAATAACTAGACCATAGAAAAAACTGTATAACAAACGTGTAGAAGTACTCTGCTATAATAAGTAATGATAAAAAGCTAATGCTAGTAACAAACAGTGTCAAAACAGGGTACTTAGTTAATACATTTTTTGCAAAAAAATGTAGAAAGCCATTCTACCAACGCCAAGGTGACCCATATCAGAACGGTTCCTATCTAACCAATTTAAACCTGATCCTGAATAAGTATACCTCATGGATGCAGGATGAAGACGGGCCAGAGTCCAATATGGACACAGTGAAGTGGTAACCCGCGAAACAGGGCACCCATCATCCGCTCTGCATTCCTTTTCCTCCCTGTACTGATGTAACCTCCTGTTCCAGAATTTATGGAATTTAAGAACTTTGCACAGCAATATACGTCCTGGTGAGTGCTACCTGTTATTCTTACGTACCTGATATTGTCTGCACTTGTCGGGTTGAGCAACGCTATTCTCAAGCTCTGCTGTCTACTGTTCGGGGAACAATTATTGTTCTGAGATTGTAAATAAGCCTTTATTACCGCTAGTGCCCGGTTTCAGTCTTCAAGATTTTTAACTAATTTAAAACCTGATCCTGTATAACTATACCTCATGGATGCAGGATGAAGACGGGTCAGAGTCCAATATGGACACAGTGCAGCAGACAGCACCTTATGTGCCTGGCTCTGAATGGAAGCTTTGAGGCACTTCCTATCTTGCATAACAAGAAACTAATGAAAATTTACAACTGAGCCAAAGCACAATGTGAACAGGTCTGTAGGGCCTTGTTCACACCACCAAATAAATAGACCACAGAGAATACAGTATAACAAATGTGTAGAAGTACTCTGCTATAATAGGTAATAATAAAATGCTAGTGCCGGTTAAAAATCAGTTTCAAAAACAGGGTACTTAGTTAATTCACTTTTTTGCAAAAAATGTACAAAGCTGTTCTACCAACGCCAAGGTGACCCATATCAGAACGGTCCCTATCTAACTAATTTAAAGCCTGATCTTGTATAAGTATACCTCAGGGATGCTGGATAAAGATGGGCCAGAGTCCAATATGAACACAGTGCAGCACACAGCACCTTATGTGCCTGACTCAGAATGGAAACTGTGGGGAACTTCCCATCTTGCATAACAAGAAACTAATAAAAATTTACAACTGAGCCAAAGCACAATGTGAACAGGTCTGTAGGGCTGTGTTCACACCACCAAATAAATAGACCACAGAAAAAACAGTATAATAAATGTGTAGAAGTCACTCACAGTTCTGAAGAATTTTACAGCCATCACCACCATGTGGACTGTATGCCTGTTGAAGCGCCACTTGCGGCGTGAAACAGCCGTCACTTGTGAGAAACCCCCGTCCTCCCACCCATACCCCGCACCATGTAAGACTCCACGAAGGTTGAATAAACACTGCTGATCCCACGATAACCTGCGTTGCAACTTCTTTTCTATAACACTAACCAGAAATGTGTAAAAGTACTCTGTTATAATAGGTAATAATAAAAAGCTAGTGCTGGTAAAAAACAGTGTCAAAAACGGATTACTTAATTAGTTTTTTTGCAAAAAATGTACAAAGCCGTTCTACCAACGCCAAGGTGACCCATATCAGAACGGTCCCTATCTAACTAATTTAAAACCTGATCTTGCATAAGTATACCTCAGGGATGCTGGATAAAGACGGGCCAAAGTCCAATATGGACACAGTGCAGCAGACAGCACCTTATGTGCCTGGCTCTGAATGGAAGCTGTGGGGCACTTCCTATCTTGCATACAAGAAACTAATGAAAATTTACAACTGAGCCAAAGCACAATGTAAATAGGTCTGTAGGGCCGTGTTCATACCACCAAATAACTAGACCACAGACAAAAAACAGTATAACAAATGTGTAGAAGTACTCTGCTATAATAGGTAATAATAAAAAGCTAGTGCTAGTAAAAAACAGTATCAAAAGCAGGGTACTTAGTTAATGCATTTTTTTGCAAAAAATGTACAAAGCTGTTCTACCAACGCCAAGGTGACCTATATCAGAACGGTCCCTATCTAACTAATTTAAAACCTGATCCTGTATAACTATACCTCATGGATGCAGGATGAAGACGGGTCAGAGTCCAATATGGACACAGTGCAGCAGACAGCACCTTATGTGCCTGGCTCTGAATGGAAGCTTTGAGGCACTTCCTATCTTGCATAACAAGAAACTAATGAAAATTTACAACTGAGCCAAAGCACAATGTGAACAGGTCTGTAGGGCCTTGTTCACACCACCAAATAAATAGACCACAGAGAATACAGTATAACAAATGTGTAGAAGTACTCTGCTATAATAGGTAATAATAAAATGCTAGTGCCGGTTAAAAATCAGTTTCAAAAACAGGGTACTTAGTTAATTCACTTTTTTGCAAAAAATGTACAAAGCTGTTCTACCAACGCCAAGGTGACCCATATCAGAACGGTCCCTATCTAACTAATTTAAAGCCTGATCTTGTATAAGTATACCTCAGGGATGCTGGATAAAGATGGGCCAGAGTCCAATATGAACACAGTGCAGCACACAGCACCTTATGTGCCTGACTCAGAATGGAAACTGTGGGGAACTTCCCATCTTGCATAACAAGAAACTAATAAAAATTTACAACTGAGCCAAAGCACAATGTGAACAGGTCTGTAGGGCTGTGTTCACACCACCAAATAAATAGACCACAGAAAAAACAGTATAATAAATGTGTAGAAGTCACTCACAGTTCTGAAGAATTTTACAGCCATCACCACCATGTGGACTGTATGCCTGTTGAAGCGCCACTTGCGGCGTGAAACAGCCGTCACTTGTGAGAAACCCCCGTCCTCCCACCCATACCCCGCACCATGTAAGACTCCACGAAGGTTGAATAAACACTGCTGATCCCACGATAACCTGCGTTGCAACTTCTTTTCTATAACACTAACCAGAAATGTGTAAAAGTACTCTGTTATAATAGGTAATAATAAAAAGCTAGTGCTGGTAAAAAACAGTGTCAAAAACGGATTACTTAATTAGTTTTTTTGCAAAAAATGTACAAAGCCGTTCTACCAACGCCAAGGTGACCTATATCAGAACGGTCCCTATCTAACTAATTTAAAACCTGATCCTGTATATCTATACCTCATGGATACAGGATGAAGACAGGCCAGAGTCCAATATGAACACAGTGCAGTAGACAGCACCTTATGTGCAATCCTCAGAATGGAAGGGGTGGGTCACTCCCTATCTTGCCGTACGGCTGGGTTGCAGTTTGACATGATCAAGGGCAACAAGCTCCAAATGACGGTGAGTTTTACTGGGATGCAGTGGAGCTCTTCATTCCATACTTTCATGGCTACTGAGACACGGAACACTTTCTCTGCACCATTTCTCAATATCTTGGCACATTCCTATCCAGTAGAAGCATTCTCGGATTGTCATCTGTCTTTTGGCAACCAAAGTGTTCAGATTTGTCATGATAAGCCTCAAGAATGATGTTGGCATCTTGTCTGGGTACAACTATTTGGAAGACTCTCTCGTGAGTGTGGAGGATCACAGTGAATCGAACTAACACTACTTTGTGGTACTGCAGATGTTTTTTCTGTCGCCATAATCAGCAGAGTTCTGGGTTAGATTACCTGTATCTCTCAGGTAGTCTTGGTTGTCTAGATTCTAGTATCTTCCATTTCATAGGGTTCTGAAGGTTCTGCTGTTCTTTTGAATTTCAGTCCAATCATGGCTTATCATGGGTCTGGGGTTAAGTTTAGAAACAGGAGGTCCTGGGTCTCTCTGCACATTCTGTTTGGCGATATAGGAATAAAAGGCGGGCATTTCTACTTCTTCCTACTTGTCCTCATCATAACAGGGTTTTTTCTGAGGGCCGTCTGGACAGGGCATCAGCATTGACATTAGGTTGGCCTGCTCAGTACTTTATGACAAATTGGTAATTGGCCAAGCGGGAGGCCCATCTCTGCTCAAGGGCTCCAAGTTTAGCAGTCTGTAACTGGGACAATGGGTTGTTGTCAGTAAAGGTAATGAAGGGAGTTGCTGTCAAGTAGAGCTTAAATTTGTCGGTGAGAGCCCACACTACTGCAATAGTGCAAGTTAAATGAACTATTGAACCAGTAGTAGAATATGGTGCATACACCGCGCAGTCAGGGATTAGTCTCAAAAACTTTACTCGGATTGCTGCCCCCTTACAAGAGCTCCTAAAAGGACAACCTTGACAGAAGATAAGCAAAAGTCTTTCCATTCAGTGGACACCAGAGCTAGAACAGTCCTGCCAGGAAATTAAGATGAAGTTAACCAAAGCCCCAATCCTTGCCTATCCAGACTACAAAATCCCCTTCCACCTTTATATAGATGCCAGCCACATGGGAATAGGTGAAGTACTATTCCAACTCTAAGACCACAAAGTAAGAGTCATTGGCTATGCCTGCAGATCCCCCCGACCAACTGAAAGAAATGATGAGAATTACAGTTCATTTAAGTTGAACAAAACCAGGCTGGAAAAGAAAAAGGCGCAAATAAGGTCTTAAAGTTATGGAGATAAGGTGATTTTTAGTGATTTGCGGCTCACCTGGAAGGGTTGGGAGAGCCACAACCAACTTTGATAACATGTACCCACAACCGCTGCAGCCACTATGTGGAGAAATATTGAACCGGTAGTAGAATATGGTGCATACGCTGCGCTGTCAGGGGTCAGTCTACAATAATAGATAAAATGCAAAAGTGATTATTTTATAACGCGTTTCAAAGCAATAACCTGCTCCATCTTCAGATAAAACCACAATATAAATACATATAGAAAAACAGCCCATATATACCATAAAAATCATGAAGTCAAAGACTTCCCATAAGAAAAAACCTGCGAACTTCAAATCAGCTGACAAACAAAATATCTCTATTGTGAAAAAAATAGAATGTAACATCCTAAAAAGTAAATGTGAATAACATCATCTTATCTGTGTCAATTAATTGTGACATTGTTATCTTGTGTCAGAAAAGAAAGGAAAAAGAAGGAAAAAAAGTCAAAAATAAAAATTATTTTGTTTTCCATTTTTGCTTTCTTTCTTCTTAGATTTCTTTTTTTCTTTTTTTGCTATACTGTTCTTTATTTTTTTTTCTTATTTTTATTTATTTATTTTTTTTTACTTTTTTTCGTCTGTATTTTTTTTCTTCTTTTGTTGTTTATTTCTTTATTGTTTTTTTTTGTTTTTTCCTTTTTGTCTTATTTTTCTTTTTTATTTATTGTTCTTTTTTTCTTATTACTTTTTCTTTTTTTTCTTCTTTGTTTTTCTTGTTTTTTTTTCGTTTTTGCCGTTTTTGTTTCTTTCTTTTTTTTCCTTATTTTTCTTTTTTCTTTATCATTCTTTTTTTTCTTATTTACTTTTTTCTTTGTTTTTCTTTTTTTTTTTTTCCTGTTTTTGTTTCTTCTTTTTTTGTTTTTGTTTCTTTCTTTTTTTTCTTGTACTTTTTTTCTTCTTTGTTTGAGTTAATGCATTGTAGAACCACCTTTTGCTGCGGACCGGTTACAGCTGCAAGTCGCTTGGGGTATGTCTCTATCAGTTTTGCACATCGGGAGACTGAAATTCTTGCCCATTCATCCTTGCAAAACAGCTGGAGCTCAGTGTGGTTGGATGGAGAGCGTTTGTGAACAGCAGTTTTCAGCTCTTTCCACAGATTCTCGATTGGATTCAGGTCTGGACTGTGACTTGGCCATTCTAACACCTGGATACGTTTATTTTTGAACCATTCCAATGTAGATTTTGTTTTATGTTTGGCATCATTGTCTTGTTGCAATATTAATCTCCATCCCAGTCTCAGGTCTTTTGCAGACTCCAACAGGTTTTCTTCCAGAATGGTCCTGTATTTGGCTCCGTTCATCTTCCCATCAATTTTAACCATCTTCCCTGTCCCTGCTGTAGAAAAGCAGCCCCAAACCATGATGCTGCCACCACCATGTCTGACAGTGGGGATGGTGTTTTGGGGGGGGGATGAGCTGTGTTGCCTTTACGCCAAACATATCGTTTTGCATTGTGGCCAAAAGGTTCGATTTTGGTTTCATCTGACCAGAGCACCATATTACACATGTTTGATGTCTCCCAGGTGGCTTGTGGCAAACTTCAAACAAGACTTTTTATGGATATCTTTGAGAAATGGCTTTCTTCTTGCCACTCTCCCATAAAGGCCAGATTTGTGCAGTGTACGACTGATTGTTGTCCTATGGACAGACTCTCCCACCTCAGCTGTAGATCTCTGCAGTTCATCCAGAGTGATCATGGGCCTTTTGGCTGCATCTCTGATCAGTCTTCTCCTTGTTCGAGATGAAAGTTTAGAGGAACGGCCGGGTCTTGGTAGATTTTAAGTGGTCTAATACTCCTTCCATTTAATTTTTTCTTCATTGTTTTTTTTTTGTTATTTGTTATTTTTTTCCTTTCTTTTCTGACACAAGATAAAAATTTCACAATTTATCGACACAAATAAGATCATGTTATTCATATTTGCTTTTTAGGATGTTAAATTTTTTTTTTTTTTCACAAAAGAGATATTTTGTATGTCAGCTGATTTGAAATTCGCAGTTTTTTTTCTTATGGGAAGTCTTTGATCTCATGATTTTTATGGTATATATGGGCTATTTCCTATGTGTATTTATATTGTGGTTTTACCTGAAGAAGGAGCAGGTTATTGCTCTGAAATGCATAATAAAATAATCACTTTTGCATTTTATCTATTATTGGAGACTGACCCCTGACAGCGCAGCGTATGCACCATATTCTACTACCGGTTCAATATTTCTCCACATAGTGGCTGCAGCGGTTGTGAGTACATGCTATCAACGTTGTTTGTGGCTCTCACAACCTTTCCAGGTGAGCCGCAAATCACTAAAAATCACCTTACGTCCATAACGTTAAGACCCTATTTGCACCTTTGTCTCTTCCAGCCTGGTTTTGTTCAATCTAAATGAGCTGTAATTCTCATAATTTCTTTCAGTTGGTCGAAGGGATCTGCAGGCATAGACAATGGCTCTATTTTTGTGGTCTTAAGCCCCCGTCACACATAACGAGATCGTAAGCGAGATCGTTGTAACGTCACAGGTTTTGTGACATAACAGCGATCTCGCTAATGATCTCGTTATGTGTGACACTTAGCAGTGATCAGGCCCCTGCTTTGAGATCGCTGATCATCACAAAGTGTTGTGGGTCATTTTTTGGTTGTTGCGTTCCCGCTGGGAATGCTACATCGCTGTGTTTGAAAGGGACAACGACCAACGATCTTAATACTTCGCCCAAGAGTGACAATTCCCAACGACCTCTGTATCATTCTGGATCTTTGCTGAAGTCGCTGGTGAGATCCTACTCTTTGACATCTCACGAGCGACCCCAAAGTGACGTACCAGCGATCCCTACAGGTCGTATCGTTGTCAGAATCGCTGGTGCGTCGTTATGTGTGACGGGACCCTTAGACTTGAATTAGTACTGCACCTAATCCTGTGTGGCTGGCATCTGCATACAGGTGGAAGGGGATGTTGTAGTCTGGATAGGCAAGGACTGGAGCTTTGGTTAACCTCATCTTAATTTCCTGGCAGGACTGGATGGAAAGGCTTTTGCTAATCTTCTGCCAAGGTTGTCCTTTTAGGAGCTCTTGTTAGGGGACAGCAATCCGAGTAACGTTTTTGATGAATCTCCTATAGTAGCTGGCATATCCAAGGAATCTGCGGACTTCTTTAATAGTGGTTGGGAAAGCCCTGCCTTTTACTACCGCAATCTTCTCTGGATCCGGAATAACTCCTTCTGCACTAACTACATATCCTAGGTACTTGACCTTTGGTTTTAGTTGATACCATTTGGATGGTTTGACTTTCAGGCCATGCTTGGCTAAGACTTCAAAGACTTTGGCGAGAAGGGGGCGTGTCATGCATCTGATGGAACAGGACGCTTAGTGAGCACATAACAGCCACTACGACCTCCAAAACCTGCTGGGGTGAGATCAGATTACCTCAGGAGCAGACTGAGATGTCTAAAGGCGGCTCCAGACGCAGAGATACCGAGCACTCGGTGAGAGATTTCTTTGGGGTAGAAAGGACACTGAGATCTGCTGCTTCCAACATGGCACAGGGGGCGGACACCTCACCGCTCAGCAACACCTCACTGCTCTCCTCGCTCTCAGCATGGAGGAGAAGGCTCAGGAGCCAGAGAGGATGATGAGGCTCCAGTGACAAAGGGAGGTCTGAGAGGCTTCCTGGAATCCCTCCGTAGGTCCCTGCAAGATGATATGCGGGGCATGATTGCTGATCTAAGAGCAGATCTATCGGCCATAAGTGAGAGAACAGGACACATAGAACATAAAATGGTGGACTTTGCTGCTGCCCATAACAGCCTTGCAGATGACTTTGCAGAGGTGGATTCAGAGGTCAGGCAGTTACAGGCGGCTGTCTGTGACTTAGAGGACAAACACCGTAATAAAAACATTAAATTGAGAGGAGTTGCAGAAGGGGGAGAGGAGGAAGACCTCATGGCCACGGCAACAACCTTTATGGAGGTGGCTCTCCCTGATATGCCTGCCACAGAAAGGAAAATTGAAAAACTTTTTCGGCTACCTAAACCTGCAAGATTAAACAGAGAGGTCTCGAGACATTTTAGTCTGTTTCTCCTCTACAAAACCGCGGGAAAAGCTGCTGGCCGCAATGAGAAATCATCCGGAACTCACTTCCCCCTTCAGGGCAGTCTCTGTGTTCCCAGATTTGTCCCCCGGAACCCTGGCCAGAAGATGAGACTTTGCCCCATACTGCGCGATCCTAAGAGACAAGGGGATCTCATACATTTGGGGTTCCCCTGTGTCGGTGATATTTCGCTACAGAGGTTCGAGACAATACTTTAATTCCCCTTCTAAAATGAGAAGAACCTTCCAAGACTGGAACTTCCCCCAAGACTGCAACAGCGACCCCAACGAAAAGAGCCCCGTTGGAGATGCGAGGCCCGGAGACAACAGATGGAGAGGTCTGAAGGGCTGTGAACTTATTATGAACATACAGGGCTGGTTGTGACATCTCTTGAATAGCAGGAGGCTCTGAGACCTCCTTGGAGGTCGTATTAGACCTTAGCTCCTGCAGGGGGACCGTTCCGCCTTAAATCCATTGAGGTGGGGTGGTCTAGTCCCCCTTTTCTCCCCAGCTTCTTGGCAATTTGCCTTGAATTAAGTTTACATTTGTGTTCAGTGTTTTTGTTTTCTTCTTCTATCCCCATATCGATTGTTTCTTTTCCTTGTCCCCTTATCCGCCTATCTTCCTCTCTTTCCCTGTCCCTCTCCCGCCCCCTGGGGGTCCTCTTCCACATTGATTCCATCATACTGGCACTGTGAATTGTGGAAACAAAAAATGACTATGAGACTTGTTTCGCTTAATGTAAAAGGATTGAATTCCCCTATCAAACGATCCTACCTCTGGAAAGAGGCCCTCCGCTCTAAAGCGGATATCCTATGCGTCCAGGAGTCCCACCTCCTAGCAGCGGATAATGTCAGACTGAGCCACCGACTTTTTTCCCATTCGTTTTTTGCTAACCACCCTGACAAGAAGCAAGCAGGGGTGGGAATCTTCATTAGAAACTCTGTTCAATTTCAAATGGTTCAGGTTATCCCTGACCCTATGGGTCGTGCTCTTATTGTGATATGTAAGATCGCAGGGTCAGTTTACACATTACTAAATGTCTACACACCAAATAATGGGCAAATTAAATTCCTTAGGTCCTGGTTTGAACGTCTGAAGCAGGTGGCAGTCAGCAAGGTGATTGTCTGTGGAGACTTCAACCTGGTCCCCAGCAGACTCATGGATAGTACTGCCCCGTCCGTGGGAAGGGGCAAGGAGCTGCGCCCCCTGATTAGGGAATTTCGCCTCCACGACATCTGGCGCTACCTCCATGCATCAGAGAAAGACTTCTCATTCTTTTCCCACAGGCACAGGTCCTACTCGAGAATTGATCTCTTTTTGGTCGATGATAACACTCTTGGGGCCTGTGCCTGTGCGGAAATGGGTCTGATCACTTGGTCGGATCATGCGCCGGTGTCGTTGGAGGTGGCCCTGACGGGAGGGATTCCCCCTCCACGTACATGGCGACTTAATGCCAATTTGTTGTCGGATCAGGCTGTGGTTGGGGTGATCGGTAAGGGACTGTCAGACTTTTTTGCCCTCAATGACACGTGAGATGTAGCGGACGATGTCCTATGGGAATCCCACAAGGCCGTCATAAGGGGCACTTTGATACAGAAGGCCTCTCAACTGAAAAGGTCCCGTGAAAAAACTCGAGAGGACTTGCTGACTCAATTACAGGTCCTGGAAGACCTAAATAAATCAAACCCGAGGTCAAACAACTCCACTCAGATCTTCCTGCTCAGAAATCAGCTTAGAGCCCTGATGCTCCATGACTATGAGAAGCATTTGAGAAAAGTTAAGACGTCAGACTATGCAGCTGAAGACAGAGCTGGGGCGCTCCTGGCCAGGAGACTAAAAAAACGATCTGCTATGACAATGATTGAATCTATGAATACTGTAGATGGCAGGGTAGTGAGAAGCCCAGAGGAGATAGCGGAGACGTTCGCGGGGTTTTATGATTCCCTGTACAACCTGAGAGACTGTAGAGAGATGCCCCATCCTGCCATGGACGAGATTAATACCTTTCTTGAGACCCTGTCAATTCCGTCACTGACTAAAGACCAACTGTCAGAACTAAATATGCCCATGTCGACACAAGAAATCGCCAAAATTATTTCCTCCACTAAACCCTCCTCGGCCCCGGGCCCAGATGGCTTTTCCAATACATACTATAGGACCTTTGCAGCCGAACTATCCCCGTATCTTTTACGAGTATTCAACTTGTGGCAGACGAAGGGAGCCATCTCACCCGCTGCCTTGGAGGCGACCATCACCTCTATACCTAAACCGGGCAAACCACATGATTCTCCTGCTAGCTACAGGCCTATTTCTCTGCTAAATTGCGACCTGAAGATATTCTCAAAATTACTGGCGTCCAGACTTGCTCGAGTTCTACCTTCCTTAATTCACCCGGATCAAGTGGGCTTCGTGTCTGGGAGGCAGGCTAAGGACGGCACCAGGAGGATGGTGGACCTGGTAAAAGGGTGCCATTCATCTAGTGGTGCAGAGGTATCGTACTGTGCGACCCATCGCTCAAGCAGCGGCGCAGGATGGGTTGCTTTCAGACACTCTGCATCAACTGTATCTGTGTGAATGGTGCTCTGGGCGGGCTCAGTGTATGCATGGCAGATCGCCTCCCACATCTTGCTGGTAGAGGTGATTTATCAGCCTGCAGCTGGGCTTGCTTCACATATGGGCTCTGACTGCAACCTGAGAGTGCATTTTGATTCTGCTTTTGGCATACATGGTGAGTTCTACAGGCCTATTTCTCTGCTAAATTGCGACCTGAAGATATTCTCAAAATTACTGGCGTCCAGACTTGCTCGAGTTCTACCTTCCTTAATTCACCCGGATCAAGTGGGCTTCGTGTCTGGGAGGCAGGCTAAGGACGGCACCAGGAGGATGGTGGACCTGGTAAAAGTGGCAGAGCTTAGGGGGGTCCCCAGTGCATTCCTGTCGCTTGACGCTGAGAAAGCGTTCGATAGGGTGCACTGGGGATACCTTCGGGCTGTCTTAGGGAAGTTTGGCTTTGAGGGGCCGATTGTGTCGGCAATCCTTAGCCTTTACTCCCGCCCGAATGCCAGAGTCCTCGCCTCCGGGTTCCTGTCCAGAAGCTTCCAAATTACCAATGGCACGAGGCAGGGTTGCCCGCTTTCACCGGTAATCTTCGCCTTGGTGGTAGAACCTCTTGCGGCCCTGATCCGGGCTGACCCGCTGATATCGGGAGTTGCGGTTGGAGAACTGGACCATAAAATAGGCCTGTACGCAGACGATATCATAATTGCTTGCACGAACCTTGAAATTTCTCTCCCTGCGACTATGTTGGCTCTCACTAAATTTGCACAAGTGTCCCTATATAAGCTAAACGCTTCAAAATCTACGGTACTACCAATATGTGTCCCGTTGTCTCTGTCTTCCAGCTTATCAGAAAGGCTCCCCTTTCAATGGTGCCCGGGTGGCATAACATATTTAGGCATCATTCTAGGCCCCACCTCTCAGATAGTACAAGCTAATGTTGAGGTCCTGGTGAAAGCTTTGTCGGATGGCATGAGTAAACACCCCCTACATGCCTTGACAGGGATGGCGAGAAAGCAGGCGTTTAAGATGATGCTTTTACCTAAGATTCTCTATTGTTTCCGCTGTGTGCCTGTTGCTATACCTGGCAAGTTAATGAACAAACTGCAGTCCCTGACTAATAGATACATATGGGCTGACAAAAAACTGAGGGTCCCCAAAAGAGTTATGTCACTTCACATGAATAAAGGAGGGATGGGGGTCCCAGACTTAAAGTCTTATCATGGGGCAGTTATATTAGAGGAAGCAAAGAAGTGCTGGATATCTGCTGGAGACCTGGGTTGGATGCAGATTGAGAGTTTTGTTGACAGGGTCGGACTCCAGGGACTTCGGACTATTCTCGAGGCAGAATCTTTGACCAAACAAAAAAGGAAATTTAAACTAGACACGACACGTACCCTGCTTCTCCACTGGAGGGGTTTACCAAAATCCTGGACTAGAATACCGGCCTCTGACATTTCTCTGAAAGCACTTCGCCTACATTTACCCTTTTTAGAGATTCCGAAATGGGAAGTGGCAGGAATTCACACACTAGCAGACTTAATGACGGAAAGAGACTTGGTGTCATTTGCCACATTGACGGAATGTGACCCATCCTTACGAACTTTGTTCCTACAATACCTCCAACTGAGACTTTTCATGGCCACTGAGGCTAGAGGCTGGTTGACGGGGAGACAATCTCCTTCTGCCTTCCTGGGCTTCCTTCTGTCCACCCCATCAGATCTGAAGGGTTTATCCCGGATATATAAGGCTCTCTTGGCCAGGGGCGACCCGGTGAAATTGATTTACATGCAGAAATGGGAGGATGACCTCCAGTTTACTACGGAGAGAGAGAACTGGGAGAAAGCGTCCCAACGCATGGCTAAACTTACCAGGTGTATCTATCATCTAGAGAACTTAAAGAAATTACATTTTCGCTGGTACCTTCCACCAGCCTGTTTGGCCAGATTTGGGAGACATGCCTCCCCTTTGTGCTGGAGACTATGTGGACGGGAGGGTAATCTTGCCCACATGTGGTGGTCCTGCCCGAGAGTCATCCCCTTTTGGTTTCTGGTCGAGCGCCTGATCCAGTCGGTCACGGGTTTTATGATCCCTCTTTCGCCACAGTTGGCACTCCTACATATTGGCCTGGAATCTTATCCCCCCATTATGTGGAGGACCCTGACTTATATTCTGGTGGCTGCCAGGCTGGCCTTGGTGTCCGACTGGAAGGCGCAGACCCCACCTAATTTATCGGAAGTAGTGAACAGGGTAAACTCTATTTTTGCTCATGAATATTACCTGGCGCAAAACCTGCCAACTAGAAAACAGACTTTGGATGCATGGCACATATGGGCTTCTCATCCTCTTGCTACACCGATCCCTTCTTAATACGGAATGAAGGTGTACTATGGAACATGTTGTAGCCATGGTGTAGTCTCGGTACCTTTAAGTTTAATTTTGGTCTGAATGTGAGTTTAGACTTAAGTCTAAGCCCAGAAACAGATCCAGAGTGCAGGAACTGTCTGAATGCTTTATATGTTCATAGCCTTATCTCAGAAAGTGTCAAATGAGAATTTGTGACTTCCCCACCCCCCATTTTACCTCCTCTCCCCTTCCCCCCCCCTCTTGACCCTTGTTTTATACATGGACTCCTTATAGTATATTACTGATGTCTTGTTTGATTTGTATGAAAACTTTGTTCAATAAACATTTATTGTTTAAAAAGAAATCTGCTTTGTGCATCGCAAACAGAATTACCACCTAGAAAAGGTGGATAGTACATCTTTATATAAATGATGAAACTAAATATTACAAGGTAAGTAATAGAAATGAAAAGGATAATTGTTGTGAATGTAAATGGCGGCTGGACTGTGGACTGGAGACTTTAAGTCGATGTGTCAGATACTTACTGACACACTATAGCTGTTGTAATCTACATAAGAATTGTATGAACTGATGCCAAGCTTCTGCACAGACATGATCCAGACCCTGCACTGTTGACATGGCGGGAGCCTTCCCACATCATAGGCTGCAATAAAAAGGTGTGATCACAGCGCCACCTACAGGATCAAATAGGGATTTTGCAACAACTGTTTATTTTATTAAAGGGATCCTGTCACCCCCAAAACACCTCATAAGCTATTAAAAGATGTCCCTAGAGCATATTCACACTTATCCTACACTCCTTTTAGCTCCTAAATGCATCTATTGAAAATGAAGATAAACGTTATTAAACTCACTCATTAGCGATGTTAATGAGTGACTACTGTATGCATAGTCACCCAGGCAGACTCGCTCTTCTAGAATCCCGATGCATGTGCATCGGGCACCCAGCTAGTATATATATATATATATATATATATATATATATATATATATACACACACACACATATGTGTATTTATAAATATGTATATAAATATATATGCGCATGCATATATGTATATATGTGTATGTTTGTATACATACTCATGTATATATGTATACATAGGTGCACACATATATGCATGTGTGTATATTTATAGATTGTGTATATACTGATATGTATATGTGTATCTATACATATATCTATAAACATACACAAGTATATTTGTGTGTATGTGTCTATATATATATGTATATACATATAAGTTTGTAGGTTTATAGACATAAATATATGTGGGTGTATATAGAGATATATTTACGGTGTATTTGTGTTTTTCTTCACAAATACAGTATATATGTTTGTTTTTATATATTGATATGTGTATACATATATGTTTATGTACGTTATTTACGTACATATATTCATAGACAATGTGTGTATCTTAATATATATGTCTGTATATATTAATTTTTAGGTATACATGCATATACATATATCAATATATACTGTATATACAGACACACACATACAGTTGTGGCCAAAAGTATTGACACCCCTGCAATTCTGTCAGATAATACTCAGTTTCTTCCTGAAAATGATTGCAATCACAAATTCTTTGGTATTATTATCTTCATTTAATTTGTCTTCAATGAAAAAACACAAAAAGAATTGTCCTAAAGCCAAATTGGATATAACTCCACACCAAACATAAAAAAGGGGGTGGACAAAAGTATTGGCACTGTTAAGGGCCTGTCAAACGTGTCAATGTCGCCCGCGATATCGCTCATGCGTCACAAATTATTAATCGCCTGAGCGATGTGGAATTATCGCAGGTAAGATGTCACACGCGTCAATATGACCCAGCGATGCAGTGATGTCGCCATCTTGTGAGCGATTTTATTTAGTCGCTTGTACTGTGTCAAAATAGAAAATACGTCGCTGAGTTTAGTGTCACACGTAGCGATGCACAAGGTCTACTAAGCGATGAGCGACAGGTTTTACGTCTGGCACTGAAACCTGCGATCGGCGATCAGCGACATATCGCTGGTTGCATCGCTTGGTCACACGCTTCAATGTCGCTCCTGCGTCACTTTTACGTCGCTTGTGCGACTGAAAATCCGTGACGTACGAGCAACATTGACAGCAATATCGACGCGTGTGACATCCCCTTTAGAAAAATCATGTGATGCTTCTCTAATTTGTGTAATTAACAGCACCTGTAACTTACCTGTGGCACCTAACAGGTGTTGGCAATAACTAATGAAAAGAAAAAGGGGGAAGGGGAACAAGAGGCGCAATAGTGCCTTATCACTTAGACACTGGCAATCCGGTGGTATAAAGGAACCACTCACCTATTTCAGTTGTGCGACCCACAACTGGTATGCAGACATGTAGTGTATAATCCGGATGGCTGCTGCTGGACTCCCACCGACCACTTGCACGTGGAATCACACAGTAAAAAATGGGAAAGGAAACGGTGTTCACCAGTCCGCGCTGCCAGGATCCACTTATTCCAGGGAAGAAACTCACGATCAGATGTGATGTGATCAAAACTTTTTATTGCATCCAACGCGTTTCAACGCCTTTCCTGGCCTTCCCTGAGGAAGACGCCAGGAAAGGCGTTGAAACGCGTTGGATGCAATAAAAAGTTTTGATCACATCACATCTGATCGTGAGTTTCTTCCCTGGAATAAGTGGATCCTGGCAGCGCGGACTGGTGAACACCGTTTCCTTTCCCATTTTTTACCTTGGCAATAACTAAATCACACTTGCAGCCAGTTGACATGGATTAAAGTTAACTCAACCTCTGTCCTGTGTCCTTGTGTGTACCACATTGAGCATGGAGAAAAGAAAGAAGACCAAAGAACTGTCTGAGGACTTGAGAAACCACATTGTGAGGAAGCATGAGCAATCTCAAGGCTACAAGTCCATCTCCAAAGACCTGAATGTTCCTGTATCTACCATGCGCAGTGTCATCAAGAAGTTTAAAGCCCATGGCACTGTGGCTAACCTCCCTAGATGTGGACGGAAAATAAAAATTAACAAGAGATTTCAACGCAAGATTGTTCGGATGGTGGATAAAGAACCTCGACTAACATCCAAACAAGTTCAAGCTGCCCTGCAGGCCGAGAGTACAACAGTGTCAACCCGTACTATCCGTCGACGTCTGAATGAAAAGGGACTGTATGGTAGGAGACCCAGGAAGACCCCACTTCTTACCCCGAGACATAAAAAAGCCAGGCTGGAGTTTGCCAAAACTTACCTGAGAAACCCTAAAACGTTTTGGAAGAATGTTCTCTGGTCAGATGAGACAAAAGTAGAGCTTTTTGGGCAAAGGCATCAACATAGAGTTTACAGGAGAAAAAAAGAGACATTCAAAGAAAAGAACACAGTCCCTACAGTCAAACATGGCGGAGGTTCCCTGATGTTTTGGGGTTTCTTTGCTGCCTCTGACACTGGACTGCTTGACCATGTGCCTGGCATTATGAAGTCTGAAGACTACCAACAAATTTTGCAGCATAATGTAGGGCCCAGTGTGAGAAAGCTGGGTCTCCCTCAGAGGTCATGGGTCTTCCAGCAGGACAATGACCCAAAACACACTTCCAAAAACACTAGAAAATGGTTTGAGACAAAGCATTGGAGACTTCTAAGGTGGCCAGCAATGAGTCCAGACCTGAATTCCATAGAACACCTGTGGAGAGAACTAAAAATGGCAGTCTGGAGAAGGCACCCTTCAAATATCAGGGACCTGGAGCAGTTTGCCAAAAAGAATGGTCTAAAATTCCAGCAGAGCATTGTAAGAAACTCATTGATGGTTACCGGAAGCGGTTGATCGCGGTTATTTTGGCTAAAGGTTGTGCAACCAAGTATTAGGCTGAGGGTGCCAATACTTTTGTCTGGCCCAATTTTGGAGGTTTGTGTGAAATGTTCAATGTTTTGCTTTTTGCTTCATTCTCTTTTGTGTTTTTTTCATTGAAGACAAATTAAATGAAGATAATAATACCAAAGAATTTGTGATTGCAATCATTTTCAGGAAGAAACTGAGTATTATCTGACAGAATTGCAGGAGTGTCAATACTTTTGGCCACAACTGTATATGCAGTACGAGTTTCCACAATGCAGTATTAGCCCTATCATAGCCCCCTATACACAGTATGAGCCTCCACATAGCCTCACTACATACAGGATGAGCCAACACACAACCCCCCTATGTACGTTGAACCCTCACATAGCCCCTGTATATAAACTGAGCCGTCACATAGCCTCTATTTATAGAATGATCCCACCACAGCCCCCTTTATACAATAAGAACCCTCACAGTCATAGCCCATAATACAGCATGAACCCCCTCATTGCCCTATTTACAGTACGAGCCAACATACAGCACCCTATATACAATATGAGCCCATAGCTTCCTAGGTACCGTATGAACACTCACATATCCTTCTCTACAAACTATGAGTCCTCACATAGTCCCCTATATACAATATGAGCTCCTACATAACCTCCCTACATACAGAATGAGCCCATACACAGCCTCCCCTATATACAGTATGAGCCATCACAGAGCCCCTATAAATAGTTTGAGCCCTCACATAGGCCCTATACGCAGGATGAACCCACACATTGCCAATACATACAGTATGAGCTCACACATATCCCCTATATGCAGTATGAGCTCCCGTATAATTCTGTAGATATACAGGGTGGGCCATCTATATGGATACACCTAAATAAAATGGAAATGGTTGGTGATATCAAATTACTGTTTGTGTCACATTAGTATATGTGAGTGGGAAAACTTTTCCAGATGGGTGGTGACCATGGTGGCTGTTTTGAAGTCGGACATTTTGGATCCAACTTTATTTTTTTCAATGGGAAGAGGATCATGGGACACATCAAACTTCTTTCGTAAGAAAAACAACGGTGAGCTTGGTTTTAATATAACTTTATTCTTTCATGAGTTATTTCAAGTTGATATCACCATTCATTCTCATTTTATTTAGGTGTATCCATATAAATGGCCCACTCAGGAAATTGGGCCATTTATATGGATACACCTAAATACACCTGAATTGGTTGGTCAACAGTTTGTTCTCATTTGGCACACTCTCAGGGTCGGCCCGCTTCATGGCCCTCAGAGCCTCTTGCAAAGTCAAAGCATAGCTGCGTACACTGTCCTGCACCCCTTCCATACAACCAAAGAGCCGGACCTTGAGCTCAGCGGCCGTCTGTGTCTCGAAGGCCTCTTTTAATTTAGCAAAAATTTGTTTCACAGTCTTTTTGTCACCGGTCAGCTGTCCCATCAACATTGTTACGCGCTGTTCTTCCGTCACACGGTATACTCTGAATACACTTTTCATCCACTCACGGAAGTCACTGAGGGTGTCGGGCTCCCCTGAGTAGTGCAGGAGCCATGTTGCGCCCCGAAGGTATGGCATAGTGAACGGCAGGATGGCGGCAGTCGTAGATGCCGAGGCCTTTTCCTCAGCGGCATTGCCAGGTGCTGCGGGTCGCTCACCCGCAGGTGGCTCCTCGACTGGGGCGGACATCGTTCTGCCCCTTGGTGAACCGCAGCCCTCCCTCGGCTTTCAACAGGTGCAAGTCTCTCGTTTTTGGTGGGGGCCTTGCTGCAAGGGCCTTCTGGCATAGGGTTTCTGGTGTCACTTGGGCTGATGTCAGAGCGTGGGGCCTTGGCCTGCGTTCGCGCTCTTTCAGTGGCCCCGCCCCCTTGCACTGTGTGTGGGCTAAAAAAGAAAAATGGCAATTGTTCACAATTCAATACAGTTTTAGGCACATAAGACCCGGTAATACCGGGTTGGTAGATCCTGTTCGTGACGCCAGAAAGCTGACTTGCCCCTGGTGGAGACTGTGTGGTACTCAAAACCAGGCCTTCTCGTTGTCGTCAGGGGCTTCGGGATGTCACCATGGCGTGACCCGGTCCGTGATCCCCTCGTCGGGCGACCAGTTAACAAGAGGATTTGAAAAATGGATAAAAATAAAAGCAAAGATAAAAGTTTTTGTCATGACGCCGCCCGTGGAATGTGGCCGGTATAGCCGCTGCTGCAGTAGGGACCTCTGGGGATGATGGGAGTAGAGGAAGGATTGTTCAGCTCTCCATAGGAAGAACAGGTCCCCAGGGCAACTGTAAAGTCTATGGAGATGATACGTTCGTTGGGGGTGCTTGAGCCCTTTTTGTGCTACTTCCATCTCACTGTGTCTCCTGAGCTCTCAGGTGCGGCTGTGTCTCCTGGCCTTATGGTGGGTGAGCAACTTGGAATTACCCGCCCTCCGGTGTTGGCTGCTGGGTATAAAGTCCCTCATGACCTCGGACTCCGGTGTCTGTACTGCAATAGCTGTTGGGGCGAGCTGGCTCTGCTCCACTCCCCACACCTACTCCTCCACTTCCCTCAGACCCTCACATTGGGTCCCTCATGCTGGTGAGTTAGTTTCCTCGATGGGCCGAGCACGGCTCACGACGGTAAGATGTCTTCTACAGTCCTTCTAGGAACTGAACTGCCTGACCCCGCCCCCAGACCAGAATTTATAGGGGACCTGCCCTGAACTTGGGTGTGGAGCTCCCCCTTCTGGCCTGGAGTTGGGAAGGTGTTGTGCATGTGTTTCGCCTGAGGTGGGTGCCTTTTCTTGCTTCCAAGCTTAATATTGTGGCAATCGGACCCTGGGGCACAACACATGTACCTGGATGTGGGGTCCGATGTAGCAGGCTGGGGGTTATTTACCAGGCTTGGGGGGCTGCTGGATTTCCCATCCTAGGTTTATACTCGAGTCAATAATTTTTCCCAGTTTTTGGTGGTAAAATTAGTGGCCTGGGCTTATATTTGTGTCAGCATATACTCGTGTATATACAGTAAATGTATGTGTGTGATGGAGACATATGTCAGCAGTTGGGGCCCCACTTTGCCTAACACTAGCGCTGTGTGTGTGTAATATCCACAACATTATACACAGACCGCTCAATCAATGAGAGGATTACAAAAATTCTCTTCCACATGTTGTTGAGTTTCCCTGCTTTTCTGATTTTAAGGGTGCGTGCACACGAACAGTGTACGGAGCGTTTTGGACGCAGTGTCTTGCTGCTGCGTCCAAAACGCTGCGTAATACAGTACTAGCATAGTGGATGGGATCTCAAGAAATCCCATCCTCACTATGCGTAACCCGCCCGCAGCGTCTTTGGAGCTGCAGTGCGGGTTGCCGGCAGTCCGCTCCTCCACAGCATGTTCATTTCATGCTGCGGAGTCGGAAGCAGCTCCCATCGGGTGGCTGCAGGGAGAAGCCGCCCCGCACCTGCCGCATACGGTGAGTACAGGGCGGCTGCGGTCTCCCTGCAGCCACCCGCGGCTGCCCTCAGGTCCGGAGGAGCTGCGTCCAACACGCTGCTCCTCCGGACCGTGTGCACGCACCCTAATATCTGCAAAAAAACTCATGAAATCCACAACGTACCCAACTGGATAAACACAGTGTGAGGCCACAGTGTTATATTCTTTACACTATAATAATGTACTAATACAATTAGACAAACATAATATAGTAATAACTAGCTGTGAGCCCGATGCGATTGCATCAGGATTCTAGAATCTGTGTATAGTTTACTCAGTATATTTCAAATATGGCGTCATAGCGGCCGCCGCTATTCCGATTGTTCGGCGCGCTGAAGACGGCGACCAATCAGAAGAGCGCCGCGCTGTATGGCGCCATACTTCAAATACATGGAATATTTTGAGTTTCACATTTACCGCTGTAAGTGAGGCGCTATTCTCATTGGTCGCTGTGTGCTGCCGGCGACCAATCAGCATAGCGCCTCACTTTCATCAGTAAATGTGAAACTCAAAGTCGTCCATTATATCTCTATGGGAAGTGAGGCGCTATTCTGATTGGTCGCCTGCAGCACACAGCGACCAATGAGAATAGCGCCTCCCTTCACATAGAGATATAATGGACGACTTGGAGTTTCAAATTTACCGCTGAAAGTGAGGCACTATGCTGATTGGTCAGCGCACCACACAGCGACCAATCAGCATAGCGCCTCACTTCCCATAGGGATGCATAGCGGTGTTTAGAGGAATTTATGGCCGGGCCCTTGGTTCTATTTTCGGGCACGGCGCTCGTCAGTCGTCGCCGGGGCGGGAGCCCCTGCAACGGCTTCGCCATAGATAGATATAGATAGATATAGATTGATATAGATAGATAGATATATATAGATATATAGATAGAGATAGATAGATAAATAAATATGGATAGATATAGATAGATATAGATATAGAGATAGATAGATAGATAGAGATAGATAGATAGATAGATAGATAGATAGATAGATAGAAAGAGATAGATAGATAGATAGATAGATAGAAATAGATACATACATAGATAGATAGATAGATAGATAGATAGATAGATAGATAGATAGAAATAGATATAGATACATAGATAGATAGCCGACTGCTATACATATACTATAATGTACCGCCATATACTATAGTGCTGCTATACATGTTCTGTAATGTACAGCCATACACTATAGTGCTGCTTTACATGTACTATAATGTACCGCCATATACTATAGTGCTGCTATACATGTACTGTAATGTACCGCCATATACCATAGTTCTGCTATACATGTCCTATAATGTACCGCTATATACTATAGTGCTGCTATACATGTTCTGTAATGTACAGCCATACACTATAGTGCTGCTTTACATGTACTATAATGTACTGCCATATACTATAGTGCTGCTATACATGTACTGTAATGTACCGCCATATACTATAGTGCTGCTATACATGTACTAAGATGTACCGCCATATACTATAGTGCTGGTATACATGTGCTGTAATGTACCGCCATATACCATAGCGCTGCTATACATGTACTGCCATATACTATAGTGCTGCTATACATGTACAAAGATGTACCGCCATATACTATAGTGCTGCTATACATGTACTATAATGTACCGCTATATACTATAGTGCTGCTATACATCTACTGTATACATGTGCTGTAATGTACCGCCATATACCATAGCGCTGCTATACATGTACTGCCATATACTATAGTGCTGCTATACATGTACAAAGATGTACCGCCATATACTATAGTGCTGCTATACATGTACTATAATGTACCGCTATATACTATAGTGCTGCTATACATCTACTGTATACATGTGCTGTAATGTTCCACCATATACCATAGCGCTGCTATATATATATATATATATTCTCAGCGCGCCTCCTGCTGGCAGTTTTTAGGTAATGCAGGTACAAAAGACAAGCGTGGGCTCGCCGTTTGATTGGCTGTGGATCTCCTGCTGTGATTGGCTGCCCGCCCGGCTCGTGTAGGTTAGACATGGCGGCCTAGAGCCTGCAGTGCCCAGAGCCATGAACCCCGGCAATGTCTGCTGCTCCTACCCCGCAGAGGGGAGGAGCCCCGGGGGTGTGATGTGTGCTGCACCGGAGCAAGTGCGGGAGTGCGGGAGACGGTGCAGGAGATGGACTTCCACAGAGGTAACGTGCTGGGGTCTGCAATATATGCATACAGGGGGGGGGTCTACAATATATACATACAGGGGGGGGGGGTCTACAATATATACATACAGGGGGGGGGGGTGGGGTCTGCATTATATACATACAGGGGGGGGGGTCTGCAATATATACATACAGGGGGGGGGGGGGTCTGCATTATATACATACAGGGGGGGGTCTACAATATATACATACAGGGGGGGGGGGTCTGCATTATATACATACAGGGGGGGGGTCTACAATATATACATACAGGGGGGGGGGTCTGCAATATATACAACACATACAGGGGGGGGTCTGCAATATATATCAACATACAGGGGGGGGTTCGCAATATATACACACACATACAGGGGGGGGGTCTGCAATATATACACCACATACAGGGGGGGGGTCTGCAATATATACACACAATACAGGGGGGGGTCTGCATTACATACAGGGGGGTATAACATCGGGGGGTCCATTATACATAGGGGGGGTTCAAATACAAAGGGGGGCATTACATCGGGGGTTATATACAAACGGGGGGGTCTCATACAGGGGGGGCGCTATATACACATACAGGGGGTCTATATATACACGGGGGGTCTCAATATATACATCAGGGGGTCTGTTAACAACAGGGGGTCTCAATATACATAAGGGGGGGGTATTTACAAGGGGGGGCTGCATATATACAATAAGGGGGGCTAAAATTAATACAGGGGGTCTGCATTATAACATACAGGGGGGTAATTAAACAATACAGGGGGTCTGCATTATCAAAGGGGGGTTAATATACACTAAGGGGGTTGCATTATAACATACAGGGGTCGTATTAAACAATACAGGGGTCTGAATTATAACAAATACAGGGGGGGTTCAATATTAAAAATACAGGGGGGTTCAATATACATAGGGGGGTTGCAATAAAACATACGGGGGTCCAATATTAAATCAGGGGGGTTGCTTATAATCAATACAGGGGGGTATATTACCACATAGGGGGGTCTGCATATATAACATACAGGGGGGGTCTCAATATATAACATACAGGGGGTCTGCATATAACAATACAGGGGGGGGTTCAATATATACATACAGGGGGGGGTCTCAATATATACACACATACAGGGGGGGTCTGCATTATACCAATACAGGGGGGGGTCTCAATATATACAATACAGGGGGGGGGTCTGCATATATAACAATACAGGGGGGGGTCTCAATATATACAACAGGGGGGGGGCAATATACATACAGGGGGGGGGGGTCTGCAATATATACAACATACAGGGGGGGGTCTGCAATATATACACACACATACAGGGGGGGGTCTGCAATATATACACACATACAGGGGGGGGTCTGCAATATATACAACACTATACAGGGGGGGGTCTGCATATATAACATACAGGGGGTCTACATATAACATAGGGGGGGGTCTGCAATATATACACACACATACAGGGGGGGTCTGCAATATATACAACACATACAGGGGGGGGTCTGCAATATATACACACAATACAGGGGGGGGTCTGCAATATATACACACAATACAGGGGGGGGTCTGCAATATATACACTACAATACAGGGGGGGGGTCTGCAATATATACACACACATACAGGGGGGGGTCTGCAATATATACAACAATACAGGGGGGGGTCTGCATATATACACACACATACAGGGGGGGGGTCTGCATATATATACAACACATATACAGGGGGGGGTCTGCAATATATACACACACATACAGGGGGGGGTCTGCATTATACACAACATACAGGGGGGGGTCTGCAATATATACACACAATACAGGGGGGGGTCTGCAATATATACACACACATCAGGGGGGGGTCTGCAATATATACACACACATACAGGGGGGGGTCTCATATATACACAACATCAGGGGGGGGTCTGCAATATATACACACATACAGGGGGGGGCATCTGATTATATACAACACATACAGGGGGGGGTCTGCAATATATACACACACATACAGGGGGGGGGTCTGCAATATATACACAACATACAGGGGGGGTCTGCAATATAACACAAATACACATATACAGGGGGGGGTCTGCAATATATACACACAATACAGGGGGGGGTCTGCAATATATACACACACATACAGGGGGGGGTCTGCAATATATACACACATACAGGGGGGGGGGGGGTCTGCAATATATACAACACATACAGGGGGGGGTCTACAATATATACAACAACATACAGGGGGGGGTCTGCATATATACACACAATACAGGGGGGGGTCTCATATATATACACACACAGGGGGGGGGTCTGCATATATACACACATATACAGGGGGGGGTCTGCAATATATACACACACATACAGGGGGGGGTCTGCAATATATACACAACATACAGGGGGGGGTCTGCATATATACACACATACAGGGGGGGGTCTGCAATATATACACACACATACAGGGGGGGGTCTGCAATATATACACACACATACAGGGGGGGGTCTGCAATATTACACACATACAGGGGGGGGTCTGCAATATATACACACACATACAGGGGGGGTCTGCAATATATACACACACATACAGGGGGGGGTCTGCAATATATACACACACTACGGGGGGGGTCTGCAATATATACACACACATACAGGGGGGGTCTGCAATATATACACACACCATACAGGGGGGGGTCTGCAATATATACACACACATACAGGGGGGGGTCTGCAATATATACACACACATACAGGGGGGGGTCTGAATATATACACACATACAGGGGGGGGTCTGCAATATATACACACACATACAGGGGGGGGTCTGCATATATACACACACATACAGGGGGGGGTCTCAATATATACACACCATACAGGGGGGGGTCTGCAAATATTACAACAATACAGGGGGGGGTCTGCAATTACACACAATACAAGGGGGGGTGCATATATACACACACATACAGGGGGGGGTCTGCAATATATACACACACATACAGGGGGGGTCTGCAATATATACACACACATACAGGGGGGGTCTGCAATATATACACACACATACAGGGGGGGTCTGCAATATATACACACACTACAGGGGGGGTCTGCAATATATACACACACATACAGGGGGGGGTCGCAATATATCACACACATACAGGGGGGGGGTCTGCATATATTACACACAATACAGGGGGGGGTCTGCAATATATACACACACATACAGGGGGGGGTCTGCAATATACACAACATACAGGGGGGGGGTCTGCAATATATACACACACATACAGGTCGCAATATAACACACATACAGGGGGGGGTCTGCAATATATACACACACATACAGGGGGGGGGTCTGCAATATATACACACACATACAGGGGGGGTCTGCAATATATACACACACATACAGGGGGGGTCTGCAATATATACACACACATACAGGGGGGGGTCTGCAATATATACACACACATACAGGGGGGGGTCTGCAATATATACACACACATACAGGGGGGGGTCTGCAATATATACACACAAAATACAGGGGGGGGTCTGCAATATATACACACATACAGGGGGGGGTCTGCAATATATACACACACCATACAGGGGGGGGTCTGCAATATATACACACACACATACAGGGGGGGTCTGCAATATATAACACACACATACAGGGGGGGGTCTGCAATATATACACACACATACAGGGGGGGGTCTGCAATATATACACACACTACAGGGGGGGGTCTGCAATATATACACACACATACAGGGGGGGGGTCTGCAATATATACACACACATACAGGGGGGGGTCTGCAATATATACACACACATACAGGGGGGGGTCTGCAATATATACACACACATACAGGGGGGGGTCTGCAATATATACACACACATACAGGGGGGGGTCTGCAATATATACACACACATACAGGGGGGGGTCTGCAATATATACACACACATACAGGGGGGGTCTGCAATATATACACACACATACAGGGGGGGGTCTGCAATATATACACACACATACAGGGGGGGGGTCTGCAATATATACACACACATACAGGGGGGGGTCTGCAATATATACACACACATACAGGGGGGGGTCTGCAATATATACACACACATACAGGGGGGGGGTCTGCAATATATACACACACATACAGGGGGGGGTCTGCAACATATACAGGGGGGGGTTACAACACATACAGGGGGGGGTCTGCAATATATACACACACATACAGGGGGGGGTCTGCAATATATACACACAATACAGGGGGGGGGTCTGCAATATATACACACACATACAGGGGGGGGTCTGCAATATATACACACAATACAGGGGGGGGGTCTGCAATATATACACACACATAACAGGGGGGGGTCTGCAATATATACACACAATAAGGGGGGGGTCTGCAATATATACACACAATACAGGGGGGGGTCTGCAATATATACACACACATACAGGGGGGGGTCTGCAATATATACACACAATACAGGGGGGGGGTCTGCAATATATACACACACATACAGGGGGGGGGGTCTGCAATATATACACACACATACAGGGGGGGGTCTGCAATATTACACACACATACAGGGGGGGGTCTGCAATATATACACACAATACAGGGGGGGGTCTGCAATATATACACACATATACAGGGGGGGGGGTCTGCAATATATACACACACATACAGGGGGGGGGTCTGCAATATATACACACACATAGAGGGGGGGGGTCTGCAATATATACACACACATACAGGGGGGGGGGTCTGCAATATATACACACACATACAGGGGGGGGGTCTGCAATATATACACACATCATACAGGGGGGGGTCTGCAATATATACACACACATACAGGGGGGGGGGTCTGCAATATATACACACACATACAGGGGGGGGTCTGCAATATATACACACACATACAGGGGGGGGGTCTGCAATATATACACACACATACAGGGGGGGGTCTGCAATATATCACACACATACAGGGGGGGGTCTGCAATATATACACACAATACAGGGGGGGTGTCTGCAATATATACACACATATACGGGGGGGGTCTGCAATATATACACACACATACAGGGGGGGGGTCTGCAATATATACACACACATACAGGGGGGGGTCTGCAATATATACACACACATACAGGGGGGGGGGTCTGCAATATATACACACACTACAGGGGGGGGGTCTGCAATAATACTACACACATACAGGGGGGGTCTGCAATATATACACACACATACAGGGGGGGGTCTGCAATATATACACACACATACAGGGGGGGGTCTGCAATATATACACACACATACAGGGGGGGGTCTGCAATATATACACACACATACAGGGGGGGGTCTGCAATATATACACACACATACAGGGGGGGGTCTGCAATATATACACACATATACAGGGGGGGGGGGGGTCTGCAATATATACACACATATACAGGGGGGGGGTCTGCAATATATACACACAATACAGGGGGGGGTCTGCAATATATACACACAATACAGGGGGGGGTCTGCAATATATACACACATATACAGGGGGGGGTCTGCAATATATACACACATATACAGGGGGGGGGTCTGCAATATATACACACATATACAGGGGGGGGGTCTGCAATATATACACACATATACAGGGGGGGGGTCTGCAATATATACACACATATACAGGGGGGGGGGTCTGCAATATATACAACTATACAGGGGGGGGGTCTGCAATATATACACACATATACAGGGGGGGGGGTCTGCAATATATACACACATATACAGGGGGGGGGTCTGCAATATATACACACATATACAGGGGGGGGGTCTGCAATATATACACACATATACAGGGGGGGGTCTGCAATATATACACACATATACAGGGGGGGGTCTGCAATATATACACACATATACAGGGGGGGGGGGGTCTGCAATATATACACACATATACAGGGGGGGGGTCTGCAATATATACACACATATACAGGGGGGGGTCTGCAATATATACACCACATATACAGGGGGGGGGGTCTGCAATATATACACACATATACAGGGGGGGTCTGCAATATATACACACATATACAGGGGGGGGTCTGCAATATATACACACATATACAGGGGGGTTGATAAAATATGGGTGGGGTCTGCAATATATACACGCGATGGCTCTGTGGTTAGCGCTGCGCGATGGCTCTGTGGTTAGCGCTGCGCGGTGGCTCTGTGGTTAGCGCTGCGCGGTGGCTCAGGGGTTAGCGCTGCGCGGTGGCTCAGGGGTTAGCGCTGGCGTGGTGCCGTGGGCAGAGTGGTGAGCGCCCACACACACATACACACTCACACACACTCTGCTATACTTACCCCCGGCCCTGCGTCTTCCCCGCCGCCTGGATCCTCAGTCGACATGTCGCCGCCCCCGGACAACTGGATCCAATATGGCGTCTGGGAAGTCTCGCGAGACTTCACGGACGCCATCTTGGACAAAGTATGTCGCCGCCCCCGGATGACTGGATCCAATATGGCGTCCGGGAAGTCTCGTGAGACTTCCCGGACGCCATATTGGATCTAGTAGTTCGGGGGCGGCGACACGTCGACTGAGGATCCAGTTGGCGGACGCAGGGCCGGTGGTAAGTATAGCTGTGTGTGTGTGCGTGCGGACAAAGTGACGGAAGTGCGGACAAAGTGACGGAAGTGTGGACAAAGTGACGGAAGTGCCTTCGGCTTTTATATATTAGACTGGGGGATTTGCACTATATACATATACACCAGGGATCTCCAGCGCATACATATATATATATACTGTGTGTGTGTGTGTGTGTGTGTGTGTGTGTGTGTGTGTGTTTATATATATATATATATATATATATATTATATTATATATATATATATATATATATATATATATATATATATAATAATGTGTGCGTGCATGTGTGTATACATGTATAGAGGGTCAGTATTAATTGGGACAAAGCAAGTCTTTACTTGTTTTTCTTGCATTCGTTTTCCTATTGCTGATAAGTGTTTTATCAGTTCTTGGTGTCGTTTCCTTTTTCGTTTGGAGAAAACGCTCCAGTTTCATTGTGTGTGTGAATTATTCTAGAAACGGTAGATTTTCCAATACCAACGGTGGAAGTGATTTCTCTTACAGTCAGACTTGTATGTTCATTAAGACCGGCTTCACACCACGACAAGATCCGATCCGGGGCTGTCAGGGAGGAACCTGACCGCTCCGGACCGGATCAGCACACAGAACCGGTGTGCTGCCGGACGCAGCTGCTGCTGCTGATGAATCAGGACCGCTGCTCACAGGGAGCTAGCCACGGTCCTGAAATAACAGCGGCGTGCAGCGACAGGTGTCCGGTTCCCAAGATCCTCCCGGACTGGGGCAATCCGGCCCCGTAGGCTCCCATGTTAGGGAGCGCCGGATTGCCCCGGGTGCCAGGAGGATCCGGGAGACGGCAATTTGGGGAGATTTTTCTCCCCGGACACAAAAACGTTGCAAGTAAAGTTTTTTTGTTTTTTTTTGTCCGGGAGAAAAATCCGGATTCTTCCGGAGGAATGGAAACCGGATGGCAGAGAGCTGCCATCCGGCCCCATAGGACACTATGGGGCCAAAATCCAATCCGGGGCTGTCTGGTTTACATCAGACAGCCCTGGATCGGACGCTGCCGTGGTGTGAAGCCACGCTAATGGTGGGTTTACACGCTTCAATATCGTTGCGATATCGCAACTCAATGGCCGGGAGCGCGCAATTAGTGCACGTTTCTCCCGCATCGCATTGGATGTTTACACGCTGCGATATCGGAATACAACGTCTGTGCGATGTCTACGCCCCCCAACCCAGGATCGCACACTTAACATGGGAGTGAATGGGTGACGTTTCAAATCGCATCGTAGTTGAGCGTTTACACAGCACGATCCGACTCCAATCTCCCTTCAATATCGGGCCATTGAATAGCACGCTCATTCAATCCCCGATATCGCATTGACATCGTTCCTGCATCGTATTGGACGTTCACACCATACAACGCAGGAACGATCTCAGGTCCAACGATTGAACCACGTCACTTTTCATTGAAATTGGACTACGATATCGCAACGTGTAAACCCGCCATTAGGCTGGTTTCACACCACAGTTTTGTTCCCTGATCAGGTTCAATCAGGTTTGTGTGTCAAAACCAGGAGTGTCTCCAAAACTCAGAACAGGTGTCAATCTTTCAATTATAGTTTTTATCTGCAAGTTCCTCTCCTGGTTTTGGCACACAAACCTGGTGAACCCTGATCTTGCGGCACGCCCATGCATTGTCTATGGGGCTTGCGGTAAGTGTGCGGTAGCCACGGCAAGTGCGGTTTTGGCAGTTGCGGCAGATGCGGCCGCAAAAAAAGCCGCTGACTGCGTTTTTTTTCACAGCTGCATCTGCCGAAACCGCACTTACCGCGGCTGCCGCACACTTACCGCAAGCCCCTTAGACAATGCATGGGGCGTGCCGCAAGTGTGGCCGTTATGCGGCAGATGCGTTTTTTTTTTTTTTTTTTACTGTAACTGCTGCATTCTGAAAAAAACCACAGTGTGAAAGCAGCCCAAGAGTACCGTATATACTCGTGTATAAGCCGACCCGTGTATAAGTCGACCCCCCTACTTTTGCCCCCAAAAACTGGGAAAACTTATTGACTCGCGTATAAGCCGAGGGTGGACTCCAGCACAGGTATACAACCCCCAGCAGTGAGGTATACAGCAGCCTCCCCAGTGGTAGTATACAGCAGCCTCCCCAGTGGTAGTATACAGCAGCCTCCCCAGTGGTAGTATACAGCAGCCTCCCCAGTGGTAGTATACAGCAGCAGCCCCAGTGGTATATGCAGCCCCAGTGGTATATGCAGCCCCAGTGGTATATGCCTGCAGCCCCAGAGGTATATGCCTGCAGCCCCAGAGGTATATGCCTGCAGCCCCAGAGGTATATGCCTGCAGCCCCAGAGGTATATGCCTGCAGCCCCAGAGGTATATGCCTGCAGCCCCAGAGGTATATGCCTGCAGCCCCAGAGGTATATGCCTGCAGCCCCAGAGGTATATGCCTGCAGCCCCAGAGGTATATGCCTGCAGCCCCAGAGGTATATGCCTGCAGCCCAGAGGTATATGCCTGCAGCCCCAGAGGTATATGCCTGCAGCCCCAGAGGTATATGCCTGCAGCCCCAGAGGTATATGCCTGCAGCCCCAGAGGTATATGCCTGCAGCCCCAGAGGTATATGCCTGCAGCCCCAGAGGTATATGCCTGCAGCCCCAGAGGTATATGCCTGCAGCCCCAGAGGTATATGCCAGCAGCCCCAGAGGTATATGCCAGCAGCCCCAGTGGTGTATACAGCAGCCCCAGGGCTGTATACAGCCGCAGCCCCGGAGGTATACAGGCCCCCCATCAAGCTCCAGGGCATCCCCCTTGCGCGGCAGCCTGTGAAGTAAAATCATACTTGCCAGTGTCCTGTCGCGCCGTCCGCAGCTGCCGACACGCGATCCCGGGCTTCATTCTGCGTCTTCCGGCTTCCGACTTCCTCTAGTCGCAGGCAATGACGTCATTGCCCGCGACTAGAGAGGAATGCGGAAGACGCGGAATGAAGCCGGGGATCGTGTGTCGGCAGCTGCGGACGGCGCGACAGGACACTGGCAAGTATGATTTTACTTCACAGGCTGCCGCGCAAGGGGGGGGCCCTGGAGCTTGATGGGGGGGCCTGTATACCACCGGGGCTGCGGCTGTAAAATTTATATACTCGCATATAAGCCGAGGGGGGACTTTTCAGCCCAAATTTTGGGCTGAAAAACTCGGCTTATACGCGAGTATATACGGTAATAATTCTAGACCTCTTCCATGGAGTAACATTCATTTTTACAGGCACGAATCACACTGAGAGAAAAAGTACACTAAACCACTCCTCACAGAAACAAGCTCTCACCTGAAGCTGAGGGGGCAGCTAGCTGTTATTTTCTGACTAAAACCAGTCAAACCACATTTTGTTACTCAAGGCTGTACGCTCTGTACACCTGTTCAAAGCAGTTAAAACTGGTTTCAATCACTGACTGGTAACCCCCACTTACCATTTTACTTACAAAAATGCTTTGCCCCATTTAATTTGCACAGCACTGTATACCAGGCGGGGCATTCAGAACCACACGCATACATACCAAGCGGGGGAAGGGGGGGGGACACTGCACGGTATATATATTTAAAAATATAAACAATTCTGTTGCTCGGTTTTTACGCTTCTCCACTTGTGGGTTAGGTTTTCTCTGTATTTCGGTAGATCGGCCTCTTGTGGACGCGGTGATATCAGATATAGAGGGGGATTATATTTAAAAAAGGGGCCGATTCATATTTTTTCATTATTATTTATTTCCTTTTTTTAGGGGATTTGAACGGATGATATTTTGTCGCTTGTAATACATATTACAGTATTGCAGCGTTCAGTGACACTCCGCTGTCTCCCCACCGGGGTGGTGGTACTTAAATTGGATATAAGATGTCTACCTCTCAAATAGCAGGATCCTGTCAAAAGTTCTGCATTGATTCTACTTGGTGTGATATATACACACACGTTATTTTTTTTTTTTTTTATATACATGACAACAGCCCTTACAATGTTCAAACCTAGTCCAGGCGGCTGGGTGCATCGTGGCGACCAAACATAACCTAGTCCAGGCGCTGGGTGCATCGTGGCGACCAAACATAACCTAGTCCAGGCGCTGGGTGCATCGTGGCGACCAAACATAACCTAGTCCAGGCGCTGGGTGCATCGTGGCGACCAAACATAACCTAGTCCAGGCGCTGGGTGCATCGTGGCGACCAAACATAACCTAGTCCAGGCGCTGGGTGCATCGTGGCGACCAAACATAACCTAGTCCAGGCGCTGGGTGCATCGTGGCGTCATCTAAATTCACCTTCCCATCTATTATTTTCTATCTCCTCTATTCTCTGTCTCTATGGATTCAGAGCTGTCAAAGAAGAGGGAGGGTGGAGATAGAGATAATACAATCAGGTGTGAAGGTGCAGTTGTGTTTGGCCGCCATGATGCACCTAGACTTGGCTTGAACAGTCATTCTGTGCTGACAGTCGCTTTAATATAATGTGCTCTACAATGACAGAATGGTGCTGTTGGTGAGTTTTGAGGTTGATGCATGATCTACAGTCTGATTATTCCAGGTATATGGGCAGCTGCGATGGATGGAGACCTGATGAGAGTACAACGACTTATCGAGAAAGGAACAGATCCCAACCTGCCTGACAACTTTGGCTACACAGCCCTGGTGAGTGAGGCTGGTGATCTTCTCTATTATCTGTCATTTCTTTTAGGCCTCAATCACACTTGTGTATCTTATATCAGATATGCCATCACTTAAAGGAATCATCCAGCCTTATGAGGACTAGAGATGAGCCAATCTATTGGCATGACCCTGTCCAGTCACCTCGTCAATATTCAGTGGCCACCGGACAAGTCCTACTCACCTCCTCCTATTTGCACACAGGTTTGCAGGGCTCTTGTCCGCAGCCAGTGAATAATGACAAGGTGATTGGACTGAGGTCATGCCAATAGATTTGCTCCGCTCTATTGATAAACTATCAGCTGGTGTTGTCTAACACCCAGCACCCTGACCGATCAGCAGTTCCCTACTTCAGCTATAGGTCTTGTTCACATTGTGCAGGATATGGTGGTGCCTTACACATATCTCGTCATTGTAGGCAGTGACATCCTGACTGTATGGTGTCACTTACAATGTCAGTTCTATCTTTTTCAATAGACATTTTTGTTTTTCACGTAGCACTACAGCAGCCGACACGGTCACTTACCGGTGTGCAGCTTTCTGCTGAAGAGTGGCGCCGACAGTAACGCCCAGACACACGGTGGCAGCACAGCCCTGCACCGCGCCGCATACTGTGGGCACATCCAGGTGGTACAACTGCTGCTGGAGAATGGGGCTGACCCCAGGAAGACAGACTCAGACAGGAGGACTGTGCTGCACAAGGTGAACCCTCCTCTGTATTGTTTGCAAGTGTGTGTGTGTGTATGGATAGTGTTGCCCCCTTTCTACCTCTTTACTGTGACTGTATGATGCATCAACACCTTTTAAAAAGTAACATTTTTAATTCCTAAATCAATAGTACACATGAAAATAAGCAGCTTTGTAATAGGTCTTATCTGGGAAATCTGCTCTTTCTCTTAAGGCCCCTTTACACGCTGAGAATTTCCAACGATCCGACCTGGCCGGGATCGCTGGAAAGTCTCTCTGCAGTCGGTGGTGAGCTGTCAAACAGGCAGACTCACCAGTGACCAGTCAGCAGCGACATCGCTGGTAACCAAGGTAAACACCGGGTAACCAAGCAGCACGCTCTGCTTAGTTACCTGGTGTGTACCCTGGTTATCAGCGTCTTCCCGCTTACAGGCTGGGCAAGCAGGAGGACGCTGGTAACCAGGGTACACACATGGTAACTAAGCAGAGCACGCTGTGCTTAGTTATCCGGTGTTTACCCTGGTTACAAGTGCCCAGTGTCTGTGCGGTGCTGGGCATTGACTGAGAGATCGCTAGTCTCTCACGGTCACACGCAGTGATGTGTGCTGACCAGCGGGAGACCAAGGGCTAAAAAATGGTCCTGAACAATTTGTAGCGATCAGTGACCTCACAGCAGGGGTCTGATCACTGCTACATGTCACACACTGCAACATCGCTGGAGAGGTCGCTGTTACGTCACAAAACTGTACGTTTCAGCGACATCGCTAGCGATGTTGCTGTGTGTGAAGTACCCTTTACAGAATTGATCTGTCATTATCACAATTCTAAATTAATGGGTGGATGTAAATACTTAAATCACCCCCAAAAAGTTGAGGTAAGTATTCTAGGAGTGATAACTTTATTGGCTAAGCAGAAAAACTATATTTGTAAGCTTTCAAGACTCACATGGCTCCTTCATCAGGCAACACTACAAATGAATTACTGAGACATTTAAACACATAATACAACAGTACATGAGGTGATGCTAAGTAGGGATGGGTTAAGGAAATTGAATTAAAGACCGTGTTACTGATGCAGATGAGGTGGAAGTGGTCTTTTACACATCAGAAGATCTTCTTTTGGAGATGTTAATTGTCTCCATGTAATGACTCATGAATCCAGGTGTCAAATTGAAACCTCTTCTTAAGAGATTGAAACATCCTTATCGACTTGAATTCCTAGATTTTTCGTTCCCTATCATTTGTAAAGCCCTTTCTGCATAGACGTACAATAAAAAATGAGCTGGACACGCCTGTAGGAATACACTTCCCTGAGTCTGGACACAGCATGGCAGACCTAAAAGTCCTAATATTGAAAGGTCACTTCAAAAGTGATAGAGATTGAGACATCCTTATGAATCTGAATTCCCAGGTTTTTCATTCCCTAACAAAAAGTGTTAATTTGACACCTGGATTATGAATCATTACATGGACACAGTTCACACCTCCACAAGGTCTTCTGATATTTAAAGGAATCTGTCAGGTCAAAAATCCACATGTAACTGGTATTCTTTTCTAATTCCTCACTGTAAACTCTCTCTATTGATGTATTTCTTTTATTTATATTCCCCCTCCGATCTTCTGTAAACTTCAAATATAGAGATTCACTCCATCTGTCACTCACAATGAATGATCCACTCAATTCTGTTATCCACTCCCCATAGATGAATGTGCATGTCCCATCACAGCACAGGAGATGGTGCTGGAAGGCTGTATTCTCCTCTCTGCTCTCTGTGTCTGCAGCCAGGAAAGGTCAAATACAACACAGAAACTGTCACAGTAGGGATGCCTGCTTACAGAAAGAAATAGTCTAGATAAGATAACGCAGACCTGTAATAGCTCTGTCCCTGTGTCAACAGATTAGATCTCCTAAAATGTGAAACCACAGTGCTCAAAAGGCAGAGGGAGGAGAGAGCTGCTGAGAGGGAGTGCATAATTACATGACAGTTTATGCGGCACCCCGACTATTCCTGCTTGGTTATAATGGGACAGGACTAATCCAGGAGCTTCCTACAGGGGTCTGACCATGCTGATAACATGGAACTACAAACGGTTATAGCAATATTTTACATGTTTTTAAAAGGTCTGCCCAGGCACTATTCAAGGGTAATATTAGTATCATATTGAAAAATGACCTGAGAGTATCCCTTTGAAAGACCACTTCCACCTCATCTGCATCAGTAACACGACTTTAATTCAATTTCCTTAACCCATCCCTACTTAGCATCACCTCATGTCCTGCTGTATTATGTATTTAAATGTCTCGGTAATTCATTTGTAGTATTGTCTGATGAAGGGGCCATTGAATCCTGAAAGCTTACAAATACCTTTATTGGCTAACCAGAAAAATTATATCACTCCAAGAATACTTTTCTCAACTTTCTTGGGGGGGACTTAAGCATTTTCATCGATTTCTCTGGCTAACACGGTACCACAATATTATTTTGTATTGTGCGTTGTATCAATTAATGGTAAAATCTGTATTCAGTGAAGACTTTCCTATTGCTGAGATAAGAGATGGAAGGAGGAGCTAGAGGGAGAACATACATCTCAGTAATGGGAAAGTCTTCACTGATTACAGATTTTACCTTAGAATGGAGAAGATTGATGACTGATCAATTCTGGTAAAGAAGCAGTTTGGTTAGATAAGATTTTATTACAAAACTGCTTATTTTCATGTGTACTATTTATGAAATAGAAATTAACATGACTGTAATGCTTTCAAGGATGCGGTGCAACGTGTCTATACGTGGGTCCATATATACTTACATGTGCCATTTCTTGTACAGGCAGCAGAAGGTGGTCACCGGCAGCTCTCTCTCTACCTTCTACAACACTGTAAGGGGCTCTTGGATGTCAAGGACTGTAGAGGACACACGGCCGCAGACCTCGCACCATCCAGTATGGCGGATGTGTTTTCGTCTTGATGTTTAGTGATGGGTGCTATAGAGAGATCCTCTTGTACAATATGGCTGTTGCCTTCGCTGACGAGAACATTCTGAGGTTGGACTGGCGCTTTTGGTTTCTGCTGGAGGATAATCATCGTTACCATGGGGGCCAGAGGCTAAAAAGAAATCCCTTTTGGGTGGTGGAAAATCTGCAGCATATTACAGCCAGGGCTGTGGAGTCAGTAGAAAACTGTCTGACTCCTAAAATACATAATGAATTGGGTACAGTAGTTCAATGCAGAATGTGCTGAATATTAGTAGAACACAATTCATATCTAAATATCATGATCATTGTATCATAATAATGATTAAAAGCCTGATGTTACCATTCTACTACAATAAATTTATCACTTTAAAAAATGAACCATGGATGAGCGAGCCAGAATAATGGAATCGGTGGTTTGGCGTACCAACTCCACAGCCCTGGTCACAGCATCAACTAAGTAAATGAGATTTAGCCCAATCACATCCATACTGTGCAGAAGAACTCTAAGGGGGACCTGGAAAAGTATTGTCCTGCCGGATCCTACCCCCCAAAGATTGTAGCAATATGCGGGAGGGGGCAAAATTCCTGTATTGGTAGGCATGTACCATCTGTAGCAGGAGACCCCCCAACCTTTAGGTCTGGGCTTTCAGCTGTCTTCCTGCTTGATGCATTTGTACCAGGTCTACCAAACAGCAAGGGAGAGCAGGTCTGCAGATGCAGAATTCTGTAAGTAGCCCAACATAGAAGAGCAGATTTGATGAACTCCTGGAAAAGCTTTGGCTGTGATATCAGTAATGGGGGCTCTGGATGTCACTATTGTGAGGGGGTAGGAGCATGAACGGGGCTCGCGACCCTCTATGCGCTCAATGTCGCTCGCAAAGTCAGAGAGGTTGTGCACCTCTGAACTGTAGGAATTATAAAGAAACACTGTGAACAAAGGTGTTCTACTTTTCCATTGGAGTGCAGTGTAATATCTATGCATTAAAATACAGATTGCCATCTCCTCCAGTTTTCAGCGCTGTTGTGGCTTTTCTGACATATTTCACACATTAACCCTAGTGTGAGCCAACAAGAAGGAATTTAAGTCACATTAGTCAGAAAAGGAATAGAGAAGGACAATTGATACTTCATTGTATTCACCAACAACATGTCAATTGCACAAGGTCTCTATGGTTCGGTCTTCACTGCTGGGCACATACATTCAGGGGGTACGAGGATGGCTGCCAATGTATCTGTCACCAATAGGGACCCTCAGTATATTAAAATGTAAAGGGAATTTTTCTGGTCATCATAATGGGAGACCCAGACAATGGGGTTTTAGGGCACTGCCCTCCGGAGGTCACACTAGGTACTACAAGTTTGTAGACACCGCCTCCTCCGCTTATAAACCCTACCGCAGGGAACATCCTCAGTTTTTAACTTAGTGTGCTCGGAGGATCACGCTTTGCTTGCACTTCACTGCATTCTCACAGCTTACGTGATGGCGTCTGAAGACAAGGTAAAATGGTTCCGGTCGGGACCTGCGACAGTCTCCCCGCTCACCTTGTGGAACACGCAGGTGGAGGTACCGGAGGGCCTAGAGCCTGGACACTTTGTGTTCTCCCGGTACGCTGTCGCGCTCCTTTCCATCCCTCTCTGGGGGGCTCTGGAGAGTGGGAGATAGGAGCCGTGCACAGCTCCGCTCCGTCCGAGGCCTCCCTAAATGGTGCTTACAGACCGGACTGGAGCCAGCCCAGTCCGAGGCCTCCCTAAATGGTGCTTACACTCCGGACTGGTGCTGAACCCCCGTCCGAGGCCTCCCTAAATGGTGCTTACAGACCGGACCGGCACTGAGGCACTCTGTGTCTCCTGTGTGCCTGGGGGTAGTGTCTGGCACTTTATGTGTTACATGACACTCAGACCGCGCGTTACCCTCGGGTCCGCGGATCTGCTGGTGTACCCTGTGCTGGGGTCACCCTGGCTGACCGCCCTGTGTGTCACAGGGGCTGAGGCCGTGGGCTGCGGATGTTTGTTTGTGCATGCAGTCTGTGTACATTATTTTACACTATTTCCCGCGCTGCGGGCTCTGGCGCCTTCATGTTGAGGCTGCTTGGAGGATGGGAAGCAGCCCGTGCGGTGACGTCATCGATGGGCGTGTGTGTGTGCTTCCCGCGTGTTTTCGGCGCCGCCCACAGTTTCACTGTCGGCGGCCATCTTTACCCTCACTTCCCGGCTGGGATCTGTATGCAGCGTGCGTCTGCACTCCAGGGGAGACCGGAAAACCTTCGCGGAGGCCACACACACACACCGCTTCCTCCTACCGCTTTGCTGCGGTCGGTAAGCCACCGGGACTCCCGGTTTTTGTCTGCAATTTGGCTTATTTTCCCCTACTGCGGCGATGTCCTCAGTTAGGAAGCGTGCTGCCAAGGCGGCAGAGACCACCGTTACCTGTGCTACATGCAATGGGACACTGGTGGAGGGGTCCTGCAATAACTGCGGACGCCCAGAGGCCCGGACTGATACTGCGGAGTCAGCAGCTCCGGTGCTATACCCTGAGGTCCAGGTGGTCCCAGGGCCATGGGAGACTCAGAATAAGATCAATGAATCTCTGTTGTCTCAGCTGTCCTCCATGTCGCAATCCCTGGAGGCACTTAATAGGAGGCTGGATAGCCCAGTTACTCCGTCCAGTTACCCCCGGGCGTCTCCTTCTTCTGCTGTGAGACCCCTTAAGCGGGCTCGTCGTGAGGAGTCACCCGAGCTCCAGGCTCTCTCTGAGGAGGAGCGTTCCTCTGATGGTGAGGAGGATGATGGGGGTTCAACTTTCGGGTCTGTGTCTATATCTGAACCACCAGACGGGGTGGAGGGTCTGGTGTCCTCTATCAACGAGACCTTACGTCTCGTGACACACCCCTGAGGAGGTGACGGTGCACCCGAAGGAGGTCTATCAATGGCTGCGGCCGGAGGCTAGACCAAGTGGTTCCTTCATGGACCACACGAACTTTGGAAGGGTAGTTAGAGCTCCCAGGTTACATCCTGGGCGGCGTTATGTTCGTAAACCCAAGGACAATCGCTTCCCCTTCCCCAGGAGGTGCTTCAGGAGTGGTCGCAGTCCCCGAAGGTGGATGCTTCCATGACCAGGATTGCTGCGCGCTCCCTTTTCTCTGCCTCTGATAGCTCCTCGCTGAAGGATGCGACGGATAGACAGGTCGAGCAACTCGCCAAGTCTTCCTATGAGGCTGTGGGGTCTTCATTTGCCCCTAACTTTGCCACGGTCTGGACCTTACAAGCGATTACTACCTGCTTGGATGGTATCTCTGACCTGGCAAGATCCAGTCCAGAGGTCCTAGCACTTACCGAAAGGGCAAGGGCCTATGCGGACTACGCCAGGACGGCGACTCTGGAAACTGCCACTGGCTCAGCTGTGGCTTCGGCCAATGCTATAGCGATCCGCAGGTTGTTGTGGCTGCGTCTTTGGGACTCAGATGCCACATCCAAGAAGATTTTGCAGAATCTTCCGTTTGCTGGTGACAGGCTTTTTGGTACCGAACTGGACAAGCTGATAAAGGATTCTGCTGAGTCTAAGATCCCGCAGAATAAGCCTAAGCCACGGTTATACCGTTAAAAGGAACCCAAAACAGTGGTCCTTTCGTTCCAGCTCGCAGTCATCAGCACCGTCCGCTCGCACGGACCGAGGGGGAAAGCCCGCTTCTCAGTGGCGCTCTAAGAGTCGTCCAAAGAGCCGGCGGGGGCGGCAGCTGCCACCCCCAAACCCGCCTCTACATGACTCGCTCTCCCTTCCTGCCTCCCCACAGGTGGGGGGCCGCTTGTCTCGCTTTCAGGACAAGTGGCTACTTCACGTTCAAGATCAGTGGGTTCGAGACGTGGTCTCGCGAGGTTACAGGATAGAGCTGACGTCAAAGCCGATATCCCGATTCCATCGGTCGGTCCCATCACCAGAAAAGGCTCAGGCTTTTTACCTGGTGTTGGAGGGTCTCCGCAGGGACGGAGTGGTGGTCCCGGTGCCTTCTGGAGAGAGGTTCAGGGGTTTTTACTCCAACCTCTTTATCGTCCCGAAGAAGGACGGATCCTTCCGCCCAGTACTGGACCTGAAGTTGTTCAACCATCACGTGTTGGTTCGGAAGTTCCGTATGGAATCACTGCGATCCGTGATCGCAGCTGTGTCACAGGGGGACTTCCTAGCGTCCATAGATATCAGAGACGCTTACCTTCACGTGCCCATTGCACCGGCTCATCAGCGCTGGTTGCGATTCGCAGTGGGGGAAGAACACTTCCAATTTGTGGCGCTGCCGTTCGGGTTGGCGTCGGCACCGCGGGTGTTCACAAAAGTGATGGCCTCCATGATGGCTCTCCTGCACATGCAGGGACATGCCGTCATTCCCTATTTAGACGACCTGCTGGTCAGGGCGCCATCAGAACACCTCTGTCAAGAGAGCCTGGATGTGACCATGCGGTCCCTGGAACAGTTCGGTTGGCTCCTCAATATTCAGAAGTCAACGCTAGGTCCGACCCAGTCTTTGACATATCTGGGCATGGACTTCAACACAGCCTCAGCCCTGGTGTCTCTGCCACGAGTCAAACAGATGGCGATCCAATCAGGAGTGCAAGCAGTCCTCCTGTCACCACAATCATCCCTACGGGTGTTGATGAAGCTGGTGGGGCGCATGGTGGCAGCAATAGAGGCGGTGCCGTTCGCACAATTTCGCCTCCGTCCTCTTCAGCTGGAGATTCTCCGCAGGTGGGACAAGAGGACGATCTCTCTGAATCGGCTGGTGACCCTTTCCCTACCGACCAGGGATTCCCTGCAGTGGTGGCTACAGCCACATCACTTGTCTCGGGGCCGGTCCTTCATCAAACCGTCATGGTTAGTGGTGACCACCGACGCCAGTCTGAAGGGCTGGGGGGCGGTGTTCTTGCACCACAGGGCCCAAGGCCTCTGGACTCAGTCGGAGTCGGCGTTGCAGATCAACGTACTGGAGATCAAGGCGATCTATCTGGCACTCCTGGCGTTTCAGAGATTCCTCTCAGGACAACCCATTCGGGTTCAGTCCGACAATGCGACGGCCGTCGCTTATATAAATCATCAAGGAGGAACAGGAGTGCAGAGGCTCTGGCCGAAGTCCACCGCATCCTATCCTGGGCGGAGGACAACAACTGCCTGATCTCCGCAGTTCACATCCCAGGGGTCGAAAACTGGGAGGCCGACTATCTGAGCCGGCAGGGGATGGACGCCGGAGAGTGGTCTCTTCACCCGGATGTCTTCCGAGACATCTGCAGCAGATGGGGCACTCCGGATGTGGATCTGATGGCCTCACGGCTGAATCATCAGGTTCCGCAATACATGGCGAGGTCATGGGACCCCCAGTCTCTGGGAGCGGACGCCCTGATCTTGACTTGGTCCAGATTCCATCTACCATATGTGTTCCCGCCTCTGGCTCTGATTCCAGGGTGCTGTGGAAAATCAGGTCGGAATGCAGGGTAGCCATTCTAGTGGCTCCAGACTGGCCCAGGAGGTCCTGGTATCCGGACCTGTGGCAACTGTCAGGCGGACACAGGTGGGCTCTTCCAGAACGCGCAGATTTACTCGCGCAAGGCCCATTCTTCCACCTCAATTCCAGGGCCCTCAGATTGACTGCATGGCTCTTGAGGCCTGGCTGCTGACATCCAGGGGTTTCTCCCCTACGGTGGTTGCCACTATGAATCGGGCTAGGAAGCCAGTTTCCAGGAAGATGTACCACAGAACGTGGAAAATCTTTTTTACTTGGTGTGCCTCTGGCGGACGGTCTCCGTGGCCCTTGTCCATCCCGACGTTGTTGGCTTTCCTACAGTCGGGTTTGGAATTGGGATTATCCCTTGGCTCTTTGAAAGGTCAAGTATCAGCACTTTCTGTGCTGTTTGACAGGCGATTGGCGCTCCTCCCGAAGGTCCGTCAATTTCTGCAGGGGGTGTCACGGATGGTTCCGCCCTACAAGAGACCTCTAGACCCTTGGGACCTTAACATGGTCCTGGCGGCATTACAGAGACCTCCGTTTGAGCCGCTAAGAGATGTTTCTCTATCGCGTCTGTCCCAGAAAGTGGCTTTTCTGGTGGCAATTACGTCTCTGAAGAGGGTATCAGAATTGGCTGCACTATCGTGCAAGTCACCCTTTCTGGTGGTTCACCAAGACAAGGTGGTGTTGCGTCCACGGCCAGAATTCTTGCCGAAGGTGGTTTCAACTTTTCACCTGAACCAGGAGATTGTTCTCCCATCATTTTGCCCCGCTCCCGTTCATCAGGTTGAACGCGACCTCCATACTCTGGATCTCGTGAGAGCTATACGCATTTATGTGTCCAGGACCGCCTCCTTTAGGAGTTCGGATTCCTTATTTGTTCTTACGACAGGTCGCTGTAAGGGGTCCGCGGCATCAAAATCGACATTGGCCAGATGGATTAAGGCTTCCATTCAAGAGGCTTACCGGACTTCTGGTTTGCCTCTCCCGGTGGGATTGAAGGCTCACTCTACCAGAGCTGTAGGTGCCTCCTGGGCCTTGCGACATCGAGCGTCTGCTCTACAGGTGTGTCAGGCAGCCACTTGGTCCAGCCTGCACACTTTCTCTAAGCACTATATGGTGCATGCCCATGCCTCTGCGGATGCAAGTTTGGGCAGGCGGGTTCTCCAGGCGGCGGTTGCCCACCTTTAAAAGGGAACCATGTGTTATCCGTCTTGTTGAGGAACTCTTCCCGCCCTGGGGTATTGCTTTAGGACATCCCCATTGTCTGGGTCTCCCATTATGATGACCAGAAAAAAGAGAATTTTGTTTACGTACCGTAAATTCTTTTTTCTTTAATCATCAATGGGAGACCCAGCACCCACCCAGTTGTTCCGTTGCATGTTTTGCATTTGCTCTGTTCTCTGTTGAGACAGTGTTTGCCGGGTTGTTGAACCGTCTGTGCACGGCATTCTTCCCGATGTTTCGGGTGTGGTTTATTTCCTCCTCGCAGCTTGTGGACCAAACTGAGGATGTTCCCTGCAGTAGGGGTTTATAAGCGGAGGAGGCGGTGTCTACAAACTTGTAGTACCTAGTGTGACCTCCGGAGGGCAGTGCCCTAAACCCCATTGTCTGGGTCTCCCATTGATGATTAAAGAAAAAAGAATTTACGGTACGTAAACAAAATTCTCTTTTTTTCGTGTACTCACCGTAAAATACATTTCTGTGAGCCTCTAATTGGGGGACACAGGACCACGGGTATTATGCTGCAGTCCAGTAGGAGGTGACACTAAGTAGAATCTGAAAAAACAGAGTAGCTCCTCCCCTGCAGTATATACACCCTGGCTGGCACCAGCCGAAGGAGTTTAGTGACCAAGCAGTAGGAGAGATCAACTATAGGCCTGTCAGAAGGAAACCAAAAAGGAACTCAAAGAACCAAAAGGAACATCAAACTGGCAACAGTAAGGGTGCTGTGTCCCCCAATTAGAGGATCAGAGAAAAGGATTTTAAGGTGAGTACACACAAAAATCCCCTTTTCTCAGTTGCCTTATTGGGGGACACAGGACCATGGGATGTCCTAAAGTAGTCCCTGGGTGGGTACAGAATAATATTTGTCTCTGCAAGACATGCACTTAATAGGTGAGCTACCGCCGCCTGCAAGATACGTCTACTCAGACTCGCATCTGCCGATTACTGAGTATCTACATTGTAGTGCTTCACAATTGTGTGAAGACTGGACAAGATAACCGCTTTACCACTTGGTTTGCGGAAGTCTGGTGACAAATGGCCCAGGATGCCCCTACCATGCGAGTAGAGTGCGCCCTTAAGCCAGCTGGAATAGGCAGGTTTCGCAATTGATATGCTACTTTAATAGTTGTTTTAATCCATCTGGCCAAGGTGGCCTTGGATGCTGGCGTGCCTCTTTTCAGTGGCCCTCCGGAAGAATGAATAGAGAATGAGCCTTCCTGAAGGCCGCCGTCCTAGCAACGTAGTATCGAAGGGGTCGAACCAGATCAAACGTGTGCAGAGTCTTCTCAACGCGGTTGTACTGGCGCCAGGCAAAAGGATGGGAGAGAAATTTCCTCATTCAGGTGAAATGAGGAAACCAGCTTTGGTAGGACCGAGGGCCCTGGCTGGAGCACCACCTTATTCTGGTGAAAAGTCAGGAAAAAAGGTTTGCAGGAGAGTGCTGCTTGCTCAGCGACACGACGAATGGAGGTGATTGCCACATGAAACGCAACCTTCTGGGGACAGAAGGCGAAGGGAAACCTCTTTGAGGGGCTCAAAGGGGGGTTTCAGAAGGACATGCAAGACCAGGTTGAGGTCCCACGCCTTCCAACGGCCTTCTGCAAGGTGGAACCAGACCGGAGACACCCTGAATAATGGTCCTAACCCAAAGATGAACCTCATGCGGCGTTGGAACAATACAGACAGTGCAGAAGCTTGCATTTGAGGGAATAGGGAGAACACTAGCGTCTAGCCCAGGCTGGAGGAAGCCTAGAATAGCGGCGAGAGAAAATGAAGAGGTGAGTGGTCCCGCGCATTGTACCAGGCGAAAAAGTCTTCCAGGTACAGGAGTAAATGCAGGCACAAGCAGGCTTTCGCGCGCTGATCCTGGTGTTGACAACGTCTGCGAAGAAGCCATCCTGGATCAAACCCAAGTGTCAACGGCCACGCTGTCAAATTCAGGGCCGCCGAGTTCTTGGGCCCTCCGTAAGAAGGTCCAGGGGGTGGTAGCGATGAGCCAAACTAGGTCAGTGTACCAGGTGCGCCTGGGTCAATCAAGGATGACTGGCACACCCTCCGACTTGATCTTTCTCACCATCCTGTATACGAGAGGTAGAGGGGGAACAAAAGAAGGCGATGGAGTCCAGGATTGGACTAGTGCGTTGACTCCCACCGGCTGCGGCTCGTGAGACCGAGCCATGAACCTGGGCACCTTGGCGTTCAGACTTGAGGCCACGAGATCCCACATCTGGAGTCCCTCAGCGATAATGTATCTACTGGAACGCTTCCGGATGTAGGACCCACTTCCCCTACAATGCCTTAAAGGCTGAGGAAATCCGCCGTCCAGTTGTCAAAATTCGGAATGTGCACAGCTGAGAGCACTGACTGGGTTGATTCAGCCCAGCGGAGAATGGGTTCCGTTTCGCAAATTGCCTGCCGGCTTCGGGTCCCCCGTAGGTGATTGACATATGCCACCACTGTGGCATTGTCCGACTGGACCCGAATGTGGTGACCTATTGGTTCTCCAGGAGAATGATGTGCAGAGTGGATTCCCATGAAGATCACTTGCTCTGTGCTGTGTGGTGGCAGTAAACATCTCCCCAGCCTATGAGGCTGGCATCTGTGGCGAGTACCTCCCAGTGAGCGGCAGGGGGGGTAAAGGGAGAAGTCTCCTGTAAGGGGGAAACTGGGCACCACCACACATGAGGAGAGTGTTTGGTTGTGGAGGACAACCAAATATCCTGTCCAAGGTGAACGGACCTCTGTCCCAGACTGTGAGAAGAGCCATCTAGAGAGGTCAGAGGTGTAGCTGGGCAAAGCGGACCGCCTCCGTCACCGCAACTATCCTGCCAAAGACACGCATCCCAAACCAGGGGGAGTGAAATGAGGGGCAAAAGCGGGCCTGGACACCCTGACGTAGAGAACAAGGCTTGAACTGGGGGGGGGGGGGGGGTAGTACCAACCCGCAGGAGGTAGTGAAAACCATCCCCCGGAAGGTGATCGATTGACTCAGAACTGTAGGATTTGGACAGATTGACCAACCACCCCAGGCAAGCGAGTGTCTACTGAGATATGAATGAAACTAAAAAAAGAGAAGCAAGCGCAGATAGGGTCTTATCGGTGGCTTAAGAGCCGTAATAGTCACAACCAATATGAAATGCATGTATTGGCGGCTGCTGCTGGACCCACACCTCTACGTGCTATGTGGTCAAATTCCAGAAATTTCCAGGGACAATGTGTTGTCGGTCCACGCTGCCACAAACTACTCAAATCTAAATTTCACTCTGTACATATACTAAGTCCATCCAACGCGTTTCGGAGCCTGCTATGCGCCTTCATCAGGGAGTGTATGGCTTTGAGTCGTTTGTGGCAGCGCGGACCGACAACACATTGTCCCTGGAAATTACTGAGATATGAACACTCTCTTTGCAGTCCTTGAAGGCGGGAGCCTTGATGCGGAGGTTGTTCAAACAGGGTAGGACAACTACGCCTCGCGAGTGAAGGGTCGTCATGACGGCCGGCCGCCATGACTCTGGTGAAGACACTCGGGGCCGTAGCAAGACCGAAGGGTAGGGTGACGAACTGAAAGTGGTCCTCGTGGATGGCGAAGAGCAGGTATCGCTGATGCACTTGGGAGATCGGGATATGCAGGTATGCATCTTGGATATCTATGGAGGCTAGGAAATCTCCTTCCTCCATGGATGAAATGATGGAGCGGAGTGACTCCGTGCGGAAGTGATGAAGCGATGTGATGCGAAGTGATGAACATGTGTAAATGCTTTAAGTCTAGGATAGGACGAGCAGAACCATCCTTTTTGGGGACTTCCAAAAAGGTTTGAATAGAATCCTGTGAAGCGCTCCTGTTATGGGACAGGGATAACGACTCCCGCCATATGAGGGAGTCGACGGCCTGGAAAAAGGGCGCGACCCTTTGATGGAGGCCGCGGAGGGATGGAAGGGAAGAAACGGTTGGGTGGATGAGCGAGAAACCGTTGTAGCCGGAAGACACCAGTTCCCTGACTCATCGGTCTTCTGTAGCTGTGAGCCAGGCGTGCCGAAAAAGAGAAACCGGCCGCCTACTTGTGAGGGCGGTCAGGAGGACGAGAACCTATGGGATCTAGATCCCTTAGGCTTGGATTGCCTCGAGCGAGACTGCCGTGCTGGCTTTGATTTTGAGAGGACTGTGAGCCTCTGTCCCTATGTGGGGAGCGGCTATTTGTCTGTGACGAGTTCTGAAAGGAACGGAAACGTGTCTGTTGGCATCGGGCAAAGAGGCGTGTTGGGGATTAGTTTGTCCAGACTTTCTTCGAAAAGATGGGCATTAAGGTAAGGGAGACTAAAGAGATTTCTTGGAGGCAGGATCTGCTCTCCACTCGTGGAGCCAGAGCGAATCTGAGCCGCACGCAGGGCGGAATGTAGGGTACCTGCCCAGGTCCTGATTGCTCTTGCCACCCAAACATGCGAAGGAAGGGGATAGGGATGACCTGGTTGCCTCGAAGACCAAGCGTGCCAGCTGTTCAAACTTATGGTCAGTTGGATCCTTATTGGAGGAGCAGTCAGGTAGGGACAGCAAGGTCCGTGTGGCTGAACAGGAGACTGGGGGATCGACCTGTGGGGAGTCAGTCCGGTCTTGGCCTAGCGCCGGAGAGAAGGGGCAGCGGGCTTCGATATGCCTTGGGGTTTTCAGACTTGTTATCCAGACAGGATCTATGTTTCGTTAAAATGTCCTGGAAATCAGGATGGTCCGCAAAAAATTGAGTGGGCGCTTCACCTTCTTGAAGGAAACCGCCTGGTCTGTTCGATTGATGACTGTGATTAAGTCCTCAACCAATGCCGATGTGTCAAAGGTGTCTGGGTCAAGATCCGAGTCAGGATCATAGAACCTGTCAGGCGAGGGTGAGCTTGGCTGTCTCTCCTTGAAAGTGAAGGCGAGGGAAGTATGTAAGGATACAGAAGTGTCCCTATGGAGTCTTCTTCGTTTGGGCACCGTTACTGGTGGTATTGGTTCATGTGATCTGCCCCTGGGTGGTGTGCCCTTATGTACAGTAGTATCCATCTGCGCGCAGACTGGCGTGAGGTGCAGAGTGTGGGTGGCTCTGCAGGGCCTGAATCGGGGTAGAGGAGAGCTTGTCCTGGGCTGCAACGTTGATTGAGTTAGAACAGAGTCCAGTCAGATGGGTTAGGGGCACTGGAAGGTGCGGCATCGGTGAGGTTTCCTGTAAAGCATTGGGGTCCCAAGTTTGGCAGTGTATAGTAGTGAGTCCTCTAAGCAGGTGAGACCTGCATGCAGGCATAATATCTTATTGGTCTTTGAGCCTACCTGGTCAGAGTGTAGTAATTTACACTTGGGCTCAGCGTTTGTGTATACAATGTCAGTACTGCACCTGTGGAGTATACTGAAGGCAGAAGGACCAAGAAGGAAGAGCTGCAGCAGAGAGAATCTGCTGAGCTCCTTACCAGAAAACAAGGTTCGGGGCTCAGGTGCAGCTGACCCAGCGATCCTGTGCCCGCCTGCAAAGTCTGCTGGGCTCCTGTGTCGTTGAAAGCATAGCTGCAGCGGTACTGGCTTGTAATGGCGGCCGCAGGGAGGAAAGCGGGTCTGAGAAAAGACCGCGCAGTGAAGTCTTGCGGGGAGCGAGAAGTGCCGAAAACAGGCTTGGGGGCGGGAACTGCTAGTTACTAGGCCGGAGCCTAAATTAGAATGCGGCCCGGAAAAGTGACGAGGTCGGCGCGGATGATACAAGGGATGCCTTTAGCCACACAAACTGGTGTACCGGCGCAGCTGAGGGAGCAACCCCACTATTGGCCCAACATTCGATGCTGTTCGGTGCTGTCTCCCTGCATGTAGTCATGCTGTTTTGAGGAGGGTTGTGGTGAGGGGATCCGGTGCTCAGGAACACGGCGATGTTGAGGGTCTGGAGCGATGCAGTCAGGGACCCTGCGGTGACCTGATGTAGGCTTCTCTACCCACGGTCCCTGAGGAGGGAGGCCAGTCACTCTGCTTATTTCCTACAACCCAAAGACCCTGAAAAGGGAGGAAAGGGAGACAGGAGATCCCAAGGAGTGGTGTCTATAACTACACATCCCAGATTCTCAACTGTGGGATCTGGGGGGATGACTAGTGTATCCATCAGGTTCATGTTGGAGATCGGAATGCTCAGGAACAGTCGCCATGCATGAAATGAAAATAAGGAATTTGTCCCTTGGAGCAGAAGGGGGTACGTGGAGGTAACACCCCGCATTCCGTCTGTTGTTGGTTGTGGGAAAGTGGTACGCAAAGGCACCGTCGCCCTCTATTATCATCGAGGTGGAAAAAGTAAAAATAAAAGATTAAAAAATAAAATATATGTAAAAATGATGTGGTCCATAGACCATATCTGCCTCCTAATGACACTAAGCAAAAACTGGTTAGGCTGGTGCCAGCCAGGGTGTATATACTGCAGTGGAGGAGCTACTCTGTATTTTTCAGATTCTGCTTAGTGTCACCTCCTAGTGGACTGCAGCATAATACCCATGGTCCTGTGTCCCCCAATTAGGCGAATGAGAAATATATATACCGCACTATTTGCTTTTTTGCAGAAGTCCTAGGTCATGCGTTCACACACTGCGTATTTTTATGCAAGTGCTTTTGCAGTTTTTGTAGCCAAAACAGCAGTGGGTGATGAAATCGAAGTGGAGCACTTGTTCTATTATGGTGGTTTACACAACCATCATTGTGTCAAACTGACATCTTGGTTGCAGTGAATCATGAAATAGTTCCATTTTGTGGCTGTGTAAACATGAGCAATGTTCCGATTTATGACAGAGATCTGTTAGATATTGGACACAATGTGGTTTGTAAACCCATTAGACTTTTCTTCTGATTGATCCATTCCTGGTTTTGGCTACAAAAACTGCAACCGCACTCGCGTAAAAAATACGCGGCAAATACGCAGTGTGAATGCACCCTTAAACACAGTCTGCTGCACTTTCTAATCCAGCACAGTGAACTGTATGTCGGTGCACACTAGCTACACTATTGGCGTCAGTCTGACGAATGATCCCCTATGGTGTTAGTAAAGCTTCTGTTGTATACTATAGGCCAGGTTCCCAATCGAACCTAAATTGGGGTAGACAAGGCGCAATGGGTCGAATCTCCCAAGTAAACTGGAAATGATTAATACATCAAACTGCTCACCTTATCCAGTTGTGAGACTAACAACTGGATCAACGCTTGGTTATCAGCTGCCGCAGAACCCCACTCGAGATGGCAAATAAATATAAATATGGACGGATAGGTAGGGTCTGTGCTGCGAGTACAAAATGACAAAACATCCAAGTTGGGGCATGGAATAAAGGCACCGATCACTTCAACTTGGACGTCTTGTCATTTTGTACTCAGCAGCGCAGACCGTACCTATCCATACATATTGAGGTTCCCAACAGAGGACATTTTGAGAGATGACATCGGCTAGAGCCCCTAGAAAATATATACTTATTTCTTTGTTTATGTCATAGGTGTTTATAGAACAAACCTTTAACTGTGGTCCAGATTGTGATCATTAGGATAACATCCATGGCAAATCTGTATCAAAATCCGCATGAAACACATGCAAGATCATACAGTGTGTTTACATGTGAATGTAGTTCTCACACACCACAGTTCATGAGGATAAATTGTTTTCAGTCCTAAATGCTTCCAATTTCCAGCCCTGTTCTCTGATTAGCAGAATACAAAATAAACATATAACATATCTATGTATAGATCCTATAAAGTATGTATACCCCTACACCTTCACAAGCTTCAGGCTGTCCCCCTCCAGGAGACATGGCAGCCGGGCTGCTGTAACACTATGTACAATCTGCTCTGTGGACGGAAGCGTCTTGGAGAAATGTCTGCATTGCTCCGGCGGATGCGACGTTCCTGTGACCTGCCAGGAAAATCCACCGCCTTAATGCTTTCTTCACACAGTACTGATCATTGTAGAAAATGGCACATTGAAATGGCATCGGTAGGATATTGTCCTCCCCATAAGGAGTTTCTGGTCAAGGTTGATCCCAGGCTTTTCAGGTGAGGTAAGGGTGGTCAGGGCGACGACTTCTCCGCCCGCCGCTGTATTCCAGCATCTTTTCTCACTTCCTTCTTTATTTCTGGAAGATCAAAAATTACAATTATCATGTGACTCCATGTCCAGCTGCTCATTGTACAGCACAATGTCACAGAAGAAGATTTGGAGACATGTAATAGCATTCTTGATCCAGGCATACTAACACACAAATAAAACGAATAACAGTTCCAGGGTCAGATGACCAGTTTGTCAGTTGTGCTGAACAGATGAAGCTAACGCTGACCACATCCAGAGACCCGTTAGACCAGGAGAGGGGATCCCCAGTCCTCAAACAGTGCAGGTTTTCAGGATTTCCTTAGCATTACACAAAGTGCTGGAATAATAACCTGTGCAATGCTAAGGAAATCCTGAAAACCTACACTGTTTGTGGCCCTTCAGGACTGGACATCCTCACCCCTGTGTTAGACGGTGGATGTTGGGGTCTACACACATTCATGCTTCAGTGAGGGCCAGTGCACCCAGCGAGCCATCCGGTTGTCCTCTGCCTAAATTGCACTTAAATTAGAAAGTTAAAGCACCACTCACATTGTCTTACTTTATTTCACCACTGTAGTGCTGCTTTAAATGTACATCCCCTGGTCTTAGTGTTATACTCACCTTTCGTCAGCTTCATCCTTTTCCAACACCACTCCTGTTGATCTGCGGCAAAAGGTGACTTGCCGGCGGTTCCAACGTTACATGGAGCATTCCAGAAGTCACATTAGCACATCTCTGAGGGCCTCATTTCTGGCATTCATAGAGATGCATTGAGCGCTTGTAATTAACTTCTGACTTTCGTCCAGGCAGAAGTTACGGTCACAAGATGGTGCTGCAGGACAGAGTGGGCGAAAAAGGATAAAATAACAGGATAAGTATAAAACAGTGGCTTACATTCAGTGGACCACTACAGCACTGGAAAAAATAAAAAACTGTAGTGTTGCTTTTAAAGAGGTATTGTCATGTATGAATGTGATGGCATAGCACTGAGACGTACGATCATTGAATAGTCACTGTTCGGCTGCCTGTTTTCCTGCATAGCAATAAGCCTGGCCATCCGGCTGTGCAATCTGCTAAAGCTCCAATTATCAGAGTGATTATCGTAAATGAGCTTTAACATTTGTTTCATGATTATATTGCAGTGTAAACAGGCTGACAATACCTGATAAAGGCGCTAAGCACTTGTTGGTCAGGTGAAATGATCTTTAGTGTTGCACAAAAGATTATTGTTCTCGGCAGCGTGTAGACAGGACTCGCACTGTCGACAACTGTGGCAAACTGAGCAATATTACAAATGGCACAATGTGCATAGTTACTATGGTCTACTCTGTACTCAGGATACTACACAATCGCCAGTCATTTAGTGCCACCAGTCCATATGTGTAAATGGACCCCAACAACATTCACTTTAGCTGCACAGCAGCCCCTTCCAGGTCAGGGGGCCAGTCAATCACTAAGTTTAACCTCCATTGATCACAAGGTGATGGGCAGATCCTTGCTCTATGTCACCCCTTGATAACATGAACCTTACCCTTGTGTACAGGGTTGGGGTATCAGTACCCACAAGATTTTAAGGTGAAAACACACTACATCCAAAAATATTTGCGTGTCATCTTTGTAGTAACTTCAACAGGTAAAAATACATAATAAATAATTCCCTATCCGTGAACTGCTGTGCAGTGCGGAACGATACCAGTCTCCATAGGGCAATGTAAACGACATGAGCAGTTTGGGCTATGTGTTTTAGTGCCAATTCACACAAAGTTATCCTGGCAGCTGGATGAAGGAAAACTGCAGAAAGAGGTCTTCTGTCCGTTGTCTTTCTTGTGTAAGGTATGTGTAGTGTGTACAGAGTTATGTGAATGAGGATTTACACGTTGGGGATAACTTATAATATTCTAGTGAAGAGTTTGTGGTAATATGACTTTGTTAAATATTGTTCCATTTCAAGAGCGCAGAACTCCCAGCTCGCCAGGATGATCAGCTTCCTGATCAGCTTCCTGATGATTGACAGTTCAGTCAGTGGCGTGGCTGCACCACTCCTCCAGACAGTGCACAATCAGAGAGGCACTGGGGACAGACCGCTTCAGAGCAGTACTTGCAAAGAGCTGAGCGCCCACTTCTCGCCTACGAACCAGCCACCAGAATGGAGTAAATAACTTTATTTTTAGTAGGAGGTCAGTTACAAGGTTAATTGATTTTTACAATCAGTTTTGAAACTTTCACCAATTTTACAACCCCTTAAAATGCGAGAAATTTAGTTTATTATATTCGCAAATAATCTCATGTTCAGTATGAGAAATGTAACTGATCTGTAGCCAGACTTGCGAGTAACTTGTACATAAGCCACAATCATTGCTAAACTGGCTGCTCCGGTCTGCCACAGTAATTTAGGCTCGCCAATCTGTTTTTCTCAAGTTTCAAGAGGATGATCCTGCTGTGCAGGTAGAGCGAGCTGGTCACACTGCCCCTATTGTTACCTGTCACACCGCTCCTCTTTAATGCTGGAAATATTGTAACCTACCTGACAAAGACACCTTTATCTGTGGTCCAAGCTGCTGCAAACATCGGTCATAAAAGAGCAGAACATTGATTTACGTAATAGAGGAAAAAAAAACGTGCCATGGAGGTGCTGAATGTGGAGAAGAGCAGCAGAGATACTCTGAAGACCCAGCGTGACCAAGAGAAGCGATGCCCAAGAGCCAGTACCATGGGACTCTGCCCCAGAAAGTCTCACTGCAGCATTATACAGTGGTTATGAGATAAATGATCAACTCCATTCTGGATAGATTTAAGTGGGTTTTTTTTGCACAGTCGTTTAAAGAGGAGCCATCATCAGAAAAGGATCTATTGCATAAATCAGATTTTTTTTCTGTGTTGAATGTAATTTTTTTTTTCTTTCAATATTAATCTTTTAAAACAAAAATGATCAATCCCTCCAGTTTTCACACTAGCCACTGGGTATGTTTAGACAAACACAGTCTTATGGTGGTTTACACACCACTTACTGTCAACTTAGACAACTTGCTGTTGCAGTGAATCATGGAACATTGCTCATTGGGCTGTGTAATGAGCAATGTGTACCATGATTTCACTGCAACCACAAGTGTTGAGTTAGACAGATAATTTGTGTGTTAACTGGCCTTCAGGAATGCAGTGTGATGGCGACATGACAACTGCTCACGCAATGCGTCATCAAGTAGCACCAAAGGCCATTATAAATTGAGGGTCAGTAGCGTCTGCTGGGACATCAGTGTTGTTATTCTTGGATCCTGTGTGGTCAGCTCTGTACAGATGTGTCTATCATTTTCACCCTGCATCTAATAAGGATACTGCTGTGAACTGAAATAGGAGTCTAAAATAACTCCAGCGTGAATATTGCAAGATTACCAATTCGGCTTTTTAATAGAAATTGTGATGTGAAATTATTTTTATGTAAAATGAAAACTCTGATGTAAACAAATAGTTTATTTGCTGATGACCGCTTCACTTTAAAGGTTATCAGAAAAGCAGGACCCTCGGAGAACAAGTGACTAAATAAATCTGACCCCTAAATGAAGTTTTATGTGCCACCTATTGAAACCAACCGACCCTAATGCCCGGACACTCCTGGGCAGAGAGAAAGATCAGTCAATTTAGTGCAGTGGCAATGTGGACATGTATTTTGTAATCTACTAGATCTCCTTACAGGGATTCATGTGTCTAGTTGGAGCCATTCAGCTAACCATTGCCCAACACTACACCGAGCAGAGGCACGGAGGCAGAGACGTCAACCGAACGAGGATTCCCATCCGGTGACATCCCAGCTCACATTTTGGGCTTTATAATGGTGCTAGATACTGAATTACAAGATCACTACCTATAGGGTTCCTTCAATCTGGCAGAACGCTAAATTGCATTTATAACATACATTTTTTTTTCTTAATTATGAAACTAATATCCATTTACCGTATATACTCGTTTATAAGCAGAGTTTTTCAGCCCAAAAATTGGGCTGAAAAGTCCCCCCCTCAGCTTATACACGGGTCAATACGGTAATCCTATGGTGGGAGGCAGGGGGAGGCTGCTGACAGAGCGGCCCGTCACAGGGGCCACTCATTAGATATGCACGGCTCCCCCCGCCCATCACAGCGGCAGGGGGAGCCGTGCATACAGCCCCAGAGGTATACAGGCCCCCAGTGGGGTATACAGCAGGCCCCCAGTGGCACTCGCCCCCCACACTGTGCAGAGCCCCCCGCTGCATTATCTTACCATCCAGCGTTCTTCTCACGCTGACCTGGGCGGCTGTATACCTGCTGTATAAACCATACTGCGTGGGGCCTGTATACCACTGGGGGGCCTGTATACCATACCTCTGCTGGGGCTGTATACCACTGGGTGGGCTGTTATACCATACCTCCTGGTGACTGTTACCTACCTGGTGGCTGTTACCTACCTGCTGATGTGCTGGGGTCCACCCTTGGCTTATAGCGAGTCAATAAGTTTTCCCAGTTTTTGGGGGCAAAAGTAGGGGGGTCGGCTTATACACGAGTATATACGGTACTTTTTTTTTTTTTACTATTCACCTTCCATTACCAAACCATCATTTTGCTTTAATGTATAAGTCATAAAAGAAATGTATATATATTTTAAGTATACTCTACTCCTATAACAAAGTTGTGAAGGCTTTGGTTCAGTTCCCCATTGTGTTCTCGTTTTCTTACCGATTCTGTGGAGTTCATGGATATTGGCAGACAAAAAAATGTGACGGAAGAAATCCATGTGCACTCATGCTTATTGGTGAGAAAGCACAGCAAACAGCAGTGTGTAAAGGGAATCTATCATACAGGATTTCCCATCTATTTGGGAAAACATGCAGATTGTGTGGATTTCATTTCTGTGTGATGCAGAAGCTGCCCAGTTTCTTCATTTCTAATCATGGATAATTATATTTTGTTTTTAAAGGGAACCTATTAGTAGGATCAATGCTCCAGAGCAGTCTAAATGGGCATGTATGGTACGTCATAGGAAGCTAAATAAAAGGAGACCCTGATATCTGTGATCTGATGTCTTATTTCAGAGAAATTCATGTTTTTCTCATGTGCAAATTAACTTAAATTCTATGGGCTGATAGATATTAAGGTGTCATTATATTTTGCCTCCTACAGCCTAAATACCCATATAGACAGATCAGGAGGATTGATCCTACCGACAGATTTCCTTTGCAGGGATTTTTTAGTTTCAAAAAAACAAACAAAAAAAAAAATCAGACCACTTTACTCGACCTCTGGTTCCAGCCCTGCGTGTCCATCACTGCCCTGGTCTGTTTTTTTGTTGTCATAGCGCTGCAGCCAATCACTGAGTTCAGCGGCCCTGCTGACAAGCTGCTGAGCTCAGTGATTCTTGTTGTCTCCTTCACAGCGCTGCAGCCAATCACTGAGCTTAGCAGCTCATCAGCAGGGCCGCTGAACTCAGTGATTGGCTGCAGCGCTAACAACAAGACAATAGTCACAGAGCTCAGCAGCTCGTCAGCAGGGCCACTGAGCTCAGTGATTGGGTGCCGTGCTGTTAACGAGACAACAACAATCACACTACAGTTTTTTTCCCCTTATCAGGTTCCATCAAACTCCTAACAGGTGTCAATCTTTCAATTAATAGTTTTACTCTGCAAATTCCTCTCCTGGTTTTGGCACATATCTGATCGAACCTGATGAGGCCTGCTTCACACCACAGCTCTATCAGGTCCGGATAAATACACAATAGTTCCCACTGATGATCAAACATTTTACAAAAAGGGGCTCAGGGTAACCATATAACCCTTCTGTCCACCCCTATGGCAGACTCAAAACAACATTTTATACAAACAGAAACAGAGTCTTTGCTATGCTCAATAAATGTGATTTACAATTTATTTACAAAAATGCACTCATTTTAAAATGCAAGTGTGGCTGTAGATACAGGTAGTGCGGTTTACACAGCATGGTATTACAGATTACATTTCAGGTATTGCACTTAGCACATTGCACATTGCCACATTAATATATTGCACTTATCCCATACAAGATCATGACATGGTATATAACATATGTTAACATAATAAGGCCCCATCAGCCCCACATCAATAGCTTAGAGAGAGCAGTGCTCATTTGACTAATGCTGCTGCATCTGGGCATACCAGATTGTAACTGCATGCTGTGTTGAAAGGAACCCCCACCTAAACCTCCATCTCCTACGCCGTTTCGCTGCACGCTTTTTCAAGGAGAAAAAAAGCATGCAGCGAAACGACGTAGGAGATGGAGGTTTAGGTGGGGGTTCCTTTCAACACAGCATGCAGTTACAATCTGGTATGCCCAGATGCAGCAGCATTAGTCAAATTATTATGCTAACATATGTTATATACCATGTCATGATCTTGTATGGGATAAGTGCAATTGTAAATCACATTTGTTGAGCATAGCAAAGACTCTGTTTCTGTTTCTATCAGGTCCGGGGTGAACCGGACAGCCCCGGACCCAATTTTACTGTAGTGCAGCCTTATGGGGCCGGATGACAGCTATCTGCCATCCGGTTTCCATCTCTCCGGGACGATCCAGGGAAATTTGGATTTTTCTCCCGGACACAAAAATGCTGCTTGCAGCATTTGTGTGTCTGGGGAGAAAAATCTCCCCAAATTGGATCCTCCCAGAGGCAATCCAGCGCTCCCTAACATGGGAACCGGACACCTGCGGCTGAAGTTCAGGGTTAGCTACGCTGAACTTCTGCACCGGGAAGCTGTCCCATGTGAAGTGGTTCAGCACCATTTCGCAGCTGAGCTTGGCTGCATCCGGCTACTAACAGGACTGGAGGGCATATTAGCCCTCAGGTTCTCCTTGCAAATCCGGTCTGGGGCTGTCAGGTTCACCCCTGACAGCCCCGGATCGGATTGTGCCGTGGTGTGAAGGCAGCCTAAGGCTGGTTTCACACTGCGGTTTTTCCCCTGATGAGGTTTGTGTGCCAAAACCAGGAGAGGAACTTGCAGAGAAAAACTATAATTGAAAGATTGACACGTGCTCTGAGTTTGAGACACTCCTGGTTTTGACACACAAACCTGATTGAACCTGATCAGGAAAAAAAACTGCAGTGTGAAACCAGCCTTAGTTCAGTGGCTCTGCTGACGAGCTGCTGAGCTCAGTGATTGTTGTCACGTTGATACTGCTGCAGCTAATCACTCAGCATTAAAGATAGTGCTGAAGAAAAACAACATAGACCATGGCAGTGAGGGAGACTCAGAACTGGACCCAGGGAAGCAAGTAAGCCATAGGTTTTGTTTTGTTAACAACCTGCACACCTTTGGGCAAAAATGTTCTGAAACCTGAAAATCTCTTTAATGATGAACAGGTGAATTACAGCAAGAGAAAACTTTTAATGCAAGTCAGTAACCAGCAACTGCAGCTGTGTAATTATTATCTTCTTTCACCCCATCTTGGGAACAGATGTACAATAAACTGGGTAAAATCATGTAGAAATATGAAAAAATAAACAAGCCATGATAGATTCCCCTTAATTCATTCAATGTGCAGGCGTGGTCGTGCAGCAAGCAGAGAAGATAATGGGTGCACTGATCAATAACAGCACCAACATCAAGCACAGCACACACATATATAGTTACCTCCGCGTTACCAGCATGAGCAGCTATTAGCTGACACTCTCAATTGTGCCCATAACTGGAGTGTTGAAAAGAAGTGCTGGAAATAAATAGGGTTACAAAGATCAACATAATGAGCCTTGGGGCACGGTACATTGTTCTGCGAGAGAGGGGTCCCCTAGGCTTCAGGAAGAGAGGACTCGCAAACCACAGTCTGGGGTATGAGGAGCACTGGGAATACACCTTGCAGAATATTTTACCGGCACTGATTAGTTGCAGGTCTTACAATTACGTTATCTGCCGCGACACTACTGTTATATGATAAATGAAAATTATTTTCATTTATCATATAACAGTAGTGTCGCGGCAGATTGTAAGTATATTATTTTCTGCCTGCACCTACGCTTAAAGTGGTGATGCGTCATAATCCGGTTGATATAGTTGCAGGTCTTGTCATGTATGCCCCAGAACAAGAGTTCCAATATCGCTGGAACTGCGCCAGCACCGGAGGGGAGTATAGGCCTTTTTATTTTTATGGGGGCGCACATGGGAAATGAGAACGTTGTCATAGTGGAGAAATCCTTTAATAAACCATTCTTAGTAGAAGCAGCTATTTGATCAGGGCGACATCTTCTGAGACATTTATGATCCTCATGGCACCTAATGATGGTTTATTATCACCTTGATGACAGATTCCCTTTAATGGTGGGTTTACACACACCAATTTATCTGTTCAATCTCTGAACCAATCTCTGGTTGCAGTGAAATCATGGATACATTGCTCCATGTTGTACACAGCCACAAAATGGAGCAATGTATCCATGATTTCACTGCAACCAGAGATTGGTTCAGAGATTGAACAGATAAATTGGTGTGTGTAAACCCACCATCAATCCTAAACAGAGATCCCACACCCTCAGTAGCTCATGTGCTATAATCTGCTGAATTGGTTTCCCCTCAGTCTGGTAATGAGGTTATGTAAATCCCCAGTTCTTGTTTTGTGGATTTTAAATTGCAAAATTTGGCACTGAAAATCCAGAACAATTAAACCTCCAGTGACCCCAGACTCAAAGCGTATTGCTGCCATCAGTGAGGCAAAGTAATCTGCTGCTCATGTAACTAATGTGCTACATCTGATCACATACTCCTGGGAGCAGCAATACTACTTAACCCCTTCATGACCAAGCCACTCAATTTTTTTGCCGTATAAGGCTTTTTTTTTCCTTAATTATAGAATGCGTTGTAGTTTTGAATGACACTATTGAATTTACCGTATACCTTAATGTAGTGAAAAACAGGAGAAAGGTGCAGTGAAATAAAAAGATAAAATGCACACTTCCACCATTGTTTTTAGGATTTTGTTTTAATGGTGTTCATTGTGCGGGAAAAATTACCGGATACCGAACCTCAAGGTCAGTACAATTACACGGATACCAAACAGGTATAGTTATCTTTGTTATAGTAGTTTAAGAAATTCAGAACTTTGTAAAGAAAAAAGAAAAAAAATGTGTGTCACCATTTTACTAAAGCCTAGTTATCACGGCAGAGCTCGGAAGGCGCCATTTATCTTGTGGAATGCAAAATTAGCTGGAATCGCTATGGCTGCCATGTCGTGTTTGGAGAGCCCCTGATGTGCCTAAACAGTGGAAACCTCCCACAATTGACCCCATTTTGGTAACTAGACCCCTCAAGGAGTTTATCTAGATGTGTGGTGAGCATATTGAAACCCCAAATACAGAATTTTATGTTGAGCTGTGAATATAGTTTTAAAAAAACAATAGAAAAAAAAAATTCCTACAAAAATGTTGCTTGAACACCAAATTATTTCATTTTCACAAGTGTAACAAGCCCCAAGATTTGTTGTGCATTTTCCCCAGAGTACGTCGATACCCCATATGTGGTGGCGAATCACTGTTTGGACAGACTGCCGAGCTCCACTAGGAAGGAATGACATTTTGGAGCACAGACTTTGATGGAATGGTCTGTAGATACCATGTTGCGTTTGCAGAGCCCCTGATATGTCGAAACAGTGGAACCCCCCGGATGCCCCATGATATAACACAGTCCAGTTTTACATTTGCCGTACCTGTACCGGCGTTCTTGTCATTCAGCAGCTGAGTCTGACTGTTGGGAAATATCCTCAATTCTATGCTGTCTGGAGACTGAGCACTGAAGTGCGAGTGTGAGGTCCGGAGAGCATTCAGGTACTGCAGCCGGGAGACCTGAGTACAAGGATGAGCCATGTGTTACATTCAGCAGGACATTAGATTCATACCTTCATTATCAAATCAGAGTCTATAAACTCACAATACTTACTGAAAAGCATCCGCACTGACCGAGCAGAGACATATGCAGGCGGCCGTGCTGCAGAATCTACAGATCGCTATGGAGGAAGGGTCGGTATTGGATACTTTAGGTGAATGACTTGGACTCCCACTAACAAGAATGGAATCCCATGTACTGAGCATATGGAACTGCGGTCACAATTACTGGAGCTCAAATCAAAATGTACTGCTGAAAGCTGAGCGCTGTACACAGCCGCGTCAGTCAGTGCCACAGATGTCAGAGTGCAGAGCACTGCGCGGGCACAACCCCGGCTCCATCCAAACACCCAATATAGGACCCCCAGTCTCGTAATTGGTGGGACCTAACAATCAGACACACGCGTCGTGCACGCAGTGAGTATTTGGCGAGCTTATTAACTCAGTATTTGTAGCCAAAACCAGGAGTGAAACAATCGGAGGAAAAGTATAATAGAAACACATCACCACTTCTGTATTTATCACCCACTCCTGGTTTTGGCTACAAATCCTGAGGTCAAACACTCACCAAATACTCAATGTGTGCACGTGCTCTTAGCATCTATTGAGTGGATTTGGCACAAATTCTGTGGCATTGGATTTAGGTTTGAGACTCGCATCTTCCTTACACAGACACCTGCTCTCTGGACAGGAGCATGCAGCTAAATGTATTTCTATGGGGCTGCATGATCCTGTCCGGCGAGCCGGATGCAGTGCTGGATGATGTAATGCAAGACTTGCTCGAGTCTCTTGCATGTGCAACTCCAGCCTTAACCTGTAACTTGGCTCCTAGTCCTAATTATGATGATTCGGAAAAGGTTTGTTCCTCACCTTGATTAACTGAAGGTCTGATAAGGCTCTCACAGAATAGTCTGGACAGTAGCCGGAATCTGCAGACTCACTTTGGTCTTGACTATTGGTAGGAGTTTGGTGACCTAAAATCAAATATAATAAATAGCAATTCCTGTATCTATATAGATATAAATTCACAATGATGAATAAGTAGCTGTATGATCCTGTAATACCATTTACATAATGTTCTCACCTACAAGGCAGTGGCTCAGTGCAGCCACGCCATAGTATGTAAATGCCCCATTCTCAAACCTCAGTCCTTCCTTTCCAATCTCCACCTGTACTCTGCCCTGAAAGTGAAAAAACACCAAGTCAGATCACTGGAGTTCAGAGTAAACCTCCATAAATCCGGCTTCTTCTACATTCACCTGCAGAATGAGGATGAAGTAGTCCACAGGCTGGCTTCGCAGGTACAGGTAGTGTTCAGAGGCGAGTCGGTCACTGTCGTCAAACTTCACCTCCTGGGTGACCCCTGGGAGCTTCAATAAGTGCAAGAGGACTTTTTCTGACACACGGGAGGTGCTGAAAAGCTCCACTTCTATCAATGAGAAAAAGTCAGCTCTGATTTACTATTATTTACAACTATATTAGCAAACTGCAACAAATGCTGTTGTGTTACTATTATGGACTGACAGACTTTCCAACCAGAGCATTTTTGCCCAGAATTGATTATGTGTTTTACAGAATAACGAAAAAAGGTTTGTGAGAGAACATATTCATTTACCAGAGTTAGGCGAAATATTCAAACTAGCACCTGGCCCAGTGGTCACACTGGTCCCACGTGGCAGTGTTCACATCTGTGCCAACAATCCTCTGCTCTATAAGAGGTATGTGCACTTGGTCAGCATTTGAGGCAGATTTTTCTGCTGCAAATACTGGAAAATAAGTGTATAAAATATGCATTTTTTAGGAGTTTATCCTAACCCCCAAACCCCTCTTTCCCATTACCTTGAATGGCTGAAAAACACTGCAGAAATGCAGAATAAAAATGACAAAGAATGCAGAAAGTTCAAATTCCCCCACAAAAATAACCATTTCAGAAATCTCATTTACTTTGCTGGTGCTAGTGCTAAAAATGAAAAGTTCTATGCATAGAAAAAAAAAAAAAAAAGAAAAAAAAAAAAAAAAGCAATATATGCCCTATTGCTGGGCGCGTCTGCCAATTACTAGACCTGTGTGCCATGATCTACACTGCTGGACACTAGTAAAAAGTAGAAGGCTGGCAGAGGATAGCGCAGATGGAAACACTGTCCTGTCCTTCGGCTGCCATGGAGAACTGAAACAGACGACAGGACGGAGTAGTCCAAACAGTTTTGCTCATTTCAATCGTGTACCTTTTCCTGACATTACTGCAGTCGTTCATTACACTGTAGACACTGATCAGCTTTTCTAAGCCAATTTTTGATATAGTACAGAATATGACTAAAAACCTCCTCACAAGATTAGTCACAGCTGTTTCTTCACATTAAAATGTCTTTTATACAAATGCTAAGAATTTGTAGAAATATAAAAATCCGAGAGCCCTCCAGTGGTTGATACCTTTTAATGTCAGACTCAAAAGATGGTAACTACTGTCCAGACTCTAAGGTCCCTTCACCAGGCTTATAATAACACTCAATCTGAAGTCACATATTTATACACAAGATAGGATAACGTAGTACATAACACAAGTGACGTGACGCAGAACACAGAATGGTCAGTGTGGGGAGGGGGAAAGCAGCTGGGGCAGGAAATATTGGATCGGCTCATAGATAAGAAGCATGATAGTTCTATTGTCCTTCGATTGAGGTCTGATCCTGGTTTTAAAGATTCTTTAATTGATGTAAAAGGACATAAATCCATGTGACAAGTTCATTGCTGTTCTGAATGTGTCAAAGGTCATCAGCAGTTTGTATTCCCAGACTCTTCTGTCTCTGGGATTTGAAGGTACTTTTCAATACTATTATCTTCATATCCATTAGGGTGTAATCAGGGCTTCAAAAGAGATTAGCCACAGGTGGATCTATTCTTTTTGTGCGATGATGAGAGGTCATCCTAGTTCTATGTTTCTATCCTGTCTCTCTTACATACAGACCCCCCAGTTGTACATTTGGTACATATAATTTAATACAGCACATTAGTTGTGGTGCAGCTGAAAGTACCTTGGATCTTGTAGTCCTGATGGTTGCTGGGAATCTTTATAATTATTAATACTTATTATAATGATTATTTATTGTTACCATCTTTTCAGTTAGCCATTAAAATGGAATCGAGCACTCAGGACTCTCAGATTTTACTGGCTAACACAGTACAAACATATATTTTACCTTAAGAATTTGTAAGAAATGTTGCATTCAGGAAAACCTCTGTATTGTGTGTGATGGAGAAGGGCAAGTGTTCCCAAGGAAGATGGCAAATGAGGAAATACCTTGTGATAAGAAGCGCTGAGTGGCCAGTAAGAGCTGGGGCGACAGCTTGACTTTCTGTTCAGTGTCAGTGGTCTTGAAGAAGGACAGGTCTTCCCCCCCACGAGGCATGGGGATAGGCTGCACTCGGGGACGCTTCTTCTTTACATTTGCTCTAAAAAGAGAATATAGGAAAGCTGGTATCACACATTAGCTCACGTGACCTGTCCCTAAGGAATTAGCATTGGCGATGACACCACACACATGAAATGTGATCAGTCCAACTGAGGACAGCATCTGCATTGAGTTGGTTATGTCTCCAATGTGGTTATATGCTTTTACTACAGAAAAATCAATGTTTCTCCCACTCACAAAAATAAAGCGAGGTATTCATAACATCCCTGGAAAATGGTCCTTGTGGATATAGTGACTAGATGGCAGCCACTGTCCTCCCCGGCTCTACAGCCCCGCCACACTAAGCTTTTTTAAAAACGTTTGAAAGTGGATCAGCTGCAAAAATAATAAACAGAATTGCCTAAATAATGCTTGAAAGACTCTTATTTATTCCAATGTTAATCCTCTTTGCAGTTTATAATTAGAGGTTTTTAAGTGTTTGTCCATTTTCCCTCCTTTCAAATTTTAAAAATGTCTGATGGAAAAACAATATCCGTATCACTTCATTAAAGTGGATTCCTCCTGGAATCTGTCCATATCGGAGAAAAGGCTACAAAACACTTCAAGAAAACAAAACGTTAATAAACACTTTAGTGAACACCTAGGCTGGTTTCACACTACTGTTTTTCGCCATCTGTGTAATTCCAGCTGGATGCCCCCGCACCTCTTTTCGGCCTATTGGGGCTGTACACACTTGCGGGTGCACCAGTTGTTCCCATCTCCTCCGGATCTGGGTGTCAGCGGTTTTTTCACTGAAACCAAAAACTCAGATCCGGCGGACTTCAGATCCCGCTGGATCCGGATGCCAGATCCTGGCTTTTGAAGTGCGCATGCTCTGAACACAGTTCTAAATTAAACACATCGCGGGGATGTTACAACCGGATCTTGCTGGAAAAGGTACGCAACCGGATGCTCACGCACTGGTACTATCAATGAATCTGTGAGACGGATCAGTGATAATACAGATGCGGGTGCATCATTGTGAGGGATTCTAGGGGGCGGGTGGTGCAGGTTTTTACTGCATTACTACTGCATTCCAAAAAAAACTGCTGTGTGAACCAGCCTTAAAGGGGTATTTCCAAAATCCCATCCCAATATGCAGTAGGTGTTAATAATAATAATAATAATATATTAGAAATGTAGAATGTAGCGCAGTTCTCCTGATTAGCCATGTTGCTTACCTCACGTGCAGGACATTACAGCTTAGGTATCCATCGTTATGACCACGATCAACTAACTCACTATATGGTGGTTGTAACCATGGATATACAAGATGCAATGTCCTGCATATGTGGTAAGTGACAGCTAATCAAGAGAACTATACTACATTTCTAATTGGAGGGATTTGCTAATATTGTTATTATACACCTACTACATATTGGGATAGGATATTGGAGATGGGAACACCCCTTGAAGGAGAATAAAAACTATTTCCTGGAATGATTTCAGCTTGAAAAACCATCATTTCTCAGAGTACACAGTGTTGTGTTGGTATATGATAGTCAGGGAGTCAGTAGGGATTACACCTACATACACAGCTTAGGAGAACTGTTAAAAAGCCCCTCAAACTCGCTGCATCCTGTACACAGGGTGGGGTACAAATGCACGGGTTCTTTGATTGAGTCTGTAAACCGCTCAGTGCACGTCCCATGTAGATTTGCCGCTCAATCTTTGGCTCTCAGTGATATTAGCAGTCGGCAACCACTCACTCCCCTCTTTATACTGTGCTGTGCTCAACATGGTTTGTTGGTGTATAGAGGGTCTACATCAGGACGTTACTGCTCTTACTGCTGTATGGGGCCTGGTGAAGAGAGGCGTAATTACGGTACTTGGCTTTATTAAGCCAAGGCCACATTCATAGCCGCAGCCTGCAGATACATAAAAGTATGACCGAAGCAGAGGGGGCTCGCTGTGTTGCATCAGCCACTTTACGCTTAGTAAGTACGTGCTACCCACGTGGCTAATTTGATTGCGATGCGCTTCTGGCATGTCACATGCAATTCACCATGTGGTAGCCCCAGGGGCAGAGGACCGCTGCCTGCTCTCTCTCTAGTAATTCTCCCCCTATGCCTGCACTGAGATGTGCACAGCTGCGACTGCTCACACATAGGCCACAGCAGTGGGGGAACCAAGGAGAGGTGAGTACTTATTTATTTTTTAAATCAGTAAGTACACTTTGGACTAAGAATTATGGGGTGCAATAAATTAATAATTTATATGGGGGCTGCATTAGGATGTAGCATATGGAGGACTACAGGGGTGCATTATAATAATTGGAGGACTATGAAGGTTAATTATAATGATTGAAGGACTATGGGGTTACATTATAATTGGAGAAATTTGGGGCTGCAGTATAATAATTGAACTATGGGGTGCATTATAATGGAGGACTATGGGGATGCAGTATAATTGGAGGACTATGGGGTGCATTATACTATATGAAGGACTATGAAGTATTTATCATATATGGAGGGCTATGAGGAGTGCATTATATGTGGATGACTATGGGAGGTATACTATGTTGGACCATTATAATATTTGGAGGGCTATGCCAGGTCATTATTATACTATTTGGAGGGCTATATGAGGGTCATTATAATATTGGGATGGCTATGAAGGAACCTTTAAACTTTATGAAGACCTGTTTGAGTGCTATTATTTTATAGGCAAGCAATTACATAGTGTAAAGGGTGTGAAGGAATTGTTTGGGGTCCATCATACTGTGCAGAGGTCTGTGTGGGAATCATAATTGGGGATCTTACTGTGTTGGAGTCGCTATACTTTGCTGGTGTAGTTGAGGGGAGGTACAGTAGGGTCATCATACTGTTCGTTTGGAAGGTACAGTGGAGAAATTCACTATGGGGGGATAATACAATGTGTGTTGGACACTTTTGTGGGCATCATGCTTTATGGCTGCAATGAAAGAGTAATAAAGGGGCTTCTATAGAAGGATAATTACTTTGAAAGGGCTTCAAAGTTATGAGATATGCCCTTATGTGGCCCAGCCAAATATATATATATTTTTTTTTTTGCAAGGGGGAGGGGGACAACAAGTAGAAGTCATGGGTCTCTACAGCAAAATTTCTATGTACACCCCTGGTGTCAACCTTAGCCTATGTGCAACCTGCAGGCAACAGAAAGCCATGTGGAGGTGGCAAGAATGCTCTGAGAATGGTACGCATTCCATGGGGAGCTGAAGATTATATGTCCTGTCATTTACAGAGTACGGAATGGTGCATGGGCAAAGTGTTACTAGGAGTTGTAACATGGCAGGAAAGAAAGCTACATAGTATAAAATGTGCACACCCAGCTATTTATATATAAATATAAGGATGACAAAAACAAAAGGTTAAAAACATGATTGACAAGAGAAAAAGAAGGATGATATAGGGCATGAATATATATCCTGTACTTATGCCCAATGAATAGAATGCACAATAAGAGTGACTAAAATGGTGACCGGTCTGCAATCCACATCCTATGAAGAACGGTTACAGAATTTGGTAATGTTTAGCTCGAGAATGAGAGGAGACTTAACGGTCGTCTACAAATACAAGTGCATTTCCATAAATTAGAAATTTCATCAAAAAGATAAATTTCAGTAATTCAAATTAAAAATGAAACACATATATTATATTATATTAGTCATTATACACAGAGTGAACTAGTTCAAGTGTTTATTTCTGCAAATGTTGATGATTATGGCTTACAGCCAATGAAAACCCAAAAGGTCATTATCGCAGAAAATTAGAATACTTAACACAAAACACCTTCAAAGACTTGCTAAACGTATAAAATGGTCCCTTAGTCTTGTTCAGTAGGCTACACAATCATGGGAAAGACTGAGGACTTGACAGATGTACAGAAGGCAGTCATTGACACACTCCACAAGGAGGGTAAGCCACAAAAGGACATTGGTAAAGAAGCTGGGTGTTCAGAGTGTTGTATCCAAGCATATTAATGGCAAGTTAAGTGGAAGGAAAATGTGTGGTAGAAGAAAGGTGAACAAGCAACCGGGATAACTGCATCATTGAAAGGATTGTTAAGAAAAGGTCATTCAAAAATTTGGGGGAGATTCACAAGGAGTGGATGCTGCTGGAATCAGTGCTTCAAAAGCCACCACACACAGACGAAAACAGGACATGGGCTACAAGCATTCCTAGCGTTAAGCCACTTATCTCCTAATGATGGATAAGGTACAGCAGATGGGCCACATCTGAAACCATCCACTTTGTGCCATTAAAAATGGGGAGAACGGATGACGGAGTTGTCCCCTATAGGCCATGACTCCCCTGATGATGGGGGACTAAAACATAGGAAGCAGTACATGATGAAAATGGCCAATGAGATGCATGTGGCGGTCCATAAGTTGGTTGTGTCATGATCTGAAGGATGCGGCACTTGATGAGGCTGCCAGAAAGTGTGGATCCTGAAGTGTAAACTGGTGAGAAGGTTCCAATTCTTGGGACGGGATTTATTTCTACTCCTATTTCTATGGAGCACATGAATTAATTTTGTGAGAGATGACTCAGGGCTAGACAGGATAAATGGAGATAGGACAGGTTTAAACCTAGGGAAGGGTACCTTGTAAAGGCCGCTTCACACGCTAGGATCTCGTTAACGATATCGTTGAAACGTCACGGATTTCTGATCGTTCAAACTATATCATTTGTGCGTCCTTGTGTGTAAACGAACGATGTAGGAAGGAAAAATAGTTAGAACGATCATCAAAAATTTGAGATCCTGACCTCAAATCTATCGTTCGTCGTCCAATTAACGTCATGGGAAGCCGCAACATCATTCAGTGTGACACCTTTTTGAACGATGTCGTTCATATTTCTCCTATTCCTGCCACTTTGTAAAATCGTTCACTCGTTCCTTCTCCAAATAGCTGGAGCGTTGCCAAATTTAAGATCGTTAACGATATTCTTGCGTGTGACAATGCACTAACGATATCGGAAGGATCGCGGTCACGTGACATAGCTAACGATATCGTTCACCTACTGTATATGCTAGCGTGTGAAGTGGCCTTAACCCGTACACTCTATTTCTTTGTGATTACTTGGGTTTTTAAGTGTCACACACCTGTGAAAGGAGATCTGGGTAATACCCGCAATTCCCTAGTCACATTCTAGTTGTTTTCATATTTGTCTTGTATGTTGGTTTAATCCTATAACGGGGAAGACAGCGTACAGGTGCCACCCTTTTTATGCAATTTATTAAAGGTTAATATTTATGATCAATGAGCCTAACCTTAAAGGTAACGTGGAAGTAAGATGTGGACTTTTACCAAAAGTGGTGGTGGGATTGTGAAGGGTTTGAAGGCGGAACTGAGGTGAAGTCTAAGGGAGGAGGGTCTCAAGGGGGCCTTACAATGTTGCCAGTGGCAGCCCTGTGTGTACAGATGTTATAATGCAGCCAGGAGTATTTACAGAATTCTGTTATCAACACAGTGATTCCTGCAGACTTCAGAGGTAAAATCTTCCAGCTGGGTAATATCCAGAATGAGCCTTCTCCAAACCTTTGTGCAGCCATCACACCAGGAATGACATTCAGTAACACAGTGTAGAGGAGACTAACGGCCGCCTGATGTACGTGGTTAATTACACTTTGGTGGACTTATTGTGAATGCAGCTATCACATCTAACAGGCCGAGACCCACGACACCATGAAGATGATCAAGATTAACCACTTCCAGTCACAGAGACTTGAGACTGCAGCAGGGAATCCATTACTGACTGTACAAAGCTCAGAGCCGCTCCTCGTATATGGACTCCGCCATAGAGAAATTATGTTATTTATACTAAAACAAAAGGTTCTCACGTCTCTGCCTGAAATACGACCTTTAGCCCACAATCACGCCGTTCTGCAGCTAATCCTATATTAACCCCCTTTACTGCAGAACAGGCACATAACTAATAAGATGGGCTGAGCCTTCAATGGCAGACAGAGCCTATTCAGACAAATGCATAATCATTCCACCAAGGAGCATTCATAGACCCATTACTGGCCGTGCTTCACACGGACCGACTGCTTGAGTGTTTAAAGCGAAACCATCGTTTTAATTTTTATTCAATAGTACACATGAAAAATGAGCAACTCTAATAAAACTATCAGTGAATCTGCTTCTTTTTCTGCAGCATTTATCATTCAATTCTAAAGTAAAATCTGTATTCAGTGAAGACTTTCCCATCACGGAGCTAGGAGATGGCAGCTGTTACTGAGGAGATGCTTGGATGACAGGAGAGAGAAAAGCTAGGGAGTGAGGGAGGAGCTATAGGAAGAGGGAGGAGCTAGAACACCACCTTATCCTCCTCTTCTACCTATATAAACCGGCCATCTCCTCTCTCAGTAATGGGAAAGTCTTCACTGAATACAGATTTTAGTGCAATGTAAATGCAGCTCTTACACTCAATAGCAACGTGGATGAGCTCACTGCGATAGTAACGTCAGTAATCTGAGAACATGACTGATCTGTTTTCCAATATGGTTGAGCCTGACCTTACACCAAGACTTGGCTATAACAACTGTATCCTCGATTACAGAGGAGCATGAATATCATTCACTTGGATGGAACAAGTTATAGAGTTGAGCAAAAAGATTGGCAGATTGTAAGTCAATGCTGGTACTCTAAAGGGCCCGTTGCACGCTACGATATCATTACCGATATCATTGGTACGTCACGGCTTTTGGGGCGGAGCAATGACGTCTGTGAATGTGACACGTAGATACGACCAATGATAAGTCGCCTGATTGTTGATCGCGGGTTTATGAACAGGACCATAAATCAGTCGTTTGATTGTACGCTCAATCTGCTGCATCATCGTGTGTGACACTGTGATAACGATCTCGTTTACGACTTCGCCTATTCAGAACTGAAGGATGTAGGCAACCAAATGACCTCAAGTATCTATTGCGGAATCGTTGCTGCATCGTTCACGATATCTGTATGTGCGACACCTCACCAGCGATCATTGAACGTCGTTGAAGCGATTCAGGTCAAGTTGGATCGTTGGTCGTATCGCTGGGACATGAAGCGTGTAACGGGCCCTTAAGAGCCAGCCCAGGACAATGTAAACTTTCTCGGCCAGCACTCGCATGTGAGCATTATGCGCGCCTCTTGTGATTAGTAAACCCTCGCAACGCCCTGACATGGGCGTTGAGCCAGAGATTAGCATCTACATCTTGTTGCTCATCTCTAGTTCGAAGACTTCGATTTCAGTGCTGTGGAGCACTTCCACCAGAAAAAGATCATTACTAGGCGATCATTCTGCAGTAGACTCTAGGGCAGTCATACACCGCAGGATGGGCCCAGAGCAGTGTATCCTTAGGTCAGTGTGCAGCATGGACAGGACATGGACAACCATGGCTGTAGAGTCGGTAAGCCAAACCTCCAACGTCTCAATTTCCTTGAATCCAGCTCCACCAAATTGGACATTGACTCCACAGTCCAGTGGACAACACACTGACCTGGGCACAAAAAACCTCACGTGCCATGATTGTCCAACTTTACTGTGGGTCTAAATTAATGGATATTAGATGATGACGATCCCTGAGCCCCTCTGCATGTGGCCATTCTAACCATCATCACCCCCCCCCCCCCCAGCCCAGCTCCTTACTGCAGTCTTCTGACTCATCCAGGATTTCGGATTTTATTATCTCTTCAATAACATCTTCCAAAGTGACCAGACCCATCACCTCATAGAAGGGGTCTCCTTCTCCTTCATTGTTCACCTTCTGTACAATGGCCATGTGGGACTTGCCTGGGAAAACACAGTATGAACACAAACAGGACATGATTATCTAGAAGATAATTTCATAAAGAATCACTGACCGTGTCTAGACTATTACTGTATAAAGACCACTTTATGGATCATGAACAGGGCTCCCGACATTTCCCAGCTTTTCTCTAGCCTTTAAAATGTCTTCTGCTTCCGCTTAAGTCTGAATTATCCTGCACACCTATATATTGCTGCATAAGTTCTCTAATGGCTGATTGTGGTCCGAATCCCTAGCAGGAAATACCCATGACCCAGGATAAAAGGTCCTGATGCCAACTTAAATTTAGGGTTATGACCTGGGTTCGAAACATATTTAGGGGTCTGATTTGTCCAGACCTTGTATGCAAGAGTAAGTCTACCTAAGGGGGAAGGGGGAAAATGGCTGTCATCAACCTGATAGCCATGGCAATGATCCTGAACTAAATTAAACGTAGGGGTCTGGGATCAGAAAGTGATCTACGATACTGAATTAGAGGATCTGATCCAGTTCTCGGATAGAAGCAATTTTTTTACAAATATTTCTGCAAACTTTGTGAACCATTTACGATACAGCTGTATTGGTGTTGATCTCAGACCTGCTCATGACCGCAGACCCCGGTGAGTGGACCCTAACTAAATCTAGAAGAGCTGCCCTGCTTTATTCAATGCTTTTTGTTACAGATCGGTCCTAGGAATTAGTTACGGACTCTCAGAACCCCTCACCCTTCTTGAATTCCTCCAGCACGGCGTCCAGCTTGGTGTCACTGAATACAAAGTGGACCGGGTGACTGTAGAAACGTGTAATGGTGCTCAGAGGAGTGCAATCCTCTGGGTCCACAAAGGCCAAATCTTTCAGGTAGAGGATGTCCACAATGTTGGATCGCTCATTCTCATACACGGGGATCCGGGTGTAGCCGCTCTCCATGATGCTGGACATGGTGTTGAAGTCTAGCAGGGCATCACCGGGTAGCATGAAGCAGTCCTTCACAGGGGTCAGTATATCCTCCACCGTCCGGTTCCTCAGCGCCCCCTTGCTGAATTCGTCTCGCACCAACTCACTGTAGGGATCCCCACATCTGGCCAGCTCCAATATTCGCAGTCTCAGGCGGCAGCAGCTTGGGTCCTGCCCAAAGGCCTTCTCAAGGAGCCAGGATAGAGGAAAGGAAAAAGGCACGGGCAAAAGCAGGAAGAAGTGAGTGAGCCATAGGCACTTGGACGCCAACCAAGGACCCCAGACAGCAGTGATGGCGGCAGGCAGGGCCTCTCCAGCAAATAACAGCAGTCCGGCTGCTGCAAAGATGGCGCCAGCTATGGAGTCTATGGCATAGTACAGCAGACGGCAACAGAGGCATTGGTGATACAGCACAGGGCGAGGAGGGAGAGGAGCGTGAACCCGCCCCAGCGGGTCCGGAGATAGTCCAGGCGGGTAGCGATGGCTCGTTCCCAGGGGGAGCCCCAGTCCTTCAGGATGCCCAGTTCGGGGGGCTCCAGGATGAGGGTGCTGAGCTGCAGCCCCCGGAGCAGGCCGGACAGCAGGACGCAGGCCACGATCAGCAGGGCCACCAGCCACACGTCCAGGTAATCCCTCTGGGAGAAGAAGTTCCCACCCTGGAGCCTGGAGGTGGGCGAGAAGCGGGCACACTGCTCGGCCCGCGCCAAGGGCGGCCTCTCCTCCTCATCCTCGGCCACTGTCAGCACAGTGTCCCCCCCGGGGTACAGGCTCCAGGCCGCCCCCTGCCGGACACACAGGCTGTACACCTTCCCCCCTCTCACCCCATCCTGTACCCGCACAGTCACCAGGCCGGAGCGCTCCCCGCACACCACGAACTCCTCCAGCAGCTGCACCGGGGCAGAGGCCGCAGGGGCGCAGCCCGGGCCCTCAGGGGCCCCAATAGACAACCAGGGCCAGGTGTCATTCCGGAAACCAGAGCCATAGAGCCGCAGACGGAAAAGTGAGCCAGGAAGAGCCCTGATCACACCGCCACTCATGGACACTCCACTGCCGTCCTCCAGCCGCAGGCCGACCACCTCGGCCCGGTCCCCGGCCTCTCCTACCAGCGAGGCCGCACTTGTTAGCCCTAATGCGGCCAAAAGAAGAAGCCGCACAGCAGCAGCGGCCATGTTGGTACAGGCACAAGGCGAACTAGCCGTCCCACACACACCGAGAGCAGCAACCAATCACAGGGCGCCGCTGACTCTGCAGCTCAACCAATAGGAACTGCCGCAATATCCACCAACCAATAAAACGCAAGAGGTGCGAGTACTGGGCGTGGCTACAGCCGGGCTGCTGTAAACAAGGAGGGGGGCACCGAGAGGCTTAACCCTCTGTGCACCCGGAGGTGAAGAATAAAAACAACGGAGAGAACAGATGACAGAACACAGGGCGGCACAGTGTGGAGGGAGGCTGGCAGTATAGGATGCTGGCACTGTGTGGAGGGAGGCTGGCACAGTGTGGAGGGAGGCTGGCACAGTGTGGAGGGAGGCTGGCACAGTGTAGAGGGAGGCTGGCACAGTGTAGAGGGAGGCTGGCACAGTGTAGAGGGAGGCTGGCACAGTGTGGAGGGAGGCTGGCACAGTGTGGAGGGAGGCTGGCACAGTGTGGAGGGAGGCTGGCAGTATAGGATGCTGGCACAGTGTGGAGGGAGGCTGGCACAGTGTAGAGGGAGGCTGGCACAGTGTGGAGGGAGGCTGGCACAGTGTGGAGGGAGGCTGGCACAGTGTGGAGGGAGGCTGGCAGTATAGGATGCTGGCACTGTGTGGAGGGAGGCTGGCACAGTGTGGAGGGAGGCTGGCACAGTGTGGAGGGAGGCTGGCACAGTGTGGAGGGAGGCTGGCACAGTGTAGAGGGAGGCTGGCACAGTGTAGAGGGAGGCTGGCACAGTGTAGAGGGAGGCTGGCACAGTGTGAGGGGGCTGGCACAGTGTGGAGGGAGGTGGCACAGTGTGGAGGGAGGCTGGCAGTATAGGATGCTGGCACAGTGTGGAGGGAGGCTGGCACAGTGTAGAGGGAGGCTGGCACAGTGTGGAGGGAGGCTGGCACAGTGTGGAGGGAGGCTGGCACAGTGTGGAGGGAGGCTGGCACAGTGTGGAGGGAGGCTGGCACAGTGTAGAGGGAGGCTGGCACAGTGTGGAGGGAGGCTGGCACAGTGTGGAGGGAGGCTGGCACAGTGTGGAGGGAGGCTGGCACAGTGTGGAGGGAGGCTGGCACAGTGTGGAGGGAGGCTGGCACAGTGTGGAGGGAGGCTGGCACAGTGTGGAGGGAGGCTGGCAGTATAGGATGCTGGCACAGTGTGGAGGGAGGCTGACACAGTGTGGAGGGAGGCTGACAGTGTGGAGGGAGGCTGACAGTGTGGAGGGAGGCTGACACAGTGTGGAGGGAGGCTGGCACAGTGTGGAGGGAGGCTGGCACAGTGTGGAGGGAGGCTGGCACAGTGTGGAGGGAGGCTGGCACAGTGTGGAGGGAGGCTGGCACAGTGTAGAGCAGTGATGGCGAACTCCAGGCCTCGAGTGCCACACACAGTCCAGGTTTTCAGGATTTCCATTGCATTTGACAGTTGGCAATCAAATTATTAACTGTCAAACTCTAAGGAAATCCTGAAAACCTGGACTGTGTGCAGCACTCAAGGCCTGGAGTTCGCCATGACTGGTGTAGAGGGAGGCTGGCACAGTGTAGAGGGAGGCTGGCACAGTGTAGAGGGAGGCTGGCAATATAGGAGGCTGGCACTGTGGTGAGGGAGACTGGCATCATACAGCTCCGGCAGCACCTCACCAAGCAGCATTGCACATCTGCATTCAGTGCATTCCAGGCATCAGGTTACCTATGCAGTCACTGACACCTCGGTGACAGCTCTCCCTGCAGAGCACACACCCTGCACCCTGCTCCCACTCACTGACTGCAAACACCTTGACACTGGGAGAAATTAAGTATGTGAGAAAGCTGGAAAGCCTCACACTGTAATCCATAATGAAAGACATTAACAGTGTATTGAGGTGGGAAATATGGCTTTGAATTACATTAATAAATCAATATTATATTCACCTTTTGATGACTCGTGGAATATGGCAGCGCAGTTTTTAACCCTTCATCTCCCTAAGTTTCTGAGATAATGGCCTTTGGGTTTTCATTGGCTGTAAGCCACAATGATCGACATTAACAGAAATAAACACTTTAAATACATAGAATCATTACAGAGTGATCGATGTGTTTCACTTTATGTATTGAATTATATCAATACATTTTTTTTTTTTTTTTTCAGTTCTAATTCATTGAGATGCACCTTTAAGTGTCCCTGTTATGTATTGTGTAATGGATGTGTCTGACCATACAGGATCATGGCCTGATCATACCACATCTCCTGTGCTGAGATATACATATATGATTGTGTGTGTCCCTACTGTGTAATGGATGTGTCTGACCGTACAGGGACATGGTCTGATCATACCACATCTCCTGGGCCAGAGAGGATGCAAACGTCTAAACAGACATTACAGCACGGGATCATAGATTATTCTTTTTTTGAGGTAAAACATTTTTCTGCCAGGTTTTAAAAAATGTTTTACCTCAAAGAAATTATCACTTGTGTAATGTCTGTATACTCTTTTGCGTCCTCTCTGGCCCAGGAGATGTGGTATGATCAGACCATGTCCCTGTACAGTCAGACACATCCATTACACAGGGCATAGCAGGGACACACATATAAGATTATCTCAACACAGGAGATGTGGTATGATCAGACCATGTCCCTGTATGGTCAGACACATCCATTACACAGTACATAGCAGGGACACTGACCTTCTCCTTACCCTCTTGGCCAGCAAACTGCAAAGTTCTGTTACAATGATTATTTTGTCCTGTACTAACCACTGTCATATATATACATTTTTCAATGGTTGCTTCCCAGTAACAGTGTGATGGTCAAGCCATATCTCACAGGGTAAGCAGGTGATGATTCGGTGACCTCCTGTGTAACTGGGTGAGATACTGAAAACCTGCAGGCATGTCAGTACAATCAAACGTAGGACAGCAGTCAGCCTTGTGTAGCGTAGAGTTGACAGCACGAACAGAGTGGCTCCTGACAACAGAACAATTAAATAATAAACTCTCTTTAATAATTAAACAATTTATATATTTACAGTCATCGTAAATCGTACACACTTTTATTCCACCCACCACCTCTTCCGAGGGTTAAGAAAACAGGGAAAAAAGAAATTAAAACCAAAACCAAATTTCCCTTCTTCTAGAACTCTGTAAACAGGTGAAGATTTTAATTTCGAAATTCTGCTTAGTTTCCAGTCCCTGAGCAAGAAGGATCCGATCCTGTGATCCACCACACGCAGCGAACACCCTGCGCCAAACAGCGTATGGCTTGTGCGTATTACTGGAAGTCCCCGGTGTCCATGGCAGAGAGTGGAGCCACCAGACCAGAAAAGCCAGAATCCAACTAACGTGGGCAACCAGTTATGTTTTCGCATGAGGCCTATTTTTCCTATTTGAAAAGGGAGTCTCCCAAGATACAAGAGGACTAATTGCGTTATGGGAACAAAAGAAAAAAAAAACAAAAAAAAAAAAAAAACACACCAGCTTAAGGCCGGAGACACACAAGATGAGATGCATGCAAGATACTCGTACGAGTCTCACATGACTCACCTGATACGGCTGCTGGCTTTCTGGACAGAAGCATGTCAGCTGCACAGAAACACATGTAGCTGACACTCCTGTCCAGAGATGGCGGCCGTGCCGGGTGAGGCTTGCGAGACTCATGCGATTATCTCGCAAGCATCTCACCTTGTGTGTCTCCTATGGCCACATGCACATGTTGAGCATTTGGTTACTTTTTACCTCAGTATTTGTAGCCAAAACCAGGAGAGGGTGATAAATACAGAAGTGGTGACGTGTTTCTATTATACTTTTCCTCTGATTGTATTTGTAGCCAAAACAAGAACAGAGGTAAAAACCTGACCAAATACTGAATGTGTGCACATGGCCACAGAGGTCCCGCCATGAAGAAAGCGAAAGGAAGACAAGGACATGTGCACACACTAAGTATTTGGGGAGTCTTTTACCTCAGGATTTGTAAGGCCATGTGCACACAGAGTATTTGGTGAGGTTTTTACCTCATGATTTGTAGCCAAAACCAGGAGTGGAACAATCAGAGGAAAAGTATAATAGAAACATGTCACCACTTCTGAATTTATCACCCACTGCTGGTTTTGGCTACAAATCCTGAGGTAAAAAACTCACCACATATTCAATGTGTGCACATGGCCTGAAATGTATAATCACTATGGGGGTCTTACACTGATCACGATACAGAGCACCCCCAAGTTTTAATGCACAAGCACCTCTGCTTTATTAATCACTATGGGACAGATTGAGACTACCTTGGTTACAGATTCTGAATAGAGCAGTTCGGAACATGCATGAACACCAAATACAACAGGGGGTGGGGGGGACAGGAACACCATTCTCATGAAGGCAGAGTGCCCAGTGATCAGACACTTATCGCCCATCCTATTCATGTGTAACCTGCTACTATCCCGCTCTAGTCCATCAAAGCCTCCGCCTTGTAGTGACACTTTGCTGCTTCGTCAATGGTGGAATCAAAGTATTTATAAGAAGATCTGAAATGTACAACAGCAGCAACATGGGTATTCCCTTACCCCTAGAAGCAGCACCATCTAGTCCACAGACCGTGCAGTATTGCAGTGTAGCTCAATGCAAGTAAATGGGAATTGGTGCAGGTTTTATTTGGGCGGGGGAATTTTACACATAATCAATTTGTGAACGATGGACGACATATCTATTGATCACTGTTGACAGTTACATACACCAATATCGTGAACGATATTGTTGCAACGTCACTGGTTTGGCGACGTTGCAGCGATGTCGAAACAACATTGTTGTGTGTGACACGTATCAATGATAAGTCGTTGATCGTAGATTTGTGGTCCTGTCCATAAATCTATCGTTGGTCTCCCGCTGGGCGCCCAGCATCGCCGCGTGCCACAGTGGGAGACCAACGATGGACGAGCTCCCAGCGCTGTACAGCAAGTGCTGGGAGCTGGTAACCATGGTAAACAGCAGGTATCTAGGCAGCGCGCAGCACCTAGTTACCCGATGTATAGGCTGGTATCCAAGGTACACAGCGGGTAACTAGGGACAGCGGAGAAGGCTGGTAACCAGGGTATACATCGGGTAACTAGGCGCTGTGCGCAGCCTAGATACCCACTGTTTACCATGGTTACCAGCCTGCTCCCGCTTGCCACAGCCTGGCAGCGGGAGCTAGACATCGTGGAAAGAATATTTTATTCTTTTCCACGATGTCACTGGTCGCTGGTGATTCTGCCTATTCTGCTATGTGACAGCTCACCAGCGATCAGTTCACGATGTGGCAGCAATCCACATTTTTGGTCGGATCGCTGCCACATCGCAGTATGTAACTCGGCCTTTAAACGTTTTGCTCATTGGTATGGGAAGGTGTGGGGCATTTGGTTTAAAATTTAAAAAAAAAAAAAAAAAATTCATCATGGACTGTAAACTTGATGATCATATATCCTAATGATACATCAATTTTCAAGTGTGGATCAGTTTACATCTAGAATACATAAAAAGTTGAGTAATTTTCCATATTCAGTGTAATACTCATAAAAGTTATTGCACAATTAGGTCTTGTATTGTAGTTCAGAGCTGCATGCAAAATTCTGGAGCGCTCAGAGCTGAAGATCCTGAGTGTTTACTGCTCATCTAATGTCTGCACAGAGTTTGCTCCAATATTATACATTCTGGCTACACAGTATACTTGGCACTGTACAGGGAGCTGACGCTTAATTACATAGTTGACTGGTTCCAATATCAAGCAGAAGAACTGTGCATGCAGCTCTGGAGCACAACACAGGCTGTTCCTCTGGACTAGTATGAGATAAAATCATGCAGTGTACTTGAAAAAATACTCAGATTTGGATAATATATTTTCTGTTGCTCACAAAGCACAATCAAATTGCGCAATGTCGTACATCCCATATACAGTCAGTCACATCAGTCCTTGTCCACAGTAAGCTCACAATCACATTTTCTTTCTAAATTTGCAAATTCACCAAATCCAACTATGTCCGTTTGTAAGTAAACTGTAAAAAGGTGTTCCAAGCTGGACACAAAAATGCACACTGTCTGAATCGTATTTCGGGGGGTAGTGGGTGTGGGGGTCTGAAAGAAAAGCTAAGGTCCAGGGCAAATGTGTTCCGAATGGGGAAGGGAATTAAGTTAGAATGACAAGGTGTCTGATAGCAGCTCATCGCCTGAGGATAAATTGATTTAGACAAGTATGAGTCATGAAACCCCATATACAATATAGGCTTGCTCTGGTCTTACCAAAATCTGTGGGTTTGGTTGTCATAGTAATGCCTATTCCCACCCTGCAGCTGCTACTAGTAAGAGTATGAGGCCCACCCTGCATCAGCCACCATGAAGTGTATTCCCACCATGTAACTGCTACCATGAAGTGTATGTCCGACCTGCAGCTGCTACCATGAAATGCACGACCACCCTGAAGCTGCTACCATGAAATTTATACCCACCCTGCTGCACTACCAAGTGTATGCCCATAATGCAGCTGCTACCATGAAGTGTATGACCACCCTACAGATGCTACCATGAAATGTGTGACTACCCTAAAGCAGCTGTCTTAAAGTGATGTACAAAATGCAGCTTCTACCATGAAGTATTTGCCAACCCTGAAGCTACTACCATAAAGTGTATGACTAACCTTACAGCTTCACCTTGAAGTGTATGCCCACCCTACAGAAGCTACCATGAAGTGTATGCCCACCACTACATGAAGGTATCCATATGAAGCGAATGCCCAAAATTGCAGCTGCTACCATGAAGTGTATGCCCACCCTACAGAAGCTTACCATAAAAGTGTATGCCCACCCCATGAAATCTACCATGAAGTGTATGCCCAAATGCAGCTGCTACCATGAAGTGTATGCCCACCCTGAAGCTGCTACCATAAAGTGTATGCCCACCCTGAAGCTGCTACCATAAAGTGTATGCCCACCCTGAAGCTGCTACTATAAAGTGTATGCCCACCCTGAAATCTGCTACCATGAAGTGTATGCCCACCCTGAAGCTGCTTCCATGAAGTGTATGCCCACCCTGAAGCTGCTTCCATGAAGTGTATGCTCACACTGCAGCAGTCACCATGAAACGTTTTGCCACCATGCATCAGCTAACCATGAACTATATGCCCACTATACAGCTGTTACCATGAAAAGTATAGCTAACTGAAAGGTGTGCCAGGATGTGTGAACAATCAGCTGATATCAATCATGTGTTCCGTTCATTACAATAAGAGAAGTGCACAATACCTGGCAATGGTGGGCATCTTTAAGTAGATATGTTGGGGGGGTGCAACGTCATTGGCACCACTCACCGAACAGGAGGAGGTGAGCAGCACACCACCCCTTCAAGGTATAATGCCCAGTGTATTGCCACTATAGGGAAGCTGTACATGCAGAGCGTGTTTGTTGAAGAGATACTATATTGAGATATATATGAACATGCAAAAAGAAGGACCTTGTTCTGAGATTAGGTCACTATTCGGCACCAGCCCTGCAAATTTCCTCCTATCCACCAACATACATGGCTCCCCCCTTGATTGCCTGCCATGATGCAACACTGTGCACGTCACACTGGAAAGATAACTTCATGCCAGTCTGATTAATCACAAGAAGAAGCCGGCAGGTAGGAGGGGTTTCACAGGGGTCAGGTACTCTGGTCACAGATTACTAATCTGCCGCAGGACCAGAATCCTGCAAATTTATACACTCCTCTCTATGTGACCATTTCTTTAATTGACTATTACAGCTGCGATAGATAATCTTATTAAAAAAAAAATTCTATTTCAGTGATGTTTGTCTAATTCTAACGTTCCAATTATGACAAAACCATGACAACCAGTAAAAAAAAAAAAAAAAAAACAGAATAATCTATTGACAACTGCAGTAAATGCGCACAACCCCTACTGCAGTGAAGTCCACCACCATGTTCCATTAAGTGCAATTTTAGCCCATTTACCCTCCATTTAAAGATGACCTGTCACCCCCCCGCTGCATGGCAAGCTAAATGCAGCACTGAACGCAGCATGTCTACATTCAGGGAAGGGGTCCCCCATGTGTCTGTGTGCTGTGTACCCAGAGATATAGCCTTAGTAAAACTCACTGTTAGAAGCCATGAGGGCATTCCCTGGTGCAGGAGCCAGCTCGATTGACTGGGTCCATTCCCTCCCCCTCTGCCTGTCTATGCCGCCTCCTGCTCTGCTGTTTATGCTTCGTTCAGACAGCAGGGCAGGAATCTGGAGCTGATGTCAGGACAAATGATTTGCATGCTGTGTGCGGCAGGATGAGTGACAGAGGACGAGGGGCAGAGCCAGCACAGCAGAAGCAGCACAGAGAGGCAGAGGGGGAGGGAATGGCCCCCGTCAATTGAGCTGGCTCCTGCACCAGGGAATGCCCTCATGGTTCTAACACTGAGTTTTACTAAGGCTATATCTCGGGTACACAGCACACAGACACATGGTGGACCCTTTCCCTGAATGCAGAGATGCTGCATTCAGTGCTGCATTTAGATTGCACTGCAGCAGGGGGGTGGGGGAGGGGGGGGGGTGACAGGTCCTCTTTAAGTGTTGCGACAGCTGAAGTGACCAGGCCATTAGACGGCTGGCAGCCGACCAAAGCTTCAACTGCTATTCAGCTGACAGCTCCTGTGTTCCCTATGATAAAGCCGCCAACAGCCATTTCTGCCAGCTTTTTATCTCCAGAACAAAGCATTCGGCAGTCCAAAATCAGGTCTATACAATCAACATCTCGGCACCCCATATAAGTTGACTTGGTCGATAATCGGTGAATGTGCCCACATTAGATTCATGTATGAGGGACAGGGGATTTACTCTAACCAGCGCCATACAGTTGTCCAGTCCTGTAGAAAAGACCAGCGTAGGATACGGAACCAAAGATAAATTGACAACGGGGCACCCTAAACGTTATGGGGTCATAATTCATATTCTAATGACGCCCTCCGGGTCCGGGACGGTTGGAGTCACCCGTCCAGATTTAGAAGTTGCCTGAAGCAGATTGTACATCTACCCTAGCAAGAAAAACTGCTCCAACAGGTTAAGGATGTGGCTGAAATGCAAAATGCAAACTTCTCCAACACATGGTGAACTTGACCAACACTTACAAGTACCATTAAAATAAAAGGATAATCTAGTCGATATACCTAGGATTAAAAGGACTGAACACATTCCGGACACAAAGACTCAGCTTTAAAATTGTTCTGCAAGCAAAATTGTCTATTCATAAACATTTCAAACAACCGTGGGATTTTTCACCGTTCCCCACATTAATGTTCATTGTATGATGAAAACGGAAAAATAAAAAATTAAAACATTCCTATATTTACCTCAAATGAGAAATAAGCAACATATGGAGATAAGCGAGACCTTGCCTCTAAATTATCCCTCTAAGTGGGCATCAGGGGGTAGACATATGTATGGAAGGATAATACATCTACCGTATCACTGTACCATTGGCACCAGATCTCTGAGGAGGAGTTGTAGTTACACCCTGAATGGGCGACATGGTGCCGGAGCCCCAATGGGCCAGGAAGCTATAAGTATAGGGTGGAGGGTCTTGTAAACCTGAATAAGGGACATATGGAAGTTTCTGCTACAAGCACAGACATCGTCTATACTGCCCTGCTACATCAGCAATGTGAATAGTCACAAACGGATCCCATACCTTGGTCAGTGATGCAGAAACCTGTATACAACACTGGTGGTAAATAAAGGCTTTCTATATGGCCAGGTCATGTACCTAGAAGAATAGCCCAAGATGCCTGGCACAAATAACCAACACTAGTGAAATAAGTTTTACCAATACCATTAGATTGCTTATTACTAAAGTTTCCTCATTTTACCCCATAATATGGAGTCCTGGAGAATAAAACTGCTTACGGTCACAGGAACCCTAATGTAACACCCAGGTAACTTGGCAGAAACCTCAGTAATTCAAGTCAAGACCATTCCTCGCCCGCCTTTATAATAACAGACGGGGAGGTGGGGGTGGTGGAAGAACAAGTAATTTGTGGGTATGAGGCCCACATAAAAGGAAGACTGGATGTTACCCATTCCCCGCAGGAAGACAAACAAATCGACCCCTTATTTAGATTTGGGGGGGGGGGGTCTCCAGTGCACATGTAGAAATCCTTCCCTGAGTTGATGCTTGCCCCAGCATCACGCTATTCCCAAATTATTGCAGAGCCTTGATCTGCCAGATCCCCTTTGGTTGCCTTGAAGTCTCTTGTGTAGATCAGTATTCTCTAATGCTGCAAGACATTGCTTCCCCTGCAGAAGATCTGGTGAGCAGATTAATGACAAGGACCGGCCAGATGTCAAGGGGGCATCGCTGCAGCCTACAAGTATACTGGCAGTCTTGTATATCATGACCCAAGGAAGATAAAGCTTGGCATGCAGAGTATTGCCGTTCTGGGTCCAGTCAGATATTGCAAACGGTTTGTCTAAACGGATGGAGTGCTGGCCGAGCCGCGCTCAGTCAGCGCCGATTGTGCTGTCAAACCGCGTTGTGGTGCAAGCTGTGCTGAGAGTTCCTTTGGTTCAGAAGACTGGTTGTTTCATCCACCAAAACCTCGCTGCGCTCCGACAAGGAGTTGTCAGGTTTGTGGTTTCCTCCTTCGGGGGACTGTGGGCTGCTATCCATACGGGACGACAGCAGGGCTCCTTGGTACTGTTCTCTGGTTATCTGAAAGAAAAAAAGCTCCATCACTACTAATCTGGGGCAACACAAAGCCAGTAATTCCCCTCTACCCAGTCACAGCTCGACGGACACCGAAACCTATGCAGGATTGACATGACAATCAACTTGTACCAATGTAGTGATTCAATGACAGAAGGACAACCTCAGGACATGCAGATAGAAAACAAGCGGTGTCAGAGGTTTGGAGCGCTAAAGAAACCACGGGTTGGTGATTAAATTACCAATAATTTATTGCACGAACAGCAGGGGTCCAGTAAGCCACAACGCGTTTCGACGCACAGATGCGTCTTTCTCAAGTGGAATAAATTATTGGTAATTTAATCACCAACCCGTGGTTTCTTTAGCGCTCCAAACCTCTGACACCGCTTGTTTTCTATCTGCTAATCTCTTTCTCCCTTGTTGGGAGTGCGGTGTGTGAGCTGCTCTAAGATCCACAGTACCTGGCAGTACATCATAAAGACCCACCCTTGAATGATCAACTGATACAAAGTGTGGAGCTGGGACAGAAGCCAGTGCAGCGAGTCTGCCTCTTCGGGTGGAGGAGTGAAGGAGCCCACCTCCATCTCCAGAGGAACTAAGGAGCCGACCACCAGGCCCAGAGTATCTGAGGAGGAGGGAATATTGGCCCCTATCACTACAGTGATCCACATTAAGCCATCAGTCTGGTTGTGCGGGGTGTTGCACAACCAGTAAAGGTTAGTGCAAACATAGTAAAACCGTTCCTCCAGTTGCAGTGTGGCGCAATATCTGTTTTTTTTTTTGTTTTTTTTTTCTTTCTTTTAACCTCAGGACATGTGCACACTAAGGATTTGCAGCAGATATTTTGCATTAAAAAACCTATCTTGGCGAACAAAAAAAAAAAAAAAGTACAATTTTTACGTGTTTGTGTGTTTTTCCCCCATTCATTTGAATGGATAAAAAACACTGATGCCCTCGGATCCTTGTTTTTCTCGGATCTGGGTGGGAGGGGCTGTACACATGCTCAGTACAGCAAAACTGATCTGTTTCACGGATCCGTTCGGATGCAAGCTCCATAGAACCCCCATGTTATTTGAATCGGACAGCATCGGATCCGACTCTGTCCGATTGTGTCCACTTTTTTTAAGGCAGCCCAAAATCGGAGCAGTCTCCGATTCTAAGTACTAGAAAAAAGCGGACACAATCGGATCCCTGATAAAACTGGCACACACAGATGGCCATTAAGGACCAATTTGTGCCCATCCATGCCCATAGAGGTACATGGGGAGCCAAATCGGATACGTGGCTATCCGTTTTACAACGGATACCCAAAAGATCCCCAAAAACACGTGATGTGAAGGGGCCTTAGCGCTACACACACCCTTCTAACATGGAATCCAATCACTCGTTTAAAAGTTAACCTGCGTTTCGCCATCATTAGATTGTCTCAGCAAACTGTGAAACCACACAGTGTGCCTGTATCCAATACTCTCCAACTGAGTCAAAAAATATTTTGCTATTTTTAGATATTTCTAGATATTTTTGGATTCAGCTGGAGAGTATTTGGATACAGGCGCACTGTTTGTCTCAGCAAACTGTGAAACCAATCTAATGATGGTAACATTTACACACCAATTCTGATATCTGCATAGATCACCCAGACACACACCTGACAACAACTACGGTTAGAAACACACTGTTCGAATGACAAGCGAGTCACTCGGACGAGTCTCTGATTGCTAACTTGGAATGGCCTCGCCCATCTCTGGATGGGAGCGTCAGCTGCATGTGTTTCTAAGCAGCTCCACACTCCCGTACTGACCGGGGGAGGCCATTCTGAGTTAATCGTCAGAGATACGTCTGAGTGACTCGCTTGTCACTCGAACAATGTGTTTCCAGCCTAAGGGTGGAAACACACTATCCTACTTAAATGCGAGTCTCTCGGACGAGACTCGGATCAGGGACCCTGAACGGCCTCTCCCTCTCTGGTCCGGAGTGTGATGCTGCACAAAAACACAAGCAGCTGACACTCCCATCCAGAGAGGGGGAGGCCGTTCAGGGTCACTGATCAGAGTCTCGTCCGAGAGACTCACATGTAAGTAGGATAGTGTGTTTCCACCCTAAGAGTAAGACAAGCACTCTAAAAATCACAAGTCAATAAGTATTGTAAGGTAATTATTGATTGAAGGTCTGAAAGTAGATAATAAGACAATTATTAACAGTATAGATAAATACTAGGCCTCATTTTTTCTTATTAGGAAAAAAGACTGCAGCAAGATCATTCCACAAGCCAAACCGCTTCATCAGCAATTTAGTATAGAAAACGGGATAGAACTCTCAACTCGGGAGAAAGCGTATCGGTCACAAATAGTTTGTGTAAATAAGTTCTTACAAAAACATTTTTACACTTTGTTTTTAAGTAGATGTTTTTATTCTTGCTGACGAAATGAAGGTTAACTTTTAAACGAGTGATTGGACTCCATATCAGAAGGGGTGTGTAGCGCCAAGTCCTCGAAACGAAGATAAAGCTCACTTTATGGGTACTGTAAAACACTGAGTTTTTTTGCTGCAAAAATATGTGTGAACAAGAAATAATAAACTATTTACTGTATTAATAATGGATACTAACTGATGCCAGATTTTAGCTACTGAACAGATCCTTGAAGATCACCCATCATAAGATCAAAAATGGTTAGTCAGAACATTGTGCTATATGGTTGCATACCATAGATTTGGGACTTAATATTTAGAGTCATATTTTATGGCCTATACAAGGGGGCAGTGATCACAGGGCAATTGTGGCCACGCCCCCGAGGAACCCCATGAGCACCCGGTCCCTTGTAAAGTCCACAGAAATGAACACACAAAAGGGTCTGAAGCCATATGGCAGAGTTTAAAGAAACAAGACACAGAGGAGCAGCAGGAGTCAAATTAGGTGGGGTTTGTAGTATACAAAAGAAAAAAGTTTTTTTATTAAGCTAACCACACGAGTTACTGCTCTGCTAATAAGCTGGGCACACATTCCACTCATGTATTTTCAATGGTGCAAGAGGAGAGACCTACCGAGAGGTGTTTCTGAAAACAAAGGGATCAGGCATCGAAATTCAGAATGGTCAATTTGTGTGTCTTCAACATCACTGGTCAGGGAAAAGTCAGGGGGCGCCTCATACACATCGTCTGAGTATCATCTGATGTGTATGGTAGAGGGGAAAGGGGGGCTTCAGACTCCTCCATACAAGATGTGGTCCACACACGACAGATTTTGGGGTAAAACATGGACACCATTTAATGCAAATATAAAAAGGAGATTTTTGTGTATTCACTGTAAAATCCTTTTCTCTTAGCCTCTAATTGGGGGACACAGGACCGTAGGTGTTATGCTGCTGTCCACTAGGAGGCGACACTAAGCAGAATCTGCTAAAGAGTTACAGGGGCTCCTCCTCTGCAGTATACACCCCTGGAGCAGGCACTGTCTCACCAGTTTTGTGCTTAAAGCAGTAGGAGAAGAGAATAAAGTCAACAAGACAACAAAGCCTTTAAGAAGGCAACAATGTAAGAGCTCAAGAGCAACATGACAAACCAAGAAAGGTCTGAAAAACGGGCAACAGGGTGGGTGCTGTGTCCCCCAATTAGAGGCTAAGAGAAAAGGATTTTACGGTGAGTACAAAATTTCCTTTTCTCCTTCCCTCATTGGGGGCCACAGGACCGTGGGACGTCCCAAAGCAGTCCCTGGGAGGGAAAGAACAATGGAACTTGAACAGTAAAACACCTACAGTGGGCTACTGCGCCTGGAGGATACATCAACCCAGGCTCACATCTGCTGAGGACTGGGTGTGAACATTATAGTGTTTAGTAAACATGTGTAGGCTGGACAAGGTGGCCACCTTACACACTTGTAGTGCTGAGGCTTGGTGCCGAATGGCCCGGAAGCCCCCACCCACGGGTACAGCGTGCCTTTGATACCGGCCGGAAGTGACAAATTTTTTTTTTTTATCCGGTAGGCATACTGAAAAGTGGATCTGATCCATCTAGCCAGAGTAGCCTTTGAAGCCGGGGTGCTCCTGCAGCTGCCTTCCGGAAGAATTAAGAGAGAGCCTGACTTCCGAAAAGGCACAGTTCTGGACATGTAAATGCGAAGTGCCCTGACAAGGTCCAGAGTATGGAGAGCCTTCTCATATCCGATGAACCGATGGTCAGGCAAAAAGATGGCAAGGAAATCTCATTAAGGTGGAAGGAGGACACAACTTCGGGAGAAAAGACGGAACCGGACGGAGTACAACCTTATCCTGGTGAAACACTAGGAAGGGCGGCCTGCAAGAGAGTGCTGATAGTTCCGATACTCGTCGAGAGAGAAGTAATTGCCACTAGGAAAACCACCTTCTGAGTTAGAAGGTGGAGAGAAATGTCCCGAAGAGGCTCAAAAGGCGGTTCCTGTAGCACAGTTAGACTAGGTTAAGATCCCATGCATCCAATGGTCTCCTGTAAGGGGGAACCAGTCGACAAACTCCCTGGAGAAATGGGGCATGGCCTAGCGGGCAATGTGAGCGGACACAGCGTGAAGTCCTCCCGCTGACCGATCTGCTGTGCCGCCGCATGCCCCGCCATTGAGACCCCATACTGACCGGAATAGCGGGTGAGACTGTCTGGAAGGACAGCCGGTGTTCCTGTCCCGCACACCACAGTATGACCCGTAGGAGGCAGAAGATGTTGGGGCTGCTGGAGGAGGAGGATCCCAAGATGGCACCGCAGCAAGGAGGCGGCAGAGAAGGAGAATGCTGCCTGCAGCAGAAGGATGGCGGCAGCCGCTAAGCTGGAGCGGTTCTCCAGAAAGTCTGAAGTGGCAAAGTGGGTGCTGGAGGAGAGGGAGCCCATGGCCCGACAGTGGAAGAGGAGGACTCCCACTCAGAGAGAGATGCTGAGCACCAGAATAGAGCAGACTCAGAAATGGAGGGAGCTGCAGAAGGCCATGGGGAGCCAGAGGTTAATGAGGAGCGCACTCAGAGAGATGTATTCTGCCTGGTATCCTCCTGTAAAAAGACCCTAACTACAGTGGCTGAACAGGTCTATAAATTGCAAGGGGAAATCACCAATATAAATATATCCCTTAAAAAGACTGACAAGCGCATGTCGGCTGTGGAGGAGAGAGTGGGAGCAGCAGAGGATAATATTATAACCATGCAAAAAGCTGAGAAAAAAATACAGTCAGCAGCTAGCAGACGTGATAGCAAAAGATGACGACCTGGAAAACCGCTCATGGAGAAATAATATCCGTATAGTGGGCATACTGGAAAAGGCGGAAGGAAGAGATCCCACTGCTTTTATAGAAGCCTGGCTAAAAGGAAAGATTGGTGAATATTTTCTGACCAAGGTATTTGCAGTGGAAAGGGCTCACAGAGTACCAATGCAGCAAAGACAACCGGGAGCGGAACCCCACACTATGCTAGCCAGGATGCTTTAATTATAGGGACCGGGACATTATCCTGAGAAAATCGAGGGATGCAGAGGATTTAACGATCAACGGGCACAGATTGCCATGTACCCAGACTATTTCCCCACGGTGCAGAAACAAAGGATGCAATTCAAGGGGGTTAAGAGACGCATGCAGGAAATGGGGGTGCAGTACTCTATGCTTTTCCTCGCAAAGCTGAGATTGTTTGCTTTGGACAGAGTCCAATTTTTTATAACGCCGGATGAGTCTACTCATTGGCTGGATGTTAATGCCAAAAAACTTAAAAGCTAAGGGCGGCTGAGTAGAGGAAGCTGTTGGACCAGTGTCAATTAGCAATGTTTCAGTTTTGTTTCTCAGGGGCTTTGTGGGTATTATATTGCAACAAGATGGACTGCTTAATTTCTATACCACTGGACGTACGTTTGTGCCCTATTAACGTAGGGGGTGGTGTGAGCATCCTTTCTTTGGTTTTCTGTTTTTGACAACTACTAAGGTGGAGGTGGGGGGAATGTTGGCGAATCCAGGCTGCCTCTAAAACCATTAAGTTTGAGGGGGTGAATGGATGGCGTGGGGGTGTGTGGTTTATAAACTACTGTACTATTGTTCTGTTCTGATTACATATAATGCAATCCTTGAAAATGTTTTCTTCAAGGTGTGAGGAGGAAGGAGGATTGTTCTCATGAGATACGTGGTGTTGAGTTCATTAGGCGCTAGGTATTGGAGACCCGTTCTCAGTAAGAGACGCGACTTTATGGGAAGGGAGGGGAGGAGTCAGTTGGGGTGGGAAATGGGTAAGGGAGGTGGAATGGAATAGGGAGGGGGGGATAGACAGCAAGTAAAAAGGGAGATACCGCACCTACTCAAACATGCCAGACAATATGGGAGAACCTATTCGGATACTAGGCTGGAATGTTAGAGGCCTATCAGATGTGCCTAGAAGGATGGCCATTTTACATCATATAAGAGACCAGAAACCGGCAGTGATCTGTTTAATAGAGACACATTTGATTTGGGAAACAACGTGTCACATCGCAATTGGACTCGATGGTTGGTGTTCCTGCCTCGGCCGCTGGAAGGCCCGGATTCCTTCAGCTGATGGTGCCGGTGATAGGAGGGCCTTGTCCTCATATGGACCTGCTCCTTCGACGTCTGCCTCTGTCGCTGAACACAGCTGTGTTTCTCCTTTGGGTGATGTTGGTTAAAGAGGAGCGGGCCCTGCAGAGGTGTCTGATAGGCGCAGCCTTCGTTCTTCTGTCAGAAGTGGGGTGGTTGGTGCCAGTCGTGCATCACCATCTGGCCTGGTTCTAGGGGCGGTCCGGATGAGATCATCAGGCTGTGAGCTCCAGCCTATGGGAGGTAACCGTGCCCTTCAAATACATTGGAGCCTGTCTTGCAGGCCGCCAGATATAGTTTTGGTTCCACAGTGATAGTGTGTGTTTAGTTTTGTCTCTGACCTTTGCCTGGATGTCTGACTCTGCTACAGCCTGTCGATTTTGTGCCTTCGCTGGCCTCTCGATTTTGACTCGGACTCCTGACTACATTTTTCGGGTCCTGATTTTTCCCTTCCTGGCGACCTTCCTGCTACCCCCGGGGCTCCGCTGTAATTTCAGATCCCTGTATAGGGATTAATGGTCTTCGGGTCTCTCGGGGTGCTGCCTTACCAGCAGCTCAGCCTCACAGCGGATGGTCATCACACGACGACAATCTTACAAAAAAGATGGGTACAAGATGCGTGTCATGCCGCATACTCCACATATTCCAGAGGGGTGTCTGTACTAATCCCTACGACTACAAAGTTGAACATGTGGACAATCACCTGGACACAGAGGGGCAAAATGTCATATGGTGTGCAGGTTAGTGTACTAATCGCTATTGTGGCCATGTACATACCACCGCAATACTACAGTAAAAAAATTAGGGAAGTGATGGAGTGGATGGGACGCTTTGGGAATATCCCTATTCTGCTAATTGGAGACTTTAATAATGTCCAAGATGATTACTGGGACAAACATAAGACTAATCCAGATAGGACACAAGGCCATATAACGTCATTTTGGGGTCTAAATTTAGGAACTGTAGGATTGAGAGATATGTGGAGAGTGAAGAACATGGGAATAAGGTGTTTCTTGTGCTATTCGCCAACTCACAACACCTTATCTCGAATAGACATGGCGCTTGGAAATAAACAAATGGAGGTGTTGGTGACGAAGGTGGAGTACCTGTCAAGGGCGATATCAGACCATAAACCCATCTGTGTTTGCGTTCAATTGGTGGTGACCAGGGTGGAGAGGAAGGAGGCTGGAGAGTTCACCCAACATGGCTACGTTCCATAGACATGGGCAAGTTGACCACTGAAGTGGCAGAATATTTTGTATTGAATGAGGGTAGTGCGGAACCACCGATAATATGGGATTCTATTAAGGTGTACCTGAGGGGGCTACTTATTAGAGAGATTAGCAATTGCAAAACAGATTTGAGATGCAGAGAGCGGGATATGGTAGAGGAATTGATTAAGACAGAGGAAGATGCGATCAGGCTGGGCACACCGGAAGCTGGGAAAAGGCTGAAGGAGACTCAGGAGAAGAAAAACCAGTTTCTCCTGGAAAAAGCACAGTAGAGAAGGGAATTTCAGAAGTCAATGTTTTTGAGCAAGGGGAAAAGGTGGGTCATATGCTATCGCTGGTGGCTGCTGCCCAGAGGAGGACCCAGTTTGTTTACTCAATCCAAACAAAAATGTTGACCTGACTATAGATTGTGTAGAAATAAGTTCTTCAAAGACTTCTACAGGGGTTATATTCCTCTGGGACGGATGCTACCGGTGATGATGTGATGTCGTACTTAGAGGGTATCAAGCTGCCTAAATTATCAGAGGTAGATAGAGAGGGACTGGAAGGACCATTGACTAATGAGGAGATGAGTGTTGCACTGGCTTCTATGGCCAACGATAGGGCTCCAGGGTCAGATGGTCTTCCAATTGAAATCTACAAACAAATTGAGGTGTTAGTATCTAAACTAAGAGAAGTATTGGAAATATCAAGGGAAGGGGGGGGGGGGGTGCTGCCTGCATCCATGAGAGAGGCAATCATTGTGGTGCAACCAAAAGAGGATAAAGATCTGAGACTTCCATACTCGTATAGGCCAATTTCCACCTTGACAACAGACGTAAAACTTTTGGCTAAGGTGTTGTCTAACTGGCTGACTGGCGTTATTAATAAGTGGTGAATTAAAAGATATTCGGTACGTCTACCAGATAAAGGATGGGCAAGGGATAAAGACATTTCCACAACTGAGGGAGGAATTTGATCTAAGAGAGTCAGGGGTATACCATTATCTACAGATGACACATGCCTTCCAGACACAACGGAAAATTAGAGAGATCTCTATACAGTCATGGCCAAAAGTTTTGAGAATGACACCAAAATGATATTTTCACATGATCTGCTGCCCTCTGGTTTTTATTTGTGTTTGTCTGATGTTTATATCACATACAGAAATATAATTGCAATCATATTATGAGTACCAAAAGGTTATATTGACAGTTAGAATGAGTTAATGCAGCAAGTCAATATTTGCAGTGTTGACCCTTCTTCTTCAGGACCTCTGCAATTCTCCCTGGCTGCTCTCAATCAACTTCTGGACCAAATCCTGACTGATAGCCGTCCATTCTTGCATAATCAAGGCTTGCATTTTGGCATAATTTGTTGGTTTTTGTTTGTCCACCCGTCTCTTGATGATTGATCACAAGTTCTCAATGGGATTAAGATCTGGGGAGTTTCCAGGCCATTGACCCAAAATCTCTATGTTTTGTTCCCTGAGCCATTTAGTTATCACCTTTGCTTTATGGCAAGGTGCTCCATCATGCTGGAAAAGGCATTGTTGGGTGCCAAACTGCTCTTGGACGGTTGGGAGAAGTTGCTCTTGGAGGACATTCTGGTACCATTCTTTATTCATGGCTGTGTTTTTAGGCAAGACTGTGAGTGAGCCGATTCCCTTGGCTGAGAAGCAACCCCACACATGAATGGTTTCAGGATGCTTTACAGTTGGCATGAGACAAGACTGGTGGTAGCGCTCACCTCTTCTCCGAATAAGCTGTTTTCCAGATGTCCCAAACAATCGAAAAGGGGATTCATCAGAGAAATGACTTTCCCCCAGTCCTCAGCAGTCCACTCCCTGTACCTTTTGCAGAATATCAGTCGGTCCCTGATGTTTTTTCTGGAGAGAAGTGGCTTCTTTGCTGCCCTCCTTGAAACCAGGCCTTGCTCAAAGAGTTTCCGCCTCACAGTGCGTGCAGAAGCACTCATACCAGCCTGCTGCCATTCCTGAGCAAGCTCGGCACTGCTAGTAGTCCGATCCCGCAGCTGAAACAGTTTTAAGATACGGTCCTGGTGCTTGCTGGTCTTTCTTGGGCACCATGGAGCCTTATTGACAACAATGGAAGCTCTCTCCTTGAATTTCTTGATGATGCGATAGATTGTTGACGGAGGTGCAATCTTTCTAGCTGCGATACTCTTCCCTGTTAGGCCATTTTTGTGTAGTGCAATGATGGCTGCACGTGTTTCTTTAGAGATAACCATGGTTAACTGAAGAGAAACAATGATACCAAGCACCAGCCTCCTTTTAAAAGTGTCCAGTGGTGTAATTCTTACTTAATTCATGACTGATTGATTGCCAGCCCTGTCCTCATCAACACCCACACCTGTGTTAATGGAACAATCACTATAACGATGTTAGCTGCTCCTTTTAAGGCAGGACTGCAATGATGTTGAAATGAGTTTTGGGGATTAAAGTTCATTTTCTAGGCAAATATTGACTTAGCAAGTAATTGCTGTTAAGCTGATCACTCTTTATGACATTCTGGAGTATATGCAAATTGCCATTAGAAAAACTGAAGCAGTAGACTTTGTTAAAATTAATATTTGTATCATTCTCAAAACATTTGGCCATGACTGTACAACATGACAGTGTTGGATTATGTGTATGGTGGGAAGAGGAGGTAGGAGCAATTGATGAGGATACCTGGACATCCATTTTGGAGTGGATACCGAATGTATCCCTTAGCGAACTGGGTAGACTGTCTCAGCTATATTTAATATGTAGAGTTTACCGGACACCAGACTTTTTATTTAGGGTGAATTTGATGTACACTTTGGAGTGTCCTAGATGTAAAACGGAAGAGGCAGGGATATTTCACATGATGTGGACATGCCCAAGACTAACAACATATTGGCTAATGATAATTACTAGACTAGAGGGGGCGTACAGATGTAATATACCGAAAGAGCCAGCGGTGTGCTTGCTGGGATACGTGGACGAGATCCTTGTGGACAACAACTCAGATAGCCATTGCCAGATTGCTATTTATAGCAAGGAAACTTGTAGCCAGATACTGGATCAGAGAGGAACCTCTGTCTAGGAGAGAATTTGTCACAAGCAAACCATGTCTCCAGATTGGAAAGGGATATATACCATAGACGCGGGAGGGAAAATGTATATACAAACATTTGGTCTTCATGGCTAGAATATGGCACGTGAAGGGGTGTTGAATCACCATACAATACGTAGGGGGGAAAGGGGGCCGTGGGCATTGGAGTAATGAGTGAATTATTGATACGTATACGTTACTCTCATTATAATTTGACAATTGTGCTTGCTGTCTGGGCGGGATAGGGAGGAGGGAGGGGTAAGGGAATGGGGTTCCATTGTTATAATAACGAAATGTATTCATTGCTTATTTTGCTATATCACAGACCATTTCATTAATAAAAAATATATCAGATTTAAAAAAAAAAAAAAAAAACCCTCCCTGGAGAAATGTTTTCACCTGTGGTCTGATGGCAAGGTGTCGTTGAAAGAGAACCAAAAGAGCAGATACCTAGCCCTTAAGGGAACTTAAGCCAGACCGTACTCCAGACCCGAATGAAGGAAACAGAGGACCTTTTGCTAAGAAAAACGGGAATGAAGAGTGAGCTCGGGAGGAGCACCAGGTGAAAAAGGCCTTACATTTGCAATGGGAAAGGAAGGGGTGTCACAGTCCGCGCTGCCAAGAAAACCAGCTCGTAAATAACGCTAGTAATCGGTGTTCAAATCAGTCCTTTTTATTCATCCAACGCGTTTCAACGCCCTCCTGGCGTCTTCCTCAGGGATCTGAGGAATCCCTGAGGAAGACGCCAGGAGGGCGTTGAAACGCGTTGGATGAATAAAAAGGATTGATTTGAACACCAATTACTAGCGTCATTTACGAGCGGATTTCTTGGCAGCGCGGACTGTGACACACCTTCCTTTCCCAGAGCTTCTATTTCGTCTACCCGAGTGGAGACCGGTGGAAGTCCAGCAGCAGCCATCAGGACACTTATTCTATCAGGCCTTCTAACCAGTTGTGGGTGGCACAACTGGACTAGGTGAGTGAATCTTTTCTCACCTACTTGTTTTTAGTGTCTAGTGATAAGGGCACTATTGCGCCTCTTGTCCCCCCCCTCTCTTTTCTTGTTACATTTGCAATGGTAGATCTAAGCAGAAGCCGGTTTTCATGCTCTGATCATGGTCCCTATCACATCAGGAGAAAAACCCGCTTGGGTCAAAACCAGGTTTCAAGGGCCACACTGTCAAATTCTGAGCTCCTGAATTCCGATAGTAAAATAGGCCCTGAGAGAGAAGGTCTGGACGATCTGGGAGACGCCAGGGCACGTCTGCCGCAAACTGGATGAGCTCTGCGTACCAAGTGCATCTGGGCCAGCCTGGGGCTATGAGTATGACTGGAATGCCCTCCTGTTTGATCTTCCGTATCACTCTGGGGATTAGTGGCAGAGGTGGGAATATGTAAGGAAGTTGGAATTGCGTCCAATCCTGAACTAAGGCGTCTGCTCCCAGAGATTACGTGTGACCTGGCCATGAAGGTGGTAATTTTGGCATTGAACCCTGATGCCATTAGGTCCACATCCGGAGTTCCATAGCGATGGCATATTTGTTGGAAGACGTCGGGATGCAGGGACCACTCTCCCGAATCTATGCCCTGCCGACTGAGGAAGTCTGCTTCCCAGTTGTCCACTCCCGGTATGTGTACGATGCGGTCGATTCTGCCCAGTGAAGAATGTGCTGGACTTCTCGCATCGCATGGACACTGCGGGTTCTGCCTTGGTGATTGACATATGCCACCGCTGTGGCATTGTCCGCTTGTATTCTGACATTGCTTCCTGCCAGGAAGTGACTGAAGGCTTTCAGTGCCAGGAAGATCGCTCAAATCCCCAGGAGGTTGATGGGTTTGGATGATTCTACTGGGGACCATGTGCCCGGTGGTGCAGGTATACCGCTCTCCAACCCGTCAAGCTTGCGTCGGTGGTAAGGACTTTCCAGTGAACCAGAAGAAAGGATTTCCCTTGCATGAGGGAGGTCGGTCTGAGCCACCAGTGGAGAGAGCATCTGGTTGCGGTTGACAGCCAGAACTTCCTGTCCAGGGAAAAAGGACTCCTGTCCCAGGACGCTAGTATGGCCAGCTGGAGAGGCCTGAGGTGAAGCTGGGCAAAAGGGACTGCTTCCATAGATGTGACCATCCTGCCTATCACTCTCTTGGCAAAGTGAAATGACCGAGGTGACGGAAGGAGGAGGGTGCGGACTCCTTGGCGGAGAGCCCGTGCTCTTTCCTGAGGAAGGAGTACCAGACCTCTGTATGTATTGAATTGCATTCCTAGAAACATCAGAGACTGTCTTTGTATTGGTGAAGACTTTTGGAGGTTAACCAACCAGCCTAGGCGATGTAGGGTATCTATTGTGATGGAAACGCTTTGTTCACAAGCCCTGAGTGTAGGAGCCTTGATGAGCAGGTTGTCCAAGAATGGAAGGATGACTATTCCTCTTGAGTGAAGACTGGTCATGACAGCCGCCATGACCTTGGTGAATACTCTAGGAGCTGTGGCAAGTCCGAACGGGAGAGCCACAAACTGGTAGTGGTCCTGGTTGATTGCGAACCGGAGAAATCTTTGATGAGCTGAAGAGATCGGTATGTGGAGGTACGCATCTTGTAAGTCGATGGAGACTAGGAATTCTCTCTCCTCCATGGACGATATGATGGAGCGAAGAGACTATGCGAAAATGGCATACTTGGATGAATTTGTTTTAGGTCCAGAATTGGTCGGATCGTACCTCCCTTTTTGGGGACCACGAACAGGTTCGAGTAGAACCCGTGAAAGCCCTCAACCGGAGGGACCGGTACAATGACTCCTGTTTTTAACAGTGAGTTGACCGCCTGGAAAAAGGCGCGGGCCATGGATGGTGGTTTTGGAGGGATAGACAGGAAAAACAGATTGAGTGGACGGGACATGAACTCTATATTGTAGCCGAAAGACACCAATTCTCTGGCGCAGTTGTCAGCCATAGTAGATAGCCAGACTTGACGAAAGCGTAAAAGTCGGCCGCCTACTTGTAGGGTGTCTTTTGGGGGGAAAAGAGTCATGAGGAGTGTGATGAATAAGCAGTATTGGTAAGGAATATTGCCATATTCCCCAGATTCCAGAATGCAATCTGATAAGGCACATCTCACTCATAAAGAGATAAGCCCCCACCTTTGCAAGCCAGAGACCATTCATCTCTGGACAGTAGCAGAGTAATTAGCACGTAGCTGCCAGCCAACAAGGCCACACAAAAGGAGCTCATCCTCACCTTTGATATGGTAATCAGCTAGGTGTATGGAGCTTCCTCAGAAATGGGGTTTTGCCAAAAGGTGACACGTCCAATATCACTGTAAGGCCAGGGGAGAGGAAGTCCTTTCTTCCCATGCAGACTGGACGGAGCCGTGACTATAACATTAATATCTCATAAGCCGTCCACCCTGTGATACACCTTTTGTTCTCAGAGGGGAGACAGAGGGGGCTGAGAGCTGCAGAAGAAACAGACACAGACAGGTGTGACCCTGCTCTCTGCTGTAAGCAGCAAAATATTGTAGCCAAGGAGCCAACGGTCGAGGTTGGAGTACCCACAGGGAATGTGGTGCTGCCAGGTAAGGCCCAGACGCTGAGCTCTGAGGAGCCGCAAGGGGGAGGAACATGTCGGGGAGTATGGGGCTGTCACAGGCGAAGTGAAGGCACCAGGTGAGATCCCAGGGCAGGACCCCCACCACCGGGATGTTAGGAGGCCAGGATACTTACCAATAGATAGATCAGCTGCACACCACATTATTTCTTTAAAGGGAATGCCAAAATGGCTGTGTGAATTTATTGCATTATATCATAAGAAACAAAGAAATATTTATACAGCTACTGAAAGGGTTTTAACATAGTCTTGACACATTCCCTTTAAGACCATGATTTTAACTGCACAGGGCATTTTCCCATTCACATTTCCAGGTTGCAGACATTGAGGGTGAGGTTAGGACCCAGTATTAGTGAAAGAACTCTGTAAACAGTTACTGGGCTTATGATTTCATGGCTATGACATCAACTAATGCTTTCACATTTATCTTTTAGACCAGGGCCAGCTTTCAGTAGCTGTATAAATATTTCTTTGTTTCTTATGATATAATGCAATAAATTCACACAGCCATTTTGGCATTCCCTTTAAAGAAATAATGTGGTGTGCAGCTGATCTATCTATTGGTAAGTGTTTATATTTTTTGAAGCTTGCACCCACAATAAGAGGTGTGCGCCCATACTGTAATATATATAGGAGGCCAGGATAGTCCGCCTGAACCGGCCACTTGGTCAGGAGCGGAGGGGAAGCAGGCACTGCCCATGGTTGCAGCGGTCATAGCCGCTGTCACCAGGAGTGGGGGTGCTGGAGCCCAGGGAACCTTGCGGAGGTTCAGTGGCTTCTCCCCTTCAGACCAAGTGGCTGCCGAGTCAGACGGAGGCCAGGAGACAAGAGACAGGTCCCGGGAAACTGAGGGAGGACGTGGCAGTTTCTTCTTCGCTGACCACATCTCGTCAGGAGTGTCAGGTGGCGTCAGGGGCTGACGACCGCCTGGAAGCTCTCCAAGAGCCGGTGGCACAGCCTTCCTTGGACTCTGACCACGAGCAGGTGGTCCGGAACCAAGAACGGCTGTACCAGGTAACGGTCCAGCAGGGGGTCACCGGAGGTGTGGCCCAGGGACCAACCGGTAATTGTACCCACTGCCTGCCAGGGGGATGGGGATGCGGACCCCATAACCTGTCAGGGCAATGGGGAAGGTGTGCACGGAGGCCAGGAGACTGGTCCCGTGGAACTGATGGAGTACGTGGCAGTTTCTTCTACTCTGACCACGTCTCGTCAGGGGTGTCAGGTGGTGTTAGGAGCTGACGTCAGCCTCAAAGCTCTCAAGGAGCGGGTGGCACAGCCTCCCTTGAACTTGGGCCTCAAGCAGGTGGTCTGGGACCAAGGACGGCTGTGCAAGGTAACGGTCCAGCAGGGGTCACCAGAGGTGTGGCCCAGGGACCAACTTGCAGTTGTGCTCACTGACTGCCACGGAGATGGGGAGGCGATCCCCATACCGTTTTGGGGCAGTGGGGCAGGTGTTCCTACAGCCAGTCAAGGGGATGGGCGGGTCAAACCCATAACCTGTCTGGATAATAGGAAAATGGTACCCCAACCGGTCAGGACTATGAGAAAGTTGTACCCATACCCTGTCCGGGTGCCATAGGGGTACGCCCGGTCTGTCAGAGTGATGGGACCTCAGTGCCCAACACCTGTCAGAGGGGCAGGGACACGTTTCCCGTGACCTGTCAAGATGAGGGGCAGGAGCTGCCCCTAACTTGTCAGGATGATGGAAAAGCTGTATCCCCGGCCTGTCAGCATGACGGGAAAGAGTTGTTACAGGCCAGTGGGGCCGATGGGAAGGTGACGTTATCCCCCAGGGAGACAGCTGTCCAAGTCGCTGTTGTCCCTGGACTGAGGAGCGAGAATGCAGGTCACACACTGCTTTCTGGGCCCTCACTCTACCAAGGGATAACTGAACCCGTGTCTGACCCAGAACAGGTCCCAGAGGGTCCCTGTGGGAGTGAGGTCTTTGCACCGCTTCTGGCTATGCCTAGCCAGGGGTTTGAGACTGCACTACCAGCGAATGCCAGTCCTGAGGTGCTGAGCCGCCTCGCGGAGACGGCAGTCTCCACCACCAAAGAGAGGGTACTGTGGGATCCAGGGAGGGAGGCGGCCTGCTCCATGATGGAAAAGGGAGTTTCCGGCAATTGTGTGGGCCTTGCAGCGTCTGCAGCCACACTTGTGCGGACGCCACTCCATCGTGGGGACAAACCACAACCCCCTAAGCGGTTACACACGGTCCCCGAGACGAATGGAAGGTTGTTACAAGGGAGCCTTGCGCTCCAGGAACACAACTTCACCATTCGCCACCAGAGTGACCAGGACCACGGTTACACTGCCAAGGGGAGGTAGCGGACGGGCGCACGGGGAGACACAGGAATGTGCCATACCCTAGCGCCGTCTAAGAGGGGGAGGTGTGATGAATAAGCAGTATTGGTAAGGAATATTGCCATATTCCCCAGATTCCAGAAAGCAATCTGATAAGGCACATCTCACTCATAAAGAGATAAGCCCCCACCTTTGCAAGCCAGAGACCATTCATCTCTGGACAGTAGCAGAGTAATTAGCACGTAGCTGCCAGCCAACAAGGCCACACAAAAGGAGCTCATCCTCACCTTTGATATGGTAATCAGCTAGGTGTATGGAGCTTCCTCAGAAATGGGGTTTTGCCAAAAGGTGACACGTCCAATATCACTGTAAGGCCAGGGGAGAGGAAGTCCTTTCTTCCCATGCAGACTGGACGGAGCCGTGACTATAACATTAATATCTCATAAGCCGTTCACCCTGTGATACTATCGAATATAAAAATGAACTCTACATATCTAGACGGTGATAAGGCTTGTATTCATAAGAATGTAGGATGACTGTAAGCCATGTAAACATGATATTGGCTAGTAGGGTATTCTCAGAGTAGCCATGTTTCATATCTAGACGAAGATAAAATCATAACTAAAAATATGAAAGTATTGTCTTCCGTCTGTGATGCCCACGGACACGGCTAGGTCAGCTTACGGAATCTGGGTGTCCATATCTCCCCTCAGAGGGTGGGAATTGTGAGACAGCCCAGAGGTGCGAGATGGGTGGAGACAGGGGTCAGCCCATAGTGTATAAAAATCATCTGCTCCATCTCCACATGGTATTTCTTCTGAAAAGGCATTTTTCCACCAAAGCCAGAGATTACCCAAGGAACAGATTGGCATCACGCCGCCCTTGTGGTGCCATCAGCACTAAGGTAACTGCTCACATGTGTATGTAATTCTGTGTATTCCATTCATCCTTTTACTGGCATATCTGACTGTACTATTTATAACATCTTAATAACTGTAAATATTAATATCTAGTGTACCATTAGGGTGATTAAATATATAAATTTAATCTTGAGTTGCTTCTTTTTATCTTGATCAAGCATTCCCACGTCCGTGTGCTCATATAACGCTACCTGGGTTGGTTTCTGACCCAATATAAGCCCGACCACAGACCGGACTATTATTAAACGAGAAGCTGGTGGCAGCATTTGTGCTTGGGGTTATTCAGGGTCTCCATCAGTGACAGGGTGGAGGAGATTATGTGTGCTTCTGGCTGCGGGCTAGAAGGCATATACCACACTCACTGAGAGGTGCCTTAATAAACCAGCACAGGCAGGGCAGCTGCGGCCCTTCTTTATCCTCAGGCAGTTCACTGACTGACCTGGGTTTAACAGGAGGCGCTGTGGAGCTGCCAGGTTCGGTGGTCACGATTCACCACAAGGAGGAAAACCTATGGGATCTTGATCCCCTAGGTTTGGACTGGCGAGATTGAGATGGCCAGTTCGTGCTTGATTTTTGGGTAGTCTCCGAACACTCCCGACGTGGTGAGCGGTTGCCGGTCTGCGCTGGCCTTGAGGCCGACCAACCGAACAAATTCCGAAAGGACCGGAATTGGTGTTTGTTGTCGGCGGTTGAAGGGAATCTTTAGTTTGCGTTGGGGGAGTGAAGTACTCTTGCCCCCTGCAGCATCTGAGATTAGTTTGTCTAACTGTTCACCAAAGAGACTGCCACTAAGGTAGGGGAGGCTTGTGAGAGATTTCTTAGAAGCCATGTCCGCCTTCCATTCCCGCAACCAAAGGGCGCGTCTGATTGTGAAAGCATTGGAGGCTGCTGCGCAATTTGCGGAGTCTAGAGCTGCATGCATTAAGTAATCCACAGTAACTGATACTTGAGCCGCCTGATCTGACAGAGCTGAATCAGTGTCTGTTGATCGCAATGTGGTATGTTGGTTACCAGCACAAGTCATAATGGTCTTGGCTGCCCAAACTGAGGCAAACGCTGGGGCAATGAGGATCCTGAGGCCTCAAAGACGGATTTAGCCATCTGTTCTACTTGGCGGTCCCTTGGGTCTTTAATTGACGAACTGTCTGGTAAGGAAAGAAGCGTCCATGCAGCTAGCCGTGAAACCGGGGGGTCAGATCCGCCCAATCCTGAGTTACTTTTTGTAAAAATAGGTAAAGTGCTTCGAGTGTTTTGCAGTTGCCAAATCTTTTTTCGGGATGTAACGGATACTTTGAGGATTTCCTGAAACTCAGGTTGATCCGCAAAATATTTAGGAGGTCTCTTGACTCTTTTAAATATAAAACTTATGTTCTGGAGCATCAGCGGCGGGTCTGATACATCCAGTACCTGATTAATGGATGTAATTAAGTCCGCCACCAGAGCTGCTGTGTCGGGTGGGTCTAGGTCTAGGGACATTTCTAAGTCCAAGTCTGAAGCAGGATCATAGGGACCCTCAGACTCCTGGGAATCATCGTGGCTTTTGTGAGATGGGGACGCCCTAGAACTATGAGAGGACGCCGGAGAGGGTGTTCTCTGGACCCTCTTGCGTCCAGAACTAGAGGTAAATAGGATTGGGTCAGTAGACCATCCGTGGTCCGAGGCTTCGCCCTGAGTGGTTGATGGGGGCTGGGCAGTGGAGCAGGGGGAAGAGCAAGTCTGCAGAGCAGGAGTAAAGTCAAGGACAATTTTTCAATAGATTGCGACATAGATTGGGACATAATAATGGCCCATTCTGGCGCAGTACCATGTGCACTGGTAGTTGCCATTGTAATGGGGGTTCTGACACCGTATCCTGGGTGCAGTTCTGGAAATGTAGGGACGTGCATCCAGCAGGCAGAGAAGCCTTGCAGGCTGTGCAGGTGGCATAATATGACTTAAATGCCCTGGTGGTCCTCTTGCTCTTAGGGCCCAGTCACACTGAGCGACGTTCCAGCGATCCCAACAGCGATAACGACCTGGCCGAGATCGCTGGAGCGTCGCTACCTGGTCGCTGGGGAGCTGTCAAACAGGCGGATCTCCTCAGCGACCAGGGAGCCACCTCTACATCACTGGAAGCGGGAGGACGCTGGTTACTATGATAAACAGCGGGTATATAGGCAGTGCGTGCTGCCTAGATACCCGCTGTTTATCATGGTTACCAGCTGTTACGTCACAAAACCTGTGACGTATCAGTGATCTCGCTAGCGATCTTGCTATGTGTGACGGGGGCTTTAGGCTATGTGCACACAGGGAGGTTTAGGGCCGTTTTAGCAGCGGAAACCGCCGGTCGGTTTCCATGAGGCTTATGCTAATTTATGTTAATCCAAAAGCGGCTTTTGGGTTAACATAAAAACCTATGGAAACCGACCCCGGTGTGCACACACCGCGGTTTCCACATGCTCATCCGTTGCTAACCCGCTGGGTTCCCAGCGGGTTAGCGAAGAATGAGCATGTTCTATAAACCGATCGGTTCTGCAGCGGCTGCAAGCAGAATCATGTGCTGCTTCCAGCCGCTGCAGAACCGACGCGGCTAACCCGCTGTGCACCCGCCGCAAAGCCGACGCACACAGCCGCACATACCCGACAGGAAGCCGGTGGGCGGCTCTGGAGCTTCCTGTCGGGTCCGGCCAGCCGCCGCCGACACAAACCCGCCCACCAGTGCGCCCAGTGTGCACATAGCCTTAGAGCCAGACATTTTGATTAGATCCCTTGTATTGAGACCCCCGTTGTGAGCAAACAGTGCCTGTGAAGAGGAAAGCAGGGAGAGAAGAAGCCTCTGCAGAGATCTTACCACCTGAATCACACCTCAGTTACAGCCTATCGGTTCCTGTACCCCCAGAGACCTAATGACCAGATGCGGAGTATATTCCCCACGTGTGGCGGAATGGCGGCGCTGAGTGAGAGAGAGAGGAAGAATGGGGCGGAGCGGAGAAAGAGGTGCGCTGCAAGCGATGAGTGAGAAGTGCTCTCTATGGCCGCTCCGCCCCATGCTATGACGCGCATAGGCATCATATGGTGCGGAGGAGTGGGCTTAGGCGCTAGGCCCGAAGCCAGGGGCTCGCTTAGATGCGGTACTCGAAAACGGTGGAGGGCTGGCGCAGAAGTGCGGTCGGTGGCTGAAACGGACTCGTACCCCGCCAGACTCCTAGGGCCAAGTCCCCTGCAGATAATAGCGGTCCCAGCGCTGAGGGCATTTAGAAGCATGTGGTGCCCTGCAGCCAAATGCAGCAGTGTGTGCTGCTGATACGTGTTGATGCTTCAGCCTAATGACCCAGGGGTGATTAGGGGGATGTCTCCTGTTGGTGTCTTGCTTCAGAAACTTGCTTGAAGAGATATGGGATCTCAACTTCTACCCAGGTCCCCATCAGTGGGGAACTGAGGAAGGAGGATGTTATGCTGGGATGTCTCAACCTCAACCCAGCATCCTAACAGTGGGATGCCGAGGAAGGAGGGCGGCACATGTAAGGATTTCTCAACTTCAACCCAGCACCCCAACAGCTGGATGCCGCGGCATATGTAAGGATTTTTCAACTTCAACCCAGTGCCCCAACATTGGAGAGTCAATGAAGGAGAATGCTGGGGGTCTCACTGGGGACCCACTTTTCTTCTTTTTTGGAAAAAAAAAAAATTAAAAAAGTAAAAATTAAAAATAAAAAAGTTACAAATTTTTGGTGTGCCTCCTAACGACACTAAGTAAAAAACTGGTGAGGAAGTGCCAGCTCCAGGGGTGTATACTGCAGAGGAGGAGCCACTGTAAATCTTTTGCAGATTCTGCTCAGTGTCACCTCCTAGTGGACAGCAGCATAACAAACATGGTCCTGTGTTCCCCAATGAGGCGAAGGAGAAACTAAATGTTACCCCACTCTAGCGAAATTGACATGTTAAAAATTCTTAAAATCCTGATCCCTGTTCAGGATTTATTATTATTTATTTTTTTTTTTTTTTGAAAAATGTAAAAATTTAATTAAATCAGACTCATTCCGGCCTCACTCAATACAATTGAATTGAGAGTGCAGAGAAACAGTCTAGTCTGATTGTGGCCGGGATATGGCAGACAGTGTGTACAATGTGAGGACTCGTAGGTCTGCAAAATAACCTTGAAAGCAGGACCCCTACTCTAGGGTGGAATAAGAAGTGGCACAATAAGCTGCTAAATAGATTTCACTTTTTCAATGGCATGAAGATCCACCGTTGAAGGTGCTATTCTGGCTTTACAAAATGGTAAAAGTGATGGTTCCAGGCAGCACATTGCCCAGACATCAAAGCCCACACAGGGTCTTAATCATCATACTGAAGAAGAAAATATTGTAAAGGGAACCAGCCATACTGAAAATGTTATGTGATCAGCAGGCTGGAGGAGCTGATCAGATTGATGGACATTTTTATGGGAAAAGAGCCAGTAAACTTTATATTTTATACATTGAAATCCCTATTGTTTGTATGTATGGGAGCCCATTGGGCGGTCCTATTAGTGACTAACAGCCTTCCCTGTATGACTGTGTAGAGATAGCTTCCAAATCACTAAGGCTGGCTTCACATTTGCGTATGGGAAGGCAGCGTTTTGCTGCGTTCCCATACGCAGTTAAACGCATGCGCACTGCGTTCCTATGTTTAACATAGGAACGCATGGTGCCTGCGTTTGCTGCGTTCGGGTGCGGATGCGGACGATATCTGCTGCTTCCGGTGTCCAGCATCCGCACCCGGGACGCAGCATGTTGGGTTTTTTTGTGCGTTTGGGGAGCTTGGACAATCAGCAAGCGTCCCCAAGCGTACAAAAAAAGCATTGTCTTCAATGGGTCCGCAGTGTCCTCTGCATGACACAGCAGGAGAACGCTGCGGACCCATTGAAAAATCTCCCGGTGGCCGCCGGTGATGTCACAGGAGCTCACCGACGGCCACCGGGAGATCAGCTGACCCTCTGCTGTCCTCCTTCTCCCCGCCGCCTGTAATCTCATAGCGATGTCGGCGGGGAGAACAGCTGATCTGAAAGCTGTTTGAATCTTCCCGCGCCGACATCTCATCACAGTGTCGGCGCGGGAAGATTCAAACAGCTCTCAGATCAGCTGTTCTCCCCGCCGACAGTCCCGGAGCTTACCGGCGGCCGGGGGGCGGAGATCTCCGGCGCTGATCTCCGCCTCCGGCCCGCCCCCGGACAGCGCCGATTGGCTGCCGGGCTCCATAGTGATGTGTCCGCAGGCGGACATTATCCGCTGCGGACACATCAAAGTGTCCCTGCTTCTGACAGCGTTTGTGTCTGCATGCCATCAGCATGCAGACACAAACGCTAATGTGAAGCCAGCCTAAGTAACACCACCTACTGGGCTCACTACAAACACCATGGACTTCAATGACTAAAATCCAAGTTGTACTGAATATTTTCCATCAATCCTATATACAGTTAGGGTCAGAAATATTTGGACAGTGACACAAGTTTTGTTATTTTAGCTGTTTACAAAAACATGTTCAGAAATACAATTATATATAATATGGGCTGAAAGTGCACACTCCCAGCTGCAATATGAGAGTTTCCACATCCAAATCGGAGAAAGGGTTTAGGAATCATAGCTCTGTAATGCATAGCCTCCTCTTTTTCAAGGGACCAAAAGTAATTGGACAATGGACTCTAAGGGCTGCAATTAACTCTGCAGGCGTCTCCCTCGTTAACCTGTAATCAATGAAGTAGTTAAAAGGTCAGGGGTGGATTCCAGGTGTGTGGTTTTACATTTGGAAGCTGTTGCTGTGACCAGACAACATGCGGTCAAAGGAACTCTCAATTGAGGTGAAGCAGAACATCCTGAGGCTGAAAAAAAATAAAAAATCCATCAGAGAGATAGCAGACATGCTTGGAGTAGCAAAATCAACAGTTGGGTACATTCAGAGAAAAAAGGAATTGACTGGTGAGCTTGGGAACTCTAAAAGGCCTGGGCGTCCACGGATGACAACAGTGGTGGATGATCGCCGCATACTTTATTTGGTGAAGAAGAACCCGTTCACAACATCAACTGAAGTCCAGAACACTCTCAGTGAAGTAGGTGTATCTGTCTCTAAGTCAACAGTAAAGAGAAGACTCCATGACAGTAAAAACAAAGGGTTCACATCTAGATGCAAACCATTCATCAATTCCAAAAATAGACAGGCCAGAGTTAAATTTGCTGAAAAACACCTCAAGAAGCCAGCTCAGTTCTGGAAAAGTATTCTATGGACAGATGAGACAAAGATCAACCTGTACCAGAATGATGGGAAGAAAAAAGTTTGGAGAAGAAAGGGAACGGCACATGATCCAAGGCACACCACATCCTCTGTAAAACATGGTGGAGGCAACGTGATGGCATGGGCATGCATGGCTTTCAATGGCACTGGGTCACTTGTGTTTATTGATGACATAACAGCAGACAAGAGTAGCCAGATGAATTCTGAAGTGTACCGGGATATACTTTCAGCCCAGATTCAGCCAAATGCTGCAAAGTTGATTGGACGGCGCTTCATAGTACAGATGGACAATGACCCCAAGCATACAGCCAAAGCTACCCAGGAGTTCATGAGTGCAAAAAAGTGGAACATTCTGCAATGGCCAAGTCAATCACCAGATCTTAACCCAATTGAGCATGCATTTCACTTGCTCAAATCCAGACTTAAGACGGAAAGACCCACAAACAAGCAAGACCTGAAGGCTGCGGCTGTAAAGGCCTGGCAAAGCATTAAGAAGGAGGAAACCCAGCGTTTGGTGATGTCCATGGGTTCCAGACTTAAGGCAGTGATTGCCTCCAAAGGATTCGCAACAAAATATTGAAAATAAAAATATTTTGTGTGGGTTATGTTTATGTCCAATTACTTTTGACCTCCTAAAATGTGGAGTGTTTGTAAAGAAATGTGTACAATTCCTACATTTTCTATCAGATATTTTTGTTCAACCCTTCAAATTAAACGTTACAATCTGCACTTGAATTCTGTTGTAGAGGTTTCATTTCAAATCCAATGTGGTGGCATGCAGAGCCCAACTCGCCAAAATTGTGTCACTGTCCAAATATTTCTGGCCCTAACTGTATCATCTTGCTTTGCTTTTCTTATATATTGTGCTGTCCATAGACCAGACTCAATGTGTAATGTGACAGCTTGCTTCTAATTTATTATTTAGATAAAAAATATATATACATACACACACTTTATATGTTGTCTTGCTACAGTTTAATGTGAATAAGGTGTGTAGAGGATCTGCAATGGCGCCCATCCTTTACACTCGATACTGCGTCCCCCACTGTTCTCCTGTCATTATCATCTGGAAGGAAGAGAGAGGGCTGGGGTTGAACGACTGCAGCCTTCATATCCCATCCAGGCCAGGTCCTTTTACTCAGAGTCTGAAGGTTGCAGCACCCCCACACTGGATGGTGATGCCAGGTGGAGTCTAAAGGATGCAGCATCCTCCACTGAAAGGTGATACCAGGGGGAGTCTGGAGGCTGCAGCGCGCCCTGCCACCGGAAGGTGATACCAGGGGGAGTCTGGAGGCTGCAGCGCGCCCTGCCACCGGAAGGTGATACCAGGGGGAGTCTGGAGGCTGCAGCGCGCCCTGCCACCGGAAGGTGATACCAGGGGGAGTCTGGAGGCTGCAGCGCGCCCTGCCACCGGAAGGTGATACCAGGGTGAGTCTGGAGGCTGCAGCGCGCCCTGCCACCGGAAGGTGATACCAGGGTGAGTCTGGATGCTGCAGCGCCCTGCCACCAGAAGGTGATACCAGGGGGAGTTTGGAGGCTGCAGCGCCCTGCCACCGGAAGGCGATACCAGGGTGAGTCTGGAGGATGAAGCATCCTCCACTTGAAGGTGAAGCCAGGGGGAGTCTGGAGGCTGCAGCGCCCTGCCACCGGAAGGTGATACCAGGGGGAGTCTGGAGGCTGCAGCGCCCTGCCACCGGAAGGGGATACCAGGGGGAGTCTGGAGGCTGCAGCGCCCTGCCACCGGAAGGTGATACCAGGGGGAGTCTGGAGGCTGCAGCGCCCTACCACGGAAGGTGATACCAGGGGGAGTTTGGAGGCTGCAGCGCCCTGCCACCGGAAGGTGATACCAGGGGGTGTTTGGAGGCTGCACGCCCTACCACCGGAAGGTGATACCAGGGGGAGTTTGGAGGCTGCATGCGCCCTGCCACGAAGGTGATACCAGGGTGAGTCTGGAGGATGAAGCATCCTCCACTGGAAGGTGAAGCCAGGGGAGGCTGAAGGCTGCAGCGTCCTCCACCGGGTGGTGATGCCAGGAGACCGGTGGGAGACCGTACAGAGTGTGAAGGAGCAGCACCACAACCTAACACAGGGAACTTTTTTTTTTTTTTTTTAATCATAATCATTATTGTTTTTATATCTTCATCCTCTGCTCACATTACAGAAATGGAAGTGGTGGCAAATGCCTTTAACACGTACATGTCTCATCTGTCCCCAACCACCATTAACAGAGTGCTCCCGTCACTTGCTGTCCAGAAGCTGGCACATGATGTCACTCACCTTTACATACTGCAGGTCCCCGAGGGCTCTCACACTGAAGTCGGCCGTGTACTGCGCCTGTGTACTGAGCTGTGTGTTACTGCCGCTGATGGTGGAGGACATGGAGTCTGAGCGCTCATGGCTCAGAGACGTGGAGCGGTTCAGACTGCCCATATGAGACGGGGAGCGGAGCTCTGCCACAGACAGGAGAGGAGACAGGACATGGGTAAGAAAGCCATACACAGCGCAAGAAAGAATATACATTATATCATTCCAGTAAGTTAATAACAGTCAGTATGTTATATGAAGAACAAAACGATGGAATTGGGGTGAAAAAAAAAAAAAACACGAAAAAACAAAAACGCGCATCATCCCATAAAAACTTCCTTATATGCCTGGATAAATGTAAAACTAAAAATGTAAGATCCTTAAGATCCAAGAGTAGCTCTGTCCTTAAGGCGAGAACAGAAAAAAGAAAAAAAAAAAAAAAAAGCTGAAAAAATTGTGTGATTCCCCATTTTGGCAGATAGGGGCAGTATATGTATGTATATACATACACTAATATTATATTTATATAGCATTACATTATATAGTACAAGCGATCAGACGACTGCAAGTTCAAATCCCCTACAGTGAGCATCTAATACATTTTTATACATAAAAAACACACAACTATAAAAGTCCAAGTTTTAAAGTGACAATTTAAAAAAAAAAACCCTTAATTAGTATCACCCCGTCCAAAAAACTCAAGTCTATTGAAATTTAAAAGACTAAATGGGTGGCCAATTACATCCCATCAGGAGGGCAGTGACGTCACAATGGGGACAGACTCTGTGGTGCTGGCCACCTCTCCCCCTGTGCATTCTCCCCTCTGTCTGCTCTCTTCCCCCTGTGTGCTGTCTCTTCCCTCCCCTCCCACCCCCATTATCTTCCCTCTGTGCGCTCTCGCTCTCCTCCCTGTGTGCGGTCTGTTCCTCTCATAGGCTCTCTTCTTTGAGCCGTCTCTCTCTCCTATGTGCTCTCAACCCCCCTGTACGCTCTCTCCCCTATGCACTCTCTTCCCCTTGGTGCTGTCTCTCTCTACCCCTTGTGCACTCACCTTTGAGTGCAGGTGTACAAAAGTGACGGCGCTGTAAGCGCGCATGCACGCCTGATCATGCTGCCAACTTTGTGTACTCAAGTGTTCAAAGATGGCAGCCACGTAAATGCGCATATATGCAAGCTTAGTCACGAGGCCGCCCTCTTGGGCTCTTTGGGGATATATAAAGACAGCAGCAACCTAAGTACGCATGTGCACTTACTCAGGCATAGATTGTTAGTGTCAGCAACTGTGTAGTGTTTGCGTGCGGCAGTTCATTGCATTGGTTTTGGGTGGTGGCATTTGTGGCACCACTAGCGGTACTGTGCAATGTGCCAGTGGTTGCCATACTTGTACACCCATCACTAAGCAGAAACCGGTGCGTGTACAAGGACAACCGGACGGAAGTGGATGACAGACTGGACAGGGCGTTTATGCAAGTAGATATCTATCATTTTTGACATTTTGAAGTAAGTCAAAATGCCAAATTTGTGTCTTTGGTCACCGCAGTTTTCCACCAAAAAATGACATGATATGGTAAAGAGAATGGCGTCACTACAACTACAACTCATCCGGCAGACAGCGAGCGCCATATGGCTGAATCAAGAACAGAAAAAAAGTTATGGCACTTTGCAGAAGGGAGGAAAAACAAAAGTGCTGAAAAAAATATCTTTCCTGAAGGGGTTAAGAAACCAATACGTATACACTTCATGCGAGACCCCCTGGTTAATCCCCTCGATATGTTAGACTATAGAGAGGAGGTCAGGTGACTAACACCATGCAGCTGATAGTAGTGGTATACAGTGTAGTGTAATATGTCACCATATACTATAGATACTGGATATACGCGGTGCAGAAGGGGGGAGCACACGCTATACATAGGCATGCAGTCTGCTTTACCTGCCAACCTCGAAAACAGAGACCCCCTTTTAATGGAACGACGGACAGGAGCTGGGATATGAAGGTAAGAGAAAAAAAAACAAAAGATGGGAATGTGAGGCGGAAACAAAGGAATGAGCCAGATAAGGAGATGAGAGTAGGAGGAGGAGAGAAAGGAGGAGAGGACACCTGGACCTGCAGGGTGAGGACGCACTCACCACTAGCTGACGGAGTACTCATGGCCATCACTCCGTAGTACGAGAACGCTCCAGACTCAAACTTCATGTTCTCTTTTCCAGCCTCAACTTCAACTTTGCCCTGGAAATAAAAACACCAGGATGAAATCTCTAAATAAAGGTGGCGCCTGAAGAGTCCCTATCCTGCGATACCAAACCTGGTGTTAGCGCCCTCATCACCACTAACAAGGTCTAATCGTTCCTAGTGTTAATATGTCCAGGAACTGTCCCGATTCTCATGACTTGTATCTTACAATCCACTCTTTTTCAGTGTGTGGTTGCTCTAAACTGGCATTCTACCAGCACTATAGCAGCTGGTATTATCTATCCCTCCATTTCCAGCATGCATAGCTTCTGCCATTATCCAATGGTTTTCCTACCCAATAGCAAAAGCTTTTCTTACTCCTGAATACAGTTAGACAGACGAGAGAGAGCAGAGAGGCAGAGAGCCCTCCTGTTGTGTCTCGGCTTCTCGGTCGCTCTACACACAGGTAGGTGTACTCTCTTAACTCTGCAATACTTTATGCACCTCACTTGTTTTGTCCCGTTTTGCTCCATACTGGATTCTATGTTAGGGCTGTCATTGATATAGGTTATGATGTCCATACATTGTATTATATGCACAC